>OY856412.1:780820771-782020771 GCA_963693085.1 Alisma plantago-aquatica | reverse complement strand
ATGCCTTTGGCCTTTTAGGTCAATCCAAAGGAACCCATCAATCGATGTGGCATTCACATCAATAGATCCAAGTGTTTTTCCTAAATTTTGTAAACTTTTTGAACTTGTGTTCAAAATTTCTCCATATCATTTTAGTCCATTTAAGTTTAATTTCAAGATATATAAAAAACATATTTTTGACCTATCTAAATCATATATTATTCTATAATCGTACAATAATCAAGGAAAGTTCATATAAAGAAACTAATAAAGCCAACAAATCAGATTAGAGTTTTTATTTTACCCTAGTATTGCCAGAAAAATCAAAATAGGGTTGTAACACTATCCCTTCTTCTTCAATATACCTCACCATATATCAACTAATGGAGTATTTTTATGAGGACATTCCATAGTGACAAAGAGACCTAAATGAGATCTAGCATCAACTATGACAAAGAGATTGAGTGCTAGAGACTACTCCAACTCAATTTTTCATATGTACCAATGATGAAACTCTGGTCCTTCCTTGATCTTAGTACAACCGTCTTACATATGAGTGACTAGTTCCATCTCTATATTGGGACCTATGTTCCTTGATCACGCTACTAATTCATTGTAGTTACCGTATTATACAAATATCAACTTCTTTTGGACGTCATCTGTCATTTCAGATCAAACATCTCTTTAAAATGTCTATGAGGGTGAAATGTCATTGATGACCGTGGTAGAGAGGAGATCCACCCTGAAAGAGGTAGATCATTTTGAGTCATTCTATTTTCATGCTATAACTCACATGTATTGATGGTTGGTCTTGAGAGAGACTTTGTACACTATGTATGTATGTTTTGCCAAAGAATAAGAGAAAGATAGGCATGATGATCTTGACCATCACCCAATTAGTTCATATATATACCATAGTAACTAATAGTGGATGGCTAGTGTTCCCTAGGTGATAGATGACCCTATCTAGATGTATCTATGTAATATCATCTCTCTTGATATTAGTTTTCTTTTTGCACTTTACTATTTTTAGTTCAATAAGTCTCCTTACTTCAGGTCAAGCTAGATAACATAAAACTAATATAACGTACGACTCATTCACACCATCCTTGTTAATAATATCCGACTCTACTATATTAGATCTCATAAACCTGTGAGAAATAATTGTCAAATTAGATCTTAAATTTAAAAATTGCACATTAGTTGTTGAGATTGGGCTTCATTGTGTGCAGTGGCATAGCAACATTTGGGCATGGGAGGAGATGTGCCCTACCCATGTGCCCTGGATAATGTACAATGGTTATAGATATTAGCTGAAACTGATTAAAATAGCAGTTGGTTACCTACCTTTCTCCGTGTTGTGACTATACATTATCATGTCAGGAATTTCTACCCCCAGCTGCACAGTCGCCAATGAGCAAAAAGAGCTAGAGGTCATAACCTCGTCAGTGATCATTACTGCATTATTGATTTATGTATTGTAATTTAATAACGTCATAGCAGCTTGTAGATGGAGCGATCACACTTTTTTATTTATGAAATGCGTGGATTACAACGATCGGTAAGGCAAAAGAATGGCTCAGTCTTTTGTATTAAACATATAAGTATTGACTGAAATTAAATGCAAGTTAGACATTACTTAGCAGCACAAGATAATAGTTAAAGATTGACATAAAATTTCAATGGACGACCCCATTTTTTTAGTTCTTGACGTTGTGCAAATTTGTTCTAGACATAACTATGACCTACATACAATGATGTATAGATGGATTCTAGCTAAAACAAAGAGAATTCTCCACAATACAACAAAAACATCAGCAAACAACCACATCTCGGTAGTATAATTTTCATATTATACTAGAAACTAAGTTTGATTTTATGCATATGTATAACATGAAAAAGCTAAAATATGAAGTGTCCATGTATATAGATCCAAATGTTACACATAGTTGTTATAATGAAAAGATAGTTCAGGAGAAAGTTACCACAATAACCAAAATGAAACGATAGGCACTAAAAACGTGGGAAATCAACATTGAGTTCTTTATAGACTAATAAGTTTGAGTTAAATTACTCGGACATTGTTCATTCTCCACCATCATTTTGGATTTTAAGACATTTTTGTTTAATGTGTATATTGCATGTTATTTCTTGACTTTGTGTAAACTAGGTGAGTGCCCTCACATCTCTATAGCACCCTCTCAAGGTTATATAGGTAATTATTGAAAGCTTACAGATGAATATATAACTACAATAATCTACTAATTTCACTTGGAGTGTAACCTATGTTCCTAGATCATGCTGCTAATTCATTGTAGTTATTGTATTATACAAATGTCAACTTCTTTTGGATGTCATCTGTCTTTCCAGATCCAATATCTATTTAAAATGTCTTTGAGGGTAGTATCTTATTGAGGACCCTGGTAGAGAGAAGATCCACACTGAAAGAAAAGGCCATTTTGAGTGGTTCTATTTTCATTCTATAGCTCACATGTATTGATAGTTGATCTTGAGGGAGACTTTGCCCACTACGTATGTACATTCTGTCAAAGAACGAGAAAAAGACAGGCATGATGATCTTGACAATCACCCAATTAGTTCATATATATACCATAGTAACTAACTATGGATGACTAGTGTGTCCTAGGTGATAGATGACCCTATCTAGATGTCTCTATGTAATATCATCTCACTTGACATTAGTTTTCTTTTTACACTTTACTATTTTTTATTTCACAATAAATCTCCTTACTTCAAGTCGAGTTAGATAACATAAAAATGATCGAACTTATGGCTCATTCTCGCCATCATTGCTAACAATACCCGATTCCACTATAGTAGATCTCGTAAACCTGTGAAAAACAGTTGTCAAATTAGATCTGAAATTTAAAAATTGCACATTACTCTGTTGAGATTGGTTTCATTATACAACAAGATTTTTTTTAGGAAAGGTAATGTTATATATTAAAAAAAACACATCAAGCAAGCGGAAACCTGCTTATGTGGAACACCTACAGAATGTTTGAAAAAAAAAACTACAGCAGATAGGAAAAGCTGAAAAGAAAATAAGCGTAAGAAAGCATTGTTCAGCTAACTTGGGGGAGGCACCCCTTAAACATGCCCCGAGCGAAAAAAGTTTTGCATCCTAGAGATTTTCCTAATTTGAGCTGCCCTTGAATCATAATGATTTGTCACAGTTGTTGCTGTACTAAGCTGACTCCAGCCTCATCGTCCACCATAGCTTTAAGATCACAGAGAAAAGCAGCTTCTGATTCTCCTTCCTCTGATTCATCCAACCTCCCTTCTGCTAATTTTCCAGCAGTTTAGTAAGGATGTGAAGATCGGCAACTATTTGAGTTATAACATTTCTTGCCAAATTTTTGTTGTTGTTGAAAGTTCTATTGTTCCTTTATTTCCAAAGGTTCCAGCAGATTGTGGTGAAAAGATCACTGCTTTTGAAATGCCTGTAATGTCTTAAAGGTGTTATTTGGATGGGGAAAGTGACTTCCTGGAGATCAGGAAGGCAATTTCGCATGAAATGTGAAAAGATTGTTCGAGAGAAAGAGCATATAAAGAAGATGTGGCTGACCGAGTCACTGTTATTTTCACAGAGGGCACATCTGAATGGACCAATAAAACCCTTTTTAGTGATGTTTTCACCTGTAAGAAGTTTATTATGTAAAAGAAGCCATACGAAAGTTTTGTATTTTTGTGGCCATTTTTGTTTCCAAATCTTTAATGATGAAGGGGAGATACCTCTAAAAGAGAGAAATTTGTAAGCAAGTTTGACCGAATACTCTTTCCCCCATTTCCAAGTGATGTTATTTGAGGTGTTGTTTTCCATAGAACTTGAGAGATGTCTGAATTCATTTTGACTTACCTGGGAAAGGATACATCTTTTAAAGGAGTTTGATCTGTTATTGGTGATTAGAGAAAGGGATTTATCAATCCTTAGGTTGAGGAGATTAATTGGGATAAACCATGATGGTTTGAGATTTAAAACATAGCTGTTTTCGTACCATGGATCAGACCAGAATGAGATGATTTTGTGAGAATGAGGAGGTGTATTTAAGATTTGTGAGATCATTTGTATATTTTTATTGATGAATTTACAAAGTGGGGAGGCTGTTTTCCGATGGATTTGGTGCCAAGGGGGTGAGTTTTGGGAATATTTGTTTTTGATGAGATTTGTCCAGATTTTCTTTTTATTTTGGATAAGACAGTCAATGATTTTGGTAATGAGGCAGAGCGAGTGCGTTTCAATGTTTATTATTCCCCAGCCTCCTTGATCAAGAGGAGTAGAAATCGTTTTCCAATTAACTAGATGGTAATGTTTCCCAGGTTTTTCTAGTTTTTGGAAATTGTTCCAAAGGAATTTTTTTCGGATTTTATCTAGAATGGATTTAGTTTTAGAGGGTAAGGGGATGCAGCTCAAGAAGTGGGTTGTTATGGGTGTGATGACACTATTAAGCAGGGTGAGCCTTCCCGAGAGGTTTAGGAAGTTGTTTGCCCAGCTGGAGAGATTAGAGTTTATTTTTGAAATTATGGGGTTCCAAATAGCATTTGTGATGTCATAAGGAGTGATGGGGAGACCCAGGTATTTGATTGGGAATTCTTCAGTTTTGCATTTTAGGAAGTCCTTGAGGTTCTCCAAAGAATATTGATGAATGTTAACCCCAAAGATGGAGGATTTTTGTATATTTATTTTTAGCCCAGAGATATAGGAGAAGATACTTATGATCCTAAAAATATTCTGTACAGAGGATTTTTCTGGAGAGGAGAAGATGATGGTGTCATTTGCGAATTGAATAATGTTCTCCTTGCAGACATCAGGAGCCGAGAAGAGTCCATTTTGATTTCCCATTTGAATCATGCGAGAGAGAATAGTAGTTAAAATGATGAAGAGGTAAGGAGAGAGAGAGTCCCCTTGTCTAAGTCCATTTGAATTATGGAAATAGCCAAAAGGAACACCATTGATGATGGTGGAGAAATGATTTGTAGATATACATGCTTGGATCCAAGAGATCAATTTGTCAGGAAAATCAAATCCCTTGAGAGTCTGCAACAGGCATTACCAGTTAACAAAGTCAAAAGTTTTTCCGAAGTCCAGTTTGATGGCTAGGAGAGGGATTTTTTTTTGTGGCAGAGGTGGATCGTTTCGTTGAACATTAAAAAGGCATCTTGTATGCTTCTGTTCTTTAGAAAGGTGGATTGGTTAAGAGGAATGATGTCATCCATGAGAGGTTTGATCCTGTTAGCTAATGTTTTTGCGATGATTTTGTAAGAGGTGTTTATGAGGCTGATAGGTCTGAAGTGAGAGATAAATTCAGGTTGACTATTTTTTTTAATCAGAGTGATGAAGGTTTTATTGATGTATTTGATGATGTTTTGTGGGTTTGAGCTGGCATGGAAGGCGGAGAGAAAAGCAAGAAAGTCATGTTTGTAATGGTTCCAGTTAGCCAAATAGAATTCCGCATTTAGACCATCAGGTCCAGGGGATTTATTTTTGCCAAGGTCTGAGATAGCAGCTTGTAATTCATCACGTGTGAAAGATTTGATGAGATCTTGAGGGTTTTTTATTTTGTTTTGACAAATGGTATTCCATTGAAGGTTATTTAGACAAGATGGGTTGTGGTTATTATTGAAGATTTTTTTGAAATGGTTTTTTATATGTGTTATGATGGATTGTTTATGAGAAGTGAGTCTTCTATTTATCATAAGATGAGTTATGACATTTTTTCTAAATTTTTGGTTACATATTTTATGGAAGTATTTTGTATTTTTGTCACCTTCTTGAGCCCATGTGATCTTAGCCCGTTGTCTCCATCTTGTATCAATTCTACTATTTATGTGATCAAGGTCTGCTTTTATTGAAAGGACCAAAGCAAGATCAGCTGATGGGTCTTTTTCAACAAAGAGAAGTTGGTCTTTGAGATTTTTTTGAATTTCAGATAAGGTCGAGGGATTTTGAACCTTCCATTTTTTAATGTGATTTTTGATGTGTTTAGTGTTGTTTAAGATGTGAAGACCCACGTTTGTTGTTTGAGGATTTGAAAGCATCCAGGCTTCAAGACAAGATCTGGAGAAATTTTCCATGGAGAGCCAGTTGTTTTCGAATTTGAAGGGGTGAGACCCCCAAGAGCAAGAAGCAGTTTCGAGAATTAAGGGAAAGTGGTCAGAAATAGTTCTGTGGGAGATATAGACAGAAGAGAGTGGATGCTTGTCTTCCCAATGGTTTGAACAAATGAAATGATCAAGTCGAGCAAAAGACTGGTTTCTTGACCACGTATATAAGGTATTTGAGGGGACAAGGTCAATAAGAGAAAGGTTTGTTAGCATCTGGCTGAACTTTTTATCTGCAACAGACATCGAAGAAGAGGAATGATTTGAGTTGTGCCTATCTGAGGTTTTGAGTGATAAGATTAAAATCGCCACCAAGGACCCAGGGAGACAGATGATAATTTGTGACAAGGTAATTTAACTCCTCTAGGAATAGGGATTTATTGTAACCTGGTTCCCCATAAATACTAGAGAAAGACCAAAGATAATCATCAGCAAGATTTTTAAAGTCAATAGTTATAGAAAAGTTTAGAATAGAGGAGTTTTGCAAGGTTAGAGCCTGGTTGTTAAAACCCACAATGATGCCACCTTTGAAGCCCTTAGGGGGTAGCTGAATCCAGTCTGTGATTCTGTTACCACCTATAGTTTTGAGGGCGAAAGGGGTGAGAAAGGTTTTTGTTTCTTGGATGGAAATTAGATCTATATTATTTTTATAAATGTGAGATCGTATTTTTTTCTTCTTTGTTAATTAGCAGCACCACAAATATTCCAAGATGAGATTTTCATGGCGAAGGAAAAGACAAAAGCAAATAACAGAAAGACACAGATACAGAGCGAGCCTGTTAACACCTTCTCTTCGACCAACCCATGAAGGATTCGAGGTTGTTAAGAACATTTTGTGTGTCATCATCCTTTTCAAAGTGGAAGCCTATCTTATTTGCAAAGGATGTGAAACTATTTGTGTTTGACCAAGAAGCTATATCTTCTAAAGTCTCGAATTTTTTATTTGCTTTTTTTTATATGATAGAGATGTAGAAAGAGTTGACGCAGAAGAAACATAACTGAAAGAGCAAGGAGGGGTGTTACCTTTCTTTGGCCTGTTTATAATGCTGGACCCTTTGGTGTCGAATTGATGTGGCTGTAGGATCTTTTGAAGGTAGCTTGAGTTGGGCTTCTGCAGTGTGCACTCCTGTTCCGAACTCTGCGGAGAGTTTTGATTTTTTTGCTGAGATGAGTCTTGAAATACAACTGTTTGATTATTTTTGTTTGGTGAATGCCAACTTTCTTTTGAAGAATACAGCTGTTTGATTGTTTTTGTTTGGTGAATGCCAACTTTCCTTTGAAGAAGAAGGTGATGGGAAAGTGTTACTATATGCCTTAAAAAAAATACAGTAAGCGATGCCAACACTCCATTACATAGAAGTGTCACTTTTATTTCCCGATGGTTTTGCATTGTAACCGGAAACCAAAAATTGTACATATAAGACAATGATTGTAAATATAAGTCTCGAACTGTAAAATACATTATGGAAAAAACTGTTCCATCAATACTAATAGAACACATTTTTATAACAAAAAAGTTTAACGATAAATATTCGTTACGGATGAATAGATAACTATAATAACTTACTAATTTCGCTCGGAGTGTAACCCAACTGTCGGTAACCCATTTCACTGGGTAATACCCATACGAGTTATTATATCAATGATCTCTCTATGACTCTATACATACTGAAAATTGAATACCTTAAAGTGAAGCAAATACTTCATTTGACAAAATTGCACTCTAACTACCGAATTTATGAGTCCATCTATTTGGGGATTCGATCAAATACATTTCATTCACGGACATGGTTTTGACAAATTGATTAGTATTCTGAAGATCTGACCGAATAAACCAGACGTACTTGCTTACTCTCTGGTTCAAAACGTAGTCACATTACATAGTGGCATTCATTCGCCAGCTAGATAGGAGATATTTTGAACATTCCAAGATGCTGAAAATAAAAGCCACCGACTGAGATCTATCTAACCTCACACTGGCATTTATGCTACTCTCTGCCGGCAAATTTGACTAAAATGACAAGAATGTTAACCACGACCAGCTAACGAATTATTCCATTAAACCTCCAAATCAAATTAGCGGCGTACTTTAGTTAAGCTATCGCTGACCTTCCGGGGTATACGCCTATGTTAGCAAAATACAGTTTGAGGGCTCATTATACATACAAGACAATGACCGTAGGTATGAGTATGTATTCTACGAACAAAATATTCTTCCATTTAGAATACATTTTATGACAAAAAAGTATCAACGATAGATGTTAAAACTACAAATGGAAAATCGTCACAGCTCAGCGAGTAGTAGTCCAGCTGGTCACAGCTCGGAGCCCCTCATTAAGGGTCTCGGGTTCGACTCCCACTGGAAGCGCTGCTCGGAAGTAAATTTTCCGCAGCGTCAACCGGCCTCTGATGCGACTTATTGAGATACCGCTGTGCGGACGCACAAGTCTCCTAAGTTTACCATCCCTACTATCTGGGCCTCCGCCTAGGGGTGGGTTTCCCCCGACAAATTGAAAATCATACTAAATCCAATCGAGAATGTAACCCAGTTAAATTTTCTATCGAATTATAGTTTCGTGTCACTGAGTAACTTAATTATAATACCCAAGCAAGTTATTAATATTATTAATCGCTACATATGTACCGGAAAATTATATAATGAAGCAAAACATGATTTGACGAAATAACTTTCGATTCCAGATCTAATGAGTCTCATCGTTTCGGGATTCGAACTCAGAACTTTATCACACAACCCAACAAGTTTAGCAATGGAACACCACTGCTTTTTCAATCGAGAATGTAACCCAGATGTTAAATTTTCTATCGAATTATAGTTTCGTGTCACTGAGTAACTTAATTATAATACCCAAGCAAGTTATTAATATTATTAATCGCTACATATGTACTGAAAAATTATATAATGAAGCAAAACATGATTTGACGAAATAACTTTCGATTCCAGATCTAATGAGTCCCATCGTTTCGGGATTCGGACTCAGAACTTTATCACACAACCCAACAGGTTTAGCAATGGAACGCCACTGCTTTTTCAATCGAGAATGTAACCCAACAGGTTTAGCAATGGAACACCACTGCTTTTTCAATCGAGAATGTAACCCAGCTGTTAAATTTCCTATCGAATTATAGTTTCGTGTCACTGAGTAACTTAATTATAATACCCAAGCAAGTTATTAATATTATTAATCGCTACATATGTACTGAAAAATTATATAATGAAGCAAAACATGATTTGACGAAATAACTTTCGATTCCAGATCTAATGAGTCCCATCGTTTCGGGATTCGGACTCAGAACTTTATCACACAACCCAACAGGTTTAGCAATGGAACGCCACTGCTTTTTCAATCGAGAATGTAACCCAGCTGTTAAATTTTCTATCGAATTATAGTTTCGTGTCACTGAGTAACTTAATTATAATACCCAAGCAAGTTATTAATATTATTAATCGCTACATATGTACTGAAAAATTATATAATGAAGCAAAACATGATTTGACGAAATAACTTTCGATTCCAGATCTAATGAGTCCCATCGTTTCGGGATTCGGACTCAGAACTTTATCACACAACCCAACAGGTTTAGCAATGGAACGCCACTGCTTTTTCAATCGAGAATGTAACCCAGCTGTTAAATTTTCTATCGAATTATAGTTTCGTGTCACTGAGTAACTTAATTATAATACCCAAGCAAGTTATTAATATTATTAATCGCTACATATGTATTGAAAAATTATATAATGAAGCAAAACATGATTTGACGAAATAACTTTCGATTCCAGATCTAATGAGTCCCATCGTTTCGGGATTCGGACTCAGAACTTTATCACACAACCCAACAGGTTTAGCAATGGAACGCCACTGCTTTTTCAATCGAGAATGTAACCCAGCTGTTAAATTTTCTATCGAATTATAGTTTCGTGTCACTGAGTAACTTAATTATAATACCCAAGCAAGTTATTAATATTATTAATCGCTACATATGTACTGAAAAATTATATAATGAAGCAAAACATGATTTGACGAAATAACTTTCGATTCCAGATCTAATGAGTCCCATCGTTTCGGGATTCGGACTCAGAACTTTATCACACAATCCAACAGGTTTAGCAATGGAACGCCACTGCTTTTTCGTTTCATTAACAGATATCGTTCGGACAATGTTGACGAGTATTCTGATGTCTCCATCTGACCAAATAAACCAGATCAGTGGTTCAAAATGTAGTTGCATTACATAGTGGCGTTCATTCGCCATCTAGATCGAAGACATTTTTCATATCGACCATGATCCTGAAAATAAAAGCCACCGATTGAGATATCACTAACCCTGCACTAGCATCAATGATATTCTCTGCTGGCAAATTTGACTGAAACGAGAAGAATATAAGCTACGGCCAGCTGGTCAATTCATTTATTAAACCTCGAAATCAAATTAGCCGCTTACAGTAGTTCGGCAATCACCGATCTTTCGGAATTGTAAGCCAAGTGCTCGAAGGGGTGAAGTGGGTGGTATTTATTAGTGTGGTCGGGAAAATGACATGGCGCATCGGCATCGCCACAGTAGATACGGCGGCAGGTGGGCGCCGTGCGTTCCACTTCAATCTACCACCGCTCGCCACTGGTTGGGACTTGGGAGACGTCCAGGGAGTGTGCATATCCCGATTATATAGGAGTCACGCTACTCGCATCCTCACATCTGCTCGGTTATCAACCCACTGGTTGGAAGGCTAATCTGGCTGAAAAAGCAAACACATGAAAGAAAAATAGAAGAAAGAAAAATGTTTTGTTGTAAAAAAAATACTTTCTAGTGAGATCTGACATATTTTTAGAAAAAAATAATATAAAATAAGTAAGAGAGTGATAAAATATAGAAAGGTTTAGAACTCACAAAATTTTTGATACCGTACCCCAAAATGAGAGTAATAAAAGTATTGTATCCAAAACAATAGTAATATACATCAAAATATAGATATTGTACCCCAAATATTGCTACTATACTCGGATTGGTCATCAAGTAAAATATCAAAATTAAACTGGGTGTAGTAAACATTCGTACTATATTGGGTATAGTACTCATTTTTTGAAGTACAATACGCCAACAATAAAATATTAGTATTGTACCTTCAAAAATGTGAGTAATGTATCATAAACATTGGTGGCATCTGAGTAGATAAATAAAGAGGTACAATATGCATGATTAGAGGTACATTACTCCCGTTTTGATGTACAATACGAGTCTTTACTTGCTGACTTAAAACATGAGTACCATATCCAAAATACCCCAAAGCACATATACTATTTTTCTCTCATATCATCATGTTTTTAAAATATATCAACACTAGTCTTATTGGAAAATATTTTTAACAAAGAATTCAATGTTTTTATTTCATCACATTTTGAATTGAAAATTATGGACAAAAATCATTCTCTCTCTTTTACTTCTCTTATCTTTTATTATTGTTGCTGGTTGTACGGGACCAAGTGTCCACTCCCCATCCTAAAACGGAGTCTGTGAATGGGGTCTATAGCAGATTATGTCTATAATTTTTCTTATATAGAGGAAGACAAATAAATAGTTGAACATTAATAGCGATGTGGAACTGGAAGTAAGCGGCTAGCTAGCTGATCTATCCACCGCAACTTGGTATGTGGGCAAAAGGGATCAGAGGCGGGTAGCCGCAGGCTGGTCCCGAACCCAAAAACCGCCAACGGGTGCTATGATGCTATCTAGCTCACGAAAATGTAGGTCGTGGGTAGAATCCATCCGAGTGATCCAGGAGCTATCTTCTCTTGCACGCGATCAACCACGGGCGAAGTGGACGGGTACGACTTAAGACGCCGCAATGATTGCCGTTGCCGGCATGCAGAGTGGCATCTACCGGCCACTACCGGTAACCAGTGGCATAGCCAGGAAATTTGGGTTGGAGGGGCACCATTATATACATAGTCATTTACAGCCGAATAGGGTAGGATATAATGGATATTTTCCACTAAATTCTAAACCAAATAGAGATCAAATAGTCTAAAAATACAGATCCTGGGTAGGGCACCTGCCCACCCAGGCCTATACGTGACTACGCCACTGCCGATAACGCAACCTACAACACCTCAAGAAACTTTAACTGGGCGGATTTTAGTTAGAAAACGATGAGACCGTGTAAAAAGGTCAAGAATATAATGAGCATCATTCATTTGTAGCCGGAATTTATACACGGAACACACTATGAGCCTGCCTGACTTGATAAACGTGTACATGAATAATTAATTATGTAGAAATAAATGATCGTAGTCAAGGAGAGAATTAATTAATTAATGAGAGATAAAAATAGTGGATATAGCGGAGACAGCTAGAGAAAGATATAGAGATAGATTAAATGGACGGGAGAGTAAACAAATGTGTATACTCATTCTTGTATTAAATATATCCATTGTACCATTTTTAAAAATATACTCAATTTTTTCATTTAATATACTATTTGCACCATTTTTTCATTTATAGTGTTTTTTAACATAATGTGTGTTCTTTTTTACCAAACACCAATTTCATATGCAATACCCATTGCATTAGCGTGCAACTATTTTTAAATATCATATTTTTACTTAATATCTATAATTTCAATACCGATTTTCATATATAGAATACCAATTATATAAAAAGCAGTACTCATATTTTTGGCATTGTTGTAATTTTTCTCTTATAAAATTGATGTGTGTTGCATGTTACAACCCATGAAATGTTGTTCTACATTGTATGTGTATATTTGGGAACCTACAAATGTTGTGTTGCATGTATAGTTTTGGAAACCCGTAGACTAAGACTGCCGATGTTGATTGCATGCACATTAAACTGGTTGGTTGGGTTTCATGTCTCATGAAAAGGGTACGAAAATTGTACGAATGGGGTGATGTGTACCACTTTAGTTACTTTGTAGATAAACCACCTTCTATATTATCATGGTTTGTGTTTTAAGTGCCTTTAATTATTCCGGCCAAGTGCCTCTACTTCTCTTTATAAGTACTCAAAAGACTCATCTGATAATGATTGATCGTCGTGATTTCAAATATTAGGCAAATGATTTGATATAATATTCGTTGACATGCCTAAATGTATGTTAGACTTATTGAGTAATGCATTGAAACTTCTTCTAGCTGTATCTTCTATTCCCAAGAGGTTCATAGTTGATTCTTCCAATCCAAAAGTTTAGTGCTATACCCTCAATTTCAGGTAACTAAGGGTATACATATAGTTTATAACTGAGTCTGTTTTAATTCAAACATAGTTCAAATATGCTGACTCAGTTCACTATCATTTCGTTGATGATTATCAAGTTAAATGAATCTAGATTGTATGAAGGTTATCAATAATTCCACCCCACAATCATTTCCTCAATTTGGTGTACGTTAGAAGTAGGCTCTATTACTATGGTTAGGAATACTTGACACCCATTGCCATCAACTTTTTAGATTTTATGGATGAGACAAGAAAACTAGGAGATGCATCTTTTCTACATCAATATAGCTAAAGGTGGATGGTCTTTATCAATCTTGACTCTTTTCTTTGTACAATATATTTTATCATAGTTAGCATAAACACACCCAATTTAATTATGACATAAAGCTCATCCATGATATTTAGGTTGAAATCATTAGTAAGTTATACATTGTATACTTTATTACTATGAACATTTTTTTGTAGAAATAAGAGAAATCCTACCATTGGGGTAGTGATGAATGCATATTCATCCTAGTTTTAGTTGCATTTAAAGCTTAATTTTACATTTAGATTTGACATTTCATGTTAAAGTAGTTTCAATCATGATTCCTTAGTTTTATGCTATTGTGTTTGGTTTTGATGAAATTTCTCATCTTCCAAGCCAAGTTTGAGTTGATCACATAGATTCTCCATCGAGGCTGACATCTCCCTCGAGTTTTGAAGCCTCCATCGACCCTTGGGTCTCAATGGCCACCATCGACTATGATGGCACCGATGATCACCATTAACCATGATGGGATCGATGGCCACCATTGGCCATAATAACATTGATGGCCGTGATCGACCCATGTAGCACACTGACCTGCACCAACACTCCCATAGGCCTCCTAGACCACCCCATGGATGCCCCACATCAACACCATTAGCTTCTCAAGTGACGTTGAAGAAAGGTGGGTTCCTCCAATGACCGATGCTTCATCTTCATAACTATCACCATCAAACCACTGACAACTTCTTATGAATAAAACCCCCTAGATTTCAGGATTAAGCATCTCTAATTTTGATTTCAAGGTGTAAAAGTTTGCTTCCTTGGCATTTGAGGTTGCACGCCTCTCCATCATCAATTCTAGTTGGCCTGTCCACCATCAATCGTCCATGTCAACTCCACTGATGCTCCATACACTCACCTCATAAAGGAAAATTTGGACAAAGACTACTGCCATCTCAACCTATAGACCTTTTCACCATAAAAAAGTTCTAAGGAGGGATGGATGATGAAGAAGAAGGTTACATCTGAAGAACTTCTAGGGTGTAACCCCTACTACTATGTTGGTCAGCCTCATTGTTGCACATAATGTCACACACCATGGTTGTACCTCTTCTACTCATTGTGACAAAAACCAATTTTCATAATTCATGTTGTTTTTTAATTGTCTTGAAGAGAATGTAATTCCATTTCTACAGTGTTGGGAGTATCTTTGGTACCCCTTTTGGCTCTTTTATCTACATCTAAGCATTTATGACACCTAGGCTCAATGTTTATTTGTTCATGCTTGTTTATTATAAAAATAGAGAGAGGACCTAGGTAATAATGTTGAAACCCACTCACCCTAGTGTTCTTATCAATTTTCTTCAAAAATGATTTTCAAATTAAATGAAGCACATTAGATTTTTGTTTATGAATCTGTAATACCCCTGACCTGGGTTATGAGGTAACCCTATTTGTTTTGGATAAGTAAGTTTCTTAGAAATTTAATATAATCCTCTAAGGAGTTTTGTTATCATGTGACACACTTATGTTTCAAATTTGGTCCTGATTGAATGTTGTTTGAGCAATGTTCCTTTATTTTGAACCAAAGTGCAATTTGCCCAAGATGAGGGATTACCTTGCAATATGTCACATGTTGAATGTGTTCTAAGTGTTTTAGTATCATAAGAGAGATAATTATGCTAAGTGGTGGCTTGTGGAAAGCCTAAATCCCAAGTTATAACTTGTTTGAACAATGCTAGTATTGTGTGCACCAATTTTGGTACAATTTGTAATTTATCCAATTTATGGGGTTGAAATGCAAAACTATCACCTCTAGAGTGTCCCTCATTCCTCTATGTATCATTTAGAGGAGAGAGAAAGAAGGGGTCACCATGTTTGAAATCACCTTTGAGTGATGATACTCTTGGTGATGAAAAGACCAATAATGAGTTGAAGGTAAAGCCTTATATGTGTTGTATCGAGTGGTAGACTTGATAGAGGAGTCCTATCAGCCAAGGAGCCATGGTAGAAGTATCCTATAGATTTATTGAGCCTTGGAAAAGGCCATGACGGGAAGATCACCTCAAGGGGGTGGCCCCTGAAAAGTTGCAAGCCCCTTGCATAAAGTGTATCGGGTTGCCTTATTGATGAGATAAAGATGAGGAAACTTATCTAACAAGATAAAGGAGGGCTAAGATATTGTCTCTAGCTTGTCCTCAAGAATCTTTCATAGCAAGATATGTATGTGTGGATGCATGGCCACGTCTCAACCATGCATGGCCACATGTCATCTAGTAGCATGAGGTGAGGACACCTCTTATACACTTTATCTCATGAACCCAAGTATATATACTTCACCTTCCACCAACTTATGGAAGTTTACGAACCCCACAACCATCTTCCTTGTAAATATCATGCATATCACCATAGATATGTGCAAAGTAGCTCAAGGAGCAAGGAGAGATTGAGCATCAAGCTTACGGTAAGGCTTTGGTCATCTTCAACCTTGGTTGAAGTAGGATATCAAGTTATGGATATTTCTCTCTTTCCTTCTTCACCAAAGTGCTTAACTATGGTGATTTCTTGTCTATGGAGGAGTTGTGAACGAGCTTTGGACCTTGAAGAAGTTCATCTTCAACCTTAGGAATGTAAAGCTTTGGATCTTGGAGTTTTTAAGTTGTTTACAAGGCGGGTTATATAACTTGAACCCAATCATTTTATTATTTACCACCTAACTTGTTACACAAGATGATTTACTTTCAATTCTGAGTTTTTATTGAATACTCAATGAATCCATGAATTTGAAGAATTGCCTAGACCGATTATTCATAAACTAGAATAGTTATAATGAAGGTCTAGATCTTGAAGAAAATGGTATCACTTTATAAAGTGAAGAAAATGGTATCACTTTATAAAGTGATATCTTGAAGCACACATCTAGTGCACAATATAATTGATTGACCATACACTTATGCACATATAAGATATGGATTCAAATAATAAGGTATAACCTGATATGGTTGAAATGCCTCAACCCGATATGAAACCCAAGATGGGGTTAACCTGATATGGGGATAGATGATAGCTCATACACGATATGAGCCATGTTATATGAATGATATGGGAGATACCCACTTACACCTTATACACTATACAAGTCTAAGATTACACCTCTTGCACGATATAGAGATAGTGAATACTCTAAATAATATAGAGTTGGAAACCCAAGGTGATGGGTAAGCCGATACAAGTGGTGAGTGATACCATGTGGACGATATGAATGATATCCCTTGGATGCTAGGAATGGCACCTACTTCTACCTTGTGAACGATATGAGGTCCAATTCATACCTCATGCACGATATGGCCCATTTTACCCAATATGGTGGCAAACCCTAGTTGAGGGATTGAAATCCGATGTACACTATCCTTTGTGTAGTGAATTGGGATAAGAGAAGTCAATTAGACACATAGCTTGTCATATAAATATATGATAGGGCTAATCCTTGAAGGTATGAAGGGATTATGAGCCCAAGGTTCTACCTAACATGGCAACCTGATATGTTAACCAACATGGAGATCCAATATGATAATCTTGGATGGAAAATTGATATGGTATCTTGAATATACCACTTAAACGATACATGATGAGGCATATACTCCATGCCTGATATGATTCACACTTTGTGAATGATATGGCACCTAGCATATAGCTCATACCCGATATGGGGTCAAGAAACTAGCTCATACCCGATACAAAGCTAATTTGAGATGATAAGATCTAAGTGATAGTCCATCTATGGGTACACGATATGATGATTTGGGGATACACCCTAAAACATGACCTGGTGATGTGATTATCTCACATGCCAATATGGATACACTGCTTGGAATAAGAATGTATCTTAAAGCATAATGTGTTAACATATATACATCTTGATACCCAATAGGGTGAAGACACTTCAATCATATGTGATTGATTGAGTGACATATGTTGCAGGTTGTGCTAATTGCAATATAAAAGATGATGTGAATTGTTAATGATGAACCAATATTCCTCAGGAGGAGGATTGGACCAAAAGTATGATGTAATCAATATCCTAGTGAGGATGAGAGAGAAACTCATACTTTGTGTTGATAATAATTTAATGATAAATGATGAGAATAAATAAGTATGATTGAATACTTATGATAGCAATGTATGCTCCTAGATGTGTGGAGCAATGAATTAGGGTTTGGATTAATAATATGAACTTGAAACCCTATTAGACTATAAAGGGAAACCCTAACCCTAATAATGGGAAGGTTGTATCTCTCTTATTGCATAAGCCTTGTAAGTCTTGTTAAATACTTGAATAAAAAGTATAATGTCTATGTGGTCTGATGACCTAAAAGATAGTTGTTTCCTAGTGAGAGGTGACAAGATGTTTAAATGGCCTTGTGAGCCAGGTGAATAGTTGTTGCCTAGTGAGAGGTGATAAGATGTTTAATAGGCCTTGTGAACCATGTGAATAATTGTTGCCTAGTGAGAGGTGACAAGATGTTTAATCAAACCATGTGAGCTATGTGAAATACTTGAACAAAAAGTGAAATGAATACCTTGGTCTGAGGCCCTAGAGGTAACAGTTACCTGTTACAGAGGTAATAATGCCATGTGGTGATCTAAGGGTTTGAATACCTAGATCCAATAATCATTATAATGATGATGTGAAGGGATGAGTATTCCTAGTAATGTGGTAAAGAACTAAGATCCCAAGTGTTTTGTATCTAAATTTGTTTTAAAGATTGGAAAAGTACTTGATAGATGTATTACACATTTATTTGTAGAATTTGTTGTGATTAATAATGATAACTTGTTTGATGCTAAAAGAATGTTGTAATGTACTTAATATATCATTAGAAATCATAAAATGTTGCCCTGACCATAGATCCATCAGCGTCAGAATTTGCTGAATGGTTAAACGGGTTTCCCACGACATAATCCGAAGTGCATATTTTTGAATATGGGGGGCGTAAGTATAAATGGACGGCCATGTGTGAGTCGATCCCCTTACGAACTCGAAATAAATGAGGATTTGTCTATATGCCTTATCCTGGCTCGAGTGCGACTACAGTCATAGACTCTATGTTGAGCACGGTGAACTGGCCCGTGGCTAAGAGTATGGCTATATGCCATGACTCAGTAATTTCATAACTGGGGACGGTTGTTAGTAGATGTTCCCCTAAGAGAGTACATGCTGACGTAGTAACTCTGAGCAAAGATACCTTGTACCCTGGCATGCTCTTTTTGCAGCGACACGATATGTCCTTCCAGAAGATGACACGAGATGTCCTGCTGAATCTGTGTGGTCTCGTACTGACCAAGACAGGAGAGGTCTTGGCAGCCAGCTTTTCCATTGACCTTGTATGGTACTGACTTGTGAGAAGTTTGTGGTCGATTGGAGATGAATGAGTTATACTTCATCTCCTCAGGGCATAAGTGTGATTGTAAAATGTGATCGGTTGTGTAGGATATTTGCTTAAGGATCAAATACGGAAAACATTATTTGATGCACAGTTCAAGTATACATCTTAGGTTGATAGATGTTATATATGTTTCTTTACATTTCTTGTAAAGTAGATAGATGGTTTATTACTCTACAATGGGTAGATGCATCATTTTCCTTAAAGCAAAGAGATTACTTTATTCCGTTTATACAATGATTAATCTTGCCTGTTAATATAAAAGAACCTCTGCTTAGTTTTATAATACTTATCTGTGATCATAATATGGTTGGCGGAGAGTTATATCTCTCACTGGGACAATTGTCTCATCCCATGGGATCCACAATTTTTAGGTGGACGTGCACGTGGCGGTAGAGACCTTTCTATAGAAGAGGAACAATAGCTGGGGCAGCAGTAACAACTCAGGTTGAGTGTATTGTATGTCGTGTCTTGTAGATATAAGCCCTATGTGTCATCTCTGTACTCTCATGTCCTTGGAGTCAATTTGTAATGATTTTATGAATGATATGAGGATTTTGGCTCGTATGCCTCAAGGTTTTATGTTGCTTCAGTATATGTGTTGATAAAGCAACTATTATATGTTGTCCTCAAGATGAGTAGAAACAATGTTTGTATAATGAGAATCACGATATGTATAAGTTTTGGATATTTGAGTAAGAGTTTCCTAAAATAGGATCTCCTTGCAAAATGGTTTTAAATTTTAGTGATTTTTGTTAATTCGTTGTTTATGATTATTCTGCATAATTAGTAACGATTTGGTTGTCGGTTTGGTGGCAGTTGTTACAAGTTTGGTATCAAAGATTAAGGTTCACTGAGTCTACAGAGACATAGGACTAAGGTGTTGAGTCTGTTCTAGTGTCCTCCAATATATCTTATAGTGACTTTTGCTTATGCAGAAGATAGAGTAAAGCTTAAAGATGTCTGGAGAAAACAAGGAACACATTGCTGAAAGCAATACTATTTCACCAGAAGAAGGTGCAAAGGATCAGATATGAGGAGAACGACTGCCTGAGAATCCCCAAGTTGATCCAGCTATGATAAGGGATCCTTCTTTTGATACCATTACTGGGTAGGTTAGGACAACAGTTGTCACGGGTTAACAACCTAACTCCACTCTACACCTCAGGTGCCAACATAAGGTGTACAATAGAATTAAAGTTGCCCGTCCCTGAGTGGATCAAACACATGAATATATAAATGCACCAAATAAAGAGCTTCCATACATAAACCAAATTGTTCATTACATAGGGGCCCAAAGGCATATGAGTTCTATAGAAGAAAACTTAATACATGAGAAACTAATTACAGAAGAAAATAACATAATCTAAGAGTCCCATTTAGCTTTAGAATCCCCATAATAGATATGATATTTGTGAGCCAACATATAGAGTAGTGACATCATCTTCCTTTCATCATGAGCATCATAAGCAGAAGGTACCTATAAAACATATGCAATTGGTACGCGTCAGCACAATATATAAATATATTGTACTGAGTACGCCTTCGCGTCATTTAATTTAACTCTCATCATATCTTGGCAATAACATTAAAAGTAAACCTGGCAGTAATAAGCAATATGGCAAAATCAGGCTTGAACAAAAGTAAGTTTATTAATAACAGAGAACACATATCTTTTAAGCATATTTTCCATTATATCATCCATGCATTACTACCAAAGAGTTGAATGCATTAAAGCATGTATGATCACTACAAAAGAGTTGGATCATATGTACAATGTGACCACTACCGAAGAGTTGGGTCCAAACACACTACCAAAGAGTTGGTGCTACCATATGTACAATGTGACCACTACCAAAGAGTTGGGTCACTTCCAAGCACACTCCCAAAGAGTTGGTGCTTTCCATATAATGGACAGAAATATATTATGTTTAGGTTTTGCAAAATATATATATGAAGCACACATCATCAAAGCTGGATACTCATATAACTCTATTTCAAACAATACCATATGCCAAGTTCTTACACTATTTTACAACCATATATTATTATAGGCCAAGTGAGAGTTAGTGGCATACCTTCTACTCAAAAGTGAGGAGTCCAGAGATGCTCCTCACTGATACCTTTGATTTCCTAAAATTATTGGAGATTTGGTATTTGTTAGTTATATTGTTCAAATCACCATTATTCTAAAGTATATAAAAGGCCCTTTTATAGTTTTGGAGTCATGAGAGTTGAGTACGAATCTTAGAGTATGTATTTGAGTCTAAGATTAGTAATATCACATCAGCATAGGGCTACAAGGTCAAAATCATGGTCTTTAGATCATATTGACTAATTATGCACATTTTGGTAGATAAAAATAGGGAAAAGAGTGATAATTAGGTTTTATTGATAATTGAGTCCCAATAATTAGATTTGATCATTCCATAATTATATAGATGCAAAAAGATGACGATCACAGGTTGTTGGTGATTTAGACAGGTTCGAGTATTTTTTAAATAATTAAACAAGATATGAACATATTTGGGAAAGATCTTTTATTTGAGTCAGATTTAGGGTCAACAGATGTCAGATTCATGATCTTCGTATTGTTTTGATATAAAAGGAGTACTTATTTGTATTTTTTCTGACACTCCTATGATTTATTATGATTTTCTTAAGATCAATGTACATTTTGACAAATCTTGAAAATCGAAGATTAAAAATGAGAAGGGAAATAATGGTGGGCCATTGGATACTTAGATCCAACAGTCAGGATTTTATCACACAATCTAAGGGGGATGAATAGTCAGCTGAGGTGGATTTACCTTAGTGGTCCAACTGGATTCGAGCGGGCCCCTCTCTTCTTTGCTCAGTGCTTCACAGCATGTTGGCAACTCGATCTCCGGGGAGCTTGTGTGATGGCTGTGCTCCTCCTCATGCATGGGTGATGATTGGGTTAGCGTCGCGAGATCCTTCCACAGCTGGACGACCAAGCCTCGGGTCGTGGCTCCTCCTGAGATGTCGGGTCGACAAGATGACCGGCGAGCTGCACAGCTCACGGCGGAGGGAGATGCAAGGGGGAGCAACAGGCGAGGTACCTTGGTGTTGAGGCACTGGTAGGCTGGAGGAGAGTGATGTGGAGCTCGGCGAGCAGTCAGAGGTGAATGAGGAGGCTGGGAGTAGCCTGCCTAGTAGCTCGACGGTGGCAGGCAGGGCTGAGGTGAGAAGCGGTTGAGCTCGGGGCGAGGGGTGCTTGTTCCAGGTGAAATGAACCTCGAGGAACGTCAAAGGGAGGTCGAGGAAGGAATTGGTGTGCTTAAATAGATGTGGGGGTGAGTGAATTGCAAATGCCCAATCGGGCTCAGCGGCGGTTGGAGAAGAGGTCTCGCCGACGAGGTCGTGGAGGGAGTTGTGGTCAATTTTGGAGGTCGTGTGAGGGGTCGTCGGGTTCGTGGAGGCGAGGGGAGTTGTTTGCCTCGATTGGATTTGTGTGAGGTGGCACAGAGTGGCAATGAGTGGTTCGCCTATGTGCAGATGGCTGTAGCCACATTCTTGCGGGCTGATCGGAGGTAAGGGACGATCGGGTGGCTGTCTGATCCACCTTGGATCCGTGGACGTGCCATCCGACGGTCCTTATCGATCGGGAAGGGGAGTCCGCAGATCGATGACATCAGCACCGCGTGACAAGGGTATAAAATGAAAACCATAGCTTAAATGATTGAAATTGTGACATATATTGATCAAACTATAAACAAAACTTGTCAAAATTGTAGAGGGAGCTAGGAATGTCGAAATGGCATGAAATTTGGACCATAGGTTCACCATAGCATACCCCAAATGTTGGTAAAGTTTGAGCTCGAGATTACCATCTTTGAGTGGTCAATTAATCTTTAGGAGAATTAGGGTTTTGAAATAGATTAAAGATTAAAGGAACCAAGTATAAAAGAAATTAGAAAACTCATTTTATCACATCCTACTCACCTTAAAAGAAATTTTGTCCTCAAAATTAAACTGGTTGAAAGAGGTGAGGAAAACGTTGCTCCATATCTGCTCGTAGTTCCCAGGTTGCATCTTATGCACCATGATGGTTCCACTGCACCTTTACCATCTGGATTTGCTTGTTCCTGAGCTCTTTGACCCTGGAGTCGAGAATCTTTGTAGGTTGTTCTGGATAAGAGATATTCTCCCGCAACTCAAGCGGCTCGTGGTTCAGTACATGACTATCATCCTTCACACACTGCTTCAAATTGGACACATGAAAGACATTGTGCATCATGCTATACTGCGGAGGAAGAGCAAGCCGATAAGCACATTCACCAATGCGCTCTAGAACTTCAAAAGGACCCACATATCTTAGACTAAACTTCCCTTTGTTCTTTTCTATGGCACGGATGGGTCTAATCTTCAAGAATACATAATCACCATCATTAAACTGTCTGTCAGACCTGTGTGCATCTGCATATGACTTCTGACGATCCTGGGCCCATTTCAACCTCTGCTTGATCAAGGACACCTTATCAGCATATAATTATAACTCCTCAGACTTTAGCATCTTCCTTTCTCTGACTTCATCCCAATGGAGAGGGGATCTACATGGCCTACCATAGAGAGATTCATAGGATGGCATATCAATACTAGATTGATAGCTATTGATGTAAGTGAACTCTGCTAATGGAAGGTAGTAATCGCAAGATCCTCCCCAATCTAAAACACATGCTCTGAGAAGATCCTCCAAGATTTGGATAGTGCGTTCTGACTGGCCATCAGTTTGGGGATGATATGTTGTGCTGAAATTCAATTGTGTACCCAGCTCATTCTACACATGCTTCCATAAATGTGATGTGAACTTTGGATCTCGATCTGAAACGATAGAAACTGGTACACCATACAGCTGTACAATCTCCTTTATATACAACTCAGCAAACTCAGGAACCTTGGTTGTAGTCCTCATAGGTAAGAAATGTGCAGACTTGGTCAACCAGTCTACTATGACCCAAACCGCATCATAACCTTTCCTGGTCCTGGGTAGTCCCACCATGAAATCCATGGTGATATTTTCCCATTTCCATTCGGGAATTGGTAAGGGTTGTAATAGACCACCGGGACGTTGGTGCTCGGCCTTAATCTGTTGGCAAGTGAGACACTTAGAGATAAACTCAGCTATATCATTCTTCATACCTCTCCACCAAAAGTGTCTCTGCAAATCCTTATACATCTTAGTAGATCCAGGGTGCATGGAATACTTTGACCCATGTGCCTCTTGCAGAATATGCTTCTTAATCTCTGACTCTTCAGGTACCCACATCCTTTGCTTATACCTTAGTCCACCATCCATACCAACAGATAGATGTGTCTGTGGCTTAACCACGAGAGAGGTCATCTCCTCCAACCTAGGGCTGTTCTTTTGGGACGTCAAAAGTTCAGAAAGAAGACCAAGGATAATGTTGATATTTTCCAGAATGATAGAGCTAGGTTCTGCTTGAGATGACTCAGAAGATGAAGGTTCCAGATGCATTGATGCACAGACCGACTTCTTGCAGCTAAGAGCATCAGCTACAACATTGGCCTTGCATGGATGATATGCAATAGTGAAATCATAATCTTTGAGATACTCCAACCATCTCCTCTGTCGAAGATTGAGGTCTTTCTGATTCAAGAGGTATTTGAGACTTTTGTGGTCCGTGAATATATCAAAAGTAGCACCATATAGATAATCTCTCCAGATTTTGAGAGCATAGACAATGGCAGCTAATTCCAAATCGTGAGTTGGATAATTGACCTCATTAGGTTTCAATTGTCTAGAGGCATAGGCAAAAACTTTACCATATTGCATAAGGACACAACCCAGAACCATTTTAGAAGCATCAGAATATATTACAAAGCCATCATTCCCAGAAGGTAGGGTCAAAATAGGAGAAGAAGTCAAGAGAGATTTCAATTCTTGGAAACTAGCCTCACACTCAGGAGTCCAAATGAATTTGGCATCTTTTCTGGTAAGTTTAGTCATGGGTAGGGCTATTTTACTGAAATTAAGGATGAAATGAAGGTAATAGCCAGCTAGGCCAAGGAAGCTACGAATTTTAGAAGAATTGGTAGGGGCTTTCCAATCAAGGACATCTAAAACTTTGGCAGGGTCAACAGAAATTTTCCCACCCGAAATGACATGGCCAAGAAATATAACTTGGTCAATCCAAAACTCACATTTAGATAATTTAGCATACAATTTCTAGGCTCTCAAAACATCAAGGACTTTCTGGAGATGTTCACGATGTTGATCAACAAAATTTGAATATATAAGAATATCATCAATGAAGACCACAACAAAGCTGTCAAGGAATGGCTGGAAGACAATATTCATCAGATTCATAAACACTCTAGGTCCATTAGTCAAGCCAAACGACATCACCATGAATTCATAATGTCCATATCTAGTTCTAAAAGTTGTCTTTGGAATATCATAATCTTTTACTCGTAATTGATGATAACCTGATCTAAGGTCAATCTTGGAGAACATAGTGGCAGTGCAAAGCTGGTCAAACAAGTCATCAATTCATGGGAGGGGATATTTATTTTTAATGGTGGCTTGGTTGATCATGCGATAATAAATACACATTCGCATTGACCCATCTTTATTTTTAACAAAAAGGACAGGAGCACCCCAAGGAGAAGTACTAGGACAGATGAAGCCTTTATCAAGAAGTTCCTCTAGTTGTTTCTTGAGCTCTGCAAGCTCGGCAGGTGCCATCCTATAAGGTGCCTTAGAGACTGGTGCGGTGCCCCAGTGCTAACTCAATTGAGAACTCAATCTCACGATCTTGAGGCATCCCTGGAAGCTCCTCAGGAAAAATGTCTGGGTAATCTCTCACCACATCCAAGCTCTCTAAAGGTCTCATCTTAGGATCAGGCATGGATATAATAGCAAGATAGGCTCTACATCCTTTGTCTATCAAAGCTTTGGCTTTAAGAGAAGAAATAATCATATTTCGGTTTCTTTCTTTTCTCCCAGAAATAGTCAAAGGTTTAGAATTGGGTGCACAAAAGACTACTTTCTTGCCTCGGCAATCAAGCATAGAAAAGTTGGAAAAGAGCCAACCCATCCCCAAAATTAAGTCAAAATCCTCCATATCAAGAAGAATGAAAGTAGATTGAAATTTATGACCACCAAAAGAAAAAGGAAAGGTTTTGGTTTTCTGAAGTGAAGCATAAATTTTTCCAATGGGAGTTGTCACATCCAAGATATAACCTAGATCATTGATCTCTAACTTGAGCATGGAAGCAAGATTTCTAGATATGAAGGTATGTGTTGATCCTGAATCGAACAGGGCCACTACAAGTTGATCTTGGAGACATATCATACCTACATTATGATTTTGTACGAGATCATGATTTTTCAAAGATTTATTATAATAAAGAATTATTAACATTATTACCTCCAATCAGACGGTTGTCATTAGCCTTAGCTTCCTCTGCATCATTTGCAAAGACTCGGCCCTGATGATGTTCTGGCTGAGCCTGAGCTATAGGGACAACTGGCTGAGCAGGTGGGGCTCCAGACTGAGGTAATGGGGCAGGACGATTCTGAGGTGCCCCCTGGACTAGAATTGGGCAATTGAACTTCATGTGCCCCTCCTTCTTGTAATAGAAACATATTGGCTTTTCAAACTTGCATTTTCCAGGATGAAACCCACCACATATTTTGCATTTGGATCACCCGTATGATCCACCTTGGCCTCAACCTCCTTGGTTTGGTCTTCCTCGGTATGATTGACCCCTATGGTGATTTCCTCCTCCCCTTCCCATGCCATGGCTGTTAGGCTTCTTCTTATCATTCTCCTTCTCCTTGCCCTTGGTGACAGATGCATCGGTTAGACCTAGGTATCCCAAGCTTGGTGTTTTGCTCTTCCCTAAGGTTCTTTCTTGGGTAAGGGCATTGTTGGTGGCAGCTTCAAAGGTAGGATGGGTGGAGGTGCAAAGGTGAACTTTGATTTCTTGGTTAAGGCCATCTATGAAGTGTTCAATCTTTTCATCTTCGTCAAGGTTGCGAGCATGACGCTCTAGGAGTCTAAAGGCCCTAACATAGTCAGTAACAGATAGGTTTCCTTGGGTTAGGTTATTGAACTGCTTCTTCTTCTCCTTCCTAGCAGATATGGACATGAAACGGTTGGTAAAGATCCCCTTCAACTCCTCGCAACCTATGGGGGCATCTGGAAGTGCTCGTGTATGGTAATAATTTTCCCACCACAACTTCGCGGACCCCCTAAGTTGGTAGGTAGCAAAGGTGACCTTATCTTCCTCAGGACACTTAAGGGCTCTAAAGGCATTTTCAACAGATAGGATCCATGCATCAACTTTATCTAGGACTTCACCTAAGTCTTCTCCATGGAAGGTTTCGGGTTTGAGTTTAAGGAAGTCACTAATGGTGGTTTCATGGTCGGTCCTAGAGGATGAGGCACTATTGTTGGTTTCTTTTAGGGCTAGGGCATGCATGCATTCCAACATCACCTTCTTTTGTTCTTCCCAATTGCCTACAACCATGGTCTTACTAGGGCGTGATTGAGATTCATCACCATAGCCATCACTAGATCTTGTTCTCTTGGACCTAGTTTTTGGAGGCATCTGCAAGTTCGTATGAAAGATAGTTTAGAGATTTATTTGAGATTGATCATAATGCAACCAATAAAGATTTAGCAATCATGGCATATATTTTTCCAATTTTTCATGTCTTTTAGTTGTTCCCCTTTCTCCTAATCTACCCACATAATAGAGAGAGTATATCATTGATCATGCTCATGAGAGAGAGAAAGTAGATGAGAAGCCTAATGTGTATTATTCACTAAATAGGTTGGTTGGGGGTAGTCCTTAATTGAGCAAAGATGAGAGGAAAGATTTTTCTAAGGTAAGGGTGCTCACTTTAACAATAATTGCGTTAGCCAGGTAGATAGCTTGCGGCGGGAACCCTCACACCGTGAAAACAGATGGGAAGAGTGATTATGTCAGAACCTTCCACAAGGTACCCTTCTAGACACCTCGGCGATTTACTACTAAATGTAGGTTACCCTAGGTCTAGGTAAGGTTACTAATTATTTGGTACACCTATATTGATTCATGTGCCTGGCTCTGATACCATCTGTCACGTGTTAACAACCTAACTCCACTCTACACCTCAGGTGCCAACATAAGGTGTACAATAGAGTTAAAGTTGCCTGTCCCTGAGTGGATCAAACACATGAATATATAAATGCACCGAATAAAGAGCTTCCATACATAAACCAAATTGTTCATTACATAGGGGCCCGAAGGCATAGGAGTTCTATAGAAGAAAACTTAATACATGAGAAACTAATTACAGAAGAAAAGAACATAATCTAAGAGTCCCATTTAGCTTTAGCGTCCCCATAATAGATCTAATATTTGTGAGCCAACATATAGAGTAGTGACATCATCTTCCTTTCATCATGAGCATCATAAGTAGAAGGTACCTATAAAACATATGCAATTGGTACGCGTCAGCACAATATATAAATATATTGTACTGAGTACGCCTTCACGTCATTTAATTTAACTCTCATCATATCTTGACAATAACATTAAAAGTAAACTTGACAGTAATAAGCAATATGGCAAAATCAGGCTTGAACAAAAGTAATTTTACTAATAATAGAGAACACATATATTTTAAGCATATTTTACATTATATCATCCACACATTACCACCAAAGAGTTGAATGCATTAAAGCATGTATGATCACTACCAAAGAGTTGGATCATATGTACAATGTGATCACTACCGAAGAGTTGGATCCAAGCACACTACCAAAGAGTTGGTGCTACCATATGTACAATGTGACCACTACCAAAGAGTTGGGTCACTTCCAAGCACACTCCCAAAGAGTTGGTGCTTTCCATATAATGGATAGAAATATATTATGTTTAGGTTTTGCAAAATATATATATGAAGCACACATCATCAAAGTTGGATACTCATATAACTCTATTTCAAACAATACCATATGCCAAGTTCTTACACTATTTTACAACCATACATTATTATAGGCCAAGTGAGAGTTAGTGGCGTACCTTCTACTCAGAAGTGGGGAGTCCAGAGATGCTCCTCACTGATACCTTTGATTTCCTAAAATTATTGGAGATTTGGTATTTATTAGTTATATTGTTAAAATCACCATTATTCTAAAGAGTATATAAAAGGCCCTTTTATAGTTTTGGAGTCATGAAAGTTGATTATGAATCTTAGAGTATGTATTTGAGTCTAAGATTAGTAATATCACATCAGAGTAGGGCTACAAGGTCAAAATCATGGTCTTTAGATCATATTGACTAATTATGCACATTTTGGTAGATAAAAATAGGGAAAAGAGTGATAATTAGGTTTTATTGATAATTGAGTCCCAATAATTAGATTTGATCATTCCATAATTATATAGATGCAAAAAGATGACGATCACATGTTGTTGGTGATTTAGACAGGTTCAAGTATTTTCTAAATAATTAAACAAGATATGAACATATTTGGGCAAGATCTTTTATTCGAGTCAGATTTAGGGTCAATAGATGTCAGATTCATGATCTTCATATATTTTTGATAAAAAAGGTGTTCTTTTTTGTATTTTTCTGACACTCCTACGATTTATTATGATTTTCTTAAGATCAATGTACATTCTGACAAATCTTAAAATCAAAGATTAAAAATGAGAAGGGACATAATGGTGGGATGTTGGATACTTAGATTCAACGGTCAGGATTTTATCACACAATCTAAGGGGGACGAATAATCACCTGAGGTGGATTTACCTCAGTGGTCCAACTGGATTCGAACGAGTCCCTCTCTTCTTTGCTCAGTGCTTCACAACAGGTTGGCAACGCGATCTCCGGAGAGCTTGTGTGCTGGCTGTGCTCCTCCTCGTGCACGAGTGATGATTGGGTTAGCTTCACGATGTCCTTCCGCAGCTGGACGGCCAAGCCTCGGGTCGTGGCTCCCCCTGAGATGTCGGGTCGACAAGATGACCGGCGAGCTACACAGCTCGCGGAGGAGGGAGATGCAAGGGGGGAGTAGCAGGCGAGGTACCTCGGCGTTGAGGTGCCGGTAGGCTGGAGGAGAGTGATGCAAAGCTTAGTGAGCAGTCAGAGGTGAATGAGGAGGCTGGGAGTAGCCTGCCCAGTAGCTCGACGACGGCGGGCAAGGATGAGGTGAGAAGTGCTTGAGCTCGGGGTGAGGGGTGCTCGTTCCAGGTGAAATGAACCTCGAGGAACGTCAAAGGGAGGTCGAGGAAGGAATTGGTGTGCTTAAATAGAGGTGGGGTTGAGTGAATCAGAAATGCCCAATCGGGCTCAGCGGTGGTTGGAGAAGAGGTCTCACCGAGGAGGTCGTGGAGGGAGTTGTGGTCGCTTTTGGAGGTCGTGTGAGGGGTTGTCAGGTTGGTGGAGGCGAGGGGAGTTGTTTTCCTCAGTTGGATTTGTATGAGGTGGCACAGAGTGGAAAGGAGTGGGTCGCCTATGCGCGGGTGGCTGTAGCCACGTTCTTGCGGGCCGATCAGAGGTAAGGGACGATTGGGTGGCCGTCTGATCCACCTTGGATCTGTGGACGTGCCATCCATCGGTCCTTATCGATTGGGAAGGGGAGTCCACGGATCGCTGATGTCAGTGCCACATAACAAGGGTATAAAACAAAATCCATAGCTTAAATGATTGAAATCGTGACATATATTGATCAAACTATAAACAAAACTTGTAAAATCGTAGAGGGAGCTAGGAATGTCCAAATGGCATGAAATTTGGACCATAGGTTCACCATAGCATACCCCAAATGTTGGTAAAGTTTGAGCTTGAGATTCCCATCTTTGAGTGGTCAATTAATCTTTAGGAGAATTAGGGTTTTGAAATAGATTAAAGATTAAAGGAACCAAGTATAAAAGAAATTAGAAAACTCACTTTATCACAGAAGTGATGCATATAGTGGGCTGGATATTAGTAACACAGCCTATATTACCAGCCCCTAATGATGAAGTTCTGGACTCTAACAGAATTTCAAATCAACATAGTTATGTTGGGGAAGTTGAAAATATCGAAAGAATTAAGAAACAATAAGAAAATAGAGCCTTTCACCATTATAGGAAAGTAGGACATTTGATAAAGGATCGTCTAGAAAAGGATAATAAGGTAGGGATAAAGAAAACATCTATCCAAGCTCGAGAACAGATGCCTAGTAGTTTTAAAAAGGGGAAGTTTTTGGTACCACCAATGCAACCAATGTCTAATGCACCAGGGCAGTGGCTACCAATAAAGGGAAAAGGACCTGATGTTCCACCAGTTAGAACTCATGACTTGGCCTCTACATCGGTTATAAGGCCGAAAAGGCTATGGGATGCTTATAAGATGTGTTATGAGTGTAAACAGATTGGGCATATTAGATCCTTTTGTCCAAAAAGGAAGGAGGAAATGACCCAACCGATGAGGTAGAGTCAATAAGACTCTTAAAGGCAATGGTCTAGTAGTGGCATACGAGGACGTACACAGACGTCCCGAGTAGGTCCATCAACACCGAACAATAAAACATGACATTGGAATCAGGCAACGACATGATTCTATGAAAAGAATCAACTTGAGGCAGTAAACAATCCACAAGTTGAGATAGGTCCGATGAAACATTGTCATTCTAATATATCATTTCATGATTCTATTTGTTAAATATATGAAAAGTAGATGTTATTGAGCTTCCTTTAACTAGTCCTATGAGGACTCAAAGGAAGATGGTGACTTATATTTTGCTCAGTAATCTTTTAAATTCTTTACAATTTCTTTTATCTGTGTGAAAGAGGATGAGGTATAGAAGTGATGCCTGGAGAAAATCCAGGGATGCTAAGTTCTATGTTTTTGATGATATGAAAAGTAAGGAATGTGATAGTAAACCAAGTACATACTATCTAATCTAAGTACTTGTATACCCTGGCCAGGTATTCAACTATTGAAGATAAGGTAAGTATGAAACTCTTAGATTATTATCCTTCTGATTACTCAGATCAAGTAGTCATTTTGAGACAATCTAGTGAGCATAAAAAAACTGGAAATATGGCATGGATATTTTTTTATCACATCCTAAGTTCAATAAAATGGAATCTGAGATGATCTCAGATCAATCTGTGTGTATGAGGAAGTAAAAAGTATAATCCTTGTGATAAGAGAATGAGAACAAGGGAGATGATCCCTGTTTGATAAAGTATGTATGAATAGTAAAGATCTTTTCCATAATATGGAAATGGGAAATGTGATAAAATCATGAAATGTTCATGAACATGTTAGACAATAACAAAGAATGGGATGATGATGTGTAGTCATCCATATAATTCCTATGCAGATGGCAAGGAACCTAAGATGGAACAAGTATAAATGACTCATGAATAGTGAAAGTTCATGTAATAATCTTAGGATATGATGATGTCTCCTCTTTGATGAACAACCCTGGGTAATGATGGGGTGAAGGAAGGAATATGTTTCTTTGTGTTCTTTCCTTTCAGGGACATGACAATCAAGTGAGTCTAAGGACACTTGATGTGCATGAGTTAGAAGTGATCTCTTGATGGATACTTAGAAAAGTATTAGTTTGTATTGGACCTTGGTTCCAAGATAAAGATATATGTAATATATAATGTTCTAAGATAAAAGAAAGATCCTTTTGTATGTTTGACTTTAGTATTTACAATAGAGAGATGGAAATGATAAGAATGTGATATGTTTTTCAACACATGTAAAGGATACCAAGGTAAGGGATTCTGGCATCCAAAATGTGCTAGGTGGTATGGGGAAGTGAGAATTTGACTCCTGATAAGATGAATAATCTTTGGTGACCTAGAAGGGCCAACCTTGAGATAACTCTAGTATGGAGATCATATGTTAGGGGTTTATGATCTGCATAAACCTAACTTCGATAAGGATGTATTAGTTGAAGGAACAAGTGTAGAATCATTGTGAGAGAAAGCTTATCAAGCTAAAAATGATTTCTTAGAGTATCCCTATCTAGATCTGTTGAGGCAGTTTATCCATAACATCTAGAGATATCTTTGAGATAAGTTCTTATTTAGTAAGTGACCTTTCCTTATGACAAGAGAATGTACAACTAGGAAGATAGTTGGTACGAGTCATAAGAAAGTTTTGTGTTGTGTCAACATATTAGAGTGGCACTAAAGATGTAGGATAAGACTTGTAGTCCCAAGTGGGTGACAGAACATAACCCTGGTCTTTCCTTGGGAAGTGAAATGCGAAACTGAGTGAGGAGTATGGGAGACTCCCTAGAATTAAAAATCTTATCATATAAAAGATGTGAGTCAATAAGGTTTCACACCAGAATTATTCGAATTATGAATAGTACTTCTTTGACTTAGAAAGTGTTACTTGACGCAGAGTTGACTCCGTAGTCAGTAATGGATAGGATAGCTATCACGTGTGACAAATCTATGATGATCTTTAATGGAAGGAATTTGTGATGGTCAAAGTTATATGTCATATCCATGACATCAAGATGATATGTGGAGCCTTGATGATATGATGCATGAATGACAATTGTCTTCCTTCATCTGGGATTTTGGGGATGAAATCCTTATTAGAGGTTTATAATTACAATATCCCTGACCTGGGTTATGAGGTAACCCTATTTGTTTTGGCTAAGTAAGTTTCTTAGAAATTTAATATAATCCTCTAAGGAGTTTTGTTATCATGTGATACACATATGTTTCAAATTTGGTTCTGATTGAATGCTATTTGAGCAATGTTCCTTTATTTTGGACCAAAGTGCAATTTGCCCAAGATGAGGGGTTACCTTGCAATATGTAACATGTTGAATGTGTTCTAAGTGTTTTAGTATCATAATAGAGATAATTATGCTAAGTGGTGGCTTGTGGAAAGCCTAAATCTCAAGTTATAACTTGTTTGAACAATGCTAGTAATGTGTGCACCAATTTTGGTACAATTTGTAATTTATCCAATATATGGGGTTGAAATGCAAAATTATCACCTCTAGAGTGTCCCTACTTTTTATATGTATCATTTATAGGAGAGATAAAGAAGAGGACACCATGTTTGAAATCACTTTTGAGTGATGATACTCTTAGTGATGAAAAGACCAATAATGAGTTTAAGGTAAAGCCTTATATGTGTTGTATCGAGTGGTAGACTTGATAGAGGAATCCTATCAGACAAGGAGCCATGGTAGAAGTCTCCTATCAGTTTGTTGAGCCTTGTAAAAGGCCGTGATAGGTAGAGAACCTCAAGGGGGTGGCCCAAGATGAGTTGCAAGCCCCTTGCATAAAGTGTACCGGGTTGCCTTATTGATGAGATAAAGATGAGGAAACTTATCCAACAAGATAAAGGAGGGCCGATATGTTGTCTCTAGCTTATCCTTAAGACTCTTTCATAGCAAGATATATATATGTGTGCATGCATGTCCACGTATCAACCATGCATGGCCACATGTCACCTAGTAGCATGAGGTGAGGACACCTCTTATACACTTTATCTCATGAACCCAAGTATATATACTTCACCTTCCACCAACTTATGGAAGTTTATGAACCCTACAACCATCTTCCTTGGAAATATTGTGCACAACACCATAGATATTTTGCAAAGTAGCTCAAGGATCAAGGAGAGCTTGATCATCAAGCTTAAGGTAAGGCTTTGGTCATCTTTAACCTTGGTTGAAGTAAGATATCGAGTTATGGATATTGCTCTCTTTCCTTCTTCACCAAAGTGCTTAACTATGGTGATTTATTGTGTATGGAGGAGTTTTGGACGATCTTTGGACCTTTAAGAAGTTCATCTTCAACCTTAGAAATGTAAAGATTTGGAGCTTGGAGCTTTGAAGTTATTTACAATGCGGGTTATATAACTTAAACCCAATCATGTTATTATTTACCACCTAACTTGTTACACAAGATGATTTACTTTCAATTCCGAGTTTTTATAGAATACTCAATGAATCCATGAATTCTAAGAATTTCCTAGACCTTTTATTCATAAACTAGAATAGTTAAAATGAAGGTCTAGAGCTTGAAGAAAATGGTATCACTTTATAAAGTTATATCGGGTTCAAGTACACACACAAGTACCTCTAACCCGATATGGTTATGTACATGCATCACTTGCACGATGTGCTTGTGAGATTACATCTCCTTGCATGATATGGAGATGAAGTTTACACCTTGAACATGATATGGTGTTAACCATATACCTTTTGCATGATAGCAATTCAAGTGAAGACTCCATGCACAATATAGGGTCAAGTGTGTACTTGTAAGTTGATATGTCAAAACCCTATTTTGGGTAACCTAATATGAGTAAGATGAGCAAGTACCTCTTGCAAGATATGATAATGTAATACACCCCTGATACATGATATCTTGAAGCTCACATCTGGTACACAATATGATTGAATGACCATACACTTATGCACATATAAGATATGGATTCAAATAACAAGGTATAACCTCATATGGTTGAAATACCTCAACCCGATATGAAACCCAAGACGGGGTTAACCCTATATGGAGATAGATGATAGCTCATACACGATATGAGGCACATCTTATGAATGATATGGGATATACCCACTTACCCCTTATATACGATACAAGTCTAAGATTACACCTCTTGCACGATATAGAGATAGTGAATACTCTAAACAATATAGAGTTGGAAACCCAAGGTGATGGGTAAGCCGATACAAGTGGTGAGTGATACCACTTGGATGATATGAATGGTATCCCTTGGATTCTAGGAATGGAACCTACTTCTACCTTGTGAATGATATAAGGTCCAATTCATACCTCATGCACGATATGGCTCATTTTACCCAATATGGTAGCAAACCCTGGTTGAGGGATTGAAATCTGATGTACCCTATCCTTTGTGTAATGAATTGGGATAAGAGAATTCAATTAGACACCTAGCTTGTCATATAACTATATGATAGGGCTAATCCTTGAAGGTATGAAGGGATTATGAGTCCAAGGGTCTACCTAACATGGTAACCCAATATGTTAACCAACATGGAGATCCAATATGATAATCTTGGATGGGAAACTGATATGGTATCTTGAATATACCACTTAAATGATACATGATGAGGCATATACTCCATGTCTGATATGATGCATACTTTGTGCACGATATGGCACTTAGCATCTTGCTCATACCCGATACAAAGCTAATTTGAGATGATAAGATCTAAGTGATAGTCCATCTATGGGTACACAATATAATGATTTGGGGATACACCCTAAAACATGACATGCTGATGTGATTATCTCACATGCCCGATATGGATACACTACATGGAATAAGAATGTATCTTAAAGCATAATATGTTAACATATATACATCTTGATACCCAATATGTTGAAGACACTTCAATCATATGTGATTGATTGAGTGACATATGTTGCAGGTTGTGTTAATTACAATATAAAAGATGATGTGAATTGTTAATGATTAACCAATATTCCTCAAGAGGAGGATTGAACCAAAAGTATGATGCAATCAATATCCTAGTGAGGATGAGAGAGAAACTCATACTTTGTGTTGATAATCATTTAATGATAAATGATGAGAATAAATAAGTATGATTGAATACTTATGATAGCAATGTATGCTCCTAGATGTGTGGAGTAATGAATTAGGGTTTGGATTAATAATATGAACTTGAAACTCTATTCGGCTATAAAGGGAAACCCTAACCCTAATAACGGTAAGGTTGTATCTCTCTTATTGTATAAGCCTTGTGAGACATGTTAAATACTTGAATAAAAAGTATAATGTCTATGTGGTCTGATGACCTAAAGGTCCTAAAAGATAGTTTTTGCCTAGTGAGAGGTGATAAGATGTTTAATTGGCCTTGTGAGCCATGTGAATAGTTGTTGCCTAGTGAGAGGTGACAAGATGTTTAATAGGCCTTGTGAGCCATGTGATTACTTGTTGTCTAGTGATAGGTGACAATATGTTTAATCAAACCATGTGAGCTATGTGAAATATTTGTACAACAAGTGAAATGAATACCTTGGTTTGAGGACCTAGAGGTAACCGTTACCTATTACAGAGGTAATAATGCTATGTGGTGATCTAAGGGTTTGAATACCCAGATGCAGTAATCATGATAAGGATGATGCGAAGGGATGAGTATTCCCAATAATGTGGTAAGGGACTGAGATCCCAAGTGTTTTATATCTAAATGTTTTTTAAAGATTGGAAAAGTACTTGATAGATGTAGTACACCTTTCTTTGTAGCATTTGTTATGATTAATAATGATAACTTGTTTGATGCTAAAAGAATGTTGTAATGCACTTAATATATCATTAGAAACCATAAAATATTGCCCTGACCATAGATCCATCAACGTCAGAATTTGCTGAATGGTGAAAGGGGTTTCCCGCGGCATAACCCGGAGTGCATATTTTTGAATATGCGGGGGCGTAAGTATAAATGGACGACCATGTGTGAGCCGATCCCCTTACGAACTTGAAATAAATGGAGATTTGACTATATGCCTTATCCTGACTCAAGTGCAACTACGGTCGTAGACTTTATGTTGACCACGGTGAACTGGCTCGTGGCTCAGAGTATGGTTATATGCCATGAATCAGTAATTTCATAACTGGGGATGTTCGTTAGTAGATGTTCCCCTAAGAGAGTACATGCTGACACAGTAACTCTAAGCGAAGATGCCTTGTACCCTAGCACGCTCTTTTTGTAGCGACATGAGATGTCCTGCCAGTAGATGACACGAGATATCCTGCTGAATCTGTGTAGTCTCATACTGACTGAGACAGGAGAGGTCTTGGCAGCCGGCTCTTCCTTTGACCTAGTATGGTACCGACTTGTGAGAAGTTTGTGGTTGGTTGGAGATGAATGAGGTATACTTCATCTCCTTAGGGAATAAGTGTGATTATAAAATATGATCAGTTGTTTAGCATATTTTCTTTAGGATCGAATATAGAAAATATTGTTTGATGCGCTATTCAGTTATACATCTTAGCTTGATAGGTGTTATATATGTTTCTTTACATTTCTTGTAAAGTAGATAGATGTTTTATTACTCTACCATGGGTAGAGTCATCATTTTCCTTAAAGTAAAGAGATTACTTTGTTCTGTTCATACAATGATTAATCCTACTTGTTAATATAAAAGAACCTCTGCTCAGTTTTATAATACTTATCTGTGATAATAATATGGTCAGCGGAGAGTTATATCTCTCACTGGGACAATTGTCTCACCCTGTGGGATCCACAATTTTTAGGTGGACGTGCACGTGGCGGTAGAGACCTTTCTGTAGAGGAGGAACAATAGCTGGGGTAGCAGTAACAACTCAAGTTGAGTGTACTATCTGTCGTGTCTTGTAGATATAAGTCCTATGTGTCATCTCTGTACTCTCAGGTCCTTGGAGTCGGTTTGTAATGGTTTCATGAACGATCTGAGGATTTTGACTTGTATGCCTCGAGGTGTTATGTTGCTTCAGTATATGTGTTGATAAAGCAACTATTATATGTTGTCCTCGAGATGAGTAGAAACAATGTTTGTATAATGAGAATCACGATATGTATAAGTTTTGGATCTTTAAATAAGAGTTTCCTGGAACATGATCTCCTTGCAAAATGGTTTTAAATTTTAGTGATTTTTGTTAATTCATTGTTTATGATTATTCTGCATAATTAGTAATGATTTGGCTATCAGTTTGGTGGCGGTTGTTAAAGAAACCATCATATGAAAGGGTAACTTCAATTAGGTAATCAACATTTCTCCTAACCTCTTTAATGTTCATAAAAAATCCTCTTCATTTATGACTCATTACAACCAACTTTATAGCCATATTTATGAGGAGGAGGTACCTCTCTATTGGGCTCGAAATGTTTATCTTATTTGCATAAATATAAAAAATGATTCTAGTACCAACATATTTTCATGTGGCATATAATAAAACCCATAAAACTAAACTCTTGAATTGTTTACTACCTTCACTTTGAGGTTTTGTTATGCCCTTTACTTTGCTCGCTTTATGAACGTAAGATTTCTTATTGATTGAAACCCATTAGTGGTCATTCAAATTGATAATTAAGATTAGATATGTTATCTAGATAATGATGGAGTATGCCCCATTTGTTATACATTTTACCATATGTATAAGTATTGAATCCATCTCACTTGCATTCATTTTCCACTTATCAAGGGTTAAATTGACTCAAAGCCTTATATTTAAACTTGAGTAAAATTTTCTTATATTTGAATTCTTTATAAGAATTTCCCATGAATACCCAATTGAATTATCCAAAATAGAATATTCACATCCAATCCCATTCAAAATTTTATTTCCTACTTTTTATCTCTCTTAGAAATTAGATGACATTCTTTTATAGAGAAGAAAATTAATTCAAATCCATATAATTTTTCACAAAGAAGGAGAAAGGGAAGACTTGTCTCTCAAATTTTTATCTTTCTCCTTTCCATTTTCTTTTAATTGAAATTTATTTCTCAATAATGAAATATTGTGATAAAATATAAAATTATTATCAAGTTAAAACCATAACCTTCTAAAAACTCAAAAACCTTGACAAGGAATAGTTATTTACCTACCTACATCCTAATGGGATCCAATGTTCTATTACAATGTCGCGTGATGAAATCTAATATTCCATCAGTGAAGAGCCTCAGGGAATGGTGTAATACATAGGGTCCCCCAGAGCACAGAGCCCCAATTTTTCATTCAAACCCAATGGTAATATAGTCACCTAAAAATTTTCTTAATATTGAACCTACAACCCTAACAATTATAAATACTCTCCACTTGACATTTCCATCATACTAAGGGCCCCAATCGACTTTCCTTCAGCCAAATTAGGCACCTCATAAAAGTGTTTAGAAAATCATTATTCCAGAACAAATACTCCATAATGCCAAAAGGATACCAGATATATGTTAGGAGGCATGTAAGCCTCTATATTTAATTAAAATATTCTAAATTTTAATCATAACTACTAATTCTAAATCATAACCAATACTTGTATATATCATAAATAATTATCATTTTGATCATCTTGCACTAGAAGTATATACTTGCTTCTTCATCTAGATTAAACTACTCATGGTAAGCATCTAAACATTTGGTTCATGACCAGGTCATATAATTAATCACTTTATTTCTTGATATTCTTGAACATATTGCATTTTTTGCATGATTTATTCCTTTTTAACGCACCTTAATAAATAGGTTATTTTTTAAGCATTAATATTATTGAAGACACACACATACCCACCCATGTCTTTCTTAACTAACTATCTTTTTCTCTCTCTCTTTTCTCTCTATATCCCACATCTCATACCAATTTTCTAGAATGTATATCTGCCGTTTGAAACCCTAAGACAATTGGGATCCCTAGATAAAAACTAGAGTATTTGGGTATAATAAGTCCACAACCATCTTAGGTAACCTAAAACTTGCATATATTAATCATGTTTTCCTTTATTTTTATTATTCCATTTTCATAAACAACCAAAATAAATTGTTTTTCACAAAATCAAGATTCAATTGCAATGCTAATTTTTGGGCAATATGGGATGCCTAATACTTTAATTTATCATTATCGGATTGTTGAACTCAGTCTCAAGGTACGTTTTCCATGTCTTATCTGCCCTTTGGTGGGTTTTTTCGATTTCAAACATTTTCCTAAATTTGTTTTGAGTTAGAAGGAGACTTAGTCTCCCCCCCTCAAATAGGCGCCAGAGCTCAGACCCGGAGAGGACATGCCGGGCCAAACCGTCTGTGCTAAGTTTTCTTAGTTTTCCTCTTAAAATATTGTGGGATATGAACTTCTTATCTTGTTATCTATTTACAATGACCATTGTGGTTATCTTTCATAAAATTTTTTCCATGGGTGAAATGATATGTAGACTCTTTTGGAGATATCTATAAAATTTCTGTTGTTACTTTTGTCTTCTCAAGTTCCTTTTGCAATTTGGTTTTTTATTTAGGTTTTCAATATGTTTCTATTTCACTTAACTATTTAGGTTTCTCTTCAGCTTCCTTGTCTAGTGTCTCTTTTAGGGTTTATGCTTTCACAGTTTCTCTTTTTTATTATTTTTTCCTAACCTTTTCTTTAAAGGGGGTAAAATAGGTCTTTCATTTGGATCAAGGTACATTATTTTCTTACATAATCCATAATTTCCTTCTTACGTGATTAATTGGTGTTGGGAATGAGGGACCAATGCATGTTTTATTGGGGCCTCTTACTTTCTCTTTACTTGCTATATATTTCTAACATGGTACTATAATCAATAGATATAACTTATTTGCACTCTACACTTTGACAAAAAGATGTGTCTATAGAATGGGTGCCAACACTCACATTGAATCCTTGAATGCGATGTAGGGGTGTTACAAAGGCATCGATGCAACAAAATAATGTTTATCCAATGGCTTCAAGGATAACCTCTTTCCTAGCACTACTAATGGATTGTGGCCAATGTTGCAGTAAGCTAATAGAAGAATTATCCAAATCCAATGATTCTTAGTTACCTTTACATGAGTTCCATCATGCCATAAAGAAGTTAATGACCAGCCACCCATATATATCATTCTCTAGTGAGGATGTAAATCACATATGTACTTACATGCTGAAAGAGGGAGATTTACTATTACTTTCATTACAATCTAAGACAGTTGTTTCCTTCATGACTTAGAAATTGTTTGATTGTTAGTCGTCTTACCTAGATCATTCATTTGTTATTTGTTAATGTTTACAAATATGTTAGGCAATCATGATAGCCAATCTCCTACAAATCCAAAAATATTACTTAACAATTCTCTCAACATAAGCTAAGCTAAGGATGCCCAATTCTACAATTTTTACTTTGGGCAAGTTAACATATTCCTAATGTCTTAATTTCCCCTAGAAGGTTGTTAAAATTAACTTGAAAATTATTTCTTACTTTCTAAAACTTTACCAAAGATGTTCTAATATGATCCTTGACAAAAGATTGTCTAGTTTTGGTCTCATCATTTGAGAGAACTAGGTGTATCTAAAATCTTGATCCCCACTGAGAAGATGCCAAAATGCACTCAAGATCTTGAGAACCCTTTTCAAGAAATATTCTTCAAGAAGCTTTGATATTACAACTATGTGATTGCATAAACTATGCATTCAACTGCATTCACATATAACCACATGTTTCAACCTCAACCTATACATACTTGTGTACCTAGTTCTACCCATTATGCATACAAGGCCAACCTATTTAAAAGACTCTTAAACCCTAATTAATCCCTTTAAACCCTAGAATTTTTATTATGCCAAAAGCCTACTTACTCATCAACTCAAGGCATAACTTCCATATCAAGGATAACTGCCAAATCATGCTCTAGGCATGCTATCTATTTTTTATCAAAAGGATCTCTAACCTAACTATAAGTCACCTAGAACACAATGGTCTGCCCATCTTTACCTATACAAATAATATCCCATACCATGACCTAAATCTTACCCATCCTCCTTCATTGTCACATATCATCCTTGACCATGACCAACAATAATAGAACACATTTTTTCTTTTGTGTTTTGGAAATAATAGACCATGACCTATAACTAAAACACCCACCTCTAGGTTGACATATGGTGGTATTGGACTATGATCTTTAACTAGAATACTTGGTCGTGGCCTCAGTCTCATAAGATATCCCCTCCTTTGTTTTTTTTCTTATTTTTCATCTAATCCACCGTTACATCCAACTTTTCATAACTATGGTATGAATTAGTTGGTGTATAAGCACAGATTGAGTAAGTTCTATAGTGGTGCCCTACTATATTAATACTAGGAGCATGACAAAAAGAATGCACTCCATACAATAGACTAGAAAAGCACAATGGGAAAATGGTTTCCCTAGAACAACCAATGGTTTATTATAGACTACCTTAAGCCTTAGCTCGTATTATATCCATGAATGGGAATCCCACTGAACAATATTAAAAGGAATACATCATTCACACTAGACACCCCAATGGTATTGTTGGGGACATCCTATTTTTAGGGAAATGTCCTGCAATCTATCCTACACCATCTATATCCATAGGCAATTATCTTTCAAGAAGGGTCCAATAGAAGAACCATGGAGGACCAAGTTTACCCTTCCAAAGCTTTGTAAAAATAGGGAGAACTTTATTTCATATATTATAATTAATGGATAATTGCCAATGCAACATTTATGGTGCATGCAAATTCACAAGGACCAAGGGAAAAGAAAGAGGTAGACATCATCTTCGTGGGTAGAAGAGAAGAAACCTTGGTGTGTCTGAAAACAATCTTCATGCCCAGTGAAATTTTTGATCCAAACAAGTAGTAAAATACACCAAGGATGATCATCAAGTGACCCTACTTCTTCTGCATTCCTTCTTGGTTTGGTCCCAACCTACGAATAAGGTGGAGTGTATGAATGGTGGAAGAGGTCGATGGAACCAACATCATTGATCTGCCTCTTCCAACATCAGGTTGGAGCATTGGTGGAGAAGAGATCATTAATGAAGACGACTGATGTAACTAATCAATGATTGTCTTCCTCAGGTTGAGTGTAGAGTGCGATAGCCTAGAGGATTAAGACGAGATGCCTCAAAAGGGAGGTTGAATCTATGTATTTATATGTGGAGGGATTATGGTTAGGTGAATCCATATTCACCTACCATCAATAATGGAAACAATTGTAATGAATGCCTTGGGAGGTAGCAGAAAGATGAGAAGAAATCATGGCAAGGAAAGATCCTTGCCAGTAGTATTTTCATCAATTGGTAAGGAGTGCAGAAACCCCATCATTTAAAAAGTAATAAATCTAGTTGTTGGTGAAGCCAACATTGCATTGGTTGGAATCATCTAGAAATGAAATTTGTGGGGAAACATTTTCATCATCATCAGTGGTTGGAAGAAGAAAATTTTCATCGACTGTCTAACACCCAAATTTTCATGAGTTGATGAACACTTGGATGTTCATCCATTCACGACCGCTCAAATTTTCATAGGTTGTTGCCCACCGACATCATCTGTTGTTAGATAATGGAAATATAGAATTCTATGGACTGATGATAATGTACATTAATCCAAGATGAATAAATGATAGACCCATGAATCCATAGACCAAGGGTTTATACATGCAAATTGCAAGCCTTTGTGCATGGATTTGGGCCCAAAAGAGGAGGGTTTGCTCATATGGATATAATTAGCATTTGTTTCACACTAGGGAGATGTCCTTACCTCACAAGAGGCAACCTCCCCTCTAGTCTAGCTCTCTAAAGGGAAGTAGGAGAACCCCCTATGATGCGGTAGTATGGAGAAATTAAGCTGAAGCTTGACAAAAAATCCATAAATTCGTCAAAATCCTAAAGAATTAATCATAAGACTATATAAAATTAATGGGAAAATAATTTAAATTAAAATGAGGAATTTTAATGCAAAATTAAGATAAAAATGAAAACAAAATTGGGATTAATATTGATTCATCAAGGATCAACTCCAAAAGCACTGCACCATATAAGTATGTAATAAACCTTTTGTCTAATATATGCATGTCCAGTTTGTAGGTCATCATATTTCACTCCAGGCTTTGGTATTACACTTGATCTTACAAACACTCAATTGAGATGATCAAATCAAGATATTTTGATAAGAAAATCAATGGAAGCACCAAGGTAGGACCCTCTATCAATGATAGGGGAAATACTATTTGAGTGGAGATTCCAAAGGCAACACTTAGGGAGTGTAGTTCCATGCAACCACACCAAATGTTCCATGTCAAGATCAACTATAGTAGTTAATATATCCAATAATCATATATTAACATCCAATGAAGAGTCTTAGGCAAGCACACTTCCATGCAATTCATGGAACCCATTATAAATCAATTGAGTCCCTTTGATCCTGGTAACCAATATCTGCCATATACAAGATCACAAAATTCTTTGGTGTAGAGGTTTATTGAGCCAAATAACTTTGTCATCTTTTCTATAGGGAAATTGAAGAAGAGACTAAGATCAATGAATTTAATGGTTTGGAACAAGAATCTATTCTGGTAGGAAAAGGAAACACCTTTAACAATATTAGCCATGTCCATCATTGGAAGGAAAGTGGGGTCAACACCCACACTCATGTCTAAAATATGAAACATACACCATGAAACAATCCTTATGTGGCAACACATCCCACTATCACACAGACAGTGAGGTGTTACGAGAAAACGTGCGCAAAACACCACAAACCACAAATTACCAAAAACAAGGGTTAATTAAAACCGATTGCAGAAAGCAGATAAACTAAGAAACTATTACATTCTGATCCACATCCTGCAAGAAAACAAGTCATATAAACATTTACAAGCCTTGATACGTGTTCACAACTTAGGAGATCAGCTATCCTGTCATCACATGAGTTCATCACCTGTTTATACATACAGAACGACCCACATCCGACCAATAGCAGAATATACAAAACATCATCAGCTATACATCGTGAAACAACGTCAAAAAACCTCCAAAGACCTGAGAGTACAGAGATGACTCTAAGACTCTACTACAAAATGACCAAAACAACAGCATGTCCATCTCTTGCCTTCTACTACTCTTCTTGCTGCTCGACCGCAACTCCGCGACCACCACCACGTCTAGCTTGAACACCTAAAAAGGTTGTAAACCAGTGGGGTGAGACACACAGTCCCAGCGAGAAACATAACTCCCCGCCAAAACTATAAAACCAAAGGAAGATGAAAACAATAACAACAGATAACGGATAAAGGGTACAACAAGAGCAGTTTATATAACAAGACTATTCTTACCATCAGGCTTACCAGACTGTACAGAAGGCATATACCCAAGTATTTCTTTATGGAACATGATTAACAAGATAAGATTTATAAGATCTTACCTCATAACATAAGGAACGTATAAGTAACTACAAGTATAACGAGATTAACGACACAAGCAAGGCCTCAATCAATGTTCCATGTTTTGTCTTAAGCAGTAAATACTATTCGACTGAATTACGTATTGTTATGCCCTGAGGAGGTGAGCCGTACCACTCAAATCCAACCTTCGGTTGCGAAACCCAAGCCGGTGCCATACAAGGTCAATGGAAGAGCCGGACTTCACGACCTCTCCGCCTCGTGGTCAGTGCACGAGTACAACACAAGCAGGACCGCAGTCTCAAGCTTAAGTGGCATTAGCCACAGGGTCAGGCTACCCTCTGCCTAGCCCGCCGTGGTACATGTATCGGAGCTAGTGAAACTGAGCCACGAGCTTGTTCACCGTGCTCTAAGCCATGAACACATTCATGATCCCATATCACATATCCTGAGCCATGGGCATGTTCACCATGCTCTTAACATATTGAGCTACAGGCCTGAATCCACACTCTGGAGTCTACAACCGAAGTTGCACTCTTACCTCCTCATTTTAGGCTAGGAGCAACCTCACATATTCAACAATATGCGCTCCGGGTTAACCCGCATGAGAACCCATTTCACCATCACCAACTCCTGACGATGATGGATCTATGGCTAGGGAAAACTACGTGATATGTTCCACTGTGATTAGTTAGTATATTTTAAGTGGATTGTTGAGGCAATCAAAGTAGTAACACATTCATAACATAAATCTACCTTATTGTTACCAACATCACAAAGTCCTAGGATCTTCATCCCTCATCACAGAAAACCACTGCCTCATAAGGCATTCTCATCACTTGGGATAACAATCCCAAATCATTATCAGAGATTAACACCTCAACTAGGCACTTTAGCCAAACTCAGGTCCTCAGACCCAAAACACATCATGTATGTTATCTCATCATTAAGAGTAACCATCAAGTAGTGTTACTCAAGCATATATATATATATATATATATATATATATATATATATATATATATATATATATATATATATATATATATATATATATACCTCATAACCCTTTCTTCTGGCTATGCATTGTATGAATCACCTGCATGGTTAGTATGCGCAATCATCATGGATTAACAGAAAGACCATATTATCAAACATAGGAAACATTAATGATTATATACTTTGTCATCCATGCCTCAACCTGTAACCACAGACATAGGCCATAACATCATGCAAGACATCTTATATGCTTATCATTTACTCAACATTCTATCTATAATTCAAGGTGATCATAACCATATGAAATGTCACGTCAAGATACATAGGTGTGATCTATTATATCAAACACCTCACTATTATTGAGCATATCAAGGGTCACCATCATAACCACACGTGACAGCATGAAACAAGATCTAGCATATCAATTTCCATATAAGGAACAAGACCCTCACTGGAAACACCCACTACCCTCACCAAAGGTAGTATCGGGCAGGGTACTCTCCCCTATCGCTCAACACTCTAGCCTCTTATCGGCCAAGCCAAACCAGCAAGGAGAAACGGCTATCACCCCAGGGTGTATCGGGCAACCCTAGGCGTCGCGCACCTCAGGTGTCGTGCAACGGTGCGTTGTGCACCCACAAGTGTAACGGGAAACAAGGTCTATCGTGCAACCGAGCCCAAGGGGCGTATCGTGTAAGGTGTTACGTGCACTAGAGTATCGTACAACGTCCATCATGTGTCATGCATAACCAAGATGCCATGATGCCCAGTACGCAACTAACCACTGAGCCCCATATCGTCTAAAGGTATAACGACTAAAGGGCAAACAGAGCATGCAGCTCAGCCAAAGGGTATCTCGTGCAACAGCCATAAAGCTTGTCAGACAGCAGAGCCTGGGTGTGCCGTGCATCAGGTATAACGTGCACCATATGTATCGGGCAGGGCTTTCGACATAGTGTGACGCCTGACACACAAAGGTTAAGATCCAGAGTGTATCGCCCAACACAGCTACAACAACATAACATCTAAGGCTCTAAGTCAAGAGGGGTATCGGGCAACACCAGCCCCAAGCCATATCGATCAAGAAGCAACTCCACAAGGTCGTCACCAACCTCAAGCACAAGGGCACCAAAACCCTAATGGATCGAGAAGAAGGATCACCTCTCAACAACCAATAGAGAGGGGTCTTGCCTAGCTTCTTATCACCAATCAGGCAACACAAGGACCAACCCTAACCAAGGTTCACAACCACCACATAGCTCACCTTTCAAGTCCATGGTGAGAGGAGGGTGTTGCTCAAGCCACTAGAACACAAGCTCACCTCTCAACTTAAACAAGAGAGGAGTATTTCCCATATTACTAAAACTCAAGCTCACTCCTCTAGACCTAGGAGAGGAAGGGGTGTTGCTCAACAAGAAACCTTAGAACATGATTCAACCAACAATGTACATCTAAGCAAGAAACTAAACTAGCAACATGCATAGCTGATATGATCATAAGCAACATATAAGAACATGAGGGAGGATACAGTCACTGACTTGGCTGGTTAGAGAGGGACTGGAGTGCAAATATTTTTATGGACTGTAAGTCACTATTCTGGAATATTAGAGGGGCATCCAATAATCCTATAAGGAGAGTTCTGAGAAGATTATGCAGCCGGTACAAACCTAGAGTGGTATGTTTATTTGAGCCTTTTCTTCATGCTGAACAAGCTGTGGAGTTGTTGGATATTGTTAAACTCGATTGGGCTGCTGATAATCAGGATGTAGATGGGAAAATATGGTTCTATGCTGATAAAGCTTTGAATCCTAGCATTTTCAGAAGTCATAGGCAGCACTTGACGGTCAGTCTGGATACTAATGAAGGTTCAAAAATATTTGTTACGGCTATTTACGCTAGTTGTGACAGTACATAGAGAAGAACGCTATGGAATGATCTTTTGATGATGGCTGAAATTATAGGGGATGAAGGATGGACTATTGCAGGGGATTTTAATGTGGTGAGGCACCCTAGGGAGAGAAGGGGTGGAAACCAACCTGGATTTCAAGACATGATGGATTTTAATTCTTTGATATCAGATGCAGCTCTGGAAGAAATACCTTTTGAAGGCAGTCAATATACATGGGTGAATAAGCAGGTTCTCACACCGACAATGTGGCAGAGAATTGATAGAGTTCTTGTCAATGGAGCATGGATGTTGAAGAGGCCTGCGACTAGATCTATTCATCTTACTAGAGCGAGGGTGTCAGACCACTGCCCAGTTATGATGGTTCCCGGTTCTTGGATAACGGAAAAAAAGAAGCCGCACTTATCTTTTATGAAGACCTGGCTCGAGCATGAGGACTGCATGAATATTATCGAGCAGGCTTGGAATGATCCTATATACGGTCATCCTTCTGTGGTTTTCTACCTTAAGCTCAAAAGGGTTCGTGAGGCTCTTCGTAGGTGGAGCAAGGACACCTTTGGTGCTAACAGACAACGCATTCTTGATTTGGAAGACGTGGTTTTCACAACACAAATGGCTTTTGATGAAAATCCGACTGCTATTAATGAGCTTAACTTGAGAGAGGCGGAAAGTGAGTTACAATATCTTCTGGACCAGGAGGAGAAGACATGGAAGGAGAAAGCTCGGATAGACTGGCTTCAAGATGGGGAGAGAAACACCAAGTTTTATCATGCAACTGTCAAGGCGAGAAGGAAAAGAAGAAGGATCAGTCGGGTGGTATTGTAATACGACACTCAGGTTACGGATCCTAAGCAAATGGCAAAGATGGCAGCTGATCATTACAGGCATTTTTACAATGAGGCAACATATACAGATGCAAATGAGCTGGATGGTTTCCTAACTTCGATCCCGGAGATGGTCTCACTTGATGAAAATTTCACTATCATAGTGACTCCACAGGAAGAGGAGATCAAAGAAGTGATGTTAAAGATGGATGCAACAGCAGCCCCGGGACTGGATGGATTCACCCTCCCTTTCTTTACAGCGGCATGGTCTATCATTAGATTTGACTTCATGGACTTGGCGAGAAGATTCTTCAGCGGACAGGGTTGCTTCAGGGGTCTCTTTTGCTGCAGAATTCTACTTATTCCAAAGAATGATGAGTCTAGAAGAATACCGGAGGATTTCAGACCAATATCCATTGAGAATGTTGCTCTTCGTATTCTTGCAAGGATACTCAGTGAGAGATTCGCTCCCATTATGCCACGCCTGATTTCCAAGAACCAAGGAGCCTTTGTGAAAGGCACGGATATATCTCATCACATCCGATTAGATAAGGAACTTATGCATGATATCAATAGAGGCAGAGACGTTCCTAATGTGATCTTAAAATATGATATGTCGAGGGCGTACAATAGAGTATCTTAGTCCACACTGGGGAAAGTCTTGGAGAAGTTCAACCTTACAGAGGAGGTTATCAAGTTATGTCTTAGCTTTTTTGCAAATACGTGGACAACGGTGACTATAGGAGAGGAAACAGCCGGATTCTTTCAGATGAGCAGAGGATTAAAGCAGGGAAGTGCGATTTCTCCATTCCTTTTCATACTGTTTGAGGAAATGCTATGTAGAAGATTCCCGAGGTTATATGAAGAAGGGGCCATCTCAAAATTCCAGGTGCGTGGGGAGGCAGTGCCTCCAGTCATTCTTCTTTATGCAGATGATATTGTGGTCTTTTTCACAGCGGACCAAGAATCTTTGGATGTGGTTAGTAATACCTTTGATGCATACGAAAGAGCAACTGGACAGAGAATAAACAAAGCTAAATCTACATGCGTGGTAGGAGGCAAGAACCTGTTGTTAGCTCATGAGGTAGCTGTGTCCCTGGGAGTGAGTGCTGCTACGGAATCTTTGAAATATCTGGGCATACCGATCAAGAAAGGTTCGATGAGACTATCCGACTTTGAGTTCCTAATGAGCAAGATAAATGAAAAGATTTCTATGTGGAAGTCTAGACTCTTATCTTTTGTGGGGAGGAGGATGTTGATTGCACATGTTCTAGCATCCATACCAGTATACACGGCGGCGGCGGTGGGTATTCCTGCTGGGATAGTAGCGCGGATTGAAGATAAACTATCCAGATTTCTGTGGAGTGACAGGGAGGATCATCACAGGAAGGCATGGATTGGATGGCACAGGGTGGCTAGACCATTTTCTTTGGGCGGGTTGGGAATTCCCATGCTACAGTCGATCATTGAGGCCTTTGTTACAAAAGCATGCTGGGAGGTTCTAACAAAGGATTCCATATGGGCATCTTTCTGCAGAAGCAAATACACAAACGTGGTAGGAGGTCGAGACAATCTATATCCTGGTACCTTGAGGAGAGGATTACTACCTTCACCTTTCTGGAAGAGATTGTGGGACATGTTTCCTCGCATGTTTCCTTTGTGTAGATGGGTGGTTGGTAATGGACAGATATCCTTCTGGGATTCATGGTGGTGCGAGAAATGCCTGGCTGATCATGCAATTATACCCAGTGACAGAAGACACCCGTTCCTGGTGAAAGACTTTTGGATAGAAGGATATGGATGTGATTGGGATTCGCTTAGACTGATCTTGGATGAGGAAGGAATACAGCTGTTACGGGATGCAGATATATGGATATCTAACGAAGAAAACAAGCTAGTGTGGAGTCCTGAGAAGAGTGGCAGATTTTCTATGAGTTCAGCCAAGCAGATGATGATGCATAATGAAAAGGAAGGTCCAGACGGCCTTGGGAGGATATGGAAAGCTGGGTATCCGAAAGAGGCAGCGTTCATATGGAAAGTGGCTAGAGGACCAATTCCCACAGACGATAACATAAGGCTCAAATGTGGTATCCCTCTTGCATCTAGATGTTGTTTCTGTTTTGAATCCCAGGAGGAAGATATGGGTCACTTGCTTTTCCAGGGGCAGACCGCCCAGTTCTTTTGGAGGAAATTCGACGAGCTGATTGATATGGAGGCGCCTTTTGACATGAGATCTCTTCTTGACAGGTGTGCATTGGCAAAAAAGAAGAGCATAGCTAAATGGTTGGCAGGTAATCTAGCTATCTTAATACCACATAGCATATGGCGCATTAGATGTGAAGTTAAATATGATGGTAAGATGATATCGCTCAGCCATGAATGGGATTATATCTTGAGAATCCTAAACCACCACATGAAGAGGTATGCGTTTCCTATTGCTATGGAGAATGAAATATATGACAGGATGAAATTGTTGGGCATGAAAGAACCAAGGACAGCTATGAAGGAAATTGTTTTGTTGCGATGGGAGAAGCCAGATCTACATAATCTCAAAATGAACATCATGATTGGGAGGGACAAAGATGCAAACGGTACATATAGAAGATGGGCAGCTGGTGTCATCCGTAATCACAATGTAAATATATGTCTTGTGTTCCGAGCTTGGATCAAGAGCTCTGACTACTTCCTTGCGTATATGCAAGCATGCGCCATTGGTTTGAAGTTAGCTGGTGACCACACTTTGAAAATCTCGAGCATTGAGGTTGACGACTCCTTTACATATGATGTACTATGGCATGGAGGTAGAGAGCCATGGAGGACAACTTCTTTTGTTAGGGAGCTCAGAGAAGATATTGCATCTTCCATGATTTCTGGTTCGCTAGTTCACAAGGTTATCAACTCGATACCTCATGAATTAGGCAGGTGGGGGAGTAGAACGCATGAATTATTAGTCTCTTCAGATGTTTCTATTATGCCGATGAGAATTAGGGGCATGGCTCTGATGGAGAAAAGAAGTACTCCCTACATGGTCCTAAAGAAGACAGCTGTTGGAGGTGAGGATGACAGATATTAGAGTGAGTCCTTTGTTTTTTTGTCTGCTATATTCTTTTTTGAGGGTCATTTGATTGTGGGATAATGGGATATTACCCGAGTTATAAGTGCGGGAGATGTAATTCTTGCTGTGATTTAGCCCACAAGAGGGGTGTGGGATGAATAAAAGTGACCCCTGGCTTAACCAAAAAAAAAACATATAAGAACATAAAAGAAGGTAGTATAGTTAGGGTTAGGAGTTATGTAACCTGCCTTAAGCAAGCTCCAAGCTCCTAGCTCCAACCACCACCACAAGAAGGAGAGAAAGGCACTCTAGGGTTCGACCACCACTAGAGGAAGAAGGAGACTCCATGGCAAGGATCAGCTACCAAGCTTGCAAAGGAAGAGGGTGTCGTGCACCAAGGAGAGGGAGACTAAGGAACTAAAGGGATCCTTAGCAAGAGAAAGGAAGCACATATATAGGAGAGGATGGAGGAGAAACCAAGGAAAGACAAGGCAAGGTGTCGCCCACCTAGGGACACTTGTCCATGTGCAAAGCCACCACTCTAGCATGTCCTAAACACATGTCCAAGGCCATTGCCACATGCAAGCATCAAGCACCAAGTGTCCACTAGTGGTGACACAAATGAGGTCAAAGAGAGTCAAAGGGTCCATGGGTGACACACCTCCACACCATGGCTGACACACCCACACCATGGCCGACACACACCCTGGGTGACACACCACAGGCCGACACAAGCACAGGCCGACACACCTAGGCCGACACAGGGCACTCTTGCCTGACACAAGGTCCAAAGAGGCAAAGGCAACACACCACAAGGCCCAACAAGCCCAAAGGAACTCAAGCAACGAGCCCAAACCTTCCTCTCAACACTAGAGGAAGAAAGGAGAGGGAGGAACACTTCACAAGGTGACAAACTTGCCCACAAACCCTAAACTTGGGTATATTGCAAGTAGCACCTCTAGCTCCCAACAAAACACCAACAAACCCTAATCACTACTAAAGGTGATTAGCAAGCAACCAAGCATCAGGGTTAAGCAAAGCAAACAGGATAAGCCCTAAACGGAGATCAGGGTCCTTACAAACTAACCCTCTATAAAGGGATTTCATCCTCGAAATCCAAAGAGAAATCGAGGGATACTTCCTCCTCATCTCTTCCTCAAGCTCCCACGTGGCTTCCTCAATGCCACGATGATGCCAAAGAACCTTCACAAGAACCAGGTCCTTCCTCTTCAGCTTCTTAACTCTCTTATCAAGGATCATCACAAGACCTTCCTCGTAGGTCACATCTCTATCAAGCTCAACTTCGTCTGGCTGTATCACTGTCCCTATACCCATATGACTTTTCTTCAGCATACTGACATGGATCACTGGGTGTAACATGTGCAACTCTGGCGGCATCTCCAACTTGTAAGCTACCTTGCCAACTCATGCTATGACCGGGTATGGCCCCATATATCTGGGTGCTAGCTTACCATTTCGGCCAAACCTTAGCATACCTTTCCACAGTGAGACTTTAAGATACACTTTGTCTCGTACCTAGAACTCCAAAGGTCATCGGAGATTGTCTGCGTAAGACTTCTGTCTGTTCTGTGCCGCTTTCAACTGTTGTTGTATCACCACTACTACAGAACCTACCTTTAGTGTCGGTTATTTATGGCTTTTAGTGTCGGTTTCTGAGCGACGCCTATGTGGGCGACACTAAAAGGTCACCCATTACGCGTCAGTTCCAGAACTGACACCCAAACTCTTCGCGCGCGACCAAAAACGCGCCATCAGGGGACTATAGGCGTCGGTTATTAGATAAGAAACCGACGCCCAAACCCTTCACGCCACAGAAAGGGCGCCATCTTGGGCGCTATCAGTGTCGGTTATAAGCCAACAACCGACGAAATATGTCTTCGCGCCAAAAGAATATGTGTTGGTTACATTTAAATAACCGACACTGTAAAGTTATGTGTCGGTTGTTTACAATTACCGACGCCTGTTATTGGAGCCAGCTTGGGCACTATCAGTGTCGGTTTGTATTAAGAAACCGACACCATATATGTTCGCGCCACAGGAAATAGGCGCCGGTTATATCTAAATAACCGACGCCTATTGGTTTTTTTTTTTTTACAGACCTGCAGACCTGCTGTGGCTGGTCGCAGGATGAGAAACCTGTAGTTCAGTTAACTGAACTGCAGGTTTTATGACATCCATTGATATCAGCCAACAATAGGCCACAAACCTACAAATTTAACAACAAAAATATTCACACATGCATTTAGCAATACAACCTACAGTTCCATTTTATTTTCACACATTTTGAAACATTCATGTAGCTAGCAATCTGTAGTTCCATTCATTCACATTCACACATGTAGAAACACATTCATATAGTAACCAACACTTTCATTCATTTTCACTCAGACACATGTAGAAACATCTAGACATGTAGAAACATTCACACATATTATAATTCAGAAATTCATTTACAAAATCCCCACTATTTGTATGGTTGTTGCCCATTCTTCATTTAATTCTCCCATCGTATAGGGAGCATGTACATCTGGTAAGTCCGTTCCTGTAGTGGGGTCAGCTTTAAACACCTGTAAAGAGAATGATATATATATAATTAATGAGCTATAAATAAGATTGATATATTTCATATTATCTAATGAGACTATATAATACCTGAGCAATACAATCGATGTCCATACAACATGACAGACTAACACATATATAGTACATAACAAGAGCAGCGTCGAATTTACATACAACACTAGCTTAGTACATATATAGTGGGACTTATAAGGTGACGATCCCACCTGGTAAAACAGGTTACCGACAACTACATGTTACGACTGGGAGGTCGTGATTCAGCAACAGTATGCATTAGCAGGAGGACAAACAGATCACCATATGTTTGTCCTCATATGGTGATCTCTTGTCCTCCTGCTAATGCATACGTTGCGGAATCACGACCTCCCAGTCGTAACATGTAGTCGGTAACCTGTTTTAGCAGGTGGTATCGTCACCTTAGTCCACTATATATGTACTAAGTTAGTGTTGTATGTAAATTCGGAGCTGCTGTTGTTATGCACTATATATGTGTTAGTCTGTCATGTTGTTATATGAATCCGAACCACTTGTGTGTGCTGCACTTTATGTATTGTATATGTATCCTGCTTCTCTTCATTGGGGCTTCTTCCTGCATATCCTGCATAGCTATGTCATGTCCGTCCTGCATAGCCTTCTTCCTATATTTATTTTTCAAAGAGAATACAAACAAAAATTATTAGTTTAGAGTTAGTGAAATACTGATCAATGTCTAGAATTGGAATAGATCAAGAACCTACTCTCAGCATCGCGTATGTAATCTCGGGTGAGATTGGTCCTATAGTTCTTTAGCACCCTCCCACAATGTTTAGCATTTGTATTAACTAGAAGATAATGAAACATCAAATAAGAAAATGATATTGATATTAAAAAAGTAAACATTTAGCTTCAATAAAAAAATATAAACATGCATGCCTCTAAAATTGTGATCTTTAATCAATTAACAATCCTTCATTGTGATCTCCGCGCACATATAAGTCATCATTAGCTTCAATATTTTCTGGAGTTGGCAACCCAACTGAGAATGGACTGGAGTCATCATATTTATCATAGTACTCTTCTTCATCTATAGGATCTTCAATGAACTGTCTTTTACCATGAAGAACAACCGACCATTTATCATTTGTAGGATCATCGATATAAAATACTTGTTTCGCCTGTGATGCCAATATGAATGGTTCAGCCTTCTCGCCAATCTTTTCAAAGTTCACTAAAGTGAAACCCAATTCATCCACTATAACTCCTTTGGTGTTATCAACCCAATTACATTTGAAGAGCGGAATTCTGAAATCTATGTAGTCAAATTCCCATATCTCTTCAATGACACCGTAATATGACATTTTAACTTCATGTGGACTCTTATCCTTTGCACTTGCAAAAAACATAGTCGATGCTTGAAGGGTGACCCCACTATTTTGGACGACACTCTTATCATCTTGGCGCTTTGTGTAATATGTGAATCCATTAATGTCATACCCTTCATAAGACATAACAGTCAACTTTGGTTTAAAGGCGAGGCATTTGATAGTTTCAGTAATATCATCTGGTGTTTGAGATAGTTGATGTAAGACTTTATCTTCAAACCACTTAATAAAAGTCTTGTTATGCTCTCTAGCAAGCCACATTGTATTGGCTCGAGGATATTGTCTTTTGATGAAATTGGTATGTTCCTCGATATAAACGTTCACTTCGTCCATGTTGTGTAAAATATACAAATGACCTTGTTCCAACTGCTCACGGCTGATTACTTTCACACGTGATCCCAAAATTCCTTTGCCAAATAGCTCGTCAATATTCTTGTCATTATCAGGAGTGTCATTACCACTGAGAAAGTCATTGAAGAAATCCATAACCTCTCTCGCCACATAGCCTTCAATAATACTCCCTTCAGGCCGATAACGGTTTCGAACATCACCTTTAAAAACGCTCATGTATCGTTCAAAGAGATACATCCAATGCAAGAAAACCGGGCCCAAGATTTTCACTTCCCTAGTCAAGTGGACAACAAGATGTACCATGATATCAAAGAACGAAGGAGGGAAATACATCTCAAGCTGACATAGGGTAACAACCACTTCTCTTTGCAAATTATCGAGAGTCTCAGGGTCAATAACTTTGCTACAGAGACTGTTGAAAAAGAAACAAAGTCTGGTGATTGCAAACCTTACATGCTTCGGCAATATAGATCGAATTGCCACGGGCAATATTTGTTGCATTAGAGTGTGACAATCATGAGATTTAAGTCCTATCAACTTGAAATCTTTCATTGATACCAATCTACGGATGTTGGATGAGTAACCATTTGGCACCTTAACATTTATCAAGCATTCACAAAAAGCTTTCTTCTCTTTTCTAGACAACGTGTAACATGCGGGAGGTAAGTATGTTCTTTTACTACCCATTTCACGTATTTCTATTAATTCTGACCTTATTCCCATTTCACGTAGGTCCAGTCTGGATTTTATCCCATCTTTAGTCTTACCTGGTATATTTAATAGAGTACCAATGATGCTATCGCAGACATTTTTCTCAACGTGCATTACATCGATACAATGTCTGACTGTCAAAGAACTCCAATAAGGAAGATCCCAAAATATTGACTTCTTCTTGAATGAAGAATTGTCACTCCGTGTAGTACCTTGTGATCTCTTACCAAATTCATTGACAAAGTCTTTTATTCTTTCATAAACAACCTCCCCTGGTATAGGTTTAGGTGCACTGCGTTCCTCATTCAATCCATTGAATGCTTTGCGCTTCCTACGATACTGATGGAATTTTGGAAGAAACCTTCGATGACCGAGATATACATTCTTACCGCCATGTTTTAGTCTTGTTGAATCAGTTTTCTCTTCACATATAGGACACACTTTAGCTCCTTGGACACTATATCCAGACAAATTCCCATATGCTGGAAAGTCATTAATAGTGCAAAACAACATAGCATGCAAACGAAATGTCTCTCTTCGTGAAGCATCATAGGTCATCACACCTTCACCCCAGAGTTTCTTTAAGTCATCAATCAGAGGTTCAAGATAAACATCGATGTCATTTCCAGGTTGTTTAGGGCCCGATATCAACAACGACAACATTACGTACTTATTTTTCATACACAGCCAGGGAGGAAGATTGTATATAACAAGCATGACTGGCCAAGTGCTATGTTGGCTGCTCAATGTCCCATACGGATTCATCCCGTCTGTACAAAGCCCAAGTCTTAGATTCCTGACTTCTTCACCAAATTCAGGGTACAATACATCAATCTTCTTCCACTGTGGGGAATCAGACGCATGTCGTAGGATCCCATCATTAATTTTCTTAACATCTGCATGCCACCTCAAATTCTTCGCATCTATCGAATTGGCAAACAAGCGTTGGAATCGTGATATTATAGGTAGATACCACATCACCTTGACAGGAGAACCAATTTTGGACTCCCCCGAAGTCGTCAATTTATACCGTGACGCACCACATTTTGGACAATCTTTCAAATCTGCATAGTCCTTTTGAAATAATACACAATCATTAGGGCATGCGTGTATCTTCTTGGCATCCATTCCCATTGGGCACAACAATTTCTTTACCTGGTATGTTGAGATTGGAAGCTCGTTTCCTTCAGGAAGCATTTCTTTCAACAAAGACAACAATGACGTGAAGCTTTTGTCGCTCCATCTATTGTTAGCTTTCAACTTATACAATCTCAACACAGCGTTAAGCTTCGTAAACTTAGTACAACCTGTGTGTAACGACATCTCAGCATCATGCACAATGTTTCTAAAAATGGGAGGTGGATCGGTGTGCTCTACCCCACAACTATCCAGCATCGCATCAACTATGTCTACTGGAACTGGTTCATTCACATCTACGTCATCGTAGGAAATTTCTTCTTCCATACAAGCACTGCTATCGACATCCACTGGTTTCGGGTTTGAAATCTCTCCATGCCAGTGCCATTCTGTATAGCCTTGTATAATCCCGTTGCACATGACATGAGTCATGATTTCGTCACCAGTGTTGACTTTCAAGTTGTTACCGCAATGTCTACATGGACAATAGAACCTATCTCCAGGTTGTTTCCTATGTTCCTCGGCAAATTTAATGAACTGGTGAAGACCAGAAATAAACTCTGGGGTGCAGCGCTTGCGAATGGACATCCATGATCTATCCATTCTATGATCAAAGAGAAAACAAGTATATATTAGGACAAGATTAGGGTCTAGGGTTAACAAATACATGTGATGTCATTATTATATATAATAAATGTGTACCACCTATCCATTCTTGAACACCTAATCTCACTAGTAAGTGTATAATGTGTATTGGGTTTTCAAGAAAATTTCGGCAGCATTTCCCCGCTGTTTTTCAAGTACATATGTACTTAGAGAACAAACGGGGAAATGCTGCCAAAATTTTCTTGAAAACCCAATACACATTATACACTTACATCCTAAGCAAGATTAGGTGTTCAAGAACAGTCCCAAACCGGGGACTATCCAAGATTTACTCCTAATGAGTAAATTTTGGACGGGTTTCTAGGCCAACAAATAATGTATTGTCATTCTTATACCTAAAATCCTAGTTCTTCAATTTAGGGTGATTATTGATGTCTTTAAAAGCATGATTGGCAATTTAGGGAAAAGTTCATCATTTATATTCCAAGCATGTCACATGTGTGCATTACAGTTCATCATTAAGCAAGATATAAGCAAGTATGTCATATTAAAATAGACTAAACAATATGAGAAAATAGTAGTGTAATCATGCAAATGGGAACATTCATGGAACACACACTTCAGTTATAAGCATTCATGTAGCAACTTTCAGTTCCATTCATGGGAACACACACTTCAGTTATAACAATAACTAAACAAAGGGGTTGGTGTACCCCTAAACATGCACATAATTAAAAAAACTATTACTACAGACAAGTCTAGATAGATAGACAACTAAATACTACACCAACATGGTCCCGCATGCATCCGTAACTTCTTTTTGATGATGAAGCTGTGTCATGAAGCTCCTCACTGTATTTAGACAAATCTGAACTGACAGGGGCCTCAAATTCAGATTTGTCCGAGCTGATATGCGACGCCGTGCGCTCATACCGCAGAAGATGATCGGGGGTCTCGCAGTTGCTGTTGGTTATCCAAACTTTGATGGAATTATTGCCAACTAGACGGAGAAAAAGCCTGTTCCAACGGACCACATGCAGCTCTCCAATCCAATCACACCAATCGGATTTTGATACAAGATTTCCCGCCAAATCATACTCAACCTCGATAACATGTGAATAATTACCAAAAGTTAGGGTCACTTTACCAGGCATGTAGTGTCTTCCTTTTAGAAAACGCCAATGTTTGGGTATGACCAATTGGTTTAAGGAACGATCATCTAGGATGATGTCCAATTGTTCTTCAATAGGGAACGTTAACATTGACATAGAGGCCCAGTTCATAGTGACTATTATGGGTGGACAGAGACTGCATAATATTAGTATTAACAAAGTGTAAGTACATATAACGATGTTATACATTTTCAGAAAAAGTTGTATAACATCAGTTAACCTTTTATTTCTTGTCATAACCAACTTTATTGTGGTAGACATGATAGCTTGAAAAGAAGTCTACAAATGTACTTAGAGAACAAACGAGGAAAGGCTCCTAATGAGTAAATCTTGGACGGGTTTCTAGGTGCTTACTAAAATAGAACCATTATATGGAACTAATCCTACATTATACACATACTTTTCCTGAGTAAGATAATGTGCACTTCATGGAATTATTAAGATCTGAATATATATAAGTTGTTTCTACCTACTTTGATGGGATTTTATAACATTCGAGTCTTCTATTTAAGGCATTAGATGCATATATTGCAGTCCATTGTGTTGAGATAAGAATCCCATGTGATACACATGATTGAGAATCTTTCACGATACTAGGAAAATACACAACTAGATATTCATTTAGGTGTTCCTGATAACTCGCAGGTATGCACAACTATAAAACAATAGACTTGTCACACATAAAACACCCTATACAACTATAATACAAAAAAGTATTAAGATATGCATGATACAATAACTATTTTGCATCACATTATAGCAGACTTATCATTGATACCTTACTAACTTATTTCCACATTTACATATCATCACTTGATCAAAATTACATGTATTGTATAGACAATAGAGGATTCAACTCAGTAGAAGCACAAAATCAGTACCTAAACCCTAAACACAAATAAGTAAATAACTTAAAAAAAAATAAAAAAACACCCAGCAGCTGCTTGGGCGTGCCTTGGCACCGCCCAAGCAGTCGCCGGAGCAGAGGAAGAAGGAAGAAGGTAGGGTGGGCGGACATACCTTGAGGGAAGACGAGAGCAGCGGCTGGAGCACATCAACCATCGGCAGAGGCGGCGACAAAGAGAGGAGAAGCGCCGGCGAGGACACCGAGCAGCGGCGGTGAGGGCACGGAGCAGCGGCGAGGGCACGGAGAAGGAGCACGGATGGCCGCCGGTGAGCACAGAGGGCGGGAGCAGGAGCACGGCTGCCGGTGAGCACGGAGCAACGACGAGGGTAGGAGCACGAGCACGGTAGCAGCGGCGGAGGAGCAACGATCGGCGGGGGCGAGCAAGAAATCCCCGGACCTAACTGAAATCCGGAATGAAACTGGGAAAGGGGGAAGAGTCGCTCGCGCTGGTGAGATATTAAGTTGACAATAAGCGTCGGTTATTCAAAATAACCGACAACTAAACCAACAGTGTCGGTTCCTTTCCAACAACCGACGCCTATACTTGATTATAGTCGTCGGTTTTTAACTAAAAGACAACCGACAACTATTCCTGTCTCACGAATAATCTTTGGTCGTCGGTTATTCATTTATAAACCGACGCCATATGTGAAATTTTGGAGGTAATTTTTTTGCTGGAATTTTGGTTTTGGCGGTTGATTTTAGGTTTCGGTTGTTTATTAATTAACCGACACTTAATAAAAGTGGTACCCGTGTCTGGTCGAACTTCACAGATTGTATGTCGGTTTATGTTATAAACCGACACTGTAGAGCTTAGGTGTCCGTTTATGTATACAACCGACACCTGGAAAAGTGACTTTATAAGCCATTTCTGTAGCAGTGCACCTTGATCTTTTCTATTGTCTGCTGTACTAACTCAGGACCCAAAAGCTGATATTCACCAGACTCATACCAACACAATAGAGATCTGCACTTCCTGCCATATAAGGCCTCAGAAGGAGCCATGTCAATGCTCCGCTGATAACTATTGTTGTAAGCGAACTCTATCAGACTGAGATGCATGTCCCAACAACCTAGGAACCACAAAACACAAGCCCGAAGGAGATCCTCCAAAGTATGAATAGTCCTCTCAGACTGTCCATCTGTCTAGGGTGGAAAGCGGTATTGAACCTCAACTGTGTTCCCAACGCTTTGTGCAACTATTCCCAGAAATGACTAGTGAACTGAGGACCTCTTTCAGAAACTATCATTGCTGGCACACCGTGCAAATGTAGTATCTCATCCACATATATCCGAGCGAGCTTCTTGGCTGTATATGTTGTCTTTATAGGTATGAAATGGGCATACTTCGTCAATCTTTCCACTATTACCCAAATGGAATTATGATTCCTAGTTGTCCTGGGCAGACCAACTACGAAATCCATGGTAATATGATCCCATTTCCACTGCGGTATCGGCAAGGGTTGCAATGTACCTGTCGGCTTCTGATGTTCAGCCTTGACTTGTTGACATACTGCACACCTAGCAACAAACTTGGCTACATCTTTCTCCAAACCGGGCCACCAATACAAGTCCTTCAGATTATGATACATCTTGGTGACTCCTGGATGCATAGCATACATCCATGTGTGTGCTTCCTCGAGCACTAGCTTCCTCAATTCATCAGCATCGGGGACCACCATCCTATCTTGATAGCAAACTATTCCATCCTCAGACTCACAGAACCCATCATGCGTTTCACTGCCAAACTCTGATCTGATCAACTGTACTGTATCATCGGTCTACTGTGCATCTTTGATCTGCTGTCTCAGCGTAGGCTTGACTTGCATATGTGCTAAAAGTCCAGCTAACAAGGAAACTTCCATCTGCATATTCATCTATCACAAAGAGACAAACATATCCCATCTATGGCATCCCAAGGAACTCAACTGTGCCTTCTTTGTCGGAAAAGAAGAAGACTTTCGACTAAGCGCATCAGCTACCACATTCACCTTACCAAGATGATAATCGATGGTGCAATCGTAATCCTTGATTATCTCCATCCATCGATGTTGTCGCATGTTCAACTCATTCTGTGAAAAGATGTACTTCAGATTCTTATAATCTGTGAAGATATGACATACTTCCCCGTAGAGGTAGTGTCTCCAAATCTTTAACGCATGAACCACTGTTGCCAACTCCAAATCATGAGTCAGATAGTTCTCCTCAATGTTTCTTAAGCTATCGCGAAGCAAAAGAAACCACATTATCTTCCCGCATCAGCACATAACCTAAACCTTTCTTGGAAGCATCGTAGAAAACAACATAGCCCTTCCCAGGCTCTGGCAGCACTAGTACTGGAGCATTAGTCAGCTTTTCCTTCAAACTTTGGAAGGCTTGCTGGCAATGATCATCCCAGACAAAAGTTACATCCTTTCTGGTCAACTTTGTCATCGGTAATGCAATCGTATTGAAGTCCTTGATAAACCTCCGGTGGTATCCTGCCAAACCCAGGAAACTACGAAGTTTCATCGGTGTCTTCGGCTGTTCCCATTCTGTAACGGACTCCACCTTTTTCGGGTCCACTTTGACTCCTTCTGCAGATATCACATGACCCAAGAAAGTTACTTCTTCCAACCAGAACTCACACTTACTGAATTTGGCATACAACTAATGTTGACGAAGAAGAGTCAATGGTAGTCGAAGATGTCACTCATGCTCTTGCCTGTCCCGACTATAGATCAAGATGTCATCTATAAAGATCACAAAAAACTGATCTAGAAATGGACGGAACACTCTGTTCATCAAATCCATGAAAGTAGCAGGCGCATTGGTTAGCCCAAATGGCATAACCACAAACTCGAAGTGACCATACCTCATCCTAAAAGCTGACTTTGGTATGTCGTCCGCCTTAATCCTCAACTAATGATATCCGGACCGTAGATCAATCTTTGAAAACACAGTAGCACCACGTAACGGATCGAATAGATCGTCTATCCTCGGCAACATGTACTTGTTCTTGATTGTAACCTTGTTCAACTGCCGATAATCTATACATAACCGCATCAATCCATCCTTATTCTTAACAAACAACACTGGAGCACCCCAAGATGACGTACTCGGTCAGATGAAACCTTTCTCCAACAATTCTTGCAACTGCTTCTTAAGTTCTACCATTTCTACTGGAGCCATCCTATACGGCGTCTGTGCAACTGGATGTGTTCTTGGAACCAGATTGATCTCAAAATCGATCTCTCGGGGGGGAGGAACACCAGGGAAATCATTAGGAAACACATCGGCAAACTCTCGGACAACCGACACCTCCTCAAGGCTAGGACCCTTCACCTTAATATCCACCATGTAAGCTAAGAACGCCTCACATCCTTGTCGTAACAACTTCTTTGCCACCATAGCGGATACTAGACATGTCGGAAGAATCTTACTATCTCCTTGGAAGATCCACTTCTCTCCATCATCATCAAACACAGCCCGCTTGGAACCACAGTACAAAACAACCTTATACTTCTCTAAGGTATCCATCCCAAGGATCACATCAAAACCATGCATATCAAGTGGTATAAGATCCACTTGTATACTGCATCCCGAAAAAGATAAGACACAAGATGGACACTCCTCTCGAAGCATCGAGGAACCATTAAGAGGGGTTTCTAACAACAAGCTATCCTTCTTATAACTAATAGGTAAACAATAGTTTTCAAGCATACTATAGGCGATAAAAGAGTGTGTAACACTCGGGTCAACCAGAACAGATATAAAGTAAGAAGAAGACATATCAGAATGAAATAACTCCATCTGACCTGTCACCACTCGCGGGTTGACTATGGCCTCTGGCTGACTCATAGCATAGAATCGAGCCATTGCTTGCTATCCACATCCTATGCTCCCTTGAGCAGACGATCCCGCTTGCGACGCTTGACCGTGTCCTCACCCTATGCTACTACTGGGCTGCTGTCTATCTGACCCTCGTTGATTCTGCCTTGGCTGCTGTGTTACTTCAACATCTCTATTTGGGTAGTTTGACCTCCAATGCCTGATCTGCCCACACAGATGGCATGACTGGTCTCGCTGTTGTGGCCTAGATGGCCCTATCACTGTCACAGAAGCCGTACTGTGTGCCTTTGACGGTGAAGAAACATAACCTCTTTCCTTACTCAAAGACCACTGCGATGGTACACTGGAACCTCTCATCATGGAAGGTACTGAAAACCTTGACTTCTTGAAGCCACCAAACCTTTGTCCCTGGAACTGAGCAAGACTCTTCTTAGACATGGATTCTTTTTTCTCCCTAACTGAACGTTCAATCCTCCAGACAGATTCCACAAACATAGCAAACCGCTCACGGTTCACCAATGCAGAAACAGGTGTTGTCAGCTCAACACTCAAACCCTTCTCAAAATGTCTGATCCGCTCCTCATCTGTTGTCGTCGTGTGAGGACAAAACCTCAACAGATCCATGAAATTGGCCTCATACTCAGTGATGTTCATCGTTCCTTATCATAGCCTCTCAAACTGACTGATCTTCTCATCCAGATACATCTTCGGAAAGTATCTGCTGACGAACTCGTGCTGAAAGACCTCCCAACCGATTGCCTCACCAGGTCACTTCTCCTCCTTGATGGTCCACCAGTGACCAACACTACCTTTCAAAAGGTAGACATCGTGCTTAACTTTGTCTACTTCGGGGATGTCGAGGATCTGGAAAGTCTTCTCAAGACTTGTCAGCCATAGATCTGCATCCGCTGGATCAGCCGTCCCAGCATAGTATGAAGCTCCGACTCGGCGAAGCCGCTCAAAGGTCTTCCCAATACCCGATGTTTCTCCATGGGGAGCCTGTTCTCTCGGCGGAGGCACTGACAATCTTTCTACCATGAGATTCATCGTAGCCATCATTTGCCCCATAAGTTGTTGGTAGGCATGGTTTTCGAGAATGGCTGGGTCAAGTTGGGGTGACCTCAGGCACCCGATCTTCATGTGCCTCCCCTATAGCTCCATCAACGGATGCATCATCACTATTCTTGGCAGCATGTTCTTCATGGTTTCCAGACATCTTGGCTTTTCTTCTACTGAGGGAAGAAGATGATTGTAAGAAAATCTGGAAAACTCACAAGAACAGACACAACCTAGTCCTAAATCCCTATAAACTCAGCGAACCTAGAGCTCTGATACCAAACTTGTGGCAACACATCCCACTATCACACAAACAACGAGGTGTTACGCGAAAATGTACAGAAAACACCATAAACCACAAATTACCAAAAACACGGGTTAATTAAAACCGATTGCAGAAAGTAGATAAACTAAGAAACTATTACATTCCGATCCACATCCTGCAAGAAAATAGGTCATATAAACATTTACAAGCCTTGATACGTGTTCACAGCTTAGGAGATCAGCTGTCCTGTCATCACATGAGTTCATCACCTGTTTATACATACATAACGGCCCACATACGACCAGCAGCAGAATATACAAAACGCCATCGGCTATACATCGTGAAACAACGTCAAAACACCTCCAAGGACCTGAGAGTACATGGATGACTCTAAGACTCTACTACAAAATGACCAAAACAGCAGCATGTCCATCTCTTGCCTTCTACTGCTCTTCTTGCTGCTCGACCGCAACTCTGCGACCACCACCACGTCTAGCTCGAACACCTAAAAAGGTTGTAAACCAGCGGGGTGAGACACACAGTCCCAGCGAGAAACAAAACTCCCCGCCAAAACTATAAAACCAAAGGAAGATGAAAGCAACAACAACAGATAACGAATAAAGGGTACAATAAGAGCAGTTTATATAACAAGACTATACTTACCATCAGTCTTACCAGACTGTACGGAAGGCATATACCCAAGTATTTCTTTATGGAACATGATTAACAAGATAAGATTTATAAGATCTTACCTCATAACATAAGTAACGTATAAGTAACTGCAACTATAACGAGATTAACTACACAAGCAAGGCCTCAATCAATGTTCCGTGTTTTGTCTTAAGTAGTAAATACTATTCGGCTGAATTACGTATTGTTATGCCCTGATGAAGTGAACCGTACCGCTCAAATCCAACCTTTGGTTGCGAAACCCAAGCCGGTGCCATACAAGGTCAATGGAAGAGCCGGACTCCATGACCTCTTTGCCTCGTGGTCAGTGCACGAGTACAAAACAAGCAGGACCGCAGTCTCATGCTTAAGGGCCTCAGCCACAGGGTTAGGCTACCCTCTTCCTAGCCTACCTCGGTACATGTATCAGTGCTAGTGAAACTGAGCCACGGGCCTGTTGACCATGCCCTGAGCCATGAACACATTCATGCTCCCATATCACATATCCTGAGCCATGTGCCTGTTCACCATGCTCTTAACATATTGAGTTATGAGCCTAAATCCGCACTCTGGAGTCTACAATCGAAGTTGCACTCTTACCTCCTCATTTTAGGCTAGGAGCAACCTCGCATATTCAACAATATGCACTCCGGGTTAACCCGTCGAAGAACCCATTTCACCATCACTAGATCCTGATGATGATGGATCTATGGCCAGGGCAAACTGCATGATATGTTCCACTATGATTAGTTAGTATATTTTAAGTGGATTGTTGAGGCAATAAGGTAGTAACACATTCATAACATAAATCTACCTTATTGTTACCAACATCATAAAGTCCTGGGATCTTCATCCCTCATCACAGGAAACCACTGCCTCATAAGGCATTCTCATCACTTGGGATAAAAATCCCATATCATTATCAGAGATTAACACCTCAACTAGGCACTTTAGCCAAACTCAGGTCCTCAGACCCAAAACACATCGTGCATGTTATCTCATCATCAAGAGTAACCATCAAGCAGTGTTACTCAAGGATATATATATATATATATATATATATATATATATATATATATATATATATATATATATATATATATATATATACCTCATAACCCTTTCTCCTGGCTATGCATTGTATGAATCACCTGCATGGTTAGTATGTGCAATCATCATGGATTAACAGAAAGACCATATTATCAAACATAGGCAACATTGATGATTATATACTTCATCATTCATGCCTCAACCTGTGACCACAGACATAGGCCATAACATCATGCAAGACATCTTATATGCTTATCATTTACTCAACATTCTATCTATAATTCAAGGTGATCATAACCATATGAAATGTCACGTTAAGATACATAGGTGTGATCTATTATATCAAACACCTCACTATTATTGAGCATATCAAGGGTCACCATCATAACCACATGTGACAACATGAAACAAGATCTAGGATATTGATTTCCATATAAGGAACAAGACCCTCACTAGAAACACCCACTACCCTCACCAAAGGTAGTATCGGGCAGGGTACTCTCCCCTATCGCTCAACACTCTAGCGTCGTATCGGCCAAGCCAAATCAACAAGGAGAAATGACTATCACCCCAGGGTGTATCGGGCAACCCTAGGCGTCGTGCACCTCAGGTGTCGTGCAACGGTGCGTTGTGCACCCACAAGTGTAACGGGCAACAAGGTCTATCATGCAACCGAGCCCAAGGGGCGTATCGTGCAAGGTGTAATGCGCATCAGGGTATTGTACAACATCCATCATGTGTCGTGAATCACCAAGATTCCATGATACCCAGCACACAGCTTACCACTGAGCCCCATATCGTCCAAAGGTATAACGGATAACGGGAAAACAGAGCATGTAGCTCAGCCAAAGGGTATCTCGTGCAAAAGCCACAAAGCTTGTCGGGCAGCAGAGCCTGGGCGTGCCGTGCATCAGGTGTAACATGCACCATATGTATCAGGCAGGGCTTTCAACAAAGTGTGATGCCCAACACACAAAGGTTAAGATCTAGAGTGTATCGCCCAACATAGCTACAACAACATAACGTCCAAGGCTCTAAGTCAAGAGGGGTATCGGGCAACACCAGCCCCAAGCCATATTTCCCATATTACTAGAACTCAAGCTCACTCCTCTAGACCTAGGAGAGAAATTGGTGTTGCTCAACAAGAAACCCTAGAACATGGTTCAGCCAACAAGGTACAACTAAGCAAGAAGCTAAACTAGCAACATGCATAGCCGATATGATCATAAGCAACATATAAGAACATAAAAGAAGGTAGTGTAGTTAGGGTTAGGAGTTATGTAACCCGCCTTAAGCAAGCTCCAAGCTCCTAGCTCCAAGCACCACCACAAGAAGGAGAGAAAGGCACTCTAGGGTTTGGCCACCACTAGAGGAAGAAGGAGACTCCAAGGCAAGGATCGACCACCAAACTTGCAAAGGAAGAGGGTGTCGTGCACCAAGGAGATGGAGACTAAGGAACTAAAGGGATCCTTAGCAAGAGAAAGGAAGCACATATATAGGAGAGGATGGAGGAGAAACCAAGGAAAGACAAGGCAATGTGTCGCCCACCTAGGGACACTTGTCCATGTGCAAAGCCACCACTCTAGCATGTCCTAAACACATGTCCAAGGCCATTGCCACATGCAAGCATCAAGCACCAAGTGTCCACTAGTGGTGACACAAACGAGGTCAAAGAGAGTCAAAGGGTTCATGGGCGACACACCTCCACACCATGGCCGACACACCCACACCATGGCCGACACACACCCTGGGCAACACACCACAGGCTGACAGAAGCACATGCCGACACACCTAGGCCGACACAGGGCACTCTTGCCTGACACAAGGCCCAAAGAGGCAAAGGCAACACACCACAAGGCCCAACAAGCCCAAAGGAACTCAAGCAATGAGCCCAAACCTTCCTCTCAACACTAGAGGAAGCAAGGAGAGGGAGGAACACCTCACAAGGTGACAAACTTGCCCACAAACCCTAAACTTGGGTATATTGCAAGTAGCACCTCCAGCTCCCAATAAAACACCAACAAACCCTAATCACCACTAAAGGTGATTAGCAAGCAACCAAGCATCAGGGTTAAGCAAAGCAAATAGGATAAGCCCTAAACGGAGGTCAGGGTCCTTACACCTTACATGTTAGACCAAATGGTTTCCCACCATCGATATTTATAATTCAATCAATGACTGTGGGCTATGATCTCCAAACCATGACATAAACACGATTAAAACTTAGCGGAAGCGAATCGGTAATCAGCGGAAGACAAAAATCACGGGAAATTAAAACTTTTCGAGATAAGAACTTGTATCCATAAAAACTCCTTTCATAAAGAGAGGTAACTATTTACATCTCAGGATAATTACTTCTTGAGTAATTATATACATCAAGATACAAAATCTCAAGATCACATAACACAAGACTCCAAGACCTGAGAGTACAGAGGACACATAGGACTGACTCTAACTACACCACTTGGCAGGACAAATCTCCACCTGAGATTACTACTGCCCCTGGTGCTGCTGCTGCTGAGACTGATCACCTGTAGGTTGGTTCCTTCGTCTCCGATGTCCCCCTAAAAAGTTGAAGCCTACGGGGTGAGACAATTATACATAATTGTCCCAGCGAGAGTTATAACTCTTCGCCAGAAGCTTTATTATAACATCAAAGATTATCTTAAACAGTAAAGCCTTCAAAGCATTCTGTAGCAGTTGCAGGTATAACAAGATCTCAACCATTTAGGAGATATGGAGAATATAAACACTATTGCAATGTACCATCAATCAACTAACTTGGAGTTATCTCTAACAAGTTATACTATATGGTTGATTATGTTTTACAAACAACATTATGCCCTGTGGAGATGAGGCTTACCACTCATACCCCAACTGATCACTGAGAAGTCACATCAGTATCATACATAGGTCATTAAGAGAGCCGGATTCTCATGACCTTCACCTTCCTCAGTCAGTAAGAGGATCACTTGTAGGACATCTCGTGTCTCTACTACTATAGCTCACCAGGGTAAACTGGTCCTTCGCTATTCTAGAGTCACAGTGGCGTTCTGTACTCTCTTCGTCATCAGGAGGTTTCATATTTACCTACCACTGATACGGATATCTGTGCTGTCTTCGTCATCAGGAGGTTTCATGTTTACCTACCACTGATACGGTATGGAACTATAGTGAAGGATGGATGGATTCCACATCTACATCACTTTCCTACACTAGGATGTAAGGTTCTACACATCCATGTACCCCACATACTCAAAAGTATGTGCTCCAGGAGTTCCCTGAGGAAAACCTGTTTCACCATCATTTAATTTCTGACAATGATGGATCTATGATCAGGGCTCTACATTATACTTGATTAGTTAGGTACATTTAGTATTCTTTAACAACATACATTGTTCTGCAAACAATAACAATAGCATAGCAGCTATAAAAGAAGAATACTAAATGTAACAGGCCTAACTCATATCAATCATCATTTCTCATTATCCTCATCACAAGTCATCTCTAAGGCATGACCTTGATGGTATTTATGGCTCTCATAGCCCAATATCAGCATAGGATGCCACTGGCAAGGCATCAGATTACTTTACTTATTCATAAGGCTAACAACATGCCTTTAATGAATATAACATCAACATCCATACCTGGATATGATTACCTTCATATCAGAACCTGCATGGTTAATACATCTGATAAAGGTAATGCAACAATAAGGAATGTACTTCCTACTCTTGTCATAAGAGTTAAATCTCTAATTCAAATCAAATAGAGTTTAATGCTCAAAAGCATGCCATTTCCCTTGAATTAGGGTTTACTATTCACATTACATGTCATCACCCTTGAATTAGGGTTTACTATTCACATCAAGGTGAATTAAACTCATAACATCATCATGTATGAGTAACATCTTCATTGATACTCTTGGATTAGTTAAAGGTTCATCATTTATCATAATTTGGGTTTCTATGATCTCACACAGGTGGATCATACCCTAATTATGCTCATTTCTGTGTATTGGGGATGCTTCAATTGAGTTTCCATTTAAAAAGGGGTACTCTCTCTCTCTAGAAGTACTTTCTCTCTCTAGAAGTACTTTCTCTCTCTAGAAGTACTTTCTCTCTTATCATAAGGTTAGGTGATGTCAACATCACTCTAAAACAGGTTGGATTGAGTCATCATAGGCTAACATAGCCAAAAGCATCACCATTATGTGATTAGAGTTACTTTCTCTCTCTAGGATACTTTCTCTCTCTAGAGTACTCTCTCTTTCATCATACTAATGGTTGATGATAACATTAGACTAGATCAAGTTAGATAGAGTCATTATGACTAAAAACATCATTCTCATGTAATTAGGGTTTGAATTGAGCAAGGTATAACTCAATTGACCCTTCAGGGGTATATTGGTAATTTACCCCATTGATCGTCATTATGGTCAAAACCTTAGTCAAATAACCCCTTAATATCCTAGGTTGTCATTAGGGTTTGATTTGGGCAACATTAAACCATTTACATCATCAAATGATTGAATGTGGTCAACCTTGAATCACATTGATTGATTTCAATCATTAATCATCAATTGGATTGAGATTGGGTGAAAGTGTTGACCGTTTGCCCACTTGACCCTCCAAGACCGCGAGCCTCTTTCTATCTCCAAGACCGCAAGCCCCCTTAGGCTTCAAGACCGCGAAGCCTCCCATTGGTTCAAATTAATGTTGAGACCGCGAAGACCAATTTGAGTTGAGACCGCGAGGGTCATGAAGACCGTTTGCCCTTCTTTGACCTCAGGACCGCGAGGCCCTTCGCGGTCTTGAGACCGCGAGCCTCCTCTCGGTCTTGAGACCGTGAGCCCCCTCACGGTCTTGAGACCGCGAGGGTCATGAAGACCGTTTGCCCTTCTTTGACCTCAGGACCGCGAGGCCCTTCGCGGTCTTGAGACCGCGAGCCTCCTCTCGGTCTTGAGATCGTGAGCCCCCTCACGGTCCTAAGACCGCGAGCCCTCTCTCGGTCTTGAGACTGCGAGGCTCTCATGGTCTCAGCCACTTGGTCCTTCAACAAGGCTCAAAGGTGCAACCACTAATGTCAAATGATGTTGAAGCCTTCAAAAGGTCCAATCTATGTTCACCACTTATGGATTGGGTTTATCAAGATTATGCTTGACCAATTGGTCAACCAATTGACCCTCAATTGTTGACCAAGTAGGATTGAAATTGATTCAATTAGGGTCTATCAATGTTCACCCATCAACACTCAACAATGTGCATCAACACAAGGTTGAACCCTTCAATTGAGCTCCAATTGGGCCCAAACTTGGCCCAAACGGTCTTGAGGTCATGTGGGTGGACCCCACATGGTCTTAAGACCGTTTGCCCAAGATTTCATCAAAGTCTAAGGTGATTTGATAGGGGTTGAACCATGATTGAACCACAAAACAGAATTTTGATTAAATTGATAACTTATTTGCAATTGGGTCCTCAATTGGTCAAATTACTCAACCCTAGACCTTCAAACGGTCTTGGGTGATGTCCTCTCGGTCTTGAGACCGTTTGAATGAGTTCCAAACTGTCTTGAGATCGTTTGCCCATCCAATTTTGGATTCTAGTGCAAATTCATCAAGATCTGACCTATTGAGTTGATGATCATGTCAATATTTAATTGCAATGTAATTTGATGTAATTGTACCTTCAATTGGTCAACAAATCTTGACCCCAGACCTCCAAACGGTCTTGGTTGATTGCCCTCGCGGTCTTGAGACCGTTTAGGTCAATCAACCCTAAAAACCCTAATTAGGTCACCATAATTTCAGTACTGATTTTATCTAGGGTTAACCCTAGTATTCACCCTTCAACTCTTAGCCCGTTTGGAATTAGACCATCAAACTTGGTGAGTTGTTAATTAACATAATTTTGAACAGTAATCTCATACGGTCAACGCTTAGTCAACGACCTTACACGGTCTTGAGACCGTTTGCCCAAAAAGGAAATTTCAGACCGTTTGAAAAAAATCAGCAATTAATTCAGTTAAAGTTGTGACTTAAAAAGGTCATATCTCCCGATTTGCTTTGGAGTTAGTCTCCCAAATTTTGAGGGTAATTAGCCTATATAATTAGGAACAGATTTCTTATACGGTCCACGCTCGGCCAACGGGGCCAAACGGTCTTGAGACCGTTTGCCCTGTCGCGGTCTCGAGACCGTTTGCTCACCTCGCGGTCTTGAGTCCGAGAGAGCAAACTGTTAGGACCGTTTAAGGAAAAGAAAAGCGGTGGGTTTTTCTTGGAAATCACGCCTTCATCTTCTAGCTCAAGAACAGTACAGATATCCCACGGGTTTGCTTGCAAAATAGTAGGGAAAAGTAGGGAAACACTAAGAGCTATCATCAAAACGCATATAAAGATGCATATAGTAAAGCATGGGTTTAGAGTTATAAAACCCGCCTAAAGCTTGCTTCTTGAGCTCCAAGCTTTCAAGCTCCAAGCTCTAATGGCGTCCTTGAGTTCCCACAGGTTGGCCAAGGTGAAAACTCCAAGGAAGGATGAAAAGAGACGGCTAGAAAGGTAGGGTTTCAAGAGTTAGCCATGAAAATGACCTTGAATTCGAGTTTTAACCATGGAATTAGGCAAGAAGAGGGGTTTAAACCTACCTTGCACCCCTTGTTCGTCCTCCTTAGCTCCAAGGCAGTCCTTGGTCGTCTTTGGTGAAATGAAACAGTAAGGGAACGAAGGGTAAGTTCCCTTGCAACTAAGGGAAGGAGAGCTTATATACATGGGGTAGGATTTTCAACATTAGTTCATAAGTTGTCCATAATTCCAACTAGGTCCCTCCTTCTTTACTTGATAGTCCCTTCCTCTTTATTCTAAGGATAACCCTTCTCTTAAGGTCTTAGGAAAAGAAGGCAAGGTAGAACAATCTAATAATAAAGTTCATACTTAAAGGGATATTGCACATATACCCTGATTATTTAATCACAAAGCCTATTTCTTAACTTGATAACTCAATTGAGGTGAATTCCTCATCATTTCTTCTCTAAATAATGGCAAGAGTCTAAAAAGATACTTTAGATGACATTCTTTACAAATTGCATCCCTTTATTTGGGTAAATTGCATTTTACCCCAAATTAGGGTTTTCAAGCCCTGGGATTGCTTCCACAGCTGCACCTTGGTGCTCTAGCTTGGGAAATCCCTCAAACTTTGCCAAAGAGATTCTCATGATGTCTCAACATAATAGGAACATCTCATCATGTGCAAATTGTAAGCTAACCCTTTCAACTGGGTAAATTGCACATAGGTCCCTGTATATCAAAACAATGCTACAACTTTAATTAAAAAGGAGCAAATACTGAAATATATGTTTCTGAGAAACTTAATTACATGCTCAGAGTTAATCACAAAGATTTAATTACATATTTAGGCAAAACACCTAGGGTTAACTCATAACCCAGGTCAGGGATGTTACAATGACCATCAAGCTTCTAGTAATACCAGTGGTCTCACAAGATGAGAAGAAGAATGTTTAAAGGCATCACTGCAACCAATCCCATCATATAGGAAATTCTCCACAAGGTCAAGAAGTTATAAGGGAGAAGGATGGGGGTGAGACTTTTAGTTGCTTATTTCACATTCTTGATTCCAATATGCAATACAATATTGAAATGTTGAAAATTGTAAAAATACTCAAGAAAAAGAATCTTGATTTCTCATGTGAATTCCTTCTTCTCATACATGGTGGACATACAATATGATGACAAGGAGTTTACCAACAATTTTTCTTGAGTCTTTATAGGCCTTGCCCTAGCATGGTACTACAAACACGATTTGGCATCATTCATTACTTGGAAACAACTTCATGAAAATTTCATATAATCAACTATCCTAAAACCTTGACTAGGTATTGACTAAGGAAGATTCAAGGCACAAAAAAATTAAGGCTTCTTAGAGTTTGTATGGATATGGTGATAATTAGAAGCACAATTAGAATTCAAACTAATAGGAAAATAAGTACTTGACATGGTGATGAGGACATCCTTTCCCACCCTAACTACAGTCCTCTCTTTGAAATGCTTGAACATATTCTTAGATATAATCGAAGCCATTTTTGTATTGAGACTATCATTAATAGAGGTGTATACCATAACATCAACTTCACCTTTTAAACTCTAGATCATTTTTTATACATAAAAAGTTGAGATGGACAAAGACTACCAATGTATAGACTTATGAATATACTATAGGGATAATATTAACCCCATATATCAAAATAGGATCATATGATGTCTTCCGTCTATGCAAGTATCTCAATCTCAATAACCTCAAGTCAACATTATTTTTTGGCACATTTCCCATAACCACATATTTAATGTACCTTCATGCTTCAACATAGTGAACAATACTTTTAAAATAAATTACAATAAAATCCATTACCATATCAATGTGAACTTAATAAGTTATGTGTTTACACATCATTCTTTTCAATCACTCCTAAAACATCTTGTCACTACTGTTACACCACCACAATGGGATGCATGACAAACAGTTGCAACTCCCAAGAGGACTTTCACTTCCATAGGAGCTTCCCTCAATGCCATGTTGTCAACTGTTTAACATCTAATAAAGTTATTATCCTAAAAGGATCCCCTTAATCCCTTAATAAAAGGACATACCACCAATGCTTATAGCATGGGCACATACATATACATGTTCGGCTCTTAGGAACACTTTCGAGGACCGAATTGAGTCGGGGAATGTTAAGGTCGACGTTCCTAAATACAAGCCATGATTATCTAATGTTCTAACATCATAACTATAGTTATGAATGTAGTTGTAGGATTCATCCACTTTATGAAGGAGACTCGCAGATACTAGTTTTCATGTACTAGCATTATGACTTCCATCCAAGAGTAAAGTCTACTAATTCCTATTATTTCCCAAATACTAATTATCATACGAGGATCACAACTACACAAAAACCATTAATCAATTTTGGAACCCAAAAATGCACCAAAGTTGTTTATCTCAACATCATGAATCACACCAATTTTAGTTCTAATCTAGGATATTACACCTATTGTGAAACCACAAGATTATGAAAATGGCAAAAGGTAAAGATAGTCATCCTTATAATGACATAATCTTGGCATGAACCACTTTGGTTGAGACTTCATCACCCCTAGACAAGGGGAAGAAGACTATTTTAATCTATAAAGGGTCTATAATGATTATCCAAAAACACCTACAAAAAAAATCATTTTGGGTATCATCAGTCCTACAATCAAGATGAAGCAGGATCATCCTACTCCTAGACATTGCATACAGACAAGTCCAGAGGAGTAGGAGGACATCAAAATCTTTGATGGACCTAAAGGAGAGGTTTCAATCACAGAGATGATGTAGAAATGTACACACTTGGAGGCAATGATGAAGACCCTCAAAGGGGCTTATGTCTCTAAAGATGTCAATCTAGAAGTAGTAATTGTTACAATGAGTCTCATCACAAACCCACTAGGTCATTTCTTATCAAAATTATACATAGTGACCTTAAGGTACCCTCATTCTTCATTAAAAAAGAGGTGCATCTCATTGTATGCCTCCTCACCACACATCATTTTTGAGAGAGAACTTATTGATATCTATCTGACTATGAAGAAAGCCACATATTTCTTTGGTGCACATAAAGATACTCTAGGAAAGACCATTCTCGAGCTCTAGATTGGCACTAACTCATTTTTAGCATTAATCACGGTCATGGAGATGAGCCCATATTTTAATATTCTCATAGGTAGACCATGGACTCAACAAAAAAAGGTGGTGCCAACCTTGTTACACCAAAAGCTCAAGTACATGTTGGAAACACTATTGTTACCATCAAAACATATAACCCGCGTGTAAGGCCCCTAACCTTGCTTAATTGATAAACATAATTTGTTTGGTATAATTGGATTGATTTGATCCTTAGTCTTGCATGTTAACCCTGAGTTTTGATGTCACACTAGATGATGAAACTATGTTTAAAATCTGAATCAAAATAGACATTTTATTTTCTCAAAGATATAAAAATTCATGTAATTTGGAGACTTTTATATAAATAACCCTTTTCTGGTGACATGAACATAATAGTGACAGTTTCTTAAATTGCTTCATGATGTATATATAATTTTGCAATTCAACATCTCCTTTATATGCTTTTGAGTTTCTTTGTTGAAGTTTGCATAATCTTGGTGAGATGATGGTGATGTGTTTCATCAATCAACGAAACCTTGTGACCTTCTATTTTCTCAGTGTTTGATGGCTTTCTGGTGATCAATTTCTTTTGGATGGCAATTTGTTTCTTTGTGGCTGATAGTTCTTTAGTGTGCAATGGGTCTACTGATGACAAGTAAGTGATTTTATCAGCTAATAAGATCTCAGTGATCGATGAGCTTCTGGTGCCCAATAACTTGGCATTGCTCAATATATTTTATGGCATATTGATCGATGGTTTTTATGATTAGTTGAGCGATGGAATATTGGTGACCAATGAAGTTGACCATTAGGGTGTGGTGATTGATGGGTTAGAAGTGGTCGATGGAATTCCGTTGCCCGATGGGTTTTATGGACATTGGCCGACAGTCGTCTGCCCGATGAGATTGATGTGCCAACCCTTTATATACCCCCTTCTACTCTCCTATCTTATCATGTGCTAAATAGTGTCAAAGTTGACATATTCATAAATTTGTTACCAATTACATATATGAAATCCAGGATGAAAAAGGTGAAATTTCAGGCTACAAACTTAAATCTAACATTTAAACACGTGTTGGTGACCATAAAGTTTCATTTCTTTCATGCATGCTCTTACAATTTCTTCATTTGAAAATTTTGTTGGGGGAGGACAAGATAGTTTTAAAATAAATATCTCAACTCACTTATCACCCACAAGTGTACGTGGTTATTTGTAGTCGAGTGTCGAACTCAGGGAACTCTGCCAGTTAGGTGCAAAATTGAGTTGATTACAAATAGCTAAATGGCAAGTAACAATAGAAGGGATTGGTTTTAAGTTTCAATTCAGAAATTAGAGAATCCTAGGTATGTGATTTCACTACCACACCATCACATCATGCATAACTACAAAATTAAAACATGCAGTCAATTTGCAAGGTGATTGTCATCATCATATACCTCCCAGTGGCATGAGATGGTTCTCTTCATAGCATAATTCTCCCATGTTTATAATAGATTCTAACACATTCTAAAACCCTCAACATACTCGAGCCATTCTGATGGTCAAGAGCATATTGTCATGAATCCTACTCCATAATTCCTCATACATCCTCCCGAATAGTACAAGAAAGCATAAAACACGTATAAAAGGTGGCCAACCAAACATACAACAACAAATCATTGTAGGCATCCATGGAGAAGCAAATTAACTAACATTAGATATACATTTTGAGTTCACGTGAGCAATGGGATGGGAGCTACTCTCCCATACCAAAGAAAAGAGTATTACTCGTCCATAATGGAGATGAACAAACACATTCCAGAATTTTTAGAGTTTTGTATGGTTAAAGAGAAGAAAAAGCTAAAGGAACCAAAGGTGTAGCCTAGAGGAAGCAAACTCTGGCTAGAGGATGATATTCCACTCTTGGAGCTACTTCAACTCAGACAATCCTCCCTCTAGAGAAGCTTGCTTGAGAAGAATAGGTCTATTGCACCTTTGGACAAGAAATGGAGAAGAAATGAAGTAGAATGAAGGTCCTTTTCCAAGAAAACCACTTCTTCCACCCCAAAATCTCTTTCCTCTACTCTAGAAATTCTGTTGTACAAAAAGTGCTTGCAAATGATGAGTGATGACCACCCAAAAGGTTGCATTCGTCTTTTAAAATGAGGGGTGGTTGCTGCTTATTTCTGCAGAAATTGATAATGACATGACGCGTCTTTGAGGAGACACGTCGTGTCTCTTCATGTAACTTGTCAACTAACTTCTGTTGCATGAGAAATACATGGCATCTTCCATTAGAGACATGTCATGTAGTTGTCACTGGAGTCGATATTGGCATAAGGCACATGGCGTGTTTGATTAAGTACACACTTGTGTGTGTTGACAACAAGTCAAAGTAGGCCTCTGGATCGTGAGGACACGTCGTGTCTTAGCAAAGACACGACGTGTCATCTGCTCACACTTCGGGCATTGAGGTTGCTGGAATCTTACACACTCGCATGTTCTTTGTTGAGCGAGACTTTCTGGGGAATTATACATCGTGCCTTAAATAAGACATGTTGTGTTCAATGTTGTTTCTTTAAAAATAAACTTTGAATCCACTGCAAATCGAGGGGAGGTTCTATTGAGGTTGTATTTGAGTTGGGCTATCACCATTTTGACTTTTTAAATGTGTGTCTGCAATCAACATTATGCAACATGTAAAATAGCTAAAAGATGACAAGTTAAGTATGATTAGAGGCTAAATGGAAGGCAAAATGAATTGAATTTGTGTGTGATGTGTGAAAAAGTAGATATAAAATGCACACATCATACCTAAAGGCCTAAGGTTAGATAGTATTCTATGCCTAATGTTAGAAATTCATGACAAGATTGAGGTAGATTCCTTAAGTGTAGTAAGTTTGGTTTCATAAACCTTACGTATAGTTTGAGAAGGAGGTTATGGTAATAGTTAATCCATGTACACATAGTCCTTTATGAAATTTAGATGTCATACGTTACATTTAAATTTTAATGCAAAATTTTGAAGATAAATGAACCTTTATATGTTCACTATCATTAAATGAATAGGTAAGAAAAACCCTAACATGGGTAATATCCTAGAGAAATTTTGAGGATGGAATTTATTTTAAGGTGGGTAGAATTGTAACATCCCAAATCTAAACCTCAAAATATGATTTTTCTCAAATAAAGATAATTGAGGGTCTTAAGGTAAAAAGACCATGAAATGAAATCTCTTAAAAGATAATAAAGAGAGAAGAATAAAATGAGGCTTGAATTACTTTTCTTTTTTATATATGTCATTATGTGTTACAATTAACTCAAATATATAAATTGTGTTTTCCCTTTTCTTTTCTTTTCTCTCTCATACCTTTGAGGATGATTAAAAAGGAAATAGAAGAGAAAGAGAAGAGAAGTGGAATTCAAAAATATGGATGTGAAATGGAATCCTTGGGCAACAAGTTTTCCCTTTTTCCTATATGGATTTTCATTAATAAGAAAGCATCAATTAACTATTTCTCTCTCCTCCAAGAAAGTTTCTCAAAAAAAATCATGAAAAGACATATAACTTATATATTGAGGGAATATCCATTGCCCATCTTGTTTTTAGAGTCAAGGAAACAATTAAGAAAAAAAAAATCACATTATATCATCTTTTAATACATGAAAAATACATAAATAACAAATATGGGAATTGTGAATAAAAGATGTGAAAAACTTGAATTTAATTGTCTAGGAAGAATCTAAACTACCTATTGAACGTTTGACCCAAATACTAAAATAGGAAATTCTTTTCATATTTATCTCATCCCTTAATTACATGAGAATTAAGTAAATGACCCATATATGAATTTATGTACAAAAGATATATAAAAGTCCAATTTTATTGGTTACGAAGGATATAGCGTATGTAATTAACCAGTAGTCCCAATTTGGATAGGTTTTGACCTTGTTGACCCTCTAAATTAAATAGGAAAGATTTCATAATGTTTGAATGGGATTGTGATTAAATATCCAATTAATGCACCGATTTAACCTACAGTCTGAGTATATATACATGCCATGCGCTTCATTCACTTTCCTTTTCATGGGTGCCATCTTGACCATGTGACTACAATTTGATGGCCCTGGTATCATCACCTACCTCTGCTTAAGTCACAGTTTGAACACAGATTTGTTTCTTTCCTTTCTTTGATCTGTTCTCTCTCATATTTTAGTCACTTTCCAAAATTTCTTTTCCAACAAATTCTACTCACCTTCTTAAATTAATCAATTTGTCACACACCCTCCCTAATAGACTATGGATGAAATACCCAAAGTGGTGCTCGCACCCCTCTCTGCCATGTAGTGGCGGCCACCATCCCATTGAAGTGCGGCCCTATTTAAAGTGCCAAAAACACTGTCGCCCCACTCTAGATTCCTCTACCCTCAAATTAATCCTGAGCACTCCCAAACTCCACCACTTTCCCAATTTCCTTCTCCGGTGACCACCATCTCACCCCAGCAACATGTACCTTCTTTGGTGCAATTGTACACCTCGTAAGAATCGCCAACACTCCTTCTTTGTTTAACAATCTAAAGTTTTCTCTGTGTTTATCTCAATCATTGTACCCTATAGGCCAGTTTCTAGGAGCTTGATGGCGCTAGTCTCCATGGAAATCTAGTATCCCTATGATAATGAAAATTCCTCCAAAATCCTCCCTTTCCTCCCTCAATCATTTTATGAACTCCAGACTTCAAGGATTTTCATTGAAACTCTATTTCCTAATGAAAAGTAGCTTTCCATATTTTGTGTTGTTTTCTCGACAAGCCAATGAATGATTGGTCTTCTGGTTCATGCAATGGTTCCCTTTCCTTCATCGTGAGCTTGCATAGTGCTTTGGCATGTCTTCATGCACCTTTCTCCCTATTGCTTGTGATTTGGTTTCACCTTCCTTTTTAGGTTGTTAGTCATGGTGGAAGACATGGAGTAAGGTTTCTAGTGCATGCTAGAGCCCTAAGATGGCTCATTGGCTTCGTTAGTTTATGGGAAACTCACTGAAAACTTCAGTTTCCTTGGAGAGGATGTGCATCATAGCCTTGGATTGAAGCCAAGGGTTCCCGTAAGTCTGTTCGAGCCATGGTTTGCAACATAAGAATTTGGGTCCTTGAATTACCTTAGAGCTCATGCACATTTAATCAACAAATTAATTCACAAGGCTTTGACGCACACCTTTGATTCTTCGATCATGCAAGCTTTTGACTACTGAGTTGAAGAGGGCTCAATCCACGTGTCTAGGCTAGACTAGGCCGCCTAGGAATGGGATCCAATGATCTATTGATCTGATAATGGTGCCCATGTGGCTTTTTGGTGATATTTGATTTGCTAGTTCTTCTAAAATTCATAATAAATCTATTTTATCAAAAATACGCAAAAATATGTGTTAGAAAGTAGTTTTGATTTTCTATCGATTGGTGATGTTTTCTAATGTGGTTTTACACATTACATCTCTTCAATTATTCAATGAATGAAATTTTGGTTTAAGGATTATGAACATATGTATATTTTCAGATTTAAATCAAGTAGGTGACCAAAGGCCAAATCAAGTCAGAGGACTTGACCTAAGGTGGTTTTCTATAGGAAAGCGGGCCATGTATATTTGCCATAAGTAAATTTTGTTTTTTGGATTGTTTTTATCTGATGATTATGAACATTATCATGAAATAATGAATACTTTCTAAGATAATATCATGTATAGATATCATGTGTGACTAATTGCTTATGTTCTATTGTATAAACCTTGTCTATGACTATGAGTAGTGAATAATTAATTATGTTCAAAGAAGGAAGAAATTCCATGAAGTCATTATGAGGGAGAAATCCCTTTAAGACATTAAGAGGGAGAAATCCCATAATGATTCAAGGGGAGATATCCCATTATGGCACTAAGAGGGGCGAATTTCTTTATGTTCAAGATTAAGATTAAGTAAAGTTAATGATTAAGTCAAGATCTAAGTTAATGATGAAAAACCATAGATATGGCTAAGTTTTTATATGTGCCTCTTCCATGGATCTCAAGAGGTTGTCAAGGGCTTTCCTAACATTATGGAATTCCTTGAAATTATGGACTCCTAGGGGGCATTAAGAGAGGTGGCATATATCTAATTTTCCAATTCGTCATGTTAATGTTATTCAATGAATGGTTAAGACAGTCCATGTTCAAGTTTATGTCAATTTATTTCAAGTCAAGTTACATCTATTTTATGTCTTATAAAGTGGCTTACTGACGTGATGGCTTTTTTCCATGGCTGGGGATGTCATGTCTGCAGGACTTAGAGAAAGTGAAGGATAAAAAGGACAACCAAAGACTAGGAGATTATCAAGATTTGCATGGTGGGGTGTCATTTACCAAGTCAATCTAGACTTCTACATATCTTTTCATTATGCATAGTCATGTTATTCAAGTAGAATAGATTAACCGGTTGTAGTTACCTTTTCCATGAACTATGTATGGATCTGATTTCATTCAATGCAAAGTGTTTCATTTATTTCAATTGATAAGATCAACATATAATTACACCCCCTTGAGTAGGAATCCTTTCACTCACCAATATTTATATGTTGTGAAATTTGGGGTGTTACAATACACTTTGCAATGTAGGCATATTGTGTATGGTTGCAACATGAATCATATCAGTTCTGAGTTAGACATCATCTTGTTCTATGATTGCTACCATGTCGCTTGGTGTGGCAACCCGACATGCTAAATGAGATTACTCAAAACCAAAATGTCGATCGAATACTAATTAATCATATTTCCAAAAGGTGTGCAATTAAAATCAAACTAAAATTTCAAGCATGTTAAAGGAAGCATTTGCACATAGGTCCAACTTTACAAATATATACATATATGAATTACCTTTACATAAATTACATTGCCTCAGCCATACCATGTTTATAAAAGGTGTTGCCCACATAATTACATCATACATGAACCAAAGCTTAAAACCAAAAATTTGAGTCAATATGCATGATATAAAAAACTCCTTCTTAAAACTTAGAGTGCAAGGATGACTATTGGACTTTATACTAGCCACACCCACCTTCTACAACTACTTATCTTCAAACTATGCCTCCTTGTCACACTACATCTGACAATTCTGTCGATCACCTAAAAAGATGTGATAACCCACAAGGTGTGACCCATGTACCAGCAAGAGATATAACTTCAAAAGCATATTTCTTACCTAGAGATTAATCATTTAAGTAGGTTAACTAGATATTATTATAGAGTTGAAAGACTATATAACTTGCATAAAGATCAGGCATAGATATAGTCATAAGTACAATTGCTTGCTCTTACCACATCATAAATCATTTGCAAATTAAAATAAACAAAGCAAGGATTATCATCCAATGTGATTTGTCAAGTAACCCTAATAGATGTGCTACATGACTGGATTACACATCTTATTAATCCATAGGTAGTATGGGGCATACAACTCAAACTACTAGCTGACCATGACAAAGTCAAAAATCAGCCCCATATAAGATATAGGATGTCTAGAATCCTAAGATCGCTTCCCCTGGGTCACTATGAGTAACAACTATAGTGGCACATCGACCCAACTACAAAAAAAACCTAGTATATCTTGGCTACATAGGCCAAGGCCCTAGAAATCAAGGTATACGACACTCAAATCTGAGTTATGAATATAGTCATTATCAACACACATCACATCTGAGACACAACTTCGACCTCTCTCCAAAACTTTGGGTTGAACATGACATGGATATACCCTCATGTACCCTCATACACTTAATAGTATATGACACCGAGCTCCTTTCAGATTACTCATTTCACTATCCAGCAAGTCCTGACACTAGAATAGTTCTACGAACTCAGGGTGTGACATGATTAAGGTTACACTTAATTAATTAGATCAGATCAACCATTTTTCACTGCATCAACTAGGTTACGTATAAGCTTTTAAACAATCTTTGTAAAAATAACTTCAAAAGATATAAAATATATGAAATATATATCTTGTTACTCCATCATGGTATAATGATCCATCATTGTCCATAAAGAGGACCATACCTCCAACTAGGGCACAAACAACTTAAAAGGTCATTCAAACAAAAATAGTAATATCATCACGTAGGAAATTCATTATCCTTTGAAATTATGCAGAGAGTTTAACAATTCATATACAAGACACCACCCAACATTTTAGTATCTCCATCAGACATAAAAGTTATGGCAATTATGAGAACTAGGCATTTATATGTCCGACACCTAACCTGGATGAGCTATTTTTAGTGCTATGTTTCCATTTAATTGTTATATCACAAAGATAATAGTATATAAAAGCATTATAATCACCATATGTTAACCTTTATGCAACAAATATGTGTGGGTCACATTTCTAAGCATTGGGTACCAAAACAAAAGGTATATGACATTTATACAAGTTATTACACCTATATTTCGAATTTCAAACCTTACATGTTCAAACAAAAGCTCATTTTATAGAAGAGAAATGTTAATACAGTGTAAGGAAGGCTTAAGAACTCATATTGCATAATTTTTATGTCAAATAGTTTACAAAAGGTCATCTTTTCTCATATTACGTGTTCTAATGTAAGATTAATGACATGCATGTAGAAGGTAGGCAAGGAATGCATTCAAAGTTACAAAACTCACCTAATACAGATAAGAAAATAACTTCATTATTGAACTCTTCAAATCAACAACAAACTATCAAGCTCAGCCCAAAAAAATTCCAAAAAGGCCTCCAATCACCTCGAAAAACTAGAGAAAGGAAAAAGAAAAGATAGTTCTTAACCCACATGCATATCGTTACAGCATGAAAACATTAAGAAAACTATAGATCTCAGTAGCAAGACGAAGTTGGGTGAATAAAAGCAAGGAAATGAGTAGAAGAGAAAGCACCTTATATGAAAGAAGCAAGGAAAATGATCACGACTCAAGATCATACCGAGGAACATTGATTCCCGAACATGCATCCACAAATATCTTCTAATTGTCATCCCTGATGAAGCCTCATTGACCACCACTCTCCAAAAATTCTCATTAGGAAACTTTGAGCCCAATGGAAGCTCCTCCAACATGAGAAAAAAGGAGAGTGGGAGGGTGGCATATATAGGACTGGAACAAAAATCTTATCAGACAGAATGTTTGTTGACCAATGTCCAAAAACCTATCTCGCAATGGAAATCCATTTGTCATTGACAATCATCGATCACCTCATCTTATCGGTCAAATTTCATTGGTTATTTGGATTCTCTCAATCAACCTATCATAGAAACCATCGTTCAACACATCATAAAATTTTCAAGAACTGCCAAGTATCAGGCACCAGAAGCTCATCGATGATTGAGATCTTGTCAGTTGATGAATCCCTTACTAGCCATGAGCAGGCCCATCAAGCACCAAAGGACCATCGGTCACCCATAAACAAATGGTAATCCAAAATCAACTGGTCACTGAAAAGCTATTGAGTGTCGATATAATAGAAGGGTCACAAGGTTTTTCCGGTTGATGAAACATGTCACCTTCATCTAACAAAGCTTATGAAAACTTCATAAAAGAAAATCAAAAGCATATAAATGAGAATTAGAATTATAAAATTATATATACATAATGAACCAGCTCAAGTAATTGTCACTATTATGTTCATATCACCAGAAAAGAGTAATTTACATAATAGTTCCCAAATTACATAAATTTGTATATCTTTGAGAAAACAAGGTATGTTTTGATTCAAATTTTAAACATAGTTTATCCATCTAGTGTGACATCACAATTCATGATTAACTTTCAAGATGAACCATCAAATTAATCTTATTATACCAAACAAATTATGTTGATGAAGTAAGCAAGGCTAGGGGCCTTACAACCATAAACCCCTACCAAGGATTTTGCCACCAAAATCCTAAACAAACAAGGATGGGTACTTCCTATGTGTCTCTTCCTATATGTCCCTTGTGGCTTCCTCTACACATGAAAAATCCTCCTCCAAATCAACCTCTATGGGTGATGTCCTTCTTTCTAAGCTTCTTCATAAACCTATCTAGGATCAACAATGGACCCTAAACATATTAAATATCCTCCTCCAACTCAACCTCTATGGGTTGTAACGTCTACTCTGTATTAGGATGATACTTACTCAACATCAACACATGGAATATGTTTTGTAACCGTTGCAACTCTAGTAACAACTCCAACATCTATGACACCTTCCCAACTCGTGCTATGATAGGGTAAGGTCCCACAAACCTAGGATCCAACTTACCCTTCTTACTGAATCTCAACACACCCTTCCAAGGGGAACTTTAAGATACATGTGGTCCCCAACTTGGAATTCCAATTATCTATGATAGTTGTTAGCATATGACTTATGTCTACCTTATGTTGCTTTAAATTGTTGTTGGATCACCTTGAACTTTTTTATAGTTTGCTAAACCAACTCATGACCCAACTATTGGTATTCACCTACCTCATACCAAGAAAGAGGAAACCTATAATACCTTCAATGAAACACCTTGTATGATGACATATCTATCCTCCTTTGATAGTAGTTGTTGTAGGCAAACTCAATTAGTCTCAGGTGGACATCCTAACTTCTAAGAAACTGAAGCACACATGTCCTTAATAGATCTTCTAAGGTCTCAATGGTCCTCTCTGACTGGACATATGTTTGTGGGTGAAAGGTTGTATTAAACATCAACTATGTCCCTAACGTTGTATGCAAACACTCCCACAACTTGCTTGTAAACTGAGGACCTCTATCAGACACTATGGTAACTGGTATACCATGCATCAAACAATCTCATTAATGTAGATGTGTGCCAACTTTTCTATAGTATACACTACTACAAAATGGGGATACATAGTTGGGTATATTTTTTCATGAAACTGACAGTGTTTTCCCCTGTCATTTCTAGGTAGGAAACCACCACGGGGTTCCCACCAAAGAAATGCGGGCTACACTTTCTTTTTGTCATCGATCTGTTCTCAAAACAACTGACGCTATGCATCACTGGAGAAAATTAGAATCTCACGCAAAATTTTTGGGATCATTTCATTTTCCTCCAAAAACTATGTACTGTATGGTTTTTTTAGTGCAACCACTAGGAGAAATATATGCATGCACCATATGGCCCACGAGAAATCAATTAACCTTTGTCATTGGTGCTTTTCTGTATTACCAATGCAGAATATATGACCCGTGAAATTTTTGATGCCCCCACATCATTTTTCTTAGTGGTTTGTTTATAACAAATCGATGGTGTATAGGTAATTTGACCCCACAAAACCCTTACTCTCCTCATTAACCTACCCCACATTTATCTGGAAACCTGCTCTGAGGAATCCTCTCCTACTGCTCTACATCTAGATTCTTTGCGTCCATCTTCTCCTCACGCGACTGACTGTTCCTCCACCTCCAACTCCTCCTCACTGCCTCCTCTCTTCCACTGCCTCCTCTCTGCCACTACTCCTTCCTTGTCTTCTCTGCCTCTAGCTCCTCCTCGCTACTGCCTCCTCTCTACCACTTCCCTCCTCCTGGTCCTATCCCGTCGCTGCTGCCACATTTGCCGACTCTCCTCCACCAAGACGTTGATGCCGCCTCTGAGCTACTGTTGCATTGTCGAGCTACTATTGCTCCCGTGATGCCTCCTTTGTTGCTGCCCCTGAGCTACTGCTCCTCGCCCTGGTGGTCTCCTGTTCCTCCTTGGCTGTTGTAGGTTTTCTCTCCTCCTCATGTTTGCTTTCCTCTTGTTCCTCCTCTACCTTGTATTTCTTGTTCACATTTGAAATGTTTTTATGATCATTTTTTTTATTAAGAATCTTGTATTCTCATAGCTTGATCCCTTGGACCACTTATATGCATTTTTTTCATTTTTATTGAAATGGTTTATTAGTCTTAATAAATGAGCTCTTAGGGTTTAGGGTTCAATCTATTATCATCAAATCATCATCAATACATCATCATCATCATCAATCATCATCACCATCACCATCATCATATATCATCATGTTGGTGATGGTGATGGTGATGGTGATGGTGATGGTGATGATGATTGATGATGATGGTGATGATAGTGATGATTGCATCATCATCACCGTCATCATCATGACCATCATCATCATCATCATCATCATCAACAACAACAACAACAAAAACAACAACAACATCATCATCACCATCAATCAACATCATCATCTATGATGGTGATGGTGATGGTGATGGTGATGATGGTGATGATGATGATGATTGATGATGATAATGATGATGATTTTTATGGTGATGGTGGTGATGATGATAGATGTGTTTACTTTAGAGTTATACATTGTCCATATTTTGATAATGAATTAACCATTCCATTCATATGTATCTAATACATTTGTTTAAGATTAATTTAAAGCTTTAGGTACATGAAAATGATCAAATTACACAAGACCTAGCTTGTCCAAGTTCAAGTCAAAAGCAATTCAAATGTGAATATTTTTGTAATCATTTGTATTGATGATATCACTTGTAACTAAGATAAAAAAAAATCAAGGACACTTAATTCCAATGTTTAATCACTCTAAAATCATTTTGAAAAATTTCTCACAACAACTTTGTCGGTCGAGTTTGGATCTCGACCAACCAATGATGGATTTTTGGAATAGGATCAATAGGTCGAGTTGTACACTCACAGAACTTGATCGACCGACTCACTGACCAAAACTGATTTTGACTCATTGGTCGAGTTTCCCCAGGACAAACTAGACTGATAGTTTGAAAATTGGCTTTTTTAGTTAGTGGATCAGTCGAGTTATCTTTATTGAAACTCGACCAAATGTATTGTACCAAAAACACAAAAAAAGTGATTCCAACCATTGGAAAGTTTTTAGAAAGGAAAATAGATCTATTGCAAGTTGTAAAACAGCTATTTTTCATTCTTAAGTGACCCCACACTCAAAGGAATACCCCCATCTATAAATAAAACCTCTTGGAGTTCATTCCAAGGTTGCTCATTCATGCTATCCTTGTTCCTTGCTATAGTTGAGTGTGTTGCAACCCTTTGATCCCCTTTCTCTCTCTCATTTAAAAAGCATTACATGATTATGAGTGAGTTAAGCATGTTGTAAGAGAGCTACCTCCATGTTATCTTTTAAAGCTCTCATTCCTTCCATCTTCCCAATCCCCTTTCTCAAAGAGAAAAGGTTGAAGTGATCTTCTCTGATTGAAGGAGAAGTTGTTGTTCTTCTTCAAGGTTTAAGAATGTGTGAAGATGTTCTCCAGGTAAAGGATAAGGACAAGGCGGAGGATTCAAGAATAGTGGGTAACTCCTTCAAGGACAAAGACTTGATGCAAGTGTGGGTAAGTCCTTGGTGAAGATTGAAGACATCTTGATCAAGTGGGTAAGTCCTTGTGTAGGTGAAAGACTCTTGTATTGAATAGGCAAGTCCTTGTATGTATGGTGGTCTTCTTGTATCTCTTATAATGGAATATAAGTATATGTGGGTTACAAAGTCCTAGAGGTTGACCTCTCTAGGTAGTGTATTGACAGTCTCCTAGTTTGAAGATTGGAACCACTCTAACCATCTTTTCCAAGTGTATGTTTCAATATCTCTCATCCTTGCTAGTCTTGTTTAGATATAACTTCAAATTTAGTTTTCTCTTTTGGTTTCAATTAATATAATTTTAAGATCTAATTATTCTTGTGAGAATTTTGAAGCTATATTCACTCCCCCTCCCAGATCCCTAGATCCAACAAGTGGTATCAGAGCAAGGATCTTATCCAAAAAATTTCCCATGAGACGAGAAGATGGGTGAGAACCTACTTGGTTCCCTCAACCTAGAGGGAGGCTTCTCCGCGTGCCCCCCGATCTTTGATGGCACCAACTTCCTCTATTGGAAGAGACAGATGTAGTTCTACATTTAAGGGATGAAACTTGATATGTGGAAGGTTATAATTACACCCTACAAGGAGCCAATCGGAGTTGTATCAACATGGGAGGAAGTAACCCTAAAGAATGCTAAACTCAATGCCAAAGCAATTAGCATCCTCTATGCAGCCCTGGCTCCATCTGAGTTCAACAACATCTCCTCATGGGATACAGACTATAAGATATGGGACAAGTTGTGCATCACTTATGAAGGCACAAAGCATGTGAAGGAGACAAAGATCTACATGTTGAACAACCTCCTAGAGAACTTTAAGATGGGGAAGAAAGAAGGAGTTGCCAAGATGTACTCAAGTCTCAACATCATCATCAACGACCTAGCTGCTTTGGGACACACTTTGGATAGAGGAGCAATCAACTCAAAGATCTTGAGGTCTCTTCCAAAGAGATGGGAGTCAAAGGTGACCTCCATTGAATAAGTGAAAGTCTTGGTGATATTCCAACCAAGGAGCTAATTGGTAATCTATAAGATCATGAGCCAAGATTTGACAAGCAAGAAGAGGATGCTAAGAAAGAAGAAAAGGAAGCAAGGAAGATCAAAGATAATGCCTTCAAAGATCAAGTGGAGGCCCTCAACCTTCAACAACAACTTGCTTGGTGGACCTCTCCCTTCTCCTCAAGTGAAGATGATAGCCCTAGTGAGTATGAAGCCAACTTGTCCAAGGTAAAGCACTTCAAAGGAAAGCAATCTTCTTCTTCTACTCCAAGGTGCTACAAGTTTGGTTAAAAAGGACACTACAAGAGTGAAAGTCCTAAGGCTAGAAAGTCACACCACAAGAGAAACTCCAAGAAGGAAGAAGAATAAAAGAAAGATAGCAAATACAAGAGGAAGGACAAGAAGGAGAGGAGACACAAAGACACATCTCATGTAGCTTGGGAAGGATCATCCTCTAGTGGATCAAGCTTCAATGAAGATGGAGAGTGCCACCTTGCCCTCATGGCCTCTATAAGTGAAGATCTTGCTGAGATAAGTGAGGTAATCTTGCATGAGTTATATAAAGAAACTCTTATTGACATGTTTGTTACTACTTGTTCTTCTTATTCTAAATGTAAAGCTAAAAAGAAGAGGTTAGGTAAAATCATTGACGATTTGTATTTTAAAATTGATATTCTTGAGAAAAATGAGAACATTCATCTTGAGAGCATTGATACCTTGCAAAGCCAATTTCTTGATCTTGAGATCCAATAAAATGGAGTTGAGGTAGAGAATGGTGTCAATCTTAAGAATATTAAATCTCTTAAGCAAGACAACCAAAAGTGCCAAAATGATCTTAAGATACTTAAAACTAAAAATGTTGAACTTAGGCTTGTTGTTGATGCTCGTAGAGATGAGAAGGATGTTTATGTCACACCCCGATCTCACACTAACCACTAATCACGAGATTAGGGCGCGACGGAGGGATTATCACATAATCAAATCACTGAGAACTTTTTCTTTTTAAAACCTCGTAATGATATCCGGATTATTGTTGTAAACTAAAACATAATAAACTATTGCGGAAGCATTTCAATTAAACTGGCTAGAGTAAGTAAACAGAGTTTACAACATGTAACATTGTTTAACAGAAAGTAAACATAACAGTTAATTTACATCTTTATACACATTCCACATACACACTCTCTCTCACCCACACCATGTCCCAAGGACCGAGGGGAAAGGACTAAGAGACCACTATCTAACTAAGCTAACTACATATACCTTCTACAGATTAAGCGTTAGGATGAAAAGATCCTCCTGATTCCTGGAATTTGTCGCTGACCTGAAAATGTTTGAGTAGAGGAATGAGCCTACTCGCTCAGTGAATAATATTTCACTTAGCCATCATCGGATAACTCCATAATTTTACATTTAACAGGAATATGTGGATAAAATAACAAACTGAGCAGTTCAAATTAAACAGTGCAATTATCGCAGAAAAGTATACTGAACATTTAAAGAACAAGTATTATAAATTCTAAATCTGAACATACACAAGTTTCGTATTAATCTAACTTAATTCTAAGTAATCATCTTTTAACTTATGCCCTGATCATATGCAGTGTACTCTGCATATAAAGTCTCGTAGCGAACTACGAACCCACCGTACAAGACTTAGCGACACACCCGGGAAATGCTAAGTCTGACTGCTGTCCTGGTCTGCGTCAGGACTCTCAGGCGCTCAAGGGCCTCACTACACTCTCAAAGAGTGTACTCTAGACTCCTCCTCTAACCTGAGCACACAGGCGGAGAGTCTGGGTTACCACCGTGACACACGCACGGATTATTATTGAATAACCCCTATTTACTCCAGTGCCACCGTGACACACACACGGATTATTGTTGAACACTGCCTCTCTGTCCTCGTGCCACCGTGACACACGCACGGATTATTGTTGAACACGAGCCACCGACCATCTAGACACACGCTAGGTAGGTCATTTCACCCCTAAGGCACAGACCTCTCAAAGGGGTTCTACGGTGTCAGGGCATCTAAGTCTAACACATTTTATTTTAACAAGAAAACTCTTATAACATTTTGTCTCTCTCTCACATATTCGACTACTGGAATATACTGTAAATTCTGTAATTCACTAGTTGAAACTAAAAGTTCAACTTTCATAACATTTCTATATATAGTGCAACAACTATTCTCTTATATCGCAATAACTCATAACTCAGTTATGCTTTCATGCAAACAGATTCGTTCACTGTAAATAGATTTCATATCTATTCCACGTCTCTATACTGATTTCATATTACTGAACATTCAAATATACTGTATTGAAAGGAATACTCAACCTGAAATACTTTATCACATTTATTCGCATCTTACTGAAATTACTCGTAAAGCATACACATTTATTTTACTAATCATTTCATTTTGTTTGAACTATGCAAATTAAAAGTCTAAGGATGCTAACTATGCTCGGCATCCGGGTAATCTCTATTACCCACATATACACATAAACATCATTTGTCATCTATAAACATGACTCGGTATCAAATTATCCAGTTTCGATGCTAAACATCCATTTTATGCTCAACGTATACATTGCAGTTGTAATACAGGAAATTCTATCATTTTCATCAATCATATTATGTATTTCAAGTTCCAATGAATCATATAAATTCATTAATTCAATCCGCACTGATCAGATGCTAAACTAAATCATATAACGGCATAAGGAAGCAGTTTATGAAATAAAATTCGAGTAACGCCAAATACTGCCCAAAAGCCAAGTATCAGCGAAAAATGCACAGTTTACCGAAAAATTCCAACTAAGGAGTTAAATGATGATAACTAAATGAACTCCTACTCACCTCAGGATGTCCGAAAATGACTGGGAAGGCATCCAGACGTCTGTTTCCGGGTGTCCACTGGGTTGTCTTCTTCCTCCGGACAGCACCAGTTTTAACCTTCTAGACAACTACTTGTGTTCTATTAAGACAGTGCCTCCAGATAAATCAAGTATATTGCGGTAATGCTTCTGGGCAGATGCCAATTTTTCATGGACAACTTCCTGATACCTGAAACAGTAATGTCAAGGGCGGCATTCAGCACCATATACGGTGAACTGACCACCCTCCTCAATGTTGGCTACCTTCACCTTGAGGTCATCGACCAAAAGGGCAAATCTCCGAGACCTAACACCCAATCTTTTTTTTTTAGAAAGGTCAAGCTCCAGACCAAGAGCATGGGTGTACTTGCCTGCACCATCAGCAAGGAACTTCGCATGCTTGTTCTCTGGGTAAGTCTTTGCCCAAGCCTTCATAACAAAGGGATCGTTGAAACTGATGCAGAGGATCTCGTCGACGCCCTTGGCTTTGAGCTCATCATCACTGGTGATAAACCCAGGGACATGCTTCATGCTACAGGTAGGCGTGAAGGCACCGGAAACGCAAAAAAGGACAACCTTCTTGCCAGCCGCGAGAGAGTGAACGGAAAGCTCTTGGAGCTGGTCGCTCTCGTCGAACCAGGAGACGGCAGCTAGGGATTTGGTCATCAGGGCAATCGGCTACATGTAATACCTACAACAGCTCCCTTCCCAACCGTAGCCAATCATGCTTCCTCCTTTGCTGGCGGGGCAGCTCTGTTGGGCGTCGACCCTGCTGCAGTTGCTGCTACCATCCGCAGCCATAGGGGCGCCGCCCTACCTGGTCAGGGCGCAACTGGGCGAGGTGGAGGAGAAAAGCGAAAATAGACGCATCGCTGGCGCTGCTACAAGATGCTTCCCGCGCCAATCCGCCCCTGGCCGTCGCCGTAGCTTGCTTCTACAGGCCGGCCGCAAGCCATGGCTGCAGGGTGGTTGAGCTGCTCGGCGGGAAAAGGAGGAAGAGGAATAAGGACGGACGGAATCCAAGAAGCTGATCACTGACTATTTCTCCCAAAATCACCCTCACAGCCTCCCCTCTGATTGCTGCCCTATCGGGCGCTAGTTTGGGGCGCCGCTTGAGCAATCGCTCTGCGGTTCTGTTGTATCGGCCGTGTGAAGAAGAAGGGTTAAAGGAAAAGAAAAATCAACCGACTCATTTAATCAATTACTGGTAAAATTGCATCCAAGTCCATGACTTCTTAAAAATACCATAACTCCCGTCTCGAAAGTCCAATTAAGGTGATTTCTGTTGCAAATTTTCAAGCACAAAAACCACTACAACCTCGAAGTGAGAATACATGCTAATTAGCTTGTATCAGTTAATCAACTTACTAATCACTTCTTGTGTACTTAATCCAACTTACTTAACTTATAAATGTTGTGATTATCATACTTACTAGTTAATTTGAGTGTGGGTCATAACAATCTCCCTCCCTTATAAGAATTTCATCCCGAAATTCCTAAAAGAGAAAAGGAAACTTGTTACGCATCTCTGACTCAAGCTCCCACGTAGCTTCCTCTAGGTTATGATTCCTCCACAAAACTTTTACTAAAGGTATCTCGTGATTCTTAAGTTTCTTGATCCTCTGATCAACTATCTGAACTGGTCCTTCAACATAGGACACATCTGATCTGAGCTGTGCAGGTTCTGGGTCAACTATCTTTTCTGTACCAGGATAGCATTTCTTTAACATGGATACATGAAACACATCATGTAGATTTGACAACTCAGATGGCAATTCTAACCTATAGGCTACATGTCCAATCCTCTCAATGATAGGATACGGGCCCATAAACCTAGGAGTCAGTTTGCCTCTCTTACCAAACCTCAACACTCTTTTTCATGGTGAAACTTTCAAGTACACTTCATCACTAACCTCAACTCAAGTGGTCTACGTATCTTCTCAGCATAACTCCTCTGCCTATCATGTGCAACTTTCAACTGTTCTTTGATCACAATAATCTTTTCAGTGGTCAAATACACTATCTCGGGTCCAAGAATCTGCTTTTCACCAACCTCATACCAACATACAGGTGATCTACACTTTCTGCCATACAGAGCTTCATACGGTGCCATACCAAGACTAAAATGGTAGCTATTGTTGTAGGCAAACTCCATAAGGCTCAAGTGTTCTTCCCAACTTTCTCTGAACTGCAGAACACATGCTCTCAGCATGTCCTCAAAAGTCTGAATGGTCCTTTCTGACTGACCATCTGTCTACAGGTGAAAAGTTATACTAAACCTTAACTTCGTGCCCAAAGCACGATGTCACTGATTCCAAAAAAAACCTGGATGTGAACTTAGGATCCCTACCTGATATAATTGAAACTGGGATACCATACAATCTAATTATTTCGTTCATGCATATCTTAGTCAAGTTTCGAGACATCAAAGGTTGACTTAATATGAAGAAAGCGAGCAGACTAAATTAGTCTATCCACAATCATTCATATCAAGTCATAACCTCTAAGTGTCTTGGGCAACCCTATCACAAAATCCATTGTGATATGTTCCCATTCCCATTCGGGCATAGAAAATGATTACAAGGTAACTGTAAATTTCTAGGGTTCAGCCTTAACCTACTGGCACACACTACTTCTAACCACGTACTCAGCTACATCCTTCTGTATATCTGACCACCAATACAATTCCTTGAGATTTATATACATCTTAGTGTTCCCTGAATGCATAGCATACATCAATACATACACTTCCATAAGAATCTTTTCTTTCAATTCACTATCTCAAGGTACACACAACATGTCATGCTAATACAACACCTTATCATCTAAAAACTTAAACTCTAGTCTCTTTTCCTCCTATCATGTCATGCATGGTCTGGTTTAACTCACTACCACCCTATTGTAGTTCCTTAATCTGATCATAAGAAGTAGGCTTGAACCTGCATCTGTACAATCAAACCACTTTGTGTCGTCACCCCTAAGTCTAAGTTCAACTTCCACATTTCTACTAACAGGTCTCTATTGAAACCTGTCATAGAGAATGCATTAGTTGTTGAACTTGACTTTCTGCTGAAAGCATCAGACACCATATTCTCCTTACCAGGGTGATAATCTATTGTCACATCATAGAGATAGTGACACCATGTCTTAAAAACATGAACTACATCAACTATCTTTAGATCACATATCGGATAATACTCCGCATTCTATGCTACTTTCTTATAGCTACATTTTAGCTTTCTGTTTTACTCTTTTCTCTAAGTCATTTCATGTTGTTCAAGTACCGTTCAGATTAACTATCTTAAAACCCTAGGTCACTATCAAAGTCAGTTTACTTTTCATAGACTATATCTCAAGATCTTATTTTACAGAGATACTAGCATTCAAGGTTTAATCACTAATGAGATCCCTTAAACTACTACAACTTTAGTCATTCTAGGGTTTGATCCTTTATTAATAGCATAGCATTATTGTGTGTGTGTAATCGATTATATAAATCAAATTGAGTTGCTTGGGTCAATAACATATTAACCCAACACTCAACTTTAATTACATTAGCTGAAAATTCAGTTTTCATAATAGTTTCTGTAATTCGTTTATTAAACAGCCAACAGAAGCTCCAAAAATTCTGGAAATTTTATATGTTATACCTAATGAAGTTTCAGACCTCCAGTAAAAATTTGAGATCATTTCAAGTTACCAATAATTAATTAAAAATCAAACAGTGTGCTGCTATATAGCAGTCTGCAGCAGATTCGGTCGAGTTGCAACTCGACCGACACCTTACTGTAGAGATCAAAAGTCATCCAAAAATTACGCTAATTTAACAGAGTGTCTAAAATTGTGTTTTTCAAATACAGTTAAAATTTGAGATCAATTGGATATACCAATAAAAAGATAAAATTCAATTACAACACTGCTATATAAATCTGAAAATGTGATCGGTCGAGTTTGAAACTCAGCCGATGAACAGGTCAGAACATTCTTCAAAAATTCTGATATCTTCCAATGTTGTTCACATTTTATATATCCAAATCATATCCCAATTTTAGCCAAATTCGAGTTACACATAAGATACTAAAAATCATTTACTAAAACACCTTACTTGTCAAATTTGTATTTATGTATCATCAAAACCCTGTTTTGGGCCGATTAGGGTCTATGCTTCTCAAGCCCTAATTCTCAAGATTAAAGAACATTTAGACTTCTTATCTTAGTTAAAACATTCTAGTGTATATACATTCTCACTATATTACGGGTCTAAATCATCCAGAGTCTATTCTTATATTACTGTTAATAGGAGTCATTAGATCTCAGTAACGCATCCTACCAGCCGGACCAGGCCGAACCTGTAGTCCTGAAGCCAAGAGCTACTCGGATTAATCAACCCCTATTAATCTAAAACATGTGGAAAGAATATCCACTTAGGGCAAACTCATTTATACATAATTTCGGGTCTTCTTTAATATAAAGAAAACAAACATTAAACAATTCACTTCATGTCACAACAATATAAAAGAATCATACTTATTGTACAAACTGAAAGTCTAAATTCATACATATAAGAGCGTTTCTAATGATCTTTAATCAATAAGCAATATAAAGTAGGAGTTATATCACATCCTTTATTTAATCTCTTACTCCTACATTAATTTCTGATCTCATAACCCTAAGATTTCTAGGGTTTCTCTCTAGCCCATCCTTCCTCTGCATACCTGGCCAGGGCATCCAGAGAAGAACAGACAGAGTAGCTTGATACTGGTCAATCTAAGTATTCAGACACCTGGCCAGGGTATCTAAACACTCAAACCTCCCAGAGCTAAAACACATCATTTATTATTTGTCTCACTCATAACTTTATCTTTTGACCTTAATGATTCTTAACGACTCAACTTAAACCCTTTACTTGGTTCTCGTGACCACATCCTTTTCCTGCCATCTATAATAGTATAATAGAACACTTCCTGTTAGAAAATTACAGACAGAAGAAAAACTCTTAAACCTTAATCCTATTGGTCTCTTATCGTCCCCTGACCTTGACTTAGATTATTCACATACTCAACCTATGCTCTGATACCAAGTTGTCACACCCCGATCTCACACTAACCACTAATCACGAGATTAGGGTGCGACGGAGGGATTATCACATAATCAAATCACTGAGAACTTTTTCTTTTTAAAACCTCATAATGATATCCGGATTATTGTTGTAAACTAAAACATAATAAACTATTGCGGAAGCATTTCAATTAAACTGGCTAGAGTAAGTAAACAGAGTTTACAACATGTAACATTGTTTAACAGAAAGTAAACATAACAGTTAATTTATATCTTTATACACATTCCACATACACACTCTCTCTCACCCACACCATGTCCCAAGGACCGAGGGGAAAGGACTAAGAGACCACTATCTAACTAAGCTAACTACATATACCTTCTACAGATTAAGCGTTAGGATGAAAAGATCCTCCTGATTCCTGGAATTTGTCGCTGACCTGAAAATGTTTGAGTAGAGGAATGAGCCTACTCGCTCAGTGAATAATATTTCACTTAGCCATCATCGGATAACTCCATAATTTTACATTTAACAGGAATATGTGGATAAAATAACAAACTGAGCAGTTCAAATTAAACAGTGCAATTATCGCAGAAAAGTATACTGAACATTTAAAGAACAAGTATTATAAATTCTAAATCTGAACATACACAAGTTTCGTATTAATCTAACTTAATTCTAAGTAATCATCTTTTAACTTATGCCCTGATCATATGCAGTGTACTCTGCATATAAAGTCTCGTAGCGAACTACGAACCCACCGTACAAGACTTAGCGACACACCCGGGAAATGCTAAGTCTGACTGCTGTCCTGGTCTGCGTCAGGACTCTCAGGCGCTCAAGGGCCTCACTACACTCTCAAAGAGTGTACTCTAGACTCCTCCTCTAACCTGAGCACACAGGCGGAGAGTCAGGGTTACCACCGTGACACACGCACGGATTATTGTTGAATAACCCCTATTTACTCCAGTGCCACCGTGACACACACACGGATTATTGTTGAACACTGCCTCTCTGTCCTCGTGCCACCGTGACACACGCACGGATTATTGTTGAACACGAGCCACCGACCATCTAGACACACGCTAGGTAGGTCGTTTCACCCCTAAGGCACATACCTCTCAAAGGGGTTCTACGGTGTCAAGGCATCTAAGTCTAACACATTTTATTTTAACAAGAAAACTCTTATAACATTTTGTCTCTCTCTCTCACATATTCGACTACTGGAATATACTGTAAATTCTGTAATTCACTAGCTGAAACTAAAAGTTCAACTTTCATAACATTTCTATATAGAGTGCAACAACTATTCTCTTATATCGCAATAACTCATAACTCAGTTATGCTTTCATGCAAACAGATTCGTTCACTGTAAATAGATTTCATATCTATTCCACGTCTCTATACTGATTTCATATTACTGAACATTCAAATATACTGTATTGAAAGGAATACTCAACCTGAAATACTTTATCACATTTATTCACATCTTACTGAAATTACTCGTAAAGCATACACATTTATTTTACTAATCATTTCATTTTGTTTGAACTATGCAAATTAAAAGTCTAAGGATGCTAACTATGCTCGGCTTCCGGGTAATCTCTATTACCCACATATACACATAAACATCATTTGTCATCTATAAACATGACTCGGTATCAAATTATCCAGTTTCGATGCTAAACATCCATTTTATGCTCAACGTATACATTGCAGTTGTAATACAGGAAATTCTATCATTTTCATCAATCATATTATGTATTTCAAGTTCCAATGAATCATATAAATTCATTAATTCAATCCGCACTGATCAGATGCTAAACTAAATCATATAACGGCATAAGGAAGCAGTTTATGAAATAAAATTTGAGTAACGCCAAATACTGCCCAAAAGCCAAGTATCAGCGAAAAATGCACAGTTTACCGAAAAATTCCAACTAAGGAGTTAAATGATGATAACTAAATGAACTCCTACTCACCTCAGGATGTCCGAAAATGACTGGGAAGGCGTCCAGACGTCTGTTTCCGGGTGTCCACTGGGTTGTCTTCTTCCTCCGGACAGCACCAGTTTTAACCTTCTAGACAACTACTTGTGTTCTATTAAGACAGTGCCTCCAGATAAATCAAGTATATTGCGGTAATGCTTCTGGGCAGATGCCAATTTTTCATGGACAACTTCCTGATACCTGAAACAGTAATGTCAAGGGCGGCATTCAACACCATATACGGTGAACTGACCACCCTCCTCAATGTTGGCTACCTTCACCTTGAGGTCATCGACCAAAAGGGCAAATCTCCGAGACCTAACACCCAATCTTTTTTTTTTTTAGAAAGGTCAAGCTCCAGACCAAGAGCATGGGTGTACTTGCCTGCACCATCAGCAAGGAACTTCGCATGCTTGTTCTCTGGGTAAGTCTTTGCCCAAGCCTTCATAACAAAGGGATCGTTGAAACTGATGCAGAGGATCTCGTCGACGCCCTTGGCTTTGAGCTCATCATCACTGGTGATAAACCCAGGGACATGCTTCATGCTACAGGTAGGCATGAAGGCACCGGAAACGCCAAAAAGGACGACCTTCTTGCCAGCCGCGAGAGAGTGAACGGAAAGCTCTTGGAGCTGGTCGCTCTCGTCGAACCAGGAGACGGCAGCTAGGGATTTGGTCATCAGGGCAATCGGCTACATGTAATACCTACAGCAGCTCCCTTCCCAACCGTAGCCAATCGTGCTTCCTCCTTTGCTGGCGGGGCAGCTCTGTTGGGCGTCGACCCTGCTGCAGTTGCTTCTGCCATCCGCAGCCATAGGGGCGCCGCCCTACCTGGTCAGGGCGCAACTGGGCGAGGTGGAGGAGAAAAGAGAAAATAGACGCATCACTGGCGCTGCTACAAGATGCTTCCCGCGCCAATCCGCCCCTGGCCGTCGCCGTAGCTTGCTTCTGCAGGCCGGCCGCAAGCCATGGCTGCAGGGTGGTTGAGCTGCTCGGCGGGAAAAGGAGGAAGAGGAATAAGGACAGACGGAATCCAAGAAGCTGATCGCTGACTATTTCTCCCAAAATCACCCTCACAGCCTCCCCTCTGATTGCTGCCCTATCGGGCGCTAGTTTGGGGCGCCGCTTGAGCAATCGCTCTGCGGTTCTGTTGTATCGGCCGTGTGAAGAAGAAGGGTTAAAGGAAAAGAAAAATCAACCGACTCATTTAATCAATTACTGGTAAAATTGCATCCAAGTCCATGACTTCTTAAAAATACCATAACTCCCGTCTCGAAAGTCCAATTAAGGTGATTTCTGTTGCAAACTTTCAAGCACAAAAACCACTACAACCTCGAAGCGAGAATACATGCTAATTAGCTTGTATCAGTTAATCAACTTACTAATCACTTCTTGTGTACTTAATCCAACTTAATTAACTTATAAATGTTGTGATTATCATACTTACTAGTTAATTTGAGTGTGGGTCATAACAGTTTATCTCAAAGAAATTCAATTGCTAAAATCTTAAAATGCTAGGTTTCTTGGTCAAGTAAATGATTTATCTTCTAGACCTATTTTTCCTAGTAATGATGTTTCTTCCATTACTCTTGAAAAGTATTCTTATTTTACTAAAGCCCTCTGTTTAGAGGCCAACCTTGTTCATGCTAGATATTGTCTTTCCTGTTTGTCTTCTACTGGTATATATCTTACTAATGACAATCATAGACTTAGATCCTCTCTGTAGATTTCCTCAAAAGGAAAAACTCCCAAAATGAAATACTTGACCATTCTACCAAACAAAGTGGTACTAGTGGTTTGGGATTTTTAGGGGGAGCACATAAGGGCTAGAATTAGGCCAATGGTAAGAAAAAGAGTAAGGAAACTTCCTTTTTCATTGGAGAGTCTTCTCACACTAAGAACCCTATGATTTTCTCTCATTATAAAAGTGATGATCATTATTCTACTTATTGTCCTTACAAGCCTAAGGGGACCAACCCAATTATGAAATGGGTCCCCAAGCTAACTCTAGATCCCAAAGTTTGAGTTGGGAACTGACACTCTCCTTTCTTGCAAGAAAAAGAAAAATGGATTTTTAACAGTGGCTCCACTAAGCACATGACATGTGATATAAGCCATTTTAACAATTTCACAAAGAAGAAAGGAGGTTTGGTTACTTTCGGGGACAACAAGAAAGGTAAGGTAAAAGGTGAGGGTGATGTAGGTGAATCCTTGTGTATTAAGAATGCTCTCTTTGTGGATGGCTTGCATCACAATTTAATAAGTTTAAGTCAATTATGTGATAATGGTTACGATGTGCTATTTACTTCTTTTGAATGATTTCTTCTAGATTCCCTCACTTATCATGTCATATATAAGGGAACTAGAAATGGTAATCTTTATGTATTTGTTCTTGACTCTATTAAGCCTATTGTTGATAGATGCCTTGTAGTCAATTTGAATGATATTTCTCTTTGGCATCATCAACTTGGTCATGTAAATATGAGTCAATTGAATAAGTTCAAGAAAAAGGACTTGGTCAAGGGACTTTCAAAATTGGATTTTGAAAAGAATGAGGAATGCCAACCTTGTACCCAAGGAAATCAAACCAAGTCCTCCTTCAAATACAAAGGAGTGATTAGTACCAAGAGAGCTCTTAAACTTCTCCATATTTATCTTTTCGGACCTATAAGAACTCAATTGCTTCATGGATCCAAGTATTGTATTTTTATTGTTGATGATTTCTCTCAATATACTTGGATCTTATTTCTCATTTCCAAGAGTTATAAGCTTGATATATCCTCTAATTTTTATAAATGAGTTGAGAGTGAAGCTTCTTTCCAGATTGTTTCCATCCGTACTGATCATGGGGGAGAATTTGAAAATGATCTTTTTGAACTTTTTTGTGAAGAATTTGGATATTCACGTAACTTTTCTTCACCTTGAACACCTCAACAAAATGAGGTTGTAGAGAGGAAGAACATGTCACTATAAGAAATGGCTAGGACCATGCTTTTAGAGCATGACACTCCAAAGAAGTTTTGGGCCGAAGCCGTTAGTACCTCATGTTTTGTGTAAAACCAGGTTTTCACACATCCTTTTTTTGAAGAAAACCCCAATGAGCTATGGTGTGGTAGGAAGCCTTCTATCTAGTACTTTCATGTTTTTGGATGTCCTTGTTTTCTTTGAAGAAAACCCCTATGAGCTATGAAATTCATAGTTCTGAACCTAGATACAACATCTGCAACATATTCAAACCACACAATATAATTGTTGCACATGTGTTTGATAGTACCATCATAAGAGATGACTATATCCCGAAGTATATCCATTAGATCTTTGAACAGTGTCTCTGGCTCATACAACCCCCTACCCTAAGGTTTTGTTTTATATTATGTAAGGTCTACTGCAATTATGTATTAGAATTAGACATCCTTTTTTCTACCAGCAATATTATGTAAGTCTACTATAATTATGTTAGATTTTTGGAAGAGTTTGACTATATTGTGTATTTGAAATGTGAATTTAAGAAATGTCATATATTAGATTTTTGGAAGAGTTGACTAGAATGTGGACTGTGATGTGTATTTTAAAAAAAGTTAAAGTATGTCAGCATGTTTCTACATATATTGTATATATGATTGTTTTTCTTACAGGTTTGTCGGCCTGTTGTTAAACCCAATGCTTGCAGAGAGCCTATTGTTTTTTAAAACTTTCAATTTTGAAGGACATTGGCTCTAGGTAGGTATTTGTGGGTGTGGAAAGCAGGTTCACAGACCTTCTATATAAAAAAAATAAACATATGCATTTCCAGTCGATTATTTGGGAAAAACCAGCTACATAGACATTCCACGTCGGTGAAATGACAACAACTGATGAAAAATACTTCTATTTTCCACTGTTCATTATTGATAAACATAATCTCTGACGAGTTTTTTTTATAACAATTGACATGACATGGACTAACCATCATTGGTGTCGTTGAATAACCGTCGTGATAGGTGCTAGATAAACCAGTATTTCAGCAGTTGTTGTGTTTTATGTAGTCATTTCAACTGCAACCACTAGTAGACGATGAAAACAACACCGTCGAATAGGTTGAATGATGAAAAATATGCTTATTTTTAGTATTGCCCACTTAGGCGCCGGTCAATAACTGACGCTATAAACTTAAAATACCTAACGATATATCCTCATTTTGTAGTAGTGGTAGGTAGTCTTGGCCGACGAAAAGTGGGCTGACTTTGTCAAATGGTTAACGATCACCTAAATGGAATCATGAACCTTAGATGTCCTTGTTAGACCAACCACAAAGTCCATATTTATATGATCCGATTTTCACTACAGAATTGGGAAAGGCGTAACGTCCCTACATAATTTTGATGATTTGCCTTGACCTACTAAAATACTAGACACTTGACAACAAACTCTGCCACATCACACTTCAAATATGGCCACCAATACAAATCCTTGAGGTTGTGATACATATTTGTACTATCAATATGCATCACATAAAATGAGGGATGAGCCTCCTCAAGTACCATCTCATGTAAACATCCAACATAAGGAACCACCATCTGGTTGTGAAATCTCATTATACCATCATCTATCTCATGAAACTCATCATCCTTCTTACTGCCAAACTATTATATGATATTCTATATCACAACATCATCCTTCTACACATCTCTAATCTATTGTATCAACATTGGATTCACCTGTAATCGATAACCCTACTAATAGAGATACTTCCAATTGTACATTCATCTACCTAAGTGACTCTAGCATGTCCCTCTTGTGACATACCATGGAGTGCAACTATGCTTTGTTTGCAGATGATGATGAAAATGAATTTCTACTCAACTCATCTGACACTACATTTTCCTTTCCTAGATGATAGTCTATCTTGCATTCATTGTAACATCCCTGACCTGGGTTATGAATTAACCCTAGGTGTTTTGCCTAAATATGTAATTAAATCCTTGTGATTATCTTTTGGCATGTAATTAAGTTCCTAAGGAACATACATTTTCATTTCTGTCCTTTTTAAACAATGATTGTAGTATTGTTTGGTAATACAGGGACCTATGTGCAAATTAACCAATTAGAGGGGTTAACTTGCAAATTACATAGGTTAAGATGTTCCTCTAACAAAGAGACATCATATGAATGAATATGATGAGGTATGATGGATTTCCCAAGTTTGGGCACCAAGGTGCAGCTTGTGGAGCAATCCTTGTGCTTAAAACCCTAATTTTGGTGTAAAGTGCAATTTACCCAAAATGAGGGGTGCAACTTGTGATATACACTTTCTAGAATATCTTTTATGACTTTTGACATCATTTAAAGTTATAATAATGAAGGAGGCACTTCATTTGAATAATCATATTATAAGAAATACCTTTGTAATTAAACCACCAAAGTTGTAAGTAAAGGAGACCCTTATATGTATATGTGCACCATAGTGACAAGTTGACCTTCCTTGCCTTTAGTCCTTGGTCTTAGAAGAAGTTTTACCTTAGATATGAAGAGGAGGGACGTGCCTAAAAGAAAGGAAGGACCTAGTTGTGAAAAGTAGGAGTAAGTTGTCCTTATGATGAAAATAACCTCAAAGTATATATGATCCTTTCCTTTGCAACCAAAGGCAAAGTTTCCTTTCTTCCCTTCTTATTCCCTTGCTTAGACCGACTTAGGACAGAGATCAGGAGTATAGGAAGACGACCAAGTTCATCTAGGTAAGCTTTTATCATCATCTTGCTCGAATTCATGGAGGAAACCAGGTTACAAGGTTGGTTTCATGGTTATCTTACTTAGCTTTCTCTTCCTAGACGATCCTTCCCAACTTTTCCTTGAAGAAACAACCTTGGATGACCTGTGGAGCTCAAGCCACCATTAAAGTTTCGAAGCTTGGAAGCTTGGAGTTCTAGGAACAACGTTTGAGGTGGGTTTTATAACTCTACACCTTGCTTTGTTATGCATACTTTTATTCTTGCAAATAATAGTTAGTTCTTCTTCTTCCCCATCTTTCTTTGCACTCTTGCAAGATTTTTCGTGAAGAACATACCTTGGTTTCAAGGTTGAATACGAAGGGCGTTAATACCTATGTTGTTCCTTATCCAACTTTACTAAATGATCTTGGACCAATAGGTCTAAACAGTTCACACTCGTTTCAACTCAAATGGGTTCACACTCGTTTCAACTCAAATGGGTTCACACTCATTTCAACTCAAATGGGTTCACACTTGTTTCAACTCAAATGGGTTCACACTCATTTCAACTCAAATGGGTTCACACTCATTTCAACTCAAATGGGTTCACACTCATTTTAACCCAAATGGGTTCACACTCGTTTCAACTCAAATGGGTTCACACTCGTTTCAACTCAAATGGGTTCACACTCGTTTCAACTCAAATGGGTTCACACTCGTTTCAACTCAAATGGGTTCACACTCGTTTCAACTCAAATGGGTTCACACTCGTTTCAACTCAAATGGGTTCACACTCGTTTCAACTCAAATGGGTTCACACTCGTTTCAACTCAAATGGGTTTACACTCGTTTCAACTCAAATGGGTTCACACTCGTTTCAACTTAAATGGGTTCACACTCGTTTAAGCTCAAATGGGTTCACACTCATTTCAACTTAAATGGGTTCAATTAAAGGACACCTTGTTTTATGTAAACCCTAATGACATGATAGTGGTGATTTGGTTTATGTTAATCAATAAGGACTTAACCCAACCCTATCTAGAGTGATGTAATCACCATCCATTAGTAAGGAGAGAGAGAAAGTACCATTTATGGTTAAAACTCAAATAAAGTACCTTCAATGTATATGAATATGCAGGATTAGGGTATGATCCACTTATGAGAGAATCATGAAAACCCTAATTAAGATAATTGATGAGTCTTAACCTAATTTGAAAGCATCAATGATGATGTTTCTCATTCATGATGATGCTATGAGCTCATTTCACTATGAAGTGAATAGTAAACCCTAATTCTAGGGTAATCATGAATAATGTGAATAGTAAACCCTAATTCTAGGGTAATCATGAGAAATGTGAATAGTAAACCCTAATTATAGGGTAATCATGAGTAATGTGAATAGTAAACCCTAATTCTAGGGTAATGATGAGTAATGTGAATAGTAAACCCTAGTTCATAGTAATATGTTGAAATGAACAATAAACTCTAAACTCATGTTATTCCTTTAAGCATGAATTGTATGATCAAGATATGAGATGAGGAATTATTATTCCCAATCATAATGAAAGGGGTGAATAACCCTAAATGATGTAAACAAGAGAATCTTACCCTTTGTAAGGACATAAAAGTATAACCTTTGAATTGAAGGGTTAATTCTGTTTTATTGACTGCTGATCTGATTATGAATTGTTGATTATTATTAATTGAATTAATCATGCAGGTTCTTATAAGAGAATAATCATATCTAGGTAAGGATCATGACATCATATTCATTGAAAGTATGTCAATAGCCTATGAACAGAAATAACTATGTTGCCTAGATGCAAGTGGCATCATATGAAACTGATATGCCTTAAGGGCCATGAATGACATCAAGGTCATGCTAATAGATGACTTGATGCTAACATGTCATGTGATAGCAAGTGTTATGATGATATAAGGGTGTGAACACCCATGTTCCTGAATTATAGTGATAAGATGATTAAGAATTGATATCCATCTTATAACTGATATGAGTAATACCTGTTACATTTAGTATTCTTCTGTTTTAGCCATGTTCAGTACTTGAATGTTTGGAAACATTTATGATGCTAAAAGAATACTGAAATGTACCTAATAATCAAGTATAATCATATCATGTAGAGCCTTGATCATAGATCCATCATTGTCAGAGTTTAAATGATGGTGAAACAGGTTTTCCTAAGGGAACTCCTGGATCACATACTTTAGAGTATGTGGGGGAATATGGATGTGTATATCCTTACATCCTAGTGTAGGAGTTGATGTGGATGTATCTTAATCCATAAGCCCTTCACTATATGCTTATACTGGGATGATGTAACACTATTCTCCCAAAGGAATCTTTATACCGCATCGATGAGAGATAAACATGAAATCTTTCGATAGCGAAGAGAGTGCAGAATGCCACTGTGACTCTAATAGCGAAGTACCAGAATACCCTGGTGAGATATATTAGCAAAGACACTAGATGTCCTGCATGTTTATCCTCATTCTGATTGAGGTAGTTGAAGGTCATGAGAATCCGGCTCTTTCAATGACCTAGTATGATACCGATGCGAATTACTAGTGATCGGTTGGAGCATGAGCGGTATACCTCATCTCCGCAGGGCATAATGATGTTTGTAAAACATAATCAACCGCGTAGCATAACTGCTTAGGTTGAACTACGAGGAACATTGATTGATATTACATTGCTTGCATTTAATATCCTGTTCAAGTATTAGTATACATGTTCTTCATATTCCTTAATAAAGATGAGTAATTGTTATCAAGCCTGCTGTGAGTAATCTAAGTTACCTGCTCATGATATTCCTTGATTGCTTTTAACAAAGTTTTTGGAGGAGAGTTATAACTCTCGCTGGGGCAATTATTTAAAATTGTCTCACCCCGTAGATTTTCTACCTTTAGGTGGACGTCGAGGTCGAAGGAACCGATCTGTAGGTGGACAGTAGCAGCAGCGGCAAAACCAGGAGCAACAATGATTTTAGGTGGAAACACTGTGTTGTCTAGTCTTGTAGATAGAATAGTCTTATGTCGTCTCTGTACACTCAGGTCCTAGGAGTTTGTTGATCTGAGAATTATGAAGTCTTGAGATTTTGTATCACAATGTATATAATCACTCGAGAAGTGATTTATCAGAGATGTAAACTGTTCATCTTACTTTTATGAAAGGAGTTTCAAGTTTTTGAGATCTCGTTTTCAAAAGGTTTTAATTTATCGTGATTTTTCGTATTCCGCTGTTAATCGAACCGCTTCCGCTACGTTTATCTTGTGTTTTAGAGATCAGAGTCCACATTCATAGTCTCCGGCTTTGAAAAGATGTATTGTAGATTCTTATGATCGGTGAAGATTTGACACTTCATCCCATACATATAGTGTCTCTAAATCTTCAAGGCAAGAACCAAAGTTGATAACTCTAGGTCATGAGTTGGGTGGTTCTCCTCATGTTTCTTAATCTGTCAAGAAGATAAAGAAATCAAGATCCTATCCTGCACCAGCACACATACCAACCTATTCTTTGAGGCATTACAAAAAATGATGTAGCCATTCATAGGATCTGGAAATACCAACACTAGAGAACTTTCCAACTTCTCCTTCAACAACTGGAAATAACACAGACACTTCTCATCCCAAACAAAAGGAACACCTATCCTAGTTAGCTTGGTCCAAGGTAAAGTTATTGAAATAAAGTTGTTGATGAACCTCCTGTAGTAACTAGCTAGACCTAGGAAACTTCAAACTTCATTTGGTGTCTTGGGCTACTCCCACTCCAAAATTGACTCCAGTTTCTTAGAATCCACACAAACACCTCTTGCAGAAATCACATGACCCAAAAAAGACACCTCAGTCAACCGAAACTCACACTTACTAAACTTAGAATACACATATTCTACCTCAACAACTCCAAAGCTTGATGAAGATGTTGCCCATGTTGCTGACTGTCTTAGAAGTATATCAAGATGTTATCTATCAACACTACCATAAATTGATCAATATATGGTTTGAACACTCTGTTCATCATATCCATAAACATTTTTGGCACATTGGTTAGCCCAAACGACATAACTACAAACTCATAATGGCCATACATAGTCTTCTCAGTTGTCTTAGGTATGTCATATGCCTTGATCCTAAAATGGTTATATACTGACCTCAGATCTATCTTATAAAACATTATCGCACCTCTGAACTGGTCAAGTAAATCATATCCTCAACAATAAGTATTTGTTTTTATTGTAACCTTGTTAAACTTCCAATAGTCTATGCAAAGCCTCATAGAACCATACTTCTTCTTCACAAACAACACTAGAGCACCATAAGGGGACGTGCTCGGTCATATAAACCTTTTTCTCAAACAACTCTTGCAATTACTTCTTTAGATCCTTCATCTCAATTAATGCCATCTTGTAAGGTTCCTGAGCTATGGTTTGTATGCCACGAACTAGATTTATTTCTAAATCAATCTCTCTTAATGGTGAAACATCAAGAAACCCATCTAATTAAAAACATCCTTAAACACATGCACCATAGGTACATCCTGAATACTATGACTCCTCACCTTGGTATCCACCACATGACGTAAGAAAGCTTCACACCCTTGTCTGAACGACTTCTTTTCTATCACTGCTGACACGAGACAAGTAGGAAAGATCTTACTATCTCCTTGGAAAGTCTAAGAGACATCACCCTAATAGAACGCCGCATCATTGGAACTAGAGTGCAAGAAACATTATACTTCTCCAAGGCATCCATCCCTAAGATCACATTGAATCCATGCATATCAAGTGGCATAACATCCACTTGAAAACTACGTCCTGAGAAAGAAAGAACACAGGATGGACACACCTCTCGTACACCACGGAGTCAACCTAAGGGGTTTCTAATAAGAGGTTATCATCTCTACCACATACAAGGAGGTTACAACTATTTATCACCTCTCTAATGATAAGCAAGTATTTTGCATGTGGATCAACCAGAATTGACACAAAGGTAGAAGTTGATAAGTCAAAATGAAAAAGTTCCATATGACTTTTCATGACATGTGGATTACCACTCCTTTCGAATAAATCATAGTGTATAATATAGTTATTTCCTACTTTCATCCTTGGACTGTACTACCTTGTCCTAAAGACCCTACTTGTGATGTATCTCCATGACCTCTACTACCACACCACCATTGTACTGTTGTTTTTGTGAGCCCTGCTGGCTCTACCTTGACTACTGCATAACTTCCTAGTTCTTCACAGGGGAAGAACATCTCACATGCCCTACCTGACCATAGTTGTAACACATCCTTATATTATTTTGTGGCCTGGACAACCCTGTTATAGTCACTAACCCAGAACTATTCACCCCAGTTGGCAAAAATCTACGTCCTCTCTTTTTGCTAGGGAACCATTGCGAGTGCACCTGTGTCCTTGTCTTAGAAAACATCGACCTCGACTGAGACTATTGGTACTATAGCAAGGAAAACTTTGGCTCTAGAAACTGCTTGATGGTGATCCTTAGAAATGAGTAGACCTCTTTTTGTCATTGGATTCTCATTGCTCCACATCTATCCCCTATATCCTCACTGAATCCATAAAGGTGCAAAACTTCTCCTGGACCTTCAAAGAAGATGTTGTCCTTGCCAACTCGATATACAAACTCTTCTCAAACCTTTTGATCCTCTCCTTCTCAGTGGTATCACATGTGAGGATATAACCTCAAAAACTCCATGAACTTTGCCTCATAGTCATTGATAGACCACAATCCCCGATGTAACCATTCAAACTAAGCCATCTTTAGGGCTGTAAATGGGTATGGGTAGACCCGCAAACCTATAAATCCAAACCCTTTAAAAAACCATCATGGGTCTAAATTTTTGGACCCACACAATTGTGGACCTGCATATGCATGGACCAGCATATAAGCGGGTCCACTAATGTGTATGCTTGGACCCAGACACGCAAACCCATGTACCCACTATACATAAATAACTACTTAAATAATATGTTATGATATCATACTTTACTAGTCTAATTAATATAATTACTATAATAAGGTTAAGACTAGTCATCTAATTAGGAATTAACTATTCTAATAACAACCAATGAGCAACATTTGTAAACTTAAAATCAAAATAGTTACATGATGTGCTACATAATTAAAACACTACGATGATGATTACATATATGTAAATAGTTAACTCAACTAGTCTCAAATCTATAAATTACATTATTTAATATAACTATGCATGGTTATATCTTATATAATTGCAATAACTTGTTGTGTCCAAATATTTAGAGCATAGTCATAAATTTTCTTACATAAATAATATGATGTTTATATAGAGTTGCTTAACCCATAGCCGCACCGTAGACCTATTATTATTGTGGGTATAGGTATGGTGCGGGTCTAGATTCTTATTATGTGGGTCTGGAACCAGAACCAGACTTGCTAAATCAAATGGGTATGGGTATGGGTTTGGGTATGGTTAGACCCACACCGTACCTGCACCATTTACACCCCTAGTTATCCCCTAGCCATCTTCTCCTCCAGATATGTCTCTGAGAAGTAATGGATGACAAAATCCCATCAGAACTCCATCCAACTCATAGCCTCTACATGTATCTTTTGCTCCTCTATGGACCACCAATGGCTAGCACTACCCATCAGAATGTAGATCACATGCTTCACCTTGTCCTCCTCAGATATGTTTAGAATCTTGAGCTCCTTTTCCAACATCTACCACATATCTACATCAACAAGGTCTATTGTGCCCTATTACTCTGTGGTTCCTACCTACTTCAGCCTCTTAAGGGTCTTCCCTGAACCCTAAGATTCCACATCTAGAACAAAGGCCCTAGGTTGAGGTGCATGTTCCCTACCCACTAGATGCATAATCGTCACCATCAGTTGTCCAAACATAGATTGAAATTTCGGGTCAACTATGGTCGAAGGGTCAGAGAGAGGTGGAACGGGCTATCTTGGCCCCGTATCAGGTACTCCCTCATCTGGTACCCATCTCCTACCACCACCTCTAGGAACCACGAAGCTACTGCCAACATGTTCTTTACATTCTCAAAACATATTTGCATAACCATAAACCATGGTTAGATATGTTGGATTATGTAAGAACAAACACAAAAACATAAGTCATATATCCTTGTAGACTCAGAGAACCTAAGGCTCTGATACCACCATATGTGGCAATCCACCATGCTAAATGAGCGGACACTAATTAACCATATTACCAAAAGGTGTAGAATTAAAATCAAATTAAATTCCAAGAATTTTAAAGAAAGAATTTGTGCATAGGTCCAAATTCATACACACACACACACACACACACACACACACACACACACACACACACATATATATATATATATATATATATATATATATATATATATATATATATATATTAGTTACCTTTACATAAGTTACATGGCCTCATCCCTAATCTATTTACAAGAGGTTTTTACCACATAATTACATCATTTACATTATACATGAACTGAAGCTTACAACCAAAAACTTGACTCAATATGCATGATACACAAAACTCCCCGCCTAAAACTAGGAGTACAGGGACGATTCTAGGACTCTAAACTAACCACACCAACCTTTTGCCACTATTGATCTTCAAACTGTGCCTTCTCATCACACTGTGTTTGAATGCATTGTCGATCACTTAACAAAATGTGGTAACCCATTAGGTGGGACCCATGGCCCATCAAGAAATTTAACTCCTAAAGAATCTATTACTTACCCAGAGAGAAATATGTTAAGTAGTTTAAGCAGATAGTATTATAGAGTTGAAAGACTGCATAACTTGCATAAAGATCAAGCATAGCTATAGTCATAAGTACAAATAATTTCTCTTACCACATTATAAATCATCCACAAATTTAAAGAAAGAAATCAAGGATCATCATCCAATGTTATTCGCCAAGTAACCCTAACAGATATTTTGCACGAATGGATTACACATTTTATTAATCCCTGGGTAGTCTCACGCGTACCACTCAAACTACTAGCTAACTACTGCAAAGTCAAAATCATCCATGTATAAGATCTAGGATGTCCAAAATCCTAAGATCTTTTCCCTGGGTCGGTATGAGTAATAAATGTAGTGTCACATCGGCCCAACTACAAAAAAGCCTAGTCTGCCCTGGGTACACAGGCCACGACACTAGAAATCACGGTATACAACCCTTAAATCTGTATTATGACCACATTCATTCTTAACACGCATCGTCTATGAGACCAGCCTCAATTGCTCTCTAAAACTTAGGGGTCAAGATGATAGGGATATACCCTCCTCACACCCCATGTATACTAAATAATATATGACTCCAAGCTCTTTTTGGATTACTCATTTCATTATCCAACAATTCCTAACACTAGAATAGTTCTACATACTTAGTTCACTATATAATTAAGGTTACACTTGATTACTTGGATCAATTTAAGCATTTTGCACACATCACATAAGCTCCTAAATAATCTTTATTTAATTAAATTGTAGATTGTATCTTTCAAATATATCTAATGTAAAACATGTTTCTTATTACTCCATCATGGTATATTGGTCCATCATTTTCCATAAAGAGGACCAAACCTTCAACTAGGGAACAAAATATCACAAAATTTCATTTATACAAAAATAGTAGTTACTTCCTATAGGAATATCATTATCCTTCAAAGTTTTCCATATAGTCTAACAAGTCATAGACAAGATAACACCAAAAGTTTTAGTATAAATGCCCATCATACGTAAAAGTTATGGAATCTACAAGAAGTAGGCATATATTTGTCAAAAACCTAACCTAGATTGGCTATTTTGAGTAGTATGTTTCTGTGAAATTGTCATATCAGCAACATAATAGTATATAAAAGCATTATAATCACCATAGGTTAACCACTATACAACAAAGTTTAATGTGTGGGTCGGATTTCTAGTGTATTGGGTACCAAAACAACACCTATATGACATTTATAGGAGTTATTACACCTATATTTCAAATTTTAGACATTACGTGTTAAAAAAAGCTCATTTTATAGAAGTGAAATGTTAATAAGGTCCAAATAAGGCTTATTAACTCATACTATCATCATTTTCATGTTTAACAACACACAAAAGGCCATTTTTTCATATTACGAGTTTTAAGGTAAGATTAATGACAAGCATGTAGAAGGTAGGTAGGAAATGCATTGAAAGTTGTATAACTTTCCTAATAAAGACAAGAAAACCTAAATTCACATCCAAACTAGAAACAAAATGTCAATCTCGGTCAACCAAAACTTCCAAAAATGCCTCAAATCACCTCAACCAAGGTGAAACTATAGCAAGGAAGAAGAAAAGATAGTTCTCAACTCACATGTGTAGGGTTCCAACAAGAGAACACCAAGAAAACCATTGATCTAGACCACAAGATAAAGGAGAGTGAAGAAAATCAAGGAAACAAGTAGAATAGCAAGAAACTTACATGAAGGAAGTAGGAAAAATGATCACGACTCTATATCAGCCTAAGGAACATTGACTCACACATGCCTCATTGACCACCACTCTCTAGAAGTTCTCATCGAGAACCTCTAAGAACATCTGAAGCTCCACCTTATGAGATAATTTTACCAAACTCTCAGTGATTTTACAACCGCCTCTTTCGGTGAAAAAATTTCAAAACATATGAATGGAATCTAGGTGATGTTACAATTTGGTTAACTCTCTTCTGTTCTGAGAAAAATAAGTGAAACCCTCCACCAATTTAACTCACATTCTGGTTTCCTTCACCTTAATTTCCCCATAAAAGATGGCTAAAACCACCCACATGTCATACTAACCTAGTGTAAGTCCGTTTTGGCCACGACTATTAGGTGATATGTCCTAAAAGAGGGTAAAATGCCCCAACCAGTGCCCCTTGTGTGCATTAGCCTACATTACCAGCCGAGAGCCAGAATACCAATCCTATATCACATATTTTTAGAAAACAAGAAGAGAGAGCTAAATTTTGCTAACATTAACTAAGATTCCATCATTTGCACCAGTAATAGCGGATGGTTTTGTTGCATATTCACTGATTGTTTGTCCTAGTCATCCAAGTTCCTTCTAGTACTGCCTAGTTTACTGCTTTGTTTAATGTGTTATCATCCTTGTTGAACTTAATTTTCTTTCTTGGATGTTTTAGCTAAAACCAAGGCTATTAGTATGAATCTGATAATTATGGTTGGCTTGATCCTTTTATATCTTCCATTTCACCATGATCTCTGCAATTCCTTCATATGTGTTGTATGCTCTTTTTGCTTGAGGACAAGAAATAGTTCATGCTTAGGGGGATTTGATGTGCATATTTTATATCTACTTTTTGCACATATCCACACACAAATTTAGTTCATTTTTCCTTCCATTTAGCCTCTAAGCATACTTAACTTACCATCTTTTAGCTATTTTACTTGTTGCATAATGTTAATTGTAGACTCACATTTAAAATACAAAAGTGGAGATAGCCCAACTCAAATCCAACCTCAATGGGACCCCCCTCGATTTACAGCTGATTCGAAGTTCATTCTTAAAGAAATAGCATTGAACACAATGTGTCTTATTTAAGAAATACAAAAGTGGAGATAGCCCAACTCAAATCCAACCTCAATGGGACCCCCCTCGATTTATAGCTGATTCAAAGTTCATTCTTAAAGAAATAGCATTGAACACAATGTGTCTTATTTAAGACACGACGTGTAACTCACCAGAAAGTCTCACTCAATGAAGAACACACCATGTGTTATTCAGCACACGGGTGTGTAGGATTCCAGCAACCTCAATGCTCAAAGTGCAGAGTAGACGACATGTCATTTCTTTGTTAACATGGCGTGTCCTCACGATCCATAGGCCTACTTTGACTAGCTATCAACGTACACAGGCATGTACTTAATCGAACACGTCATATGCCCAGATCGACTCTAGAGACAACTACACGACGTGTCTCTAACATAACACATTGTGTATTTCTCATGTAGTAGCAGTTAGTCGACAAGTTACATGAAGAGACACTACATGTCTCCTCAAAGACATGCCATGTCATTTTCAGTTTCTATAGAAATAAATAGCAACCACTCCTCATTTTAAAAGATGAATGCAACCTTTTGGGCGGTGATCAATTGTCATTTGTTAGCAGTTTTCATCCAAGAGAAGTTCCAAAGCAGAGGAAGGCAATTTTGGGGTGGAAGAAGAGGTGGGAAAGGACCTCCATTCCACTTCATTTCTTCTCTATTTCTTCTCCAAAGGTGCAACACAACTGTTCTTCTCAAGCAAACTTCCCGGGAGGGAGGATTGTTCGAGATGAAATAGCTCCAAGGGTAGAATCTTGTCCTCTAGCTAGAGTTCTACTTCCCCTAGGCTAAACCTTTGGTTCCTTTAACCTTTTCTTCTCTTTAACCATGAAAAACTCTAAAATTTCTATAACGTATTTGTTCATCTCCATTATGGATGAGTAATACTCTTTTATTGGGTATGGGAGAGTAGCTCCATTGCCATTACTCAGGTAAACTCGAAATTTATATCTAATGTTAGTTAATTTTCTTCTCCATGGATGCCTATAGTGATTTGTTGCTTGTATGTTTGGTTGTCCGCCTTTTATACATGTTTTATGCTTTCTTATACTCTTCGAGAGGATGTATGAGGAAGTAGGGAGTAGGATTCATGGAAATATGCTCTTGACCATGGGAATGGATGGAGTATGTTGAGGGGTTTAGATTGTGTTCGAATCTAGCATAAACATGGGAGTGTTATTCTTTGAAGAGAGCCATCTCATGCCATCAGGAGGTGTATGATGATGGCAATCTCTTTACAAATTGAATGCATGTTTTATTTTCATAGTTATGCATGATGTGATGGTGTGGTAGTGAAATCCCATACATAGGATTATCTAATTTCTAAATTTAAACTTAAATCCAAGCCCTTTTATTGTTACTTGCCTTTTAACTATTTGTAATCAACTCAACGTTTGTAATTCGACCTAGATTAATGAAAGTTTACAATTTTGCAGCTAACTAACCTAGATCCCTGAGTTTGACACTTGATTACAATTAACCATGTACACTTGCGGGTGATAAGCAAGTTGAGTTCTTTCTTTTAAAACTTCAACAAGGTACCTCCTACTTTTCTTGATATGTGTTGATTAGGCACATACCCATAGATGTGGGATCTTAACATGCTAAATCTCACTAACCTAGTAATACACGTCTCCCATACCACATGGATTAGTAAGAAAGGAGAAATGCATCAAACATCTTGTGCTTATGACATCCCTCTTCAAATATCAATTGGTTGGTCATGACCATTGAGATTTGAGAGGACATTTCATTAGCTAGGGTTAGGTTGATACTTGATATCTAAACTAGGTAATAATCTATCTCTAGCCTTTTTTTATCTCTTCTAGGGGTGAAAACTCAAGTCATTCTAGTTCATAGTATCTTTCCTTGGGAATCCATTCCCAAATCCTAATTTTACATTTTCATTCTAGGGTGACTATGAGAATCATATTTGCCTGGTGGCCATTTACTAAAATTTCTCTAATACCATATTGTAACACCCCACATTTCACAATATATAAATATTAGTGAACAAAAGCATTCTTACTCAAGGGGGTATCACAATATGTTGATCTTAGCAATTAGTAAATGAAACACTTTGCTTTGAATGAAATTAGATCCATACATAGTTCTTGGCAAAAGGAAACTATAAGTGGTTCATCTATTCCACTTGAATAACATGATTATGAATAAAGAAAAGATATCTAAAAGTATAGATTGACTTGGTAAATGACACCCCACCAGGCAAAGCTTGATAATATCCTAGTCTTTGGTTGTCTTTTTTATCCTTCACTTCCTCTAAGTACTGTGGACATGGCATCCCCATCCATGCAAACCAAACATCACGTTAGTAAGAGGTATTTGACACTTTATAAGAAATAAAATAAATATAAATTATGGACCAAAAAAATAAATATAACTTGACATGAAATAAATTGACATAATCTTGAACATAGTTTTTCTCAAGCATTCATTTGAATAACTTTAACCTGACGAATTGGAAAACTAGATGTATGCCACCTAAATTTATGTCCCATGGGATCCCATAATTTCTAGGAATCCCATAACACTAGGAAAGCCCTTAACAACCTCTTGTGGTACATGAACGAGGAACATATAAACACTTATCCAATTCCATGGTTTTTCATCATTAACTTAGATCTTGACTTAACCATTAACTTTCCTTAATCCTAATCTTGAACATGACGAGATTCCTCCCTCAGTGCCATAGTGGGATTTATTCCCTTGAATCACAATGGGATTTATCCCTCTTAATGTCTTAATACGATTTCTCCCTCATAATCTTAATGGGATTTCTCCGTTATTTGAACATAGTTCGTAATTCATTGATCATAGTCATATCTATGGTTTATACAATAGAACATAAGCAACCAGTCACACAATGATATTTATACATGATGTTATCTTAGAAAACATTCATAAATGTGCATAATAATAAAATAAACATTTAATAAAATAAAATTTACTTGTGCCAAATATGCATGGCCCGCTTACCTATAGCAAACCACCTTAGGTCAAGTCCTCTGACTTGATTGAGACTTTCATGACCTGTAACTTCATTAAAGTCATAACTTATGCATAAGTTCATAATCCTTAAACCCTAATTTTTTTCAATTATTAATCAAAGATATGTAATTTAGAAAATAATGTTTAAAATCAACATCAATCGATAGAAAATTTAAAATCTTTTCCAACTCACATTTTGCATTTTTTTGTTGTATTATGAATTTTGAAAGAACTGGCCAATCAGATATCGCCAAGAAGCCACGTGGGTACCATTATCAGATCAATGGATTACTGGACCCTATTCTTAGGTAGTCCATTCTAGCTTATACACATGGTCTCGGCCCTCTCCAACTTAATTGTCAAATGCTTACGTGATCGAAGAATCAATGACGCATGTCAAAAGGATAAAATTCCCTTGTGAAATTAATTAGTCAATTAAACATATAGGGGCTCCTAGGTCATTCAAGGATCTAGATTCTTCTATTGCAAGCCATGGCTCAAACAGACTTGCAGGATCCCTTAGCTTCAATATATTGCCATGGTACACACCCTCTCTAAGGAAGCTGAGGTTTCCAATGAGTTTCCTATAAACTAACGAAGCCAAAGAGCCATCTTGGGGCTCTGGTGTGCACTGGAGACCTTACTCAATGGCTACCGCCATGACTAAAAGTAAAAAAAGGAAGGTGAAACAAAATCATGGGCAATAGGGAGAAATATGCACCAAGACATGCCAAAACATTATGCAAGTTCAACAAGAGTACCAACAACTCACTGGCTTGTCGAGAAAATAACACAAATTAGGGAAAAGTTACACATCATTGGGAAACAGAGTATCTAGGAAAATCCTTAAAGTCTAGGGTTTGCAAAATGATTGAGGAAGGAAGGGGAGGACGTCAGAGGAATTTTTGTTATAAAAGGGCTATTGGGTTGCCATGGTGACGAGCGCTGACAAGCTCCTCGAACTGGACTATAGGGTATGGCGATTGAGACAAACACAAAGAAAACTATGGATTGTAAACGAAGGAGTGTTGGTTATTGTTACCATGTGGACAATTGAACCAAAGGAGGTACGTGTTGCTGGGGTGATATGGTGGCCCCATGAGAAGGAAATCGAGAAAATGATGGAATTTGAGAGTGTTGGGGTTTGAATTGAGGGTAGAGGAGTCTAGGGTGGGGGATGGTGGTATTTTTGGAACTCTTAAAAAGGGTTGTACTTTGATGGGAAGTTGGACGCCACTACGTGGAAGAGAGGGGTGCGAGCATCACTTTAGGCATTTATTACAAATTCCACAAGGGAGGGTGTGTGACAAATTTATTGATTTGGGAAGGTGAGGTGAAGTCATTGGCAAAGAAATTTCAAATAGATATTAAAAGATGAGAGAGAACAAATCAAAGAAAGGAAAGTAATGAATTTACGTTCAGAATATGACTTAATCAGAGGTAGGTGACAATATCAAAGTTTTTAGATCACGATTGCATGGTCAGGATGGCACGAGTGAAAAAGAAAAGCAAAATGAAGTGCCTGATATGGATATATACTCAGACTATAGGTTAAGTTGGCGCATTGAATGAATATTTGATCACAATCTGAATAAAACATTTTGAAATCTTTCCTATTTAATTTGGAGGGTCAAACAAGTTCAAAATGAGTCCAAATTTGGACCATGGGTTAATTACATACTCTAGATCCTTCCTAACCAATAACATTAGACTTTTACATATCTTTTTTACAAAAATTCTCATATGGGTCATTTACTTAATTCTCATGTAATTAAGGGATGAGATAGAAAGGAATAGACTTTCCTTTGTATGTATTTGGTTCAAACGTTCAAAAAATAGTCTACATTCTTCCTAGACAATTAATTCAAGTTTTTTAAAGATTTTATTCACAATTTCCATATTTGTTATTTATTTTATTTTCATGTATTAAAAGATGATACAATGTGAAAAGATTTTCCTTAATTGTTTCCTTGACTCTGAAAACAAGAAGAGCAATGAATATTCCTTGAATATATGAGTTATACACCTTTTGACAACTTTTAGAGAAACTTTTTTAGAGAAGAGAGAGAAATAAAGTTAATTGATACTTTCTTCTAATATTAAAAGCCATAAAGGGAAAACTTATTGCCCAAGGTTTCCATTTTGACATGCATATTTTCAAATTCCACTTCTATTCTCTTTCTCTTTTATTTCCTATATCATCCTCAAGGATAGGAGAGAGAAAAAGAATAGAGAAAACAATATTTATACCTTTGATTTAATTGTAACACATAATGGCATATATAAAAGAGAAAAGTAATTCAAACTCATTTTATTCTTCTCTCTTTCTTATTTTTTAAGAAATTTCATTTCATGGTATTTTTACATTAATACCCTCAATGCTATTTGTTTTAGAAAAACCATGTTCTAAGGTTTAAATAAATGTTGAAAATTTGGGATGTTACACATACCATGCCACTTACCATACAATCCAACATAGTTTACTTAAAATTGCAAGACAAGGACATTTACCCAGATTTAGGTCTAGGGCCCAGGTGACAAGGACACATGAAGATTATCTTAATACATCATCATCTAAGATAGATAGGTCTTAGGTTACATGTCCCATCCCGTTGTCCTTTTCACTTTAGAAGGTGACATCACCATTGGACACTAGCCCTGTTGTAGACTACACCTAAATAAAGTATGCATTATCGATCAACCACTTACCCAAAATTTGAGCAGGGAGGCTCAACAAATATTCTAGGATGAAGAGTGTCAACTTAGGGTGTTGCACATGTGTGACCTAAGATTCGATTGTAAGGCTCCCCACCCTTGCTTCCCCTACACCATCACAACATCTAATGACAATTAATACACAACAAAATCCATCAGTGCTATGAGGATATGTTACCTCATTAAGGAGACTGATGACAAATAATAGAATGAGTACCCCAACATTACGATCATGTATAAGGAAATCACCCTCTTCAAAATAGATCCAACAAACGTCCAACCACCCATAAAATTTATAGTCTGAGGATATATTAATTTCGTCAGAAGAAAATATCATCAATGACATGGATCAAGACATTTATTTGAATCCCAAAGAGACAAGAATGTCATGCAATATAGCCTACTTCACATAACTTGAATATATCCTCACCTCATCACACTTACCAGACTCCAATGTGTGGAATGATGAGTGCACAAAGGAGATTTGTAGATGCCTTTTTAGGATTGTGATGAGGGGAACATCATCAAATAAATGGAGAAATACAATGATCCAACTCCTAAAAAATTGTGAAAATCATTCAATCTGGATAACATCACATTAACACATCCACAACTGACTCACCACACTCACAAGACTCTAGTGAGTGGAGAAATCGGTGCACAAAGGAGGACTAAAGAACCCCTTGTGATGATTATGAGGAAGCATACAAAATGTTATAAGGATGGGGAACAAATGTGATATTTAAATCAAGCACTAAAAAATATACAAAAACTCAATCATCCCATTCAAGGTGGGGACAAAGTACATGACTGGAACAAGGAGGAACTAGTTGTCTTGAGAATGAAACCACATCCAGTGCCTAAAAGATCATGTTAAAAGAATGATACTATAACATTCTGGAGATCTTGGAGTGGTTATTTTTCTATGGTCCACATGCCTTCGAATTCCACTAATATTATCCAAAAAACATAAGTGAAATATACAAAAAAGAATCAGACATGCCCTTTCCAGAAAGGATCTCAATGAGTATATCTAGAAGTGGTGCAAATATAATATTTTAGTGATGTATAATTTAAAGATGTCATCATCCTAGAACTGAAATAAAATTATCCATTTCAAATGGAAAATTTATGAAAAATATTAATCTCTAGCCCTCAGACCCACAAAGACAGAATTAGAGTATGTTTACCTCAAATTATAAGAGATTAGCTTACACTATTTCTATACAGCTATATTGACATATTCACTTGGAGATACAGACAAAAGATAGTATTGTATGGTTACATCCCAATTCTTTGCCTAACAATCATCACTAGTATCTTGTCAAGTAGAAAGCTAAAAGACTACAACCAAGCATGGATCCTCAAGATAAGAGAAGAAGTTTAGAGGAAGTACAATATTGGTTTATGATAACCGACCAACTATCCTACATGGTTCACCAATGTTGTGACCATACCATAAAAAGATGGAACAGTACAAATGTGTGTGGTGTAGAATGATCTCAACAAGGCATCTCCACAAGATGAAAAATTGTAGATCCACATTGATGTACTAGTAGACCCAAAGCACTTGGGCATGCACTCTAGAGCTTCATGGATGGATCTAGAGGATAGTGTTAAATCAAGATGGCTAAGGAGGACAAGGATAAGATGATATTTGTCACTAAATGAGGAGTATTCTACTATCAAACCATGCTTCTCATCCTCATAATGTTTGATCAACCTATAAAATGGTTATGGACACCCTATTATATGAAATGATGCACAAATAGGTAAAGGTATACATGTATGACATGATTTACAAATCTAATAATCTTGAAAATCACATCACCACTTGGATAAGCCCTTCCATTTACTCATAATATAATATCTATATATCAATCAAAAAAGTGTACCTTTGGATTTAGATCTATTATTCTTGTTGTCTACATCATTATCCAAAGACAACCCAAAGTTGATCCTTGAAATTTCTTTCTACACTAGGAAATGCCTTCAATAATGACAGATAAGGAGATATGAGGCCTTTTAATGGTCTCCAATACACTTGTTTCTTTATGACAAATCTCATGCCCAATTTTGAGTCAGCCTTCAATATATTGAAGAATAGGCCTAACTCTGGGTGGAACTAATAGTGTGAAGAGGCACTGCAAAAGCATAAATACTACTTTTTTACGCCTCAACTTATAAGATTTGCAATGCCATGACACCCTCTAATGTTTGACTATGTGAAACATTGATGGGTGGACTTCTGTGCAAATCAATGAATGATTGTATCAAGCCATTTACTAACTTTCCAAGATATTTTACGACACGGAGGCATGGTACACCACTATTAAAAAATATTATGTAGACCTTGTGTAGAAATGAGGAACCTGATTCACTACATAATAATGTACTCACTTCAACTTTTTGTAGGACTTGACTTACTATGTTATCTGTGTGAGCAACATGTCCTCACTAAGAGATGCACACAATATCAAGTGATTCAATTTAAGTTGTACATCACTTATATTCCCATTAAAGTCCTCATAGCACAACCATTAAAGGACCATCTAGTAGTCCTCTCATTTTCTAAACAATAAATGAATTAGTATAAGTTCTCCACTGAAGAAGTCAAAATGATTGTCTCATTAGATATCATTAGCCCCTCTGATTCATACTTGCACATGATATTATTTGACGTCCCTGAATCATAAATAACAAGACTCACATGATGAATAGTGTGTGCCAGTATGATCAGATTTCATTGCCCCTAACAATTTGGCTGAATATAAAATGTGCATCCTAGGATTCAAAATTTCCAAGAAGAAATGGTTATGTAACCTTCAAGTCCGATAATTCTCTCCTTGTCATCTCCTGGGTCAAGAACAATTAGGTAATACATCGGCAAAATATGATCCCCTTTTGGGCTCATTTCTTCTCTTTTTCCTAAGATTCTAAAAAAATCTCCTTCAACTTCACGAAACTAGAGCACAATGCCTTTATTGATGCTTTAGCTACACTTTCCCCATGGATTGATATCTGAGATGACCAAATATTTTTGTTTGAAGCTTAAGATTTTTTAGTGGGTTGATAGTATGATCATTGATGAAACAACCAACAATAGAGAAAAGACATGATTCCATTACATAAAATCATATCTTGAAAATTGAGTCATCCTCAAAGGCCTCTCTATTGGAGATAACAAACTCAATAAAAGCAAGTCATGGACTATATCCTAGGAGTGGGACATATCTATCATTGATCATACTATCAAACCCTCCTCATGTGTTTCATAAAAATCAAGGTTGAAGCTCTCATGAAGAGGTCCATATAGGACCATATAGCACAAACATGAGTGGAGTATCCTAGGAGTGGGACATAACTATCATTGATCATAAGATCAAACCCTCCTCAGGTGTTTCATAAAAACCAAGGTTGAAGCTCTCATGAAGAGGTCCATATAGGACCATATAGAACAAACATGAGTGGAGTCATGCCCACCAAGAGGATATATCTTTTGGGATATTACTAGAACACCATGGATATGTATTATGTTTAAAAAAATGTCAAGTCTTCTATATCTAGGGTGACTAAATCCATGCACCAGATCAACCATAAAACTTGACCATGGATTTGTCCTTCTTATTTTATTAAATTACATAATTGGAATGATAAATCATAAAGCATAGAACATATGTTTCTTCATACTGGTCATAATGGACTACATTACCAACTTCCATAACCAAAATCTCAACTCAACATGTGATCAATTTCCTCAAGAAGATCACCTTAAGACAACACAAGATACCACACAAAATCATCTCTTAAAAGGTAGGTACTTCATTTCCTATTATGTCAAGGAGTATCTAGGCTCCTTGGAAATCAAACATCACTGAATGTCACCATACAAGTCCCAAATGAATGGGGTTGTAGAGGTTGTGAACAAGTACTTGATAAAAATACTAAAGAAGACAATCGGTTGAAACACCAACCATCACATACACATAGCAATGACCCCATAAACCTACCAATATTCTATCAAAAATTATAGTGGACTCAAATCTTGCTTGCCTATATATGTTACGGAGGAGGTCCTATATTGGAGTAGGAATCATATCCCTCTACATACGACAAGATGTTGAAATCCCTATGTAGGAACTAGTCAAAAACAATCTATAACATTAAAAATTGACAAAGAAGAATGAGATATCCAACCACAATTTCCTAGAAAGTATATTTGAAATTCAAACATATTTTTAGAATAAATTTCTATGCATGTCATATTTGGATGTCTTGTGTGTTATTATATCTGTTATTAAGCATGAAGTCCTAGACAAGTCAAAGAATTGATCATTGTATTTTTCTATAAATATCCTATGTTTAGGTTTTGATATATATATATATATATATATATATATATATATATACAGAGAGAGAGAGAGAGTCAGGCTAGAATACACTCAAGTGTGTTTGCATATCAAGACTATTTTTTGCAAAATATAAACCATTGATCTTCACCATCATACTATAACTAGGCTACTTACAAATTTTGAGCCCATTTGGATGAGTGTAAGTCACTCATCTAAGGGAAACAAAATCAACGCGCGAAACTAATTTGAAATGCATAATTTTTGTGGTCTTTATGAAATGAGCTATACATATCCAAATGTGCTCAAATTTTGCGTATGAGTTGTTCACGAGATGTTTAAGAAGATCAACGGATTAGATTTTCAAAAAAAATATTGCATCATGAAAAACTACTTGAGTGTATTCCGCTCTGGATACACTCGAGTGTATTCTAGCCTGACTCTCTCTCTCTCTCTCTATATATATATATATATATATATATATATATATATATATATATATAGAAAAGTCAAAGAATTGACGATTGTATTTTTCTATAAATATCATATGTTTAGGTTTTGATATATATATATATATATGTTACATTATTAGACAAAACTAATGATTTCAATATTAAATCCCACAACTAAAAATCTCATGTGGATAACGCTAGGGAATCCCTAAGTGTATCTTAATGAAGGAGGAGTGATTATACATAAGAACTTGAGTGGATTCTACTTGTGTAATATTTAATATCTTAAAATAAATATTGATATTGGTTCATATACATCACCAAGAATTATATTGATTGTCTATTAGCTTCTCAAGTAAGAAGCTATACAAATATCTAATGAGTTGGTTCGATTGGGGGCCTTAAATGGTCCTCTCACGTATATTCTTGAAAAAAACTCATCTTTATTGACAAGTGAAAGCAATAATTGGTTCTACCATTCTACATCTCATCACTCCCAAAGAATTCCATTGAGTCTAAAAAATTGTGAATTCCTTTGTAAGCATCCACTATTAGTTGTTCTACAACAATTTTTTTATTCCCTTTATAAGATATTCATATATCGAGTGAAGTGGAACCCAACAAGATGTTGATGTATAATAGTAAAATCCATGCTTTACCTATGTGATAAAAAAGGAGAGTTTTTTTCATTGTCTGTAGTACTTCTAACATAGGGAAATCATATGGAAAAGAGGGTTAACTTAAATAACACCAAAAATGAAGTAGAATAAAAACCAAACAAACACAAAATTTCAAAATTTTAAGACTTGAAGGTATGAAAGTATGCATGCATTCAACTATCGGTTCTCTAATAGAGTCTCATGTAAACAATAACAAAAATACTGTATATTAAATTAATGCTCTATCATTGTAAAATCATCTAAGTAACTTTATTCTTCATGGACTTTGGCTTCCACTCTAAAACAAGATATGAAGGCCTTTTTTGCTAAACTAGTTGGGTGGGTCAACTTGAATATGTAAGACCCCTGACCTTTATTAAAGTTTTAAACATGATTAATTACCATAATGGAGTGCTTTAAACCTTAATATAACCTTATGGCATGATTTGGTATCATGTAGAAATCCTAAGTTTCAAGTTTTTTCCAATTTGGATATTGTTTGTGCAAGTTGTGCAATTTTGTGCACATTTTGGAATTTTATGCAATTTACCCACATACGAGGTTTTCTTTGCAATTTGTCACATTATTTATGATAATTAGATGTTTTTTATCATTCTTGAGCTTGTTGGGCCATGGGGTGCCTAGTTGTACCTTACTTTGGTGGTGTTTCTCTTCAATAGTGATTTGGGGTTTACCCCTTCATGGATGAGCTACCTTTAGGAACCATCAACCAATGGTCCCCCTATTTTGTTGACATCCGATGGTAATGAAAAGGTGTTGAAAACTGATGGTCACCTCTAGAAGTAGTATGTCAAAGGTTTTCTAGTTTTGGTTCACTTAAAAGAAATGGTCAATCAATGGTTCACCACTTAAGTGACTAAGGTTCTAAAGAACTAATGGTTCCTTTGCTTGGAGGTCGATGGTTGGCCTGGAGAGCCAACTAATATGTCATATCAGGTCTCCATAACCGGTGGACATGCTTTTTCATGGCCATGTAAGCTTTTAGCCATGGGCTCATGGAGAGCTCCTAGGACACATCAAGCTTCTCTCTTTCCTTATCCATAAGCTTTATATACATATCCTTTAACTCACAAATGAAACCTTTCATTCCTTATGTTTTCACTCCTCTCTAGAGATTCATCCTCCCCTGATTGGTGGTGAATAGAGTGCCCAAGGAATAAGAAGGTAACTGACCTTCTTAATTAAGCATCTAGGGTTTCATTTTACTTCTTCTAGCGTTTGTGGAGCTACCCTTGCTGTTACTGACATAAACTAGTAAGTATCTCCTTCTCTCCTTCGTTTCTTTTGCTATGCTTCTTCCTTCTACCCTAATCCTAGATGGAACCATGTTGTTTCATGGTAAAGTTTATTATAAAGCTCAAAGAACCTACCTTTCATGTTCCTTATGTGTAGGGCTTGCTTCTTTTGTGGAGAAAGGTGCTAGTTGGCTGAGCTGAGAGCTTATACTAGGATTCTTTACCTTCTTTGCTTGAGTTTTCTTACAATTTGGAGTCTTATATTCTTCCTATAGGTGATTTTTATAAGCCTCTTCACTTTTATTACTTAGTGTAAGCTTGCTTACTCATATTCTTGCTCTATAACAAAGATCTATGCATAGAAAAGTTATACTTGCCTAGGGTTTCAATTTTTATGGTGTTACTTGATTAGTTTCCAGTTTTAGATGAACCTAAAATCATGTGCACAACCTTGCTGAGGTAGAGTAAGACTTGGTTCTTTCTTACATACCAATTGATTGTTCTAAATACCTATCAAATGGTGGCTTATACTTAGAGTTTTTAGGTTGTTTTTCAACTTTATACATGAACCTATGGATGACCTTATATTAGAACCAATGGAGATGGCTTTTTGGCAACCGATGGTGATGAACAATGGTGAAAACCGATGGTATTAGCAAATATTCACACCTTAGATCAGTTCTAGACTCTTTTGGATGCTTAATGATCAATGGTTTAGTGCCCTAATGATGACATGAACAGATGGCAAATTTTAGTTCAACATTTGATGGTGTTTAATGATAGTAATATTGACCCCATCAGCTGATGGTGACATAATGTGTCATAACTGATGGTGGTTCAGGTTATCATAACCGATGGTGAGACTAGGTCTCAAATGTTTGTTTAATTAATCCCTAAACTGATGGTTTCTTTGGTTATATTATCCAAGGGTTAAACCTACATATCAACTGATGGTTTTGAAATGTTAAACCTAGTCCAGTGGTTGTGATTGGATGCTTCAACATCCAATGGTTTAGAATGAAGTCTATAGTATAATGTGTTGGTTCTAATAATGTGAATTTGATGGTTCAATGCCTTTAACTTGTAGTCTTACCTTTGCCCTCATATGAATATATTTGACAAATAACCATAATAAGTGGATGTGTAACTTTAATGTGATAAAGCTTGTTATACCTAACACTAATGTAAATAAGTGATTGTGATAGATTATAATAAACCCTCTTGAATGATTAAATGTAACAGTGAAATACTCTCTTCTTGTGTTGAAACCATAATATGATGCTAATTGAACATTATCGTTCCTTGATAGGTTAGTCTTAAATGTCACATGTGTGTTAATGATCTATTGAACCTTATTCTAAGGCATGGAAAGATAATGTTGGACATGCAAGAAATAATTTGATGGTCTTAATGACCTTTGGGAATGGATGAGCCTAGAATGAGGTGTAACCCTCTTCATGATGTGACAAGGGTTGAAATCGTGGAACCATGTGATAAGAAATTGTGTGCTGGGGTGAGATGATGACAAGTATGGTTTCATATATTGCAATGAGTAGTATCATGTGGTGATTTTGATTAAGAATTATACCTCACACATTTTATATCTTATGAATCTGTTGTACTTATATGATTGCTATAAATGAATTAGGGTTTGTATCTCAACTTGTATGATGTAGCCTTAATTCACTCAATTGGTGTAATTAATCAAGTTAAACCCTAATCATGTAGCACCCTGTGCCATAGAGCCATATTCAGTGTCAGAATTTGTTGGATGGTGAAACACATATTGTTAAGGGAAACTCAAAGCTCATACTATTGAGTATGTGGGGTGCTTGTCACCCTGACCCCAAGTGTATAGGGAGGATGACTACAGTCATACCTAGCCCTCAGTTTGAGAATGGCTATGGTCATGTCTCTATGATTACATATGAGATGAAATTTGAGGATAGCTATAGTTGTACCTCAGATGGTAGGGTTTGCATACCCACCTCCAATAAGTAATGTTGTGACCTATACTAAGGATGGACTAAGTTGTTAGTAGCTTGACTAGATGTGTCATTTTGGCGGACTCGTACTGACCGAGGGCAGAGAAGATCTTAGTAATCCGATTCTCCTAGATCTTGTATGGCACTTATTTTGACTTAGTAGTGGTCAGTTGGGACTTAAGTGGTATTCGTCAAATCCTTTAGGGCATAATAAAAAAGTTTATACAAGTCTTATAGTATATATGTTAGGGTTAAATATGTTTCACATTGGTTGATTATCCTTGCCATGTCTTTATACTACACAATTCTTATATGATGAAATCTTATGAAATCTGAGTAATTATACTTGTTTCCAGGATTATCTGTTTATCTTTCTTAGTATGTTTAAACTGTTCGATCTACTCAATTTCTTATCGAATACTTCAATCTACTCAGTCTATTTATTGTTAAATAATTTGTTATAATCAATTTGTGTTGGAGAGAGTTATATGTCTCACTGGGACATTCGTCTCAACCGTGGGTCACCACATCTTTTTAGGTGGGTGACGAAAATGAGGTCACAATTGTGTCATAGAAGAGGAGCATCCTCGTGATCAATAGACACAGAAAATTGGACAGCTGTAGTTGTTAGTAGTAGAGTCCTAGTGCCGTCCCTATACTCCGAAGTCTGGGTATGGGAAGTGTTTTGTACATGATAAACTTGTATCGACACGAGTTTTTGGAAGTATGCCAATGTTTGTAATATATGGCTTGTACATGTGGAAATATCTCTTTTGTATATAGGTTGTGGTTGAGACCACTGGATATAGATGTAAATACATGTTATGATATATGATTTATGAAAAAGATGGACCTTGATGTAAATGTTTCAATACTTGATTATGATATGACAATTGGTGTTAATTCTTCCACTTTTCTGGCTATGTGATTAGTTAGTTGTTAATCATGTTTTGTGTTTTGCGTAATCTCATTTAGCGCGACGAGGTGTCATAGAATATAGAAAATAAATACATGATTGGGGGCTAGACATTGCTTCATCCATTATTTTATATATCATTTGTCATGTTGATATTTTTGTTGTAACTTCCACAGTACCACGACAATAGAAGGTATCTAGATGGTCACCATTTACCGAAAGGATAAACTTCTCATTTTAGTATAATAATATAATGATGATTAACATGTTTCAAGATAAGGGATGGGTGTATTTTCATAAAATGGTGTCTTCAAACGCTCATAAATGCTCCAAGAAGTAGGATCAAAAGGCTCTATGAAGGAGTTCCATAGGGAGTAGTGTGGATCCACATGAATGGAATAATTATTATTAATTCTCGATCACATCATGAGATATGATTTCCCATTCTAATGAGGATTGAAGGCTACAAAATTACTAGACAAAATTCACACTAACTATATAAAATTTGGGACATCACATGATAGTGAATGTCAACTTTAGGGAAAAAATGAATTCTTTTATTATGGTGATAATTGACTATCATACTAAATTTGTGGACGAAACACCAACACAAATGAACACCCATCTGATGTAAAATTTAAAATATTAAAACATAAACAACTTTGAGGTGATTTCCTAGCCAATCATTTCAAATAATGACTCAAACTTCATTTCAAACATCGGCAAGTAGTTATGTAAATCCTAGGGTGCCAAACATTATTGTTGATCACCATAGTAAAGAAATATTATTGAGGTAGTAGAGGATAACATAATGATGATCCCAAAGGGAGAATGGGCATATTACAACTTATAATAAATAATTCATATGACCTTTATGCATCATGCTAATGTATGAAATTTTAGAGTCCTCAACTCATACTCTATTATATATGGGAAGGAGAGGTCCTAGATATTGAAATCTAAATACTCTCTCTCAAAGAACTATTGGAATCCAATATGTTTGAGTCAGAATGGATAAAAACTGAGCAGACTTAGTCAATGTGAATCAGTATAATAAAAATAAATATATGCACCATATCACTTGTTATTTACATAGGAAAGATAATTTACCATGATAGTTTGAGAAGGGATGCCTAATTCTTTTACAAGTTCAACTTGTCATAAAAAATTATGATGAAAGCTAATTTTGTTGAGGCCCTCAAAGATAGAGATGATGAACAATAATATCTATCGACAATATGGAATGTGACGAAAAGATATATCATTTATGCTGACATATTCAAGGACCAGATCATAATAAAATTCCTGGGAAGTATGAGATACTACCAAATGGTCTTCACTTGTTACATATTTGTCCTTTCTTTCTACTCTAAAGAGCCTGATGAGTAAATACCAGAGCCTCAATTTCAACTAGGAGAGGTCAAAAGAGCAGATATCAAGAAGATGGAAATGTAAGTGTATGAAGAGTGGTGGTAGGATTGTGTGCAATATGGCAAAAGACACATCACAAGTCGCACTAGGGACAAAATAAGAGTCCCAAGGGTGGAGAGGGAGGATAATAAGGGAGGAGGTAGCAAAAACAAGTTTGGAGGTGACTAGCTTACAACATGTTCAAGATTAGTAAGGAATCATGTTGTGGATGGAACATCTTTGTAAGAGGGATCCATATAGGAAACATTCACAAATAATGTGTATAAAGTTATGGTGACAATTCATATTTTTACCAATTAAATTATTTCCAAATAAACTATAAAGTAAATTAAGAATATTGTAATGAAAAATTGTTAATGTAAACATATTCTATTCTATGTAAAAGAAATATTGGTGTATAATAAACATATTTGTCTTCATCCTTATATACATACATACACACACACACACACACATATATATATATATATATATATATATATATATATATATATATATATATATATATATATTAACAGAAATATTGGTGTATAATAAACATATTTGTCTTCGTCCTTATATACATCCATACACACACACACACACACACACACATATATATATATATATATATATATATATATATATATATATATATATATAAGGATGTATGTATATATGGAAACAACAAGCTCGTACTTTTGTTCTGTTTCATTATTTAAATTGCAACAAGTATATATTATTTTCACGAAAGAACTTATACCACATGTATATTAGAAAAAGATACACCATGTAAATTATAAAATATTATATATTCATTCTATTTTAGGTTATATTTAATCAAGACCAATTATGCATACTTATAAATGTATTAAATTCAAAAAAATATAAATTTGATAATATATAATCATTTATGTGATGGATTGTCTGATCATTAAATACTCACATTGTACCAATTTTCTTTTCAACCATAAAAAGCTTTATATGTTGCAAAATAGTTTGTGATTACTCTTAATTTAATTGATTATCTTAAAATTTATAATTACAAGTGAAAAACAATATTTGAAGTTCATTTAAATGTGTTTTATTTCTTTTTTTTGTATAAACAAAACTTATATATGTTCATATATTGTTAATAATGAAATGAGCATTTCTATGGTGGATAGAAAGGAAAAGTTATGATGCCATATTGCATCATGTTTCATAGTTTCAATAATGGTGCTAGTAGATAAAAGTAACTAAATGAAAATTTTGTATATAGACATTGTCTAGTTACTACCTAAATTATGTTTAGTGGATACATATAGTGACTATTGTCATTAATGTTTAGTGTATTATGTTAATTATATTTGAAACAAGCATAATATAGAAGTGGATTACCACATGTATACTAACTGTAACTATCATTTAATATATTTTTATGTACTATTAGTTAGTTATTTGTATGGGTAAAGAGGAGAGGAATCCTGACAAAGATAAGAAGTCTGCAAGGAGAAAATGTGGTTGTTAGATGGGGAGAGAGAGTGTAGTGAAGGGAATGGGAGAGAGAAAATTTTGGTTGGATATTTTCTGAGGTGAGTCATTTTGGGAAGGTTGTTCGGTAGACATAAGTCTAATAGAGAAAGATAATGTGTGTGTGACAAAAAGAAAGAGATATAGGTAGATACTAATAAAATAAAGGTCAAAATTTATGAGAATATGCATATTTTGATTCATTCTTTTTAATTGGATGGAATTTGAACAAAGAAGTAAATTTATTGTGGTAGTACCATAGTAACCAATCCGACAACTAGTTGGACAAGCATCTGTTTTGTATAGAGTTAGACATTTTTATATTGACATGTTTTGGCTATAATTTCTTGAATATAACATAATCACACCCAAATGCATACACGCCAACTGTTAAAATTAATAGTAATGCTAGAAAGTTACCATGAAACACTACAGAAGAATACTTGAAACATATGAAAAATATTTGTATATATGCTTTAGTGAATGATGCTATGTTATGGTCCTTGTTATACACTTTGGAACTGTCCTATTTTAAGATTTTTCTTTATCCTATATTAACTAGTTTGGTCCTCACATACTCTTAAATCCTATAAAAGAGAGAGAATTGTAATTGTTATAGACACATTAAATAATCACCATTATCTTCTATATGGTATCAGAGCCTGAAGCTATCTCCACTGTCTATTATCTTATCAACCACATTCCCTCCTCTATCCTTGGAAATCAGGTGCCTTGTCAAATCTTGTACCCTGATGCCGCTCTTTTTGTTGTTCCTTCTCGGATTTTGGGAACCACTTTCTTTGTCAAAAACTTACATCCTAGTTTAACAAAGCTTGACCCAATGTCTACAAAATGTATTTTCTTGGGTTACTCTTCGACTTAAAAAGGGTACAAGTGTTATGAGCCCTCTATAAATAAATAGTTTTTCAGTGTCGACATGGTCTTCTTTGAGCATAAGCCATTCTAGTATGCAACATGGTCTCATCTCTCATCTGATCTGTTGAGTGATACACCTCTACCTATGTGCCTTAATTGTGCAATTTGTCCCCACTCATGCGTAAGCTAGTATAAACTTCTCAACTGGTCACCCATCCTAGTACTACTCTGCATTGAGCAAGCTTAACAACCAAGTTCTTTAGTGATGGGATACTGGAAAGGAGGTGCACCTTGGTGATATGGGTAGTATAATCATTCCTTTTAAGATCATATTATCCGAGACCTCAAATCCTAGGATGTTACAATCTCCCCCACTTAGACTCTTGACGTTCTCATCAAGGATCAACTATATGGCCTCATAATCTATGCCTATTTTAGTGTAGACCTAAATGGCCCATGTACACCCAGCTCCCAACCATGGATACCACTGCAACAACTAGGATAGCCTTTTCCAACATGCCTGGACCGTGCAACTCAAAGACTGGCATGCCACAACCCTAGTGGGCCCCACCTACTAGAGGGGAATTAGCTCTGATTGTAAAGCACAAGACCATTACTCAGGGCTTTAATAGAGTTTTTGGAATGACGATTGGCCCCATAGACCACCACTAGCCTTAACTGGTCAACCATCTTAGTACTACTCTGGGATGAGCACACTTAGCCACAAAGTTCTTTAGAGATGGGTTCCCTAAAAAGAAGGTACATCTTTCTGGATAGTATTCATTTTAAGATCATTTTATCTAAGTCTTCAAATCATGGGATGTTACATCCTCCATCTCTGTCAGCAAATCATCCTCATCCTTAGGTAATTTTTGACTTAGATGGCCTGGTTGGTCTACGTAAAGGGACCCGGTCTTTCACTTTGCACCCAATTAGATATTTTTGTTCTACTACTAATGTGGGCATGAACTTTGCCAATTTTACCTCTACTTTATCTACATCTCTATTCCTAAAGATGCTGCTTAGGCTTTACAACATCCAACATGGTGCCAGGCTATGGAGATTGACAATGCAAGTCCTTACTTATTGGCATACTTGAGACTTGGTTGATGTTGTTTCTCATTGGTCTCCTATAGGTTGTCGTTGGATCTTTACTATAAAGTATCAATAAGATGGAATAATAGAACATTGAAGGCTTATCTTGTTGCCAAAGGTTATACTCAAACATATGGAGTTGATTACTTTGAGACTTTAAAAATGCCTCTTTATATGGTGACTTGTACAAAGAGGTATACATGGAGCAACCACTTGTGTTTTTTGCTCAAGTTGAGTGTTCTAAAGTGTGCATGTTATGAAAATTAATCTATGGATTGAAATAGAGTCAACATTCCTGGTTTGACAAGCTAAGTAATATTCTTTAGACTTTTAGCTTCCACCATTCTCACTCTGATCACTATTTTTGTATTAAGAAAACTTTCCTTGGCCTTGCTATTCTAATTGTTTTTGTTGATGATAACATCTAATCTGGAAGTGATCAAGCATGCAACCAAGATACTAAAGAATACATGGAAAAGTATTTTATCACTAAAGACTTAGGAAAATTATGATATTTTCTGAGTATTGAAGTTTCCTGCTCTGCTTCAGGTATTTGTTTATCACTGAGGAAATACATTTTGGATATTTTTCCAGAAACATGCATGCTTGGAGAAAAATTTACTACTCCTCCCTTAGATCCTAATACCATGTGGGATGGTGATAATTCTCCTCCATATTCAGATTACTAACAATATCATAATTACTTGGTAAACTTATATATCTAATTGTTACAAGGCCTGATATATCTTCTATAGTTGGCTTAGGTAGATATCTAGTTAAACCCAGACAGTGTCAATGGATGTTGTGTTTCGTATTCTGAAATATCTAAAAAAATCTTGGGGAAAAGACTTATTCTACAGAAGACATGGGCATTGTAAAATCACAAGATATTCTAATTCTGATTATGCAGGAAGTAGGATAGATCACAAATCTACATCTAGTTAATGTACCTTTATGGGAGGTAACCTTGTTACTTGGCACAATAAGAAACTGACTATGGTTGGTCATTCTAGTGTTGAAGCTAAGTATAGGGCTATGACTCATACTACTTGTGATCTGTTGTGGGTCTGTGATCTTCTGAAGGAATTTGATATTTTTTTGATTCAGATCTTATTCCTACATACTGTGACAATAAAGTTTCTATATTCACTACCAGTAATCCAACGTTTTATGAGCGCACAAAACATATTGAGGTGGATTGTCATGTTGTTAGAGAAGTTGTCTTATCTAGACAATATTTCTACTCCATATACTCATACTTCTGATCAAGTAGCAAATATCTTCACAAAGTTGATTCCCAAGGCATATTCACTACCACGGTGGAGAAGTTGGCATGATTGATATCTATGCTCGAGCTTGAGGGGAGTATTAGTATGTATGCTTTATTGTGTCACGTTATGCTATGTGTTTTGTTATATGCTTTAGACTTGTATTGTCTTGAGCTTTTCCTTTATCCTATATTGCCTAGTTTTGTTTCTTACTTACTCTCTTACATGTTTAAGACACATCAAATAAACAATTTTGTCTTTTATAAAGAATATTAATAATATGCCCAATATAAAAAATACTAAATATGGAAAGTTCAATCAACCCTTTTCTTACGAGAACATAACTAAAAGAATAAGAGAGGAAATATCTAGCATACACTTATATATCATGAGTTGTTTGAAACAAAACAAAATTTGGACAACTCCAAAACTATAGTTAGCTAGGGGCCTTTTCGTGTATTGTGAAAATATCCCTCCTCAAAAAAAAAATGGTGGCTTAGCCACTCATGACTCAATCCCTTGTTACTACTTTGTGGCTCTCCACTCCCACGCCTTTCTTGGTCGGACCAACCCAATCGAATATTTCCGACATGTGCTTTGTTGGTAGACAACCAATGAAGACACAAAAGGTCACATGGTCGATCATTTCCATTTCTCCTCTACCAATGGAAGCACAGAGAAACACCATCATCTCCAACTTACCAAAGGTAGGAACACACAATTTGATGGAAAGGTTAAGTAATTTATATGAATCATTAATGTTCCTTTCATGGAGTTTCTTCATTATTCATTGAGGGTTTCCTCTCATCCGGCTCATGTAGTCACAACAAATAAAGTAAAGAAAGTCATTCTTTTTTTAATTGAAAAAAATTGGAAAAACGCCATTAATTCACAATTAAAATCGTGATTATGATTCATCATTTGATATATTAGTATGTATATATAAAAAGAAAACTGATTCTTTTTTTTTGTTTCTTTTCTAGTTAAAAATACGTGAAAGAATCCATATTCATGATACAACCTCAGGTTCAATGGGGTAAATACATTAGGCATAAAAATTTGGATATTTGTAGACGAGGAATAATATGTTCAACAAATTGGGATTCATTTATCAATGGATTTTTTTCTTCCATCGACCTCATTGTACCACGTAATCTCGTTATCAAGGACCTCATTTAAAAAAAATACGGCGCCTGGGCTGCTCGGAATCAAGATGGAACCCATTTATTCTAAGCGGTCATAACATGATTTGGTCCCTACGAATGAAGGAGAAAAGAGTCAATATTCGCCCGCGAAACTCTTTTTTATTTACTTTTACTGGATTAACAAATTTTTGTGATTCAATAAATGTAAAAAAGTATGCATGAACAAATACAATGTAGAATTTATTGTGTTCTTTTTATATTTTTATTTTATTGTGTTCTTTTTATATTATAGAATGATGCCACCACTCGGACTCGAACCGAGATGCTCAATCTTACATTGATGTATTATTTCATGAAGGTTCTAATTTTAAAGTTATTTTCTTGTTCCTAAATGAGCCCCCTAACCCGTCATTGATTGAAATCGATCGAGGGATATCCATATTAAGTGACAAGTTGGAACCGGATCCGATCAGACTGGCTAAAGTGGATATTTTTGTCATCCCTGTAGAATCATGTGGAAGAAAATCCTGCCAACTAGAGTTTCCCGATCAGCTTCTATAATTGCGGGGTATACGTGTATGGCTTCTTGATAATAAGGAAATCCGCAGTTACAGATTGCCTACCCAAATTTCTCGACTTTGAAATTGCAATAGATGCACCAAAAGTACGTGACAATAGATGCGGTACGTCTACTCCTATCGGAGCTTTGTATAAGCACATATATAGCAACTAATGCACGGTTCATATGGCTGACATATCGCATGCCCTGACATGATGAATCTAGTCCACCAAACTAGAGTGATTCTTCTATCTTTTCAACATATATTGCATAATATGGACGGTTCATACGGCTGAAATATCAAATGCCCTGACATGGCGCAGATGCTTTGCTTGAAGTGATAAGCCGAGCATGTGTAGGACTTGAAGGATGGATGACAAGGGAAAGAGACCTTAAAAAGAAAAAAGTAGTTTAAACCAAGGAGCGTGGCGGTATCTGAATTTTCTTTTTATGAAAAGGTAGATCAGCCATCATTGCGATCTAATGCCCGCAATTATATACGAGTTTTTTCTACTTTGTAGCCTTTTTGGTATCTCTGACACAATCATTACATTGTGAATATTTAATACTTCCTTTCTGAAAAAGTGATGACTTATTAGGAGGAAAAAGAGTCGACTGGTTCTTGTATATTGTCCAAATCTCACTTTATATTACCATCTAACCTAGTCAATGATGTTGGTAAACATACATTTTAAAAGATGTGATGATTTGATTTAGAAACCTAGTATTTAGTGTGGCTCCTTTATATACTCACACGTGCAGAGTCGCGCATTTTAGTGCCACGCCTTTCTTATATAATCTGTCCCTTTTCCTGCCACTCCACCCATGGCGCTTCCCTTTTAGACCTATGATCTTGTCTTTCCAGAACTGCTTTAGGTTAGCTGATGACCTCAACGATAGCAAAACACAGCTCATGAAAGAAAAGCGGAGGACAAGAAAGGGATGAATGGTTGTGGTGATTGCTAATTCCTAACCCTAATATGTCCCATCTCCTGTTTATCAGCATCTAGCCGCGCACATGCCCTTTTTCCTTTCTTTGTCATCACCGATAGCAATTAGCTTCTTTTCGTGATGCTGGTTGTAGCTGGATATTTCTGCGATCTGCTGGCACAGTGTCCTGATGTGGATATGCTGATGCTGATGGACTAGTGAAAAAGACATGAAGCGCTGGAGCAGCTGATTCTGATGGAGGGTTAGGAAGAATATACTAGGGAAAGAATTAGGAGTAACACAAATGTTAACAGCTACCTTTCAACCGCGACCACAATATTCTCTAGTCCTGATTTCAGACATTTGATCTTTAAGGGAAGGTGGACAAGGACGTGTATATTTTTCTTTCTTCAGCTCTTCCTTCGGCATATAAACTTGGACGTCAACCTTCACTCCACCCAAATATGAACAGCGTTCAGGTTTCTTCGCTGACTTTCACACTGTATCAAACGCTATTGCTTGAAGTACTCATGAGCTCAAAATGCCGAGCATGATTGGGGTATTCTCTATAATGGACGAGGAAGGGTAGAATTGAGAACTGTGGAAGTTGAGCAACACTCATGCAGAAATAGGAAATATTCCTAGCAGTAGGAGAAAACCAATTGAGAAGCGACAAAAGAAATATGATGCTTAATTAAAGAGACAATATTGCATACAACCACAGCTGGCAGCAGATCTCTTTCAAAACTATAGGTTATAACATACAAATCGAAAAAGCTATCTTAGTGGTTGGCATTTATATTCATAGGATCCTAGAACAAACACCCTTAATAGAAATAACGAACAATAATAAGTGGAAGGGGTCAATTTCGCATCACGCTGTTGTCGTTTCTACTTCGCAAGTTAGACTAACTCCCTTATTATGTGGACATGTAATATTGCGAAGCAGATTTGGAAGAAAGTCATGTCTATTTAGGGATGACACCTAATAGTATAGAAGATCTCATATTGAAGAAGGCCAAGAAGAAATTAACACCACTTGAGTACTACCATTCTCTACCATGTATGGAGGGTTAGAAACCAATCCCGTTTCAATGATGTAAAAGCAAACGTCAATACGACGTGGCATAAAATCACACAAGATTTTAAGAACCTAAACTTGTATAGATAGGTTGCTTGGGACGTTTGGTCCATACTTGTAATATTTTTATTTTTAGTGTGATTGAGAAAGGGGGTAACACATTAAATGATAAAAAAACAATTAGTGGAAGGGATCAAGATTAGCAGCTGAGCAAACATTACATCTTACCCAATGCATCCCCGATTATAGTGATGCAAAAACATATCAGAGCCCTGATGGTCCATAACAATATCATCCACTACCAAAAAACACAGTATAGGTGACAGTCATGTAAAAGGTTACACATTTTAGGTGATATGCTTGTATGTTACTTATAATATGTATAGACCTGTGTCAAATAGATGACATACATTTTAGCATTTTGAAAAAGTTACATACTTTAGGTGACATATATGTAAATCATCTATAATCTGTATGATCCTATGTAATACATATGACATACATTTTATCATACCTGAAAGGGTTACACCGAATAGGTGACATGCATTTGAATCGCCTATGTTCTAATGGGGGTTTACCATATAGGTGACATGTATATGAGTCACGTGTGATATATAAGGAGTGTATATTTTGGTGACATACATGTATGTCACCAAACTTTTAGGTGACATATGTACTTGTCACCTATACTTTAGGTGACACACATGTCAGTCATTCAACATCTCCCAACCAATGATAAGCATCAACCATCTTCTCAATGCCGCTTCATGGGGATATATCAATACATTTATTGACAATTCATAAAGGAAGATATGTGAGAAAAATTATTGTTGAGAGTCTTTCTAAGTAATCTGGAGGGTAATTCATAGAGGGATATTGGCATAAAGATCTTCCTCCAAACTCATATACGTCTCTTTTGTGATCATTCTAAGGCTAATGGGCATTTGTCTGGTGAGGCAAATTTCTCCTTGACAACGGCTTGCATAGACCACCCACCCCCAGCAACAATTGCTGCAAATGAGTGGTGGCTGCCGAAAGAACTTGAATGACCTTGCTCCCATCGCCCCCAAACTCATACATGTCTCTTTTATGAATAGTTAAGAGGACAATACATATATACATGTTTCAAATCTAAATATTTTTAGATGCTTTCTACGAGAGGATACTATTATGATATGGCCCCTAGCTCAACCCAGAAGCATTTTTACAGACTTTCTGTCGATAACCATTGTCATGATATGGACCATGGCTCCTCACTGATGCATTTTGGGAGATTTTCATGAGAGAAAATTCTCATGATATGGGCCCAGTCTACTCATAAATACATTTTTAGGAACTTGCTATGAGAGAACACTATCAAAATATAGGCCACAAGTCCTCAAAGCTGCATTTTAAGGAACTTATTGTGGGTGAACATTGTCATGGTATGGTTAATGGATCCTCCCAAATACATTTTCATGGGGATATATTAGTACATTTATCTGACAACTTGTACAGGAGATGTGTGAGGGAATTTTTTTGAAGAGTCATTCTAAGTAATTCATAAAGGGATATTGCATGAAAGTCGTCACCAAAATCATACATGTCTCTTTGGTGATCATTCTAACGCTAATAGGCCTTTGTCTTATGAGGAAACTTTCTCCTTAGAAACATCTTACATAGACCTCCCACCCCAAGCAATGATTCCTACAAATGGGTGGTAGCTGCCATAAGCACCCAATCAACCAGGCTTCAATTGTCCCCAAACTCATAGATGTCCATATACGAATAGATAAGAGGACAATACATGTATGCACATCTCAAGGACTTTTTTGTGAGAAGACAATGTCATGGCATAGGCCCTAGCCCCTCCTTTAAGCATTTTAATGGACATGTCTGAGGGGGCATTGTCATGTTATGGGTTGTAGCTCCTGGCACATGCAGTTTGGGGGACTTTCCTGAGAGGATTCTCTTGATTTGGGCATGGATACTCACAAATACAGCTTCAAGGACTTGTTGTGAGAGTCCATTATCATGATATGGGCCCAAGATCCTCATAAATTCATTTCAAGGGACTTGTTGGAGATGATATTGTCATGATATGGGCCCAAGATCCTCACAAATGCATTTCAATAGGCTTGTTGTGAGATGATACTGTCATGATATGGGTCATGACTCCTCCTAAATGCATTTATGGGGACTTGTTCTGAGAGAACAATCTCATGATATGGGCCTTGTCTCCCCTTGTGTACATATCTAGGGCTTGATGTGAAAGTACATTATCACAATATTCCTCCCAAATGTATTTTTAGGGACTTACTGTGAGTTGACATTGTTAGGATTTGGGCTAGGTCACCTAGAAAAAGAATTTTTAGGGACTTATTGTGATAGAAAAATGTCATGATACATGCCATGTCTCCTCAAAAAAACATTTCTATGGAGTTTTTGTGAGGGGACACTCTCATGACATTGTCATCATATGTGTCATAAAACCTCCCAAATGTATTTTCAAGGACTTGGCATGACAGGATCTTGTCCTGATATGGGCCCAAACTTCACCCAAATGCATTTTTAGGGACTTATTATGAGAGGACACTATCAATATATGTGTCCTGCCACCTCCTTAATGCATTTGAAGGGACATGTTGTGAAAGGACACTATCATGATATGGGTCATGGCACCTCCCAAATGATTTTTTAGGGATGTGTTGTGAGATACCATTTATCATGATATGGGTCCTGACACCTCCCAAATACATTTTTATGGACTTGTTGTGAGAAGACATTCTCATGATATGACACCTGACACCTCCCAAATGCATTTTTAAGGACTTATTGTGAGATGAAATTGTCATCATATATGCCATGACAGCTCCCAAATGTATTTTCAAGAACTTGGAGTGAGAGGACATTGTCATGATATGGGCCTAAACTTCACCAAAATGCATTTTTAGGGACTTATTATGAGATGACACTATCAATATATGGGCCATGTCTCATCCTTAATGCATTTGAAGGGACATATTATGAAAGGGAAATATCATGATATGGGTCATGACACCTCCCAAATGCATTTCTAGGGACTTGTTATGAGATAACATTTGTCATGATATGTGCCCTGACACCTCCCAAATGCATTTTGATGGACTTGATATGAGAAGATATTGTCATGATATGGGACCCGACACCACCCAAATGTATTTTAAGGACTTATTTTGAGATGACATTGTCATCATATGTGCAATGCCACCTCCCAAATGTATTTTCAAGGACTTGGCACGAGAGGACATTATCATGATATGGGCCCAAACTTCACCCAAATATATTTTCATGGACTTATTATGAGAGGAAATTGTCAATATATGGGCCTTGGATTCTCCTTAATGCATTTGAAAGGACATGTTGTGGAAGGACACTATAATGATATGGGTCATGGTACCTCCCAAATGCATATTTAGTGACTTGATCTGAAATAACATTTGTCATGATATGGGCCCTCACACCTCCCAAATACATTTTTATGGACTTGTTGTGAGAGGACGTTGTCATGATATGAGACATGATACCTCCCAACTACATTTTTAAGGACAATTGTGAGATGACATTGTCATCATATGTGCCATGTCACCTCCCAAATGTATTTTTAAGGACTTGGTGTGAGAGGACATTGTCATGATATGGGCCCAAACTTTACCAAAATACATTTTCAGGGACTTATTATGAGAGGACACTTTCAATACATGGGCCATGTCTCCTCCTTAATGCATTTGAAGGGACATGTTGTGAAAGGACACTATCATGATATGGGTCATAGCACCTCCCAAATGCATTTTTAGGGACTTGTTGAGAGAGAACATTTGTCATGAAATGGGCCCTGACACCTCCCAAATACATTTTCATGTACTTGTTGTGAGAGGACATTGTCATGATATCAGACCTGACACCTCCCAACTACATTTTTAAGGACAACTGTGAGATGACATTGTCATCATATGTGTCATGTCACCTCCCAAATATATTTTCAAGGACTTGGTGTGAGAGGACATTGTCATGAATGGGCCCAAACTTCACTGAAATGCATTATCATGGACTTATTATGAGAGGACACTTTCAATATATGGGCCATGTCTCCTCCTTAATGCATTTGAAGGGACATGTTGTGAAAGGACACTATCATTATATGGGTCATAGCACCTCAAAATACATTTTTAGAGACTTGTTGAGAGAGAATATTTATCATAAAATGGGCCCTGACACCTCTCAAATATATTTTCATGGACTTGTTGTGAGAGAATGTTGTCATGATATGAGACCTGACACCTCGCAAATGAATTTTTAAGAACAAATTGTGAGATTACATTATCATCATATGTTCCATAGCACCTCCTAATTATATTTTCAAGGACTTGGAATGAGAGGAAATGGTCATGTTATGGGCCCAAACTTCACCCAAATGCATTTTTAGGGACTTATTATGAGAGGACACTATCAATATATGGACTCTGACACCTTCTTAATGCATTTAAAGGGACATGTTGTGAAAGGACACTATCATGATATGGGTCATGGTGCCTCCCAAATTCATTTTCAGGGACGTGCTATGAGATAACATGTGTCATGATATGGGTATTGACACTTCCCAAATACATTTTCATGGACTTGTTGTGAGAGGACGTTCTCATGATATGATACCCAAATACATTTTTAAGGACTTACTATGAGATGAAATTGTCATCGTATGTGCCATGGAACCTCCCAAATGTATTATCAAGGACTTGGCGTGAGAGGATATTGTAATGATATGGGATAAAACTTCACCCAAATGCATTTTTAGGGACTTATTATGAGAGGACACTATCAATATATGGGGCATGCCTCCTCCTTAATGCATTTGAAGGGACATGTTGTGAAATGACACAGTCATGACATGGGTCGTGGCACTTCCAAATGCATTTTAGGGACTTGATGTGAGATAACATTTGTCATGAAATGGGCCCTGACACCTCCCAAATGAATTTTCATGGACTTGTTGTGAGAGGATGTTGTCATGATATGGGTCCTAGCTCCTTCTAGAATCATTTCACATACTTGTTGTTAGAGGCACTATCATGATATGGACCCTGGCTCCTCACAAATACATTAGGGGAGTTTTTGTGAGAGGACATCCTCATGATATGAGCCCGACTCCTCAAAAATGTTTTTTTAAGAACTTATTTTGAGAGGACACTGTCAAGATATGGGCTCCATCTCCTCACAAATGTATTACAAAGGAATTGTTATGAGTGTACACGGGACTTGTTGTGAGAGTATAGTATCATGATATGGACGTGGCTCCTCCCAATATGCATTTTAAGGACTTTTTGTCAGCGGACACTCTCATGATATGTGCCCTGGATCCTCTTATATGCATTTCCAGGGACTTGTTGTGGGGGACAGTGTCACAATATTCCTCCCAAATTCATTTTTATGGACTTATTGTGAGAGATACCATCATGATATGGACCATGACACATGACAAATGCATTCAAGAGACTTGTAGTGAAAGGAAAATGTCATGATATGGGTCATGGCTCCTCAAAAGGGCATTTCCAAAGAGTTTTTGTACGAGACACTCTCATGATGAGGGCCCAAATCCTCATGAATGCATTTTTAGAGAGTTTTTGTGAGATGATACTATCATGATATAGGCCATAGTGAGTATTTCAAGCTGAGTAAGTGAGACCTTTAAACCCTCACAAGCGAGATATGCAAGCCTCACAAGCAAGACATAAATGCCCCTCAAGCAAGATTTGCAGGCCTCCAAGAAAGTGTTGCAGACCCAGCTAGTGAAAGTTTCATGCCTCACAAGCGAGTACTGCAACACCCGCAAGTGAGTGTTGCAAACCCCGTAAGCAAGTGCTTCAAGCACTACATCAAGATCTACCCTCCCAAAAAACAAGAGCTACAAGTGCAACTAGAGAGTGTTGCAAGCCCCATAAGTGAGTACCGAAACTGACATTCCAATTTCTTTGTCTTTCTAGGACACTATAAAAGCATTTTTAGGGACTTGCTGTGAGAGGGCACTGTCATGATATGGGTCCTAACTCCTCCCAAAAGTATTTTTATGGACTTTTTGTGGAAGGAGACTGCTATGATATGGGCCCTGGATCCCCAAAAATTCATTTTTTGGGATTTAATGTGAGAGTACATTCTATTGAAATGGGCTTTGACTCCTCATAAATGAATTTTGAGGGACTTGGTGAAAGAGGATACTAATTGATATTGGCCACAACTCCTCTTCAATGCATTTCAACAAACTTGTTGCGAGAGGTCACTGTCATGATATTATGGGCCATGACTCCTCCCTGATACAATTTTATGAGGATATATCAATACATTTTCACAGACTTGATGTGAGAGGACAATGTCATGATATGGGCCCAGGTTCCTCACAAATGTATTTTGGGAGACTTGTTGTGAGAGGACAATCTCATGAAATTGGCCCTAACTCCTCACAATTGCATTTTTAAATACTTGATGTAAGAGGATACTATCATGATATAGGCCCCAACTCCTCAAAATGCATTTCAAGGAACATGACTCCTTACAAACGCATTTTCAAGGTCTTTTTGTTAGAGGACACCATCATGATATATGCCCTATCTCCTCATGCATTTGAAGGGACTCATCATGAGAGGACACTATCATGATTTGGGCCTTGGCTACCCCCAAAGATGTGATCTTGTATGGCAATGCTCAAACATCTAGTGATCTTTGTTATAATGATTCAAAGATAAATGTTTAAATACCTAAAAGATTATAATTCATAACTCAAACAATATTTTATATCTTTATAATTGATTACTATACTATTAAACTCAGGGATACGTTCAACATGATTACTGAACTCTATGATGATCAGGGTCAATTCATTGATGATGAAGAATCTATTATTGCTAAAACTGTCAAATGGTTTAAGACAAGGAGACCCTCTATCTCCCTTGATGTTCACCATTGCCATAGAAGGTCTGATGAAGAGGATTGATGAAGTTTTTGACAAAAACCTACTGAGAACTTATACTATACACAATTGCAAGGTGATGTCTCACCTCCTATTCACTTACAATGTTCTTGTCTTCATTATAGGAAGGAGTAGGAGCTTCAAGACTCTTAAATACACCTTGGACCAATTTAGACATGTTTTTGGGAAGAGGATTAGTGATACTAAGACCTTCATCTATTTCTCTAAGTCATGTCAGAACAAGAACACCCTCATTGAATTGTTAGGTGTTCAGGTTGGTGTCTTTCTGACCAAATATCTTGGTTTCCCTATCACCGGTGGCAATCTCAGAATAAGGCACTTCCATGAATGCTTGGATCATTTGAGTACATGATCAGTAGATGGCTAGGTTCCAAACTACCCATGGTAGGTAGAATGGTTCTCATCAAAAGGTGTGCCCTTAACCTCATCAAATATTGGATGAACCAAGGTGAAATACCATCATCCGCTATGAGATGGATGGTGATAATGATGAATGAATTTATTTGGGAGAGTTTATCCCTCCCACCCAGTTGGTGTAGCCTTACCTATCCATGGGAAGAAGGTGGTATGGACCTTCCTGCATTACCGAATCTAGTTGATGCCCATATGATTAACATAATAAGGACCCTTATAGAAGGTAACTCAATTTGGGCCCCTATGATCTAACTACTACTGATCAACAACATTAAGAATGGTGATAAAGTGCTCCTTATCTAGTGCATTTGTGCATGCGTGCACTGCATTTGGTGTGAACTTAATACTAGGAAACATGGTGGCAATCCCTCCAATGTTCTGACTCTATTTGCTAAATTAGAACATGAGATTCGTCTCATGTATTGTGCTTATAAGTTGAGACTTGGCCCTATCTCTAGGTTAAGTTTGAGGAACTGGGAACTTTTGTAACCTTACGATAAAGGGTGGTAGTCTTTTGATTCGAGTTATGTCTCAGTATTGGCATCAAGATGTAGATACCAATAGTCTCTCCTTTACATCGAGAAATGTGTGTACTCAGTCGAGGATGATATTTGGTTGGTGATGCAAATTATGAAGTGTTTTAGGCAATGTTCTGCAATAGGGAAATGTTATGCAACAGACTACATGGGGCACCAATAAATTATTTGTTATGATTGATGCAAGACTGCAACCTTCTAGTTCTTAGATATGGTTCATTAGATGATGACTTGATCCCAATGTGATGTAAAAATCCTAAGTGGTTTCATTTCCTTGTACTTAATGGTCTATAAAGGCCCTAAACTGTTGGATGCTCCTAAAAATTATAGTATCCTCATATTAGGAATCTGAACTGAGAAGTTAAAAAATCATAAAAATAACAATGCGAGCCTAAATTATGATAAAAATAAAAAGCATGTGAAAATAATCCATGAAATTGGACAATATTATGCTCACCCATTGAAATTTCTAAATTATGATAGATGGTATCCATTACTAATATATTTGTTTCCTCCTTGTGTTCCAATTCTATCATGTTAGTATTTAGGCATCATTGGATCTCAATAGACAACTCTAAGTCATCAAACAAATTTTCTCTATAGGAATTAGCCATGGCTAAAGCCTACAATATTTGATAGTCCAAAACTCAATCCCTTATATTTCTTGTGTGCCTTGGTGAGAACTCGCCCTTCAGTGTCCATGTAATATCTACATTTGTAATGACTAGACAAACCTTATTGTCATCAAGGAACACACAATATAGTCCTTCACACAAGAAAATCATCTTAGGAGCCTTCAAAGTATTGGATTTCTCCTCAACTATAGATATCATTTTGATTCCTCATATAAAGTATCAAAGAGTTTTCATCAAGGTGGAAAAACTTGCTCCACTTTCTCATAATTGAGATCATAAGCATCTAGGTGAGTAAGTTTTTTCTCTAACAAATCCTTAGTGTAGTGATTATGATTACTAAATCTGGTAAATTGATTCACACCATCAAGAAAATGGACTTCATCCTAAAAAATGGACCCTTCATGCTATCAATATGTGAAACCATTTCCTACTTGAAAATTTAGAATGTATGTCTCCATATCCTTTTAGTGCTCGTGTTATCAACAATAAATGGTATTTTTAAGGTAAGATATCATCACATGACTTTCTTGATATCCATCATTGCAAAGTCACAATTAAGATATAATATGTCCAGTGGGATGTCGATGTCCCATAAAATGGATAGATGAGTTTCGTGGTAGGATTATCCAACTATATTACCATAACCATTTCCCACAAATTGGTGAGTCCCCAATTTTTACATATCATTTATTGAACAGTTGAAATACTATCTCGTAGGTCCATAAGACCTCTCTGACATATACATTGAGCAATGGAACATTGGAAGGATAAGGATCTGAAATCCTCGAGCTCACATGAAAAAGTGGCTTGAATAATATCAGATGTTGTATGTGACAATTTGAATTTCTCATATTCTTACATTTTGTATCAGTGTATCTTCAAAATCTAGATCATGAGGGCATCTCACTCATTGCATCAAGAAATGGGATTTTGATTTCTAGTTTCCATAGGGCATGCATGAACTTCTTGAATCTCTAATCGGTCCTAGTTTTTTCAAGTCAATATGGAGGAGGAACTATCATCTTGTCCACCTAAATTCCCACTATGATTTTATTTTTGGAACCTGTAATGCTTTCATTCGTCAAATGGAGGCAATATCACTACCATGTGTATCAACTAATAGAAAACTTACCAATTGTAGTCACTAAATATTCATATAGTTTATATCAAGAGTTCCCAACCTTGATAGGGTGGTAACCACCTCAAGTTGCTCCCACTGCTTCGTATTATTCTCTCCTTGTCCTCCAGATGCACCTATTGGACATGGCATGTTTGCTTCAATATCCATTGAGTGTGTCTTCAAATCTTATTATGGGTCTAGGGATCGGTAATCTCTACCATAAAACTACATTAATAGATTTTTGGTCTCCACAAAAATCCCATATACAACTCAAAATAAGTGTTTGCTCCCTAGATACCTTACTTTTGTCCTTAACCTTGATTTGGATTTTAAATTTGTGATAGGCCATGATTTTGATCATAGTTCCTACGGTGCTAACCCTACTAGAATCTGCTATTTGACACTTACTTTTGATTCCATTGAGGCCTAGGAGGACCATAAGCTTTTCTTTTATTGTACCTGACATTTGTTGTTGAATATACTATATAGATGTGAGGTTATCATAATGGAACTATGGGTAGTAATATGATCTATTTGGTTTATAAGATCCATAACCAAATATAAGTTCAATGCATTAAAATCCTCAAAATTTTGATCAATGTGATTGGTCCTTATGTACAATGACATTTTGTGGGAAGCTAACATAGTTGCAACCCATTTCCATGTATTCCTCTATGCCACAAATCCAACTTAGAACTATAACATGCTTCATGTAACGAACATGCTTCCCGGTAACCCCCAATTAAGGAAGACCAAGAAGTCAGAGCTGCTATCCCAAAGCAGGATCAATGGTTTTGCAAATAATAAAAAAAATTAATAAATTCTACCGCAACTAAGCTTGAAATAGGATAAAAATTCCTTTTCATATACCTTGAAAAATGTAGGATTCTGGAACTTCTACCCACTGTAGAGTTCTATCTAATAAAATCCTCGTTTAATAGATAAGCTTTATTCTTCACAAATGCCACTTTACTATTTTTCCATTTTTAGATATTCCTAAAATGCCGACAAACAAAACATCGGTCAGTATAATAAATTATACTAGTATGTGGGGGAACAAAAAACTTGCATCTATTTGTAACAACATAATGCAACCAAATTATTGCTTAATAGATCAAACTATATGTGTTAAACATAACTACTCAATCCCTACATATCCTTTCCTCTATGCTCTCCCTACAATGGACATGGATACTACCTCTCTCATATGGTAGATCTCAAATAACCCCCATTATCTTACCTTATAGGTAGATCACTACATAGGGCTGTGTAGTCGTATGGTCCTACCCAAGGGTAGACTAATACATTGACTCATGATACCCTGATGATCCTACCCCAAGGGTAGACCATGTACTAGGCCATCCATCTCATCATCATCAAAGATAAAGAGGAGGACTAGGATCTGAGCTAGTCATGCTCATATACTTATGGTGATAGCCATAGTCACTTTATAGTTGCATGAAATAAAAGTCAACCAAGCAGGTATTTCTAAGCAACTGATAAAACCTTAGAAATCATCACGAAACTAGAGTGATTATTCATAAGCATAACCACATACCTGATTTGAAGATCTCAAAGAAGCAATATATCCAAATCCAACTAGATGTCCAATCAAGCAAGCCAATCAATCAATCAAGCAAACATTGATCTTGAAAACATGCATAATGTCTAATTGTCACAAACACATCCCAAACAACTCCTTATTGACTTCAGACACCTTTCTAAGGATTTTAAGTCTCATTGGGATTCATTAGGGCTTCTTAGATTAATTTCTCAAACTTTATCCTATTTAGGTCAACAAACCCTAAAATAGCAATTCTAGGTTCAAAATCCTAATTATTCAACTTATTGTCATTCAAACATCTTTATTACCAATTTTGGCTTAAGATCAACTTAATTTCACTTTTATACAAAGAATCTCCAAATATATCTCATTAAAACCCATTAACACTTAAATTAGGGTTTTTAAGCCCATTTATGCATATTAAATATATGAAACCCTAAATTAAGCCAATTATGCACAAAGATCATTCTTTTAGATATAAAACTTCATTTTTGTTAATAACAAGTTAATATTAACTTAAATCACCCATATCACTTTACTACATCACATTACTATCAAAATTAGGGTTACTTGGTTATAAATGCATCAAAGGTGACAACTTTATACACTTTTAGAGTTCTAATAAGATTTAGGATTTAATTCCATTTTATTGGATTCCTTGCATTTTCCTAATCAATTTTCATATATTACATGTCTTGATCCAAGCCACCAATAATTAATTAAGATTTTCACAAGATAATTACCTGTGGGCCAATATGATGTCGCCACGTCATCAATCGGGCTCCTTTTTCCTTTTCCACGTGGTTATTCAGTAGCCAATAGAGTGTGGCCACCTCAGTGCCTCTCTCACTACTACAGAAAATGCTTTTTACAACAGTTCATTTTCTCAATTTACAACATGTGTTAACTGTTGTATTAGCTCGCGTGGTCTTATGGGGGGGGGTGCTTTACACAACACGTGATCGCATGTTGTAATAGATGTATTTTATACAACAGTTGAAACATGTTGTCTTTTAAGGAATGGCCTGTTGTAATATGGGTATTTTACACAACATGTGGTGCACCTGTTGTAATATATATTATACAACAGTTGAACGACGTTGTCTTTCGCTAAACACACCCGTTGTAATAGGGGTATTTTTTACAACATGCGGTTCACCCGTTGTAATATATATTATACAACAGTCGAAGCATGTTGTCTTTCACTAAACACACCCGTTGTAATAGGTAGGTCTATTACAACATGCAGTGCACCTGTTGTAATATACATGTTTATACAACAGTTGGAGTATGTTGTCTTTCCATACATTTAACCGTTGTAATAGGATTGTTTAGACAACATGGTGTGTGTCTGTTGTAATATACACAATTTATACAACAGGTTATGCATGTTGTAGTTCACTAGAAACACCTGTTGTAATAGGTGTATTTTTTTCCTGACAAACCTGTTGTAATAGGTGTGGATAACACAACATGTGTTGTTTGTTGTAGAATCATACATTTTACAACATATCATTAACTGTTGTCTTTGATTAGAGTTTGACAGGTCATATATTGAACCAATTGTATTGATCAAATTAACCATATTATTAATAAACTATAATAAATATGCAATTATACTTTTTCATTTCACAAACAAACACATAGTTGAACCAAATTTCCATCAAATCTTGAAAGAAACTCGTACTAAATTTAATTAATATTAAATCATCCATACAACGATTCAATGATACAAAGTACTGAGTATCCACTCTAGAATCAAACTGAAAACTAACTAAAAAAGTTTCACACATTGGTTTATGCTAAAGAACAAATGTCTCCCCCACATGTCACATAATTTTATGTGTGCTCAAGAACACATGTCGCCCACTCATTTCGGACCTCATCGATTTCTTCTTGGTTGAAGCAACGACCAATATACTTCGAATAATACTGCAATCATATGACAAATATATCAACATATTGTGATTTTTTCAATTTATTTAGAAATTTGAACAAACTAAAAGAATATAATGTTAAGTAGCTTACACATTCAGGAATATTTCTATTTCTCACATCAAAAATATCTTTCATATACTTCAACACATAATACCCACAATCTGTATTGTTCGGTTGCTTTGGACACTGTACAAAATAAAAATTAATTTGTTATCCAAATAATTGTGAGAACTTGTTAGCAAATAAGAGGATGGAAAGGTATAAATAGCCAAAAAACTTAATAAAAGGTATGTGTAAACAGAATCAAAAATGCTATAAGAGTGAAAAAGGCATGATTTATTGTTGAAGAAGGCGTGGTTTATATGCCATACTAGATGATGCAAAACTTGCTACAATATCATGTTTGAATGCTAGTTAAGCAAGTAGACAAATGCTACAATATCCAAAATTAGAGGAAAGTAAGTCTAGCCATCAAATACAAGTCAAGAGTGCTACTCTAGTTTATGGTTGTTGAGGCGGCTGGCGCCAGGCATTTCAGGGGGAAAGAGGTTCACCCGGCTCCCATGGATGAACAATGACTAAGGCACCATCCATCATTCAGGGGGCCTCGTCGAGAATCTTATTCCTCTCTATCTCCGTCACCAGCTTAATAACGAATCTTGTAGTTTCTTCAGCCACGATCTGAAACTCCTCGCTCAGACACCAATGTCTTTTGATCCATCCATGGATTTGACCCTTGAAGGGTTTTCTTCCGGTAAACTGAAGTGATATATACTCCTTCCAGTTCGGGATTGAATCATTCTTGGTGGAGAAGGAGAAGACCTTCACCCCATTTCTGACGTCCAATTCCATGAACTTGATGATAGGCTCATCGCTGCAAGCTTTCCCAAGTTTGAGCAGAATGCCCTAAGTCTAGGCGCCGGCCCTGATAACTAAGCTCTAGTTCCCAATATGCTCAAAGGAAAAGGCGGTGTTACTGCTTTTACAAGTATGGATCACAATATATGAATTTGGAACAATTCTGAATAGTTATAATTCTAATGTACTTGGTTGGTTACTTTATAAAGAAGTCTTCAACAAATGTAAGTCTAGAGTGCCTAAGAAGTTGTGCGCTCGAGGCCCCAAGGTTCTCTAATTGAAAGGTTGGATTACCTTGCTGCTGTGCTGATACATGGTGATCACATTATTTGTAATTGAAGCAAATCTGAATAATGGTAATTTGATGAATTGTTGAAATATTAAAAATAATAAAGATACAAAAAGGTACGTAGAATATACTTTAAGCTGAAAGGACTCTGGATTTCATAAATGTGTTGTTATGTTCACATCTTATTGCTATAAATAGACATAAAATATACATGATATCTTTCTCCAAAGAGCAGTTTTTCCAGCTAAACAGTTACCAATAACCCACGTGCTGGTTTTTAGCTCCAGACTTACCTTTTAGTATTCTGATATTTGTTTTCTTATGCCATCTACTGATTGTTTGTAAAACAACTTTAAAATCACCTCTTCAATCTGATCGTTAATTCCAGACTTTGGCTGCTCTTCATTATTCCTGGTTTTGGCTCTTTTTTTCCTGTAATTATGTCAGTTTATATGTAGGAATTGAAATTAACGACGAGGAGCTTGCTCATTTTGTTGAGCATGTTGATAAAGATAACGATGGAATAATAACATTTGAAGAGTGGAGGGATTTTCTTTTACTATATCCCCATGAAGCTACCATAGAGAACATATATCAGTAGTGGGAAAGGGTTTGTCTAGTGGACATTGGTGAACAGGCTGTTATTCCTGAGGGAATCAACAAACATGTAAATGCAAGCAGATATCTTATTGCTGGTGGAGTTGCTGGAGCCATTTCTCAGACTGCAACTGCACCTCTTGACCTCCTTAAGGTAGTTATGTAGGTTCAGACAACAAAAGCTCAACTTACACCTGCAATAAAGAGAATATGGACAGAGGGACGCATCTTTGGTTTCTTTAGAGGAAATGCGTTGAATGTAGTGAAAGTTGCACCTGAAAGTGCAATTAGATTTTACACACATGAAGAAATCTATTAACCTCGGTTGAAGGATGGTATTTTCCTGTAGTCTTTTTTTTTGGTCAGTCAAACTCCTGTTGCTTTTTTTCATTTTTGGTTTAGAAAAATACAAACTTGTTAGTTCTCAAGATGAGGAACTAATTATATAAAAAAGAAACTCTCTATACAGTTGAGATAAAAATCTCTCAAGAAGTATAAGCATATGAATAGACAGAAGAAAAAGCCCAAAGAAAGGAACAAGCCCTGCATAACAGCACCCCAAACTGATATATAATCATCAAAAAACCTGCAGCACCACCTCCAGCAAGCTGAAAACAGTAGGCAACCGCCAAAGACAAGAGAGAGCTCTATCATACCACGGAAAAGGAACTCATTCATTCCTGAACCAACATGAACCACCACGAACAAAACAACATAAAACTACATTTCCAGCCGGAAAACATCCACAAAGCAGATTCAGAAGAAACAAGCCAAAACACCTTGAGCGAGCTCTGCCACTCCACACAGGATAAGCTCGACCACTCAAGCACCACCAAAGAAACCACCCACTCTCCAGTAGATATAACCAGGAAACAAGAGGGGAAAACAAAACCACATCAACAGCTTGAGAGAGCTCTGCCACTCCAATAAGATAAGCTCATCCACTCAAGAGAAGATACACATCCTCAAATGCTCAAGCAGCAACAACTCAAAGCAGCTCAAAAGCCTACAGAACAGTCGCTCAACCAGCCTCATAATGAGAAGAACTCCATCCAAAGAAGCCCGGCAACTCAACCAAAGTCAAAAGAAAGATATACAAAATAGAACAAAAAACCACATCAGCAACTTGAGAGAGCTCTGCCACTCCAATAGGATAAGCTCATCCACTCAAGAAAAAGAGAGCCCTCAACCGTATAAGAAGCATCAAAACAAAACAACTCAGTTGATTATAGGACTGCCGCTTAACAACCTCAAAGATGAACTCCATCCATAGCAGCCCTACAACTCAAACAAAGGCAGAAGATAAATATGCAAACAGGACCTGAAAGCAGCTATACAGAGCTGAGAACTAGCAGAATGAAAAGAAGAAGGAATTAGGCAGGCCAAAAACATATGACCTCTTGCATAACCCTCTTACTAACATCTTTGGGTAAAGATCCAAGGTTATCATGCACTCTAATATTCCTTTCCCACCAAATGTGATAAAGAGAACTAAGAAAAAGAAACTTATCTTTCTTATTCTGAATTTTTAGAAGATCATCCAACGAGTTAAAACTCAAAGGAACAGTAAGCACTTCTTTTAAGCCATTCCAAACATTTTTAACATACGAGCAGCAAGTCAAGAAATGGATAGAGATTTCACAATCAGCCTCACAAAGATGGCTGTAGCCACTGTTTTGTATTTGATATTGACATGTTATAGCTGTTGTCAGTGATGACATAACTATCCTAACCCTTTTGTAGGAGCGGCTGCTGCTGGAGTGGGAGAGTCTGAGATCGGCGGCGACGAAAAGGCGGCGGCAAGATGGCTAGAGGTTTGAAGAAGCATTTGAAGAGGCTCAATGCCCCGAGTCACTGGATGTTGGACAAACTTGGGGGTGCCTTTGCCCCCAAGCCATCTTCTGGTCCTCACAAGGCTAGAGAATGTCTCCCGTTGATTCTTATTTTGAGGAACAAGCTGAAATATGCTCTTACCTACCGTGAGGTCATTGCCATTTTAATGCAGCGACATGTAATGGTTGATAACAAAGTTAGGACAGATAAGACTTATCCTGCTGGTTTCATGGATGTTGTATCAATTCCCAAGACCAATGAAAACTTCAGACTTCTTTATGACACCAAGGGGCGTTTCCGTCTTCACTCCATCAAAGATGAAGAGGCTAAGTTCAAGCTCTGCAAGGTCAGGTCTGTTCGATTTGGCCAGAAGGGAATTCCCTACCTGAACACCTATGATGGCCGAACCATCCGCTACCCTGACCCTATAATCAAGGCCAATGACACAATCCAGCTGGACCTTGAGAACCAAAAAATTGTGGATTTCATCAAGTTTGATGTCGGAGATGTTGTGATGGTCACTGGTGGAAGGAACACTGGACGTGTTGGTATCATCAAGAACAGGGAAAAACATAAGGGAACCTTTGAGACTGTCCACATTCAGGATGCAACTGGCCACAAGTTTGCTACTCGTCTAGGCAATGTGTTCACAATCGGCAAGGAGACTAAGCCTTGCGTATCCCTTCCTAAGGGCAAGGGTATCAAATTATCCATCATCGAGGAAGCAAGGAGGAGGGCAGCAGCTGCAGCTATATGGATTTTCTCATGTTTTCTAGGAATGAGCAACTGTAGACCCCTGGGTTGAACAAGTCCGGAGACCCACCAAAAAGATTTTGTAGGGTTGAGGCAAATATTGGTTCGTATGTTATTCAGAGTAATCAAACTTTTGGACAGTATCACTGAGTCCAATCAGTTATAAGGTATTACTTGCTAGCAAGAAAGCAACGCTTTTTGGTCTGCCCAAAGAAAGTAGAAATTACTTGCTAGTTGCTAAAGGAGATGCCCATCTGAAAGTATTGACCTTTAGTTTCGAAACGTTGCTATTCAGCCCAATAAAGATACACATAGAGTTCCTCTTTCATCGCTTTGGTTGAGCATGAGGTAACATCAGGTCTCATATTTCTCTGATAAATTCAGATGTTTGGCTAGTGAAGCATTTACCAATTAACTGTATAACGTGCTTCCATTATAATCTCGTCTTTCCAGTTCGATGGTATGAACATTGCTCTAGTTAGTTGCCATGCTATTATGTATCTGTCAGCTCGACGTATCAAAATATTGCAACAGTCTGCCATTTTTCAGTGTTACTATCGTCTAATTTTTAATTAAAGAATCCATCTTAGAAAATGGGATTTGATGCTACCGTGTTTGTTTCTGGTGATTGCCCATAATCCACTTTTTCTTTTTTGCTGCCTTTGCTGTGAAAATTGAAGTTTAATTACTGCCCCAGTGCTAACCGTGCTAATACTTCTGGAGGTACAGTCAATGGCTTTAGAAATGGCAGCACACAACATTAGAGTTAACTCCATCTCACCTGGATTGTTCAAGTCGGAAATCACCGAAGGATTAATGCAGAAAGAAACACGTCCTTGTTAATAGACTCTTAACCATCACATCCATCCTTTAGTCAATCATGTCCTTGTTGGAAACATTCTCATGTGGTTTCTTTGCTTATACTATTGCTCCCCACCATTACATTCCTGATCTCACTCATGCCCAGCTACCAATCAGAACCACATGCACCTATGGTTGGATCATACAACATCAAATCTCTGATCTAGCCCCATCGTCAATCGCCAACTCCCAATGGGGCAAAGGAATGGATGCAAAAACCCACATATATCATAAACCAAAACTTGTTGCCTATTACAAACATTGTAGTTTGTTTCCTCTCTCTCGACTACATGTACCTTCAAATGGAGTTGCATCATCATGATTCATAGGAGAGCACCTAGGGCTTAGATATTTCCTATACTATGAATTTGAATTGTTGATGTTATTAAGATCAAGCTCTAATTCGGGTAATGGAAGTTGCTAGGATGTCTAAGCTTGTACTTCTATTCATTCTAAAAATTATCACGCACAACAACAAACAAACATAATAAATAAATATAAAGTATACATAACATAATATCTAATGTAAAATTTGGAACCAAATGCTACAACTAGACCAATATAGGATGTTATGTGGCTTATCATTGTTTTTGAACCAATAGGCATCATCAGCAATGCTAGACTAATTAGGGTTACTTTTCTGTGTTACCGTAAGATGGTGTCCAGTGATTATGGACTCAAAAGGCTATTTGAAAATGAGGTTTTACAAATGTGAAGGCGTTAAAAAGATTTAGCAACGATATATTTCCAATCCAATTTGATGCTCATATTCCAGTAGTACATAATTTTACAGCAGCCTATTGTCATTAGGCGAATCATAGATTCTACAAAAAGGTGTTACACAAGACCAATGTACACTTAGATATTAGATGTATTCCAACAATATTATTATGTCTTCAGTCAATCTAATTATGGAAGATGCTTTCCTGAAAACTAAACAGTAAAGGAAGTAAAATTGATTGAACACTTACAGAAGCTTATGCATAGATGATTTGGGGTTTTAGATCATTGAGTAGACTGTCATACTTGTCAAGGTGGCTCCTTGGCATTCGTTGGGCATCACATAAACCACAAAAAGGATCCAGAGAAAAAACAGAACACAACACAACAAAGGAAAGGAAAATCTATTAACATTTATTGAGTAAAACTAGGGAACATAAGAACTAAAGGAAACAACATGAAATGTGAATATTAGAGATTTAATTGTTATCAATGAGTGATTCTTACTTTCTTTTCAAAATGCCACATGTAGATGTAGGGGCGACCTACCTGGTTAGATTATAAAGTTGACTGTGTTATTTTGAACAAAAGCAAAAAATTGCACTCAAAAGGTGTAAAATAAGGAAAAAGTTTCAGTTTAAATATGGTGGGTGCTACTATGTTCCAAAGTCTGAGTATTAGAGCATTTTTTTTGGGGGGGGGGCATAGTCTGGGATAAAGGGTATATGAGTATCAACAAATTATATTCAAACTAGATAATGACGTTGTGCCAAATAGAGTACTGCCCACTGCTAATAGGAAACCTCAGATTTTGTAATATTACAATAAAATATAAGTAGCAAAATGTGTTTAGAAAATATGAATAAAGTTTAGGCATAAGAAATTTTAGGAGTAAGATAAAGCATAGAAGATGGCAATAAGAGAGCTTTATAGTATGTTATTATGCTAAAACAGAGTTCCTTACCCAACGTATCATGTTTTTCCATTAGGTTTTATCGATTAAAAGGTTATAGAAGGAAAAGAAAAAAAGTACAATACACTGTGATTATGCAATCAGAACGTATTTTCAAGTTGTAGAACCAAAGTTAGAAACATATCTTTATGATGTCTTTTAAAATAGGATCATCATTTAGTGTCCATGATAAACACGTTCATCAGTAGTTATAAATCAAAGGTTACTCTAACCGACTAAAAAATATGAACCTACTTCTCATTAGTATGTGCATAACACTTGTTTATATTTAATATGTAACGCATGGGGGATATAAAGTAATTATGCCAATAAAGAACATCAAACATTCTAGTTATATTTAACACGATAAAGTTCATTAGATCCCAGTTGAGAATTAAATTCTAAAATCAGGCACATGCCCAAGAAATTGTAATCGTGGTAAGAGAATTAAATATTACATGTTAGGTATATGAGATGGTATGAAGAAAAAATGCATGGTTAAATAATAATAAAAAGAAAATACTACATAATATGTTGCTGACTTTGACCAGATTCAAGCGGATCTTGAACGGGAAGAAATAATGTTGTTGCTTTATAAAAGTCAAAAAGCTAACCATATCTCTCTTTGGCCTCCCACCGTTAATGGGGCATTTCAATTATCAATATTTGACATTATCTACAAGTTTGATGATTGCCTCGTAGACAAGTTCCCATGTTGCTAATGACTTTAGGACTTCATTATAGAATGCCTTCTCCTTTGTCTCTTTTCTTCTTCCTGAAATGGGACATGATATAATACGTATAAGACGTTACACAGAATGAATTGCAAAGAAAATATGAATCGCAATCCTTGGCAGAACCTATTTTAGCTGATGGGAACGTGGGGGCTTCATTTCTTGTATGAGAATTCTCAGTAAAGATTCAAAAAATGCATATGTAGAGCTTCAAAATCGTGCAAGAGGCTTTTAAGATGAATTTTCTTATTCATGAAACAAGTTGATTGTAATGAATTCCATGCCCGACAAGTACTCACTTGAAGCTAGATTTGCAAAACATAATATTCGCATCTACATGTTAGAATATGGGAATCAAAAAACTGAAGCTAATGCAGTTTCTACAACAAGAGCGTGATCATCTTCTTGGACTAGATGTCAAAAGGAAAAGTTTTGGGAACATTCATTGAACCAATTTGAAGAGATGACAAAATAGTTATCTAATGCTTTCCATGTTGTTTACAAAATCCAAAGTTGTTGTTATTCCTAAGGATCAACGCTCCCATTTTGAGACATTTCTTTGGAAATTTGATAAGGTCATGGATGGGATAATTTCTTAATCAAAATAAAATAAGTAAGCCAATAGGAGACATTCACAAAGACCCCCAAGAGAAAAGAAAACTCAAATAGGAATTTGAAGCTAGCAGTGAGAATACGATGTGGTATAAAATATTTCTTCATCATCATCTATGCCTCAATCCCAACCATATTGGGGTCGGTTGCATGGATCCCTCATTTCCGGTGCGCTCTGTCATGGGTCATTTTCTAATAAAAGTAGATATAAAATATTGCAATTTTAATTATTCTGTTGAGGCATCCCTTATGAAGATAAAGAAAATATCAATATGTGTCTCACATCCATTTATTGTGGCTTGGAAGTATCACGTTTACCTTAGAGTATCAAGTAATGTTAGCATCAAATTCATGCCTAGTACATATACATGAAATGTTTCGTATGTCTTCTTGTTACATAAGATCATGGGATGTTTAAGAGCTAGTATGTGGTCAACCCTGGTCATCTACACCTGTTACACTCCAATAACCCATTCATCAAGTCTAATAAATCCAATAGCATTCTTACATACAGGAGACAATGTGGTCAATGTGGTGGGTGTCCAGCATATGACATCTTACATTGATAGTGAATACCAGTATACTTTACAGTTTATTGCTAATGACATGGATAATGAATTACTCAAGTGTGTTAGATTCTTTATCAATGTGAATAAATATCAAATACAGTGGAAAATCTCTTTAGTATCCGAGTCCAGATAACTAAATGAGTATAAAATGCTTTAATATTGAGAATGATGGCAATGTAAGCCTCTAATAGTCTAAAAATCCCCTATCATTTTGTTGCAAAGTGGATCAATTACTACATTACATCTAGCAGCCTAGATATATCACTCAAGTGTCTTATGCATCAAGTTAGAGGGCTGTTGGCATGAAGCCAAGGTCGTCCTCCAAAACGTCCAGTGAAGGAATAAAGTTACCGCACACCAAATTTTTTATGTAAAGCATTGTCACTAGACATTGCATAGAAACTTTTTGACAACTTCATCTTATTAACAGTACGCGATAAATGCGCATAACCAACTATTAAAAATATTCTATTGAGCGCTTACTGATATGCAGTTAGATCTTCTGAATTCTGAACTATAAAGAGAAGACCGTGGAAGACAACAGAGCAAGTACACCCAATCGAGATGGGGCTGAAAACTGGTGGGGATGAAAGAGAAAGCATGGCACCTTTTAGACGAAGGGGCCCGACTTTTATTCTTTTGGTTTTGGAGGAGAGCGACCAGATGCATGTGATATGGCTTCAGATGCTTGAAGACGGTTTCCACGTCGTTTAGGCGCTACACGGCCACCTCTGCTCCTACCTCCATTGATAGAACTGTACGACAGAAGCTCAACATCAGAAAGGGCCTGAACTGTGGCCGCGAGTAGAGAGGGTGAGAGCTCGATCTATTGGGTGCTTGGGATGAGGGATAGGGAAGACGATGGGGCACATCCTGACGGGTGATTTGGGGGCTGAGGTGTGGAAGATGAGTGTGCACGAGCCGACGGGAGGGACAAAATGAGGTGATGCTGCGGGGGAGGGATTCTAAATCAAGTTGTGCAATTGGAAGAGTAAGGGCCTACTCACGCGCCAATTGAAAATTTGGAGGAAGTCCGAAGCCAAAATTTTGTATTTTTGGGAATGATTGTTATTTACGAGGGAGAGTGGAAGAGGAGAAAGGAGGATTTGCAAAAGTATTTTATTTGCAGTTTGCTCAGAAACGTAGTCCAAGTGTAGTTATTATAATTAACTATATATCTTTTGTTTACATTATTATAATTTATAGAGAAACATACTTTTAACTATATATAAAATATATGTAGTTAGAATATTCGTAGCTAAATCATATTTTTTTTGTAGTGCCAGCGGCGGAAGAGTAGGAGGCGGGGAGAGTGGGGAACGAGGCGGCGGAAGAACGAGGACGAAGACACTGTGGCAGCAGTCGGCAGCGGAGGAAGGAGGACGAGCAAACTGCAATAGAAGTCCGGCGGCGGAAGAGTAGGAGGCGGGAAGAGCTGGGGCACCATGCGATCGATTTTGGGGGAAAATTGAAGGACTAGCGCGCGGAGGAGGAGAATAAACGCACGTGGGTTTTGTTTTAGCGTTTGATAATGTGTTTGGGCAGAGATGAATGATTGTGGGCAGCCTGGGCAGTTATCAGTAGCACATCCAATGGTTTATTCCAAACACCAGCGGACAAACGCTATACAAATTAAAAGCTATTAAAATAACTAACTGTTTGGTAATCCAGAGTGTCTAGCTCTCGCTTAATATCCTTCTGTCGCCACCGTATAAAAATTACGTGGTATGAAATTACGTTGCGATCGGTGCAATCATGTTCTAGAATGTAGCATTTGTATGTATTTTAGTATATATATATATAAAAACATGTAAATATATGTGTATGATTCATGTAGGTTAATTAGTTACTCTGTGACACATAGGGTGGTTGATAATTCGTTTCGAGTCAGTCAATTTTGGGTCCAAACATGACCCGGTCATAGAGTTCAATTGTCAGTATTGCACCTGAAATTGAAACTAGATTTTGTTCGATTGGTGTCTCAGTTGAGAATGACCCAGATTGAAAAAAATAATCCCCGAAAGCAAACCTGGACCTAGATTTGACAATTAATTCATTTATAAAAAAATAATTCTTTAATTCCACGTATCTAACAAAAACCATATTGGGAAAGTTAAAACCCAAAAAGAACTTGGAGCCTCTTCACGGAAGTAAAAGAGATAATGGTTGGTTTAATATAGTTAATATTGGTTAGGAAAAAATTTAATGAGGGTCAGGAGCAATCCTTGGGTAAATTAAATAATATTTTGGGATACATTTCCATGAGGTCAGGGATAAGCTTTTGGAAAAAATTTAATATACTCATCAAGGATAGCATCACAAGGGTCAGGGATAAACCTTCAAAAAAATTAATACACTTGTCAGGGATTATGTCCTTGAGGAAAAATCCTTCGGCTTGTTGAGTTTTGTAGTAGTGATTGAGGGGAAATAGTCTTTAGAAAATATTGAAACATGAAACAATGTTAAGTGAGTACTTTTTAAACAATTCGGAAATAAATTATTTTGTTCGGGATAATACGTGAAAATGCATAAATGACGAATAAAACACGAATAATTCGTAAAATTTGGGGAAAATACGAGTTTAATACGAAATTCAGGAGTACCATAAGTCTAATAAAAAAATTGTATATTATACGCGAATAATTGAAAATTTCAGAGAATTATGTGAATATGACGTGTTGTTTAACTATGGTCTTGTACAAGATGTAGCTAGTACAACAGGTGATATCATGTTGTGTAATAATAGTATATTACAATGGTTTAGTTTACGTTGTGTAATGGAGGTCTATTACAACGATATTTTATGTGTGGATATTACAACATGTTACAACATGTTGTGTAATTATAATATATAACAACAGGTTGGAGTCTGTTGTCTCATGTTGGGATATAACAATGAGTTTTAATATGTTGTATTATGGTGGTCTATTACAACATGTACCAAATACAATATGTAAAGGCATGTTGTATAATTAATACATACTACAACGGGTGAGTCTGCGTTGTGTAATGATGGTCTATTACAACATGTGACTATTACAACAGGTCAAAATATGTTGTGTAAATAACATCTTTTACAACGGTTTTGAATATGTTGTGATACTACAACCTATTACAACACTTTAGCAGTTGTTGTAGTATCCCCCTATACTACAACAAGTTTGACATATTGTAAATGACTTGTGTTGTATAAAATATACAATATACAACACAAAAATAGGCTTGTTGTGATAAGTATGCTAACTACAACACAATCATCAGAACTGTTGTCTATCTCCCGTTGTAAAAAGCATTTTCTGTAGTAGTGTCTCTAGCATGGATAAGTCAGGAAACATAACCAGATTACTACTTTACCCATAAGGCTCTTCATTAACCTTGGGAGTAAAATGGTCATCTTCGCGGCCCTCATCTTCCACCCCGATTTCCACTTCTCCTGCTTGCAAGGTAGCGCCATGGCTCAGCCAACCGGAGGATTTGCTACCTCCTCTGATGTCCAGAAGAACCCACCGAGCCTCCCAGCAGATCCGCATACAGAAGGCAAGTTTACTCAACCTCTCCTCACTGCCAAGGATGTCTTAGGTCGGCTACCCTACTAACCACAACCAGGTCTGGAACAGGGCACTCTTACCCATGAATAGCTACGAGGTCTCTCCCCCCTCCATGACCTGTGTTGAGGTCAATTCACAACTCTTAAAATCTTCCTACATTCGTCGAAGGAGAATAGCCAGGTCATGCACTCTCCTGCCCACCCCCTTTGCACCCTGTCGCTGCTGCAACGACGGCTGGTCAAGCTAGCACTACCACCTTTTCAATCACAGGGAGCCGAGGAGAAAACTTGTCCCAGCCTAACAAACTCCCTGGGCCTTATATAACATGGAGCCAATGAGAGGGGATGCCTAAAAGTTTTATAGGATCTATGACTCCATGGAGGAATTGGAGGTTTCCCAAATCTATATGAAATTATAGGAAATCAGGTATAGTAGGACTCAGATTCATCTCCCGAATCCAATGGAGCAACTTACATATTCACATGTGGATTGTGCATAGAGGACATCGATTGGCAAGTCCCCTTCTACTGTTCCCCTTTCCTGATCTTAATCGAAAAGCAGCCACCATTGGATCAAAGATTCAATGGCTATCATGCCTCATATGAGAACAAAAGCCAGAAATTAGTTGAAATAAATCGTGACATTTAATATTGTCCTTCTCACTTTAGGAAACTTACAAAATTCATATCTCCTAAACCGCTTATCCTTTTAATCCCAAATTTTAGAGGAAAGTCCATAAAGACTTAAACTACTTTCTGTAAAGTTTGGGACTCAAATTTGAAAGTATGAGACACTTTTCTTCATATGCAAGTTATCTCTTAAAAAGGCATATTTATCCATATTTTCTCTCTCTTATTCTTTTATTCTCTTTATTTGGATTCATTTTACCATTAGAAATCTTTTGGATTCGAAAACTCATCCATGATGATTATTCAAACATCTTTCCACATATTTCTCATACTTTCATTATTTTCTCAAATTCTTTCCTTATTTATGGATTATTTGATTTTCTTTGATTTTCTTTCTCCTTTTATCATCATGGACTCATTAACGTATTGTGATCCACGAAATTACATATTTAAAGGAAATATAACAAAGGAAATCCATTCAATACACATAAATCATATAATTTCATAACCATACATTTATTGGGGAAATTGCATTTCCAACCATATGAACCTAAAAATTGGGGTTTTAACATTCTTCCCCTCTTATAAGAATTTTACCCTCTAAATTCTACCAAACATACAAACAATCATGATAAGACTTTCCCATGTCTATCATTGGCTCTCATGTGGCTTCATCCTCTCCATGGTGCTTCCAAAGAACCTTTATTATCTTATATTCTTACATTTGAGTTCTCTCTCACCTTGGTATCGTACCCCATAGGTGACTTAGGATATGTCAACCTCCCTCGAAGCTCAATAGGTTCAATGCTCAACACATTGCTCAGATACATCACATAGTGCTCTAGATCGGACTCATGGAACACATCATATATCATGTTATCCTAAGGGGTAAGGCTAAACATAAGCATCTCCACCAATCCATCTCAAAAGGACCAATGTATCGGGGACTCATCTTTCTCAACTATAGCTCAGAGGGGTCGGGTTTCATAACACATATTCACTCATAGTGAATTGCATGTCAGTCTACTTCGCATCAGCATGTGACTCCTGTCGATCTTGGTCTTTCTCAGCCATTGCTCGATCAAAGCAACTTCATCTACATACACCATGGTCTCTTTGACCTTCATAAGGTCCTCTTACCGACATCACCCTAGTGAAGCGGTGACTGACACATCCTCCCTTATAGAGATTCTTACATCCCAATACTGGCCATGGTGGCTATCATAACAAGCAAACTCTGCTAGGGGCATGAATTGCTCCCATGTATCACCCTGAATGAGCACACATGCTGTCATCAGACCCTCTAAAGTATGGATCATACTCTCTTGACTATCCATCAGTCAGAGGTGATATGTTGTACTCAACTTTAATCTAGCATTGAGTTCTTCTTACACCTACTTCCACAACATGGAAGTGAACTTGAGGTCATGCTTAAGATATTGAACTTAGATCACAATGTAGTTGAACTATCTCTCTCTCATATATATAGTTCAACCAAATATGTCACACTGACAATGCTCTCTCTTAGGTAAGGGATTAGGTCAACTTGGTATAGTGATCTACCATAATCCATATTGCATCATGACCTCTCTTAGTCTAGGGGAGACCCACCACACTGTCCATGGTGATCCACTCCTATTACCTCTCAGGGACTCCTCATATCTATAGCAACTCACTGGGTTATTGGTGTTTGGCCTTCACTCTCTGGCATGTATGACAATTGGCCACATGCAACTCTATATCCTTCTTCCAAGTACCACTACAAACCTTAACCATCTCAGTAGTACTATGGTGTATGGTGTACTTAACATCATGAGCTTCTTACATGACATGATTCCTCAATGGTGACTCCTCAAAAATCCTAAAACACTTTAGTAGCGGGTTTCACCACCTACTCTTCTTGAGAGGTGTATCTGAGGTTCTTATAACAATCTTTTTATCTCGTCAAGCTTTGGGCTGGGTAACTGGGTAACCACTAACTCGACCAACATGTCTGGTTGTATCTAGGTGTTAGCCACATAGGTCTAGTCTTCTAATGGTCACAGGGTTCACCTAGCGACCTCAACCAGCTCTCTCTTCCATCTAGACAAGACAATAGTACACATGAGCAGTGTCTCAGCTAAGAGTATCTGTGACCACATTAATTTCCTTACGTGCTAGGTGATGGTGAAGACATAAACCTTCATATACTCCACTCATCATCCTCATCTCGGGTTTAAGTCTAACTGAGTTAAGAAAACTTTGATCTCGTCATCTCGATCACCAATCCCAAACTTATAACTTATAGATTCCAAACTACTCTAAATAGGTACATTCTCGTATTACCCTTGTTCTTATTGTGCTCTCAAATAACCTATCCAATATATTATCCAAAGGGTGTGGTACTTCCTTCAACACTCAAACATCATAGAAGGGTTTCAACTCATATTACCTCTCTCTTTAGTACCTGGCATGCGTTGTGTCCTGTCTTTCACACCCATAACAAGATGAAATAAGCATTTGGCTGCAGTCCAAATACAAAGTTCATCCCATTCCAAGAGTAGAGATGGTGCACCACACATCACCATTACACTTTCACTCTAAGTTGAAACGTACTTCACATGACTCCTCATCATGAACATATCCATTATGGGTCTACACCCATGGGAAGACTTTTCCCATCACCTACCTCTTAACATATCTCTTTTATGTACAATCCTTAGTCATTACCTCAAGGTCTCTAGGGTGACGACACTTTTGGGGTGATATGACCCTTATGCATCTAGGGAGTGCCTCTCACATTTACCCCTTAGCCCCCATGAACTTATGAAGTTGGCCAACCTCACAATCCATGGGACTCAGGCAATGGTACATGTTACATCCCAACCCTATGGTCTTGTGCATTCAGGGAACAGACAACTCCTACTCCCATCGATCTTGTCCCTACTTGACCTTAGTGTTGACTTAGGATTCTATCATAGCACATCTCAAACCTGAATCCTCACCCAAATCTCCATCAGCTCTCTGGGTACTCATGGTCAAACTTATATTCCTTTCATGGGAATCATGGTGACCTACCTATCTCGGTCTGGCCCCATACATGTTACCTCCATGGCAACATATCCTCATACCCCCTGAGAGGTGGTCACATACGTGTCTATAGATTCATGATCATACTACATGCTCTTACACTTTTCTCATCAAGCTCCTATGAGAGACCTCTTTAGGTTACCTCGAATCTAACCAAAAGCTGGTACTCACCCTACAGAAGGGCCCCTTCCCAGGATGGGAGAAAACTATCTCTTGATAGTATCAAAGGTCACAAACATCCTTAATTCTAAGGTTTACATCATCATGTGCATGCTTAGCCCTATCATGCTACTTATACACGTAACTAGCAAGAAGACAACCTACTAAGACACTCTGAATTCCTTGGTATGTCACACTTGTTCCTTATTCCTTGAAGTTGGCCAGTCTCATACATATATCACCAACATGTGTGAGGGGTTCATCAAACATATACCTTAGTCCAAGGGGGTTTTCTTTTCCTCTAAACATGAGGGGGTTCCAATTTCAAATCCTTAGGAACTCAAACATCTTTATGAGCATCAGGTGCACCAGGTACTACTTCCCCTCTTTGGTCTAGGAACCCCAGGTTTACTTCATATGCATCAGCTATCTAACAACATGCTCAGTTATTCCACCATGAACTGAACCTATACCAGATTGGGCATATACTTCTTAACACTCTTCCATGTGGACTTCCCTTAGAGTTCTACACAAGGACAACCAACTAGGTGCGAGCCCACACAACTTATTACCATACCTCTTCAAGTTCTACAGACTCTCCTTCCTACACATAGAAGGTAGGCACTCATATCATCTATACATTCATTCACGAAGCCTCTTTCTCTTTTCTAGGGTTTGGTTCCTCTAAAGGCATCCAGGATACGACAAGTATCTAAGGATTGTACATGAGGAAGCCACATACTTCTACTCAGGGTTGTCTATTCCATACCAAATCATACCAAACCTCTACATGGTTCCTTATATCTCAGAGTCTAGGTTTCTAACCTTCTTCACCAGGTCTAGCTCTTTCTCTCTAGAGCTAACCCTACAACTGGTTCTATCACTGGAGGTTCTCTCACAAAATATGGGTCAAGCTCATAAGGGTACACATCTATCCCTACATGGTTGAAACATACTATCAAAACTTATATCTGGCTAAGACTATCCAAAGCTCTGCATGCCTATCTCATAGACCATCAGGCCTAACCTTTCAGGCTCAAGTATAAAACCTATTGCTAGCCATACTGCCACTCTCTTACATGTAGGTATGTGCCTCTTCCTATTCATATATGCTCGTTAGGGTTCCTATACAGTCACCATAAACCCTCTCAATTAGGGAACGATCCCTCACCCTAACAGGTACGACCAACCCAAGGTCGGGTCGCCAAAAGGCACCACGGTCAAACAACCACACATGGTTCATGTTTCTCATGGATACTCACAACCTCTATGTACAACATGCATGTTTAATCCACGTATATGCATGCATGGTCAACTATGATATCCAACTCGTCGTGTCTTCTCTTCCTCTATCCACCGCTTAAGGTTTTTGGGTTGAGCATCATCCTTAGGATGTGTTAGGTCTCTTCCTCTTCTTGGATGCTTCTTCCTTCAAGGCTAACTCTTTCCTCATCCTCATACAAGAAGTTATAACCTCACAACTCTCCTGAGGGCATGGCTACACACTCCATGCAACCTAAGCATGTAACTAAACTCAGTCTAAGATTCTAATTATCAAAACTTATATCCATGACATCTTTCTTACATGCTTTTTATTATTTGGTGGATGATTCCTTAATCCTTATTATACTTACCCTGAACTTAGGAGGGTGTTGGCGAAAGAGAAAACCCTAATCTCTTAGACTTATTCAGTGAACAGAGTAGGGAAGGGATGAAGACATATGAGAGAAGTCCTAGATGTATCTTATTTCCAGTCAAATCCTCTAATTTTGGCCAGGTAGTCACACAAAATCTAGGAGTCCTTGTAGACTGACTAGCAGGGCATAGGAAAATCTTGCCAATCCTCAGATTGTGATCCTTTTCTAGACACCTCCATCATTGAAAAATCCTCTAATAACTCCCTTAGGTTCTAAAGAGTTTGTAAAATTTAATAATTATTAGAGATTAAATGGAAAACCATCGCTCTGATACCAAATGTAACGACCCCGCTTCCCACTAACCCCCAATTAAGGATGACCAAGAACTCAGAGCTGCTATCCCAAAATAGGACCAATGGTTTTACAAATAATAAAAAGTAATTAATAAATTCTACCACAACTAAGCTTGAAACAGGATAAAAATTTCTTTTCACATACCTTGAAAAATATAGGATTTTGGAACTTCTACCCACTGTAGAATTCTATCTAACTATATCCTCCTTTAATAGATTAACTTTATTCTTCACAAATGCCACTTTACTATTTTTCCATTTTTAGATATTCCTAAAACATCGACAAACAAAACGCCAGTCAGTATGATGATTTATACTGGTATGTGGGGGAACCAAAAACTTGCATCTATTTGTAACAACATAATGCAACCAAATTATATCTTAATAGATCAAACTTTACGTGTTAAACATAACTACTCAATCCCTACATATCCTTGCCTCTATGTTGTACCTGCAATGGACATGGATACTACCTCTCTCATATGGTAGATCTCAAATAACCCCCATTATCCTACCTTACAGGTAGATAACTACATAGAGATGTGTAGTCGTATGGTCCTACCCAAGGGTAGACCAACACATCGACTCATGATAACCAGATGATCCTACCCCAAGGGTAGACCATGTACTAGGCCATCCATCTCATCATCATCAAAGCTACAGAGGAGGACTTGGATCTGAGCTTGTCATGCACATGTACTTAAGGTGATAGCCATAGTCACTTTATAGTTGCATGAAATAAAAGTCAACCAAGTAGTTATTTCTAAGCAGCTGATAAAACCTCAGAAATCATCGTGAAATTAGAGTGATTATTCATAAGCATAACCACATACTTGATTTGAAGATCTCAAAGAAGCAATATATCCAAATCCAACTAGATGTCCAATCAAGCAAGCCAATCAATCAATCAACCAAGCAAACATTGATCTTGAAAATATTATAATATCTAATTGTCACAAACATATCCCAAGCAACTCCTTATTGACTTGGGACACCTTTCCAAGGGTTCTAATTCTCATTAGGATTCATTAGGGCTTCTTAGTTTAATTTCTCAAACTTTATCCTTTTTAGGTCAACAAACCCTAAAATAGCAATTCTAGGTTCAAAACCCTAATTATTCAACTTATTGTCATTCAAACCTTTTTATTACCAATTTTAGCTTAAGATCAACTTAATATCACTTTTATACAAAAACTCTCAAAAAATATCTCATTAAAACCCATTAACACTTAAATTTGGGTTTTTAAGCCCATTAATACATATTAAACATATGAAACCCTAAATGAAGCCAATTATGCACAAAGATCATTCTTTTAGATCTAAAACTTCTTTTTGTTAATAACAAGTTAATATTAACTTAAATCACCCTTATCACTTTACTACATCACATTACTTTCAAAATTAGGGTTTCTTGTTTATAAATGCATCAAAGGTGACAAATTTATAACTTTTCGAGTTGCAAGCAGATTTAGGCTTTAATTCTATTTTTATTGGATTTCTTTCATTTTTTGATCAATTTTCATATATTACAAGTCTTAATCCGAGCTACCAATAATTAATTAAGATTTTCAAAAGATAATTACCTCTGGGCCAATAGGATGTCGCCACATCATCAATCGACCTCCTTTTCCCTTTTCCACGCAGTTATTCAGTAGCTAATATAGTGCAGCCACCTCAATAGCTTGCTCTAGCGTGGCTAAGTTAGGAAACATAACTAGAAGATGACTTTACCCCAAAGGCTCTTCATTAACCTTGGGGGTAAAACAGTCATCTTCGCGGCCCTCGTCTTCCACCTTGATTTCTACTTCTCCTACTTGCGAGACAGTGCCATTGCTTAGTCAACCAGAGGGTTGACTTCCTACTCTGATGTCCATAAAAACCCGATGATACTCCCAGCAAATCCACCTATAGAAGACGAGTTTACCCAGCCTCTCCTCACTGTCAAGGATGCCCGAGGTCGGCTACCCTGCTAACCACGACCAGGTCTGGAACAGGGCACTTTTCCCGTGAACAGCGGCGAGGTCTCGCCCCCCTCCGCGGCCTGTATTGAGGTTGCTTCACAACTCTCGGAATCCTCCTACGTCTGGAGAAGGAGAAGAGCTAGGTTGTGCGCTCTCCTGCCCACCCCCTTTGCACCCTGTCATTGCCGCAATGACGACTGGTCAAGCTAGCACTGCCACCTTTTCAATCACAGGGAGCCGAGGAGAAAACTTGTCCCAGCCTCGCAAACTCCCTGGGACTTATATTGATGTGGAGCCAACGAGTGGGGATGCCTAAAAGTTTTATATGATCTAGGACTCTACGAAGAAATTGGGGGTTTCCCAAATCTACATGAAATTATAGGAAATCAGGTATAGAAGGGCTCAGATTCATCTCCCGAATCTAATGGAGCAACTTCCATATTCGCACGTGGATTGTGCACAGAGGAAATCGATTGGCAAGTCTCCTTCTACTGTTCCTCTTCCCAGATCTTGCTCATAAAGCAGCCACCATTGGATCAAAAATCCAATGGCTATGATGCCACATATTAGAACAAAAGCCAAAAATTAGTTTAAATAAATCATGACATTTAATATTGTCCTTCTCACTTTAGGAAACTTACAAAATTTATATCTCCTAAACCGCTTATTCTTTTAATCCCAAATTTTAAAGGAAATTGCATAAAGACTTAAAATACTTGAGTGACAAGTTTGGGACTGAAATTTGAAAGTATGAGATACTTTTCTCCATATGCAAGTTATCTCTTAAAAAGGCATATTTTATCCATATTTTCTCTCTCTTACTCTTTTATTCTCTTTATTTGGATTCCTTTTACCATTAGAAACCTTGTGGATTTGAAATTTTATCCATGAAGATTATTCAAACATCTTTCCATGTATTTCTCATATTTTCATTATTTTCTCAATTTCTTTCATTATTTATGCATTATTTGATTTCTTTCGATTTTCTTTCTCCTTTTATCATTTTGGACTCATTAACATATTTTGATCCACAAAATCACATATTTAAAGGAAATATTACAAAGGAAATCCATTCAATACACATAAATCATACAATTTTGTAACCATACATTTATTGGGGAAATTGTATTTCCAACCATATGAACCCAAAAATTGGGGTTCTAACACTTCACCTACTATGTTGACATGGTGTGTGATGCATGGAGTTTTATACACCAATTAGTAGGAAAATCCTAGAGTTTAACCTTATGGTAGGAAGGTATCATATCTACAAGGACGTAGGGAGAAGGTTGAAATCTGAATCGACCGTGAGAGAATAGGAATGTAAAACCCATTTTGAGAAGGTTGATTTATATTAAGAAATGAAATAAGCACGGGAATAACAAACCAATATCAAATTAATAAAAAGGACTGGGGGTCTAAGGGATCACCACCAATAACCATGATTCTCTTCAATAAGATGCCTCCTAAAAATCAACAACCAAATTAGGACTATGTGAGCTTATTTCAATTCAAGGCACAAATCTCAGAAAGATTGGATTTCCTGCAAGCCCATTCGTACAAATGTTTGCAGATCATGATCTAATATCCCAACATATCTCTGTCTGAAGTCTCATTGAGAAATACATGAATCCCAAACCGGAGTTAAAGTTTATGGGTCAGATGGTCATGTCACCATAGACTATAATGAACAAGTTAAACAACAAAAAGGATGAAGAAATCTATCAGTGGGTCTCATTACTAATCATGAGTTCTTTCTTGTGGGAGCCCGAGGTGTGACACCCCACACATGAGTACAATCCTTTTAATAGAGAAATAGGTATATTATTAAGTGGATGAAATGATGACAATCACAATCAAGGGACTGTAGTTTCTTTCTTATAGAGATTTGTGGTCACATCATTCCACAAGAATATAACAAATTATCCAAAAATCACATGAAATAGAGAAGAAATATCTTTTTATTGAAATAACTAGAATTGAATACATTGAATAAAAGTTGCCTATGGGGCTAGCCCCCATGCCCTGTAGGAACTGCTCAGACATAACATAAAGAATAGAAGCAAAAAATACATAACAAGGAATGCTCTTTTACTTTGGATTCCACCCTCCTTATATAGTAAAAGGAAGAGGAGAAAACCCTGAAGGGGTTTTAGAATAGGAATGGCCAGTGGATACTGAAAAATGTTGAGTTCAGGGTCTGAACCCTATATATGGTAGCAATCTATTGAGAAACATGCTACGGTGAGAGCACGAGAGGCATTTGAATAACTTCAAAATTATAGCTTGTTTATAACATCCAACCTTATGGATGGGAAGAAAATCATTTCATTTATCTTCACACAAAAAAATATTATAATTCGATATTGTTTACATGTCCATATGTACAATATACACATTTTACATCCAACGTTCAGCCTGAAACTCAATATTGATCGTTGAAAAGTATTCACTTGTTGTGAATGCAATACAAGTCATATGAGGATGAAATTTTGTAGGAAGGTAAATAATAAGGTATATTTTTAATTCATACGGTTGGATTATGAAAAATTTATCATTATACAAAGTTATTCAAATGTCTCTCATGCTCTCACCAAGATATGTTTCTCACTGGATCGTTGTCATATATATATATATATATATATATATATATATATATATATATATATATATATATATATATATTGACGTTGATTATTTTCTGAAAATCGACAGAAAAATATTATGAGGTTGATTTTGTAAAACAAAATTGATGTCACCGAATAATCTTATCAATTAACTTTAAAACTTATAAGTCATCCTACTGCGTCATATTTAAGGACGGAAATTGACACTTAACAGTGTGAAGTCGGTTTCGTATACAAACTGACGATAATAGTCATTTTCAACAATCTAACATTCAGTTGGGTAGCATGTCGGTTATGTAAAAAATCAATGTCGTAACGAATGTGTTACATCGGTCTTTTAGCTGAAGTTAACGTAACAGACCCTCTATTTTGACAAAATTTGTTGTTAGACCAGTTGATCGCGTCTGTTTGTATTATCCCAGACATCAATTTTGTAATCATTGTTGTGGTGCTAGACGTATGTTTCTCCTTCATCCATGAACCAACGGAGTAGCCATCGGTTAACAACATCGCCCATCTAGGTGTCGCCTTAAACTGACGTTAAATATCTTACATTAGAGATGCAAAAAGATACCTGTGTACTAGATATTGTACCACCGTAGTTTACATTTGTGTTTGACCGTTACTTACGAAGTGAAGAATCCTGTTAAACACATAAAGACACATGCACTAGCTATGTTTCTACATTATACATGATTTATTCTTGTAAGTTCAAGTATCTATCAGAAATGGGAGATGACACGTGAAACCGATACAAAATCAAGTATCATAGTTTTGTGACCCTCTATTATGTGTGTGGAAGAATGGTCATTTTCACATGTAACTGGTGATAATTTATTTGTCTATTGTGTGTTCGCATGTATGTGTCGGTGTTTTTTAGACTAGATATGCACATTCATTGTACATGATCCTAAAAAATGTTATTATTTTATGGATCTGGTTATAGACTATAACATTACATATTTCAAAATATAATGGTCAATTATTTAACATTACTTCTCACTTTAACCGACAACTTACGGTTCGTTATGCTCTCTTTCGTATTCATTTCTATGTAGCCTGAATATGGATGTACAATATGTAATTTCCTAGAATAACTTTACGACATTTACTTTTGTATAAGTAAAGACACATAGATTAAAGAATTTAAATTTCAACATTTTCTAAAGTAGCTAGGAAAAGTAAATGTAGTAAAACGGATGCTCCTTTTACGAAAAATAGTAGAATTGTGGTATGTGATGGACTAGAAAATAACATAATTTCGACAATGAAACTTTTTCTAGAGGTGTGTAGGATGCTATGAAGAGAAGTTTTAGGATTTCTACATATCCAATCTGAAATTGAATTGATAGATTTGAGATTGGAAAGATTAGTTCAAAACCATATGCGTACATGTGGTCATGATGTCATGTACCCTTGTTTTATGTGATTATGAAGCTAATATCAAAGTTAGAGGATCAGATGGTTGTTATAATATTACAATGATCCTTGATGGGATTTATTCCACAATACTATATCTTTTAAATTAATGAGATATGGAGATCCTTTCATGATAGTATTATATTCAATATACTTAGATATATTTTTTTGGAAATTTTTTATTAGTGGTATCATAGCATGAAAACTTGTCGGAATGTAGACCGGGAGATGATGGATCTATGATTCTAGTTTCATTATATTTATATGTTCCTAGAAGGAGTTATTTAGGTTTGAAATATGGTAAAATTATTGATGAATTATACATTTTGAACCAAAGTGTTTACTTGATTCGGGAAAAGCATGATACTAAAGGATGGCATACGACCTTGGTACTTAGTAGGCAGCATAGAGCTTGATTCAATGATTGTATGACGGTGCCCAAGAGAGCCATGGATTAGCCATGAATTTCCTAGATGCATCCCTTGGATGTATAAATCAAATGCTACCAAAGTGTTCTCCTTTGGTAGTTACATCCGGACTTCCAATAGTGACCACACACATCGTAGTGCTCTCTGATTGTGGGCATGCACCCGTATTGCAAGCAAACGTTTGAGCGTGCATCATCGACCAAGGCTATCGAAGACTCATGATTATCGTGTTTAAATTATCTTAATTTCGGGTATGATTTACATGTTACTTAGCGTATTATATGGTATAAATGTACATTATGGTACAAAGAGCATGTCATATGATATTGTATGAAATAGTCTGTTGTATGTTACTTTTCTTAATATCATGTATGTATAATTCAAACTCACGAAGCATGAGATACTGCCCCATTATATGTTCTTAGTTTTGCACTATATGTCTTCATAGAGTAGTACTAGCGAGTGACTTGTCCCGGCTAGACACCATGGCCTATCCTATGGTAGGCATAATATGTATCCTTTGTCTTACGAATTATATGCCGATATATAATAGAAAGCACATAATAAAATATATGTTCTCTTTTCTAAATAATTATATTTGGCTCTGACAACTGACATCCTTGGCTAAACCATATCTCTTGGGGCAAATATGATGGAAACCATTCAATTTTGAGAAAACGACCGCTGCTTGTGTTGTAACAGATGGAATGCTTGCAGCAAAAATTAATTCTATATTTGCTTCGAGGAACTTGATTGTTTTCATCCTAACAAACACCCATAGAAATATCCCGTGGATCAATCACTTTAAAATTACATGCGTTTATCCACGCTTTCATATAGATTTTTCCATACTTTTAAGCGTGAAAAAATGTGATCTCCACCCTATGTAAAAGCGTGACAAACTGTAAAGTGGAAATTTATCCACACTTTTCGATGTTGATTTTTCTTCCCTATTTTTTGGGTGACATCTGATTACCCACCCATTTTAATGTGGATTTTTCTTTTCCTTCTTTTGTGTGACAAGTTGTTCACACTTTTTGATGTGGACTTTTCTTCCCTCTTTTTTGTGTAGCATCTACTTGCTCACCCTTATTAAAGTAGAGAAATTCTTGTTTCTGTTTCTCCAAATTCTTGACGGGAATATTTTCCCACTCTAAAAAGAGTGGAAAATTAAGGAAAAAGAGTGGAAAAAAATTAAACGTTCAAAAGTACTGTATACTTATGTATGTCAACGTACATCAGAGTTTTGAGATGTCAACATATATCAGAACTTTGCTAGGCATATATGTCAAAATAAATGTCTTCCAATATATTAAAATCTAAATGGATGTATTTTACACTGTATACAATCTGTACAACTTCAACTAACACCAACATACATGTCCATATCCGTTTTTCTATTTCAACCTTTTTTTTTGGGTTGGGGCATTTGGGTTCAGTGGTGCCTGGAGGCGGCAGCGGTCCCTGGAGTCACCAATGTTTGGAGTAAAACGAATTGAAGTTGGTTGGCAGGACGGAGCAATCAGTGTCGATTAACAGCCGGTGCTAGGCGCTGAGGTGGTTGGCTGCAATGCGGTCACCTGGACATGAAGGCAGCAGCTGGACGAGGAATCGGCGATGAGTTTCTAGGAGTTGGAAGTCACGACGCAGCAGTCACGCACTGGAGAAACGAGTTGTCTTCTATTACAACCTTCTTGAGATTTTTCCCAATATCTTGTCTTTATGATGGATACATGAAAAATGTTGTCCGACACATGCAAGGATGTACCACCTCATCGTTCTTCTCTAGATGCAATAATGATGATGTAGACATTTTCCACTCACTTTGGAAATGCTCTCACACCAGAGTAATTTGGACTGCACTTGAGAGTCATGGTCTAGTCACGAGCAAGGTCAACTAAATGATCGCACTGGTTGTCCATCAATTTCAAAGCATCACAGACTTTAAAAAATAGACCAACCTGGATCACAGTGGCTTTGAAGAGAATATGGTTTGTGAGGAACAACTATGTGTTCAATGGGACGATCAAGCCAATGGTGATCCTCGCCCAATCAATCATACCACCAAACAATTACTTGAGTAGAACCTACACAAATATACAAATAGCTCCAATAAGAAAATTCTATCAAGAGTTATCCATGAGCAAATCCTTGACCCCACTCATATAGAGAAACGATTTCTCTGTGTTTTTTAGCCTACAAATAAAAAGACAAAAAATAAGAAAGAGACAATACAACTAATGATGCAAGAACACTAAGAAAATGAGTTTATAAGTAAAATTTGATTTCAATTAAAAAGTTTTTTTGGTGTAAAAGATAATCATCTTGTTTATAAAGAAAAGTAAAAATGTATAAGAAGAATGTTTGTAACTATTGGCTGGATCATTGGCACAAACAAAGCATAACCCATGAAAGAAGAGAGAAAACCAAGTGACTATCTATACACCGAAACGCCCCCATCACAAACAAGGAGCGACATTCATTAAACATGTTGTCGGGTCAAAGAAAATCATATATACATATTAACATAACTCATCATAACCTGAACTGTAAGGAACAAATCTTATATTATATTATATATTTGTTCCTCCCCTATTTATATATATGTTCCTCCCCTACTTAAACATCAAACACCGCCTCACTCATATATACCCCACTGCCGTAAGGCATGGACCAACAATGAACACACCACGAGCAACACAGAAAGAGGAGCTCTTCAAAACCTTCAATCGCCATCCACTAGCTTTTCTATTCCCATTCGTATTTTTGTTTCAGTAAACTATGAGCAAGACAACACAGTTATGGAGGCAAACATGCATACTATCTATCTTTGCCTTACATTTAACTAGTTGACTCGCTTCTTATCTGGTTAGGGGCTCTTTCAATCAGGTTTCCCTGCTTCCTCTCTCTGTAATTTAGCAAATTGACTATTCTTCATCATTTAATTTTTCACAGGGTAGAAAGAGGTTGTGCATATGTTTAGTATGACTTTGGAGCATGATTCCTAGGCACTCAAATAGCATCACGAGCTGAAAAAATAAATACAAGTATCAACCCCCAATAAGCTTAAATCGTTGATGCCAACTAGTAGCTTCTGAAGAGAAGATTAGTTAACATTTCAGCAAAACCACTAGATTCAACAAACAAAATCGAACACTTCCAAAGAAATAAAAATGATAATAATATTCTTGACCAACTAATATCATCTACTCAGTAGAAATCTATATTATTAACCAAATGTTCGCAACACATTAATTGACCAACAGTTATCAGAACATTAAGATATCATATGAAAATCCAATCAGCTGCTAACCAGTAGCACACAAAGAAAATGCATTTATATATACACTCTAACCTCGTGTTAAGAAACTTTTTAAACTCGCCTAAGAGTGTACACACTATCGTATTTTAAACTCCCATTCTACATCAACTCCTCAAAGAAAATGGGCGTTGCCTATTCTAATTCATTTTGTGAACCATGATGTTTAATGCCAAGTATACCAAGTAGGGAAGGACAAATGTATTGGGTTTTTTTTTCTACAAATATGACACTTCCTAAGATAATAAAAGAATAACAGACTTCAATGATGTAAGAGAAGCTTGAGAAAAAAGAATTCCCTACGCCACATGTACATCGTATATACAAACGTGTTTGTATAGAGACAACACTACTAGTCATCGCAGGATAAATGTGTAATTGATTCTAGATATGGAAAAATTAAGAACTTTTACTCGACAATGGAAAATAAGTAGCTATTATGAACAAGAATGCAACAAAAATACAATCAGTTCAGCAGTAAGAGATTTCGATACAGGAATGATGGGGTTCACACTGACTCCTCCCCCGTTGACTCGTTCCAAAAACTTTTTGCACTTCCAAAGCAAAGAATGAATGCTCGAATTTCCGTCAAATGACCTGGCCTCCCCTGGCTCTTCCACCGTCCGCCGGGCTCCCTTTCCATCATTAAGTCCAGACATGGTTGGATCTATATAGAGGCAGTTTGAGATGATTTCTTCACCTTCTTTATGAAAGTCTCATATCCTGCTATTTGGTCTCTCTCACCCTCCCAGGATAAACAACAGCAGGCTCCGCAAGAGATCCACTGGTAGATGCAAGGCCAACAAAATACATGTCCACAGCAGGTGATGACGAGTTCTTTGGCCAACTTCAGGAGGCACTTTTAGCATGAAAACAAAGAGCCGGAGAAAGCGGTATTGTGGATGTTCTTAGTGTGTGCGCCGGCCCTGAAACCGTGAGACCCCTGGGAGATAAGGGTTAGTTCTTCATCATGGAGCATTCCCTCAAGGTGAGCACTTTCAACCGTTCCCTTGGAGTGGAAGGTGGCCTGGTGAATGGTGCGATCAATGAATGACGGTTGTTCAACATGCAAGAGATGATAATTAGAGTGCTCAAAAGTCATAACCGGCTTCCAATGTTGCGCTAGATTCCCAGCAATCTTCCATCGCTGCCGTAAGCGGAGCAGTGCTGTCATTGGAGCCGAAGGATTCATCCTCCTTTGCGGCAAGTGCCCAACCTGCCAGTCTGTCGTGGACCTCTTCCGCCCCACCATCACAGTGATCTCAATCAATCACCGACGCAACAAAGTCCCACGACAGTGCCCTGGGTGGGTGCCTTCTCGGCCAGAAGATTAAGGTGACATGACAAACAATTATTTTCCATTCAACACATGGATGGATACTTACAAGATAAAGACAAAATTGAGAGATCTCCCATTTAAAGATTGCTTCACGAAAACAAAAGTAGAGATTAATGACATTTCTTTGGAAATTGAACACATATTAGAGAGCTTGTCATCTCAGTTGGTAAAACAACAATAAGAACAAGGTGATGCATGCTCATCATCTAAGTGGAGGAAGGAACTCACAAAGATCCAAGAAACTTTGAAAACAACAATAACGGCTGATGCTACATCTGTGTCTGTTATGAAGGAGTTACCGGTAGAAGAAGTTACCACACAATGGTTAAATGATGTGTACTCTGCTTTCAATGACCACGCAGTTGCAGTCATAAGAAATATAAATGAGTTATACAGAATAATGATGAAATTATACATAGAACTGGAGAAGAGTCATTCTCCTCCTTGTTTTTTGGTTTTCTTATGAAGAAGTTACTCCACTTGACCATGAACTTCCAGAACAGTTGGGAGCAAGAAACCAGACAATGTGGTCCTACGGGAGTAGAAACTTACCTTCTCAGGAGGCTCCAATTCAGTCTGACTTACCTTCTCAAGGGGAAATAAGGAATTTCGGACTATCTTCGTCCTGCCATGCCCAAAGTCGATTCTTTCACCCATCTGCGGTGCTGATGAAGCTGAATAACTGTTCCTGCTCCTTGAACTTGCTCTGACATCGCCAACATCCATCTCGACGATCTTGATGTTTTCTTCCGCACTTATGTCCATCTCGTGTACATGGAACAATTTGCAAAAATCTTATTATAGTTATGTCCATTGTTGCTACATTGCTTAGAATGAAAAAAAAAATAGAAAGGATGTGATATAAATAAAAAAAGACAACATCTTTCTTACATATGCTCTGCGACCTCTAGGATTCATAGGGGACAGTGATCTCCTATGGATGAACACCCTGTGAGCGGTATATTGTGCTTCCTCGACCATCCTGACTCTTTGAGCTCTAGCTCTTTACTGGACTGACACTAGTGCTTCCATACAGCGTAGCGTGACCGTGGTCTGTTTCCTCACAAGGTGTCCTCTTATCAATGCCTGGAGTTTTACCAACCCTTTCAATGCCCTTAATGCTTTCTGTGCCTGCAAGTAATAAATACATTTTCAATAATGTATTGACACTAAAATTCGTCCTAGCATATCCCTCACCCTTGTGGAGATATTTCTAGTGAAAGCATCCCTACAACATCAGTTGTAGAGAATAGTTCAATCAAGTCCAACAAGTCAGAATGTTGCCAACTCCGAACATAACAAAGTCATAGCTCAGTGACTAATTCCTAGCATAAAGAAGCGTCTAGAATAATAATCTATTTGGATGTTACCTGGAGGCTGGAGCTGGCTCCTAGCTATTTAGTTTGAGCTCACAGCTGGCCAGCTAGTTTCAGTGTTCTTCTAGCTAGTTGACTGTGAGTAAGCCACATGTAGTGGCTCTTAGGCACTTACGCTCTAATAAGTTTAATGAAGTACAGATGATAGTGGAAAAGTTCGTTGGAACAACTGGATTTTACATGTTGAGATTCAGTGTACTAGATAACTGTATTCAACCCGGTCTATCATGCCTTGACGAATAAAGGCAGTTAGAATGCAAGCACGGACAATTATTTTAGGTCAACATCTAAAGAGGAGGTATGTGCGGCCAATTTCAAGACATAGATGTAAATATAATTCTAAGGGAATTTCCAAGGACATATAGTCATGTGGCTGGAAACAACATTTAGGAAATCAAGGTCCTTCAAATATATGTAAAATTGGATTAGAACAATACACAGGACAACAATCAAGAAAAACAAACCATCTCCTTCCGTTAATTTTATCTACATCAATAACCAAACCTATGGGGATTTCATTTTGGTGTGTACGGTATTCCAAGCATGTCATTAGTTAATAGTAAATTTTATCATGATGGTCAGCACATCAAATTGTAGGATGTACAATTTTTCCTATTGGTGTGAAGTTTCATTCTTAAATAGATGTAGAACGGTTTATGTACCAAATAAATTGTGTGTTTCCCTCCTTGTTTTAGTATATATAAATATAATATCTGGGGTTTAATATGAGTTGAGGAGTCATTTTAATCAAATGAATCTCATCAACTATGAAAAAAAAGACAACTAATTCTGTTTACAGAAATTCACTTGGCTCGTCCGTGGTTATGAATTTCTCGTCACAATAGTGATAAGATAATAAAATTCAGGAAGGAGTGATTACTGTAATAACTAACACGAGTACAGTAAAATTTCATTCAAGTTAATTGGATTTAACAATCTAGAGACATGACCCCAGAACCTACAATTTGGATCTTCATATGAGATCTTGCATTTGCATCCAGTGACGACGACACTGCGGTGGGGTCAAAAGTAATTAAAGTGTTGGTTGGTTTCGGGATTATAAACGCAAAGATAAAACATAAAAAGAAAAAAAAATGTGTGAATAAGGAAAGGCGTACCAGGTAAGATCAAAAGGCAGTCTGGATCTTGACGGTAGCGAGTTGTTCTACTACAGTGGCGGGCCTCCTGGATGCAGTTGCGGTGAGGCGTATGAAATTAGTAGAATGCTTACTCAAATAGGGAATAAAATACAAAACTAATTACTTTAAAGCATGATTTCCAACACTTAAAAAATATCAAGAACTGAACAAAAGAAATACAAGTAGCAACCCCTCAATAAGCATGATTCTTAGCACATTAAGATATCACCTGAAAATCCAATTAACCAGCAGTTCCTAGCACACTAAAGAAAATGGGGATTTTGTGGAACTAAAATCTGAAATAATAAGCATGTAGAGTACACAGACAACCGTCTAAAGAATTTGGAAAAAAGAACAAACAACTAACAGATAAAATCCCATCGAAAGTAGACATGCATTCATATATAAGACCCATAATTAATTGTCCTATGTATTGTTTGAATAACTACATGTATATGCAGCTATGTACCCTACGGGTTTCAAGGCATATACACTCCAATGAATCATGTTTAGGGTATGGTATTTGATGACTCCTATGTGCTAGATATAATGTCAATGTTAGATCCCAATATATACAAGAATCAGAGTGCTCCATCAGATTATTTTGTTGGATTTGTCATCCTCCAATGCGAGGTGATTCAAGTTAGCATAATGATAGAAATTTATCCTCCTAGATTTGATAATCATCCCCTATCTTGTGGAGTACATGATCATTTATCCGATTTATATTGTGCAACTAATGATGGACCGTAGTACTCATATTCTCATGTTCCTCTTAGAGGGGCTCATTACCAACCAGTTGGTAATGATGTTTACATCCTCCAATGCGAGGTGATTCATGTTAATATATATTCATTTGAATAGTCAAAATTCGTTGAAATGCAACATCTTAATGAATTAACTAAAGTTATTCATGTGAGAGCTATTCAACAAGGGAAAATGAGTAACTATTGTGAACAGGTATGCAACAAAGATATATTCAGCTCAAAAGTCAGAGATTTGCATACCTCATTATTGAGTATAGGCATGGCTAGTCTATATAGCAATAATTTGAGATGGTAGCTTCACCTGCTATCTGAAAAGCTCATATCCTGTAGTTTGGCCTCTCTCACCCTCCCAGGATAGGCTAAACAACCATTTAAAGTAGGTCAGGGTAGTTGTCTAGTGATGAAGAAAGCTAACCCAATGTGTGGTGATTACTTTGATTATCATTGATGCCATACCTGCATGACATAAAACCATTTGTTACCAAAAAAGAATAGAAATATTAATAAGTACATATAGGATTCTATTGAACAAATATATTAATGTCGGAAGCAAGCACCTGCTATCCTCCACTCCTGCAGTAGTGGGCACTATGATGTTGCTGCAGACATTGGCAAACAAGAGAACCATGAGTTTATCAACAATGACTAGTCTCTGGATTGCTATGGCACAGAAAAAGTGAGCAGTGTCATGGGTAGCTTCTCCTGCACCTCTTGACCTACTAAATCAACAGTTCAATCACATTTTCATCAAAGCACTCATGCACACATTACTTGACACCTCTCACATCATTCTCTCATAGAGAGAGAGAAAGAAACCAAATAGAGATACACATCCAACACATAAATGCATTCAACATATTCTAATCTATTAAAAATGATGAATTGTTCATAAAAACATTTGCATATGAAATGTAAATGCACTATTGGACTTAGAATCCAGTTCACATAAAGACAACAAATACTACAATACTTTCTACTCTAATTTAAAGTAGAATGAAATATAAACGCACTATTGGACTAAGACTCCAGTTCACGTAAAGACAACAAATACTACAACACTTTCTACTCTAATTCAAAGTGGAATGAAACATTAACGCCCTTGGGAACTCAGACTCCAGCTCTTAGTCTATTTCAATTCCCATCCTGAATTCCACAAGCACTTGAAGCATGTGAACCAACCTACAATGTCCAACAAGTCATATTAGGAACAAATATGAAACTTCTGATTTTCACATTATAACTGGACAAATATTGAATATCAAGCGTGCTACTGTATTAGTGTGTAACTATTAATAGATAGATAACGGGTCTAGAATATGCTAGACAACATGAATAATGATTTAGTTTTCAAGCTAGAAGAGTCCTTGTGTGATCTCGCTCGGTCTCTAAGAGTAGGTAATTTTTTTTGCTTGTAGATTAGGAGCAAGAAAAATCCATACAGGTTGAATGATTTGAGTTCTCAGGGACTGGATGGTGTTATGTGAGATCCAATCCACTACATTTATTGGGTAGTACAATTAAAGATAAAGTCTACTGTATAAACTCACAACATGAATATAGTACAGAGAACTTAAATGTACCACCAAATAAAAAAATTGGAGATAAACATTAAGCAATAGTACTTACTTCTTCACTCTATCTGTTTCTTTCATTACCATCCCTTCGAATAGGATCACCAAGCACTATACCATTCCTGGAAAGTGCAGAAGTGATGCTCCTTAGTTGGCATTAGATATTTGCATGTGAGTTCTTCAATTGTTCATTCTCTTTCAGCATGGAAACATGTGCATTCTTCAATTCTTCATTCTCTTTCTCTATGGAAACAAGTTTTTCTCTGACATCAGTGAAGTCATCTATGGAACTGGATTTTCTCAAGTCAGCTTTCAGTCCAAACACTTGACTCCGAGAAACTCCATGGCCATAACCAATCACTTTTTGATTAGATATCTCTTCATCATACATTAGTTCATTAAATACTTCATCTTCTATAGCTTCTTTGGGCAATTCAGGGTGCTCTACAATGCGTTCATCCACCAATTTTTCAACAGTTTCCTCAATTAGAGCCAACATATATTTAAGAGTATGCATCAGATATATAATTACTTTTAAGGTCATGTAATAATGTTGAGAAAATTAACACACCAAAAATTCTTTAGTGTTTGTATCATGGATATAGCTTCCATCTTTTCTCTGGTGCGTAATCTTCCAAACTTCCAAGATGCTAGGCTCCCTGCTTTTAGTTTTCTCCTATAAAAATACACATCAAATTATAATCAACATGAAGTGAAAAAAGGAATGAAATTTTAAAGATGCAGGCCTATAATATCATATCTCACAAATTCAAACTTCATTTGGGCAAAGCTCTTTGATCATGTGGTATGGCAATCGACTTTCTGAGCACATGCTCTCTTACCTATTATTGAAAGTCTCTACAAAATATAAAAAAATGCACTGGTTGATATAATAAGTAGCAAATAACAATCTACCAATCAAAATATTCAAGGAATCACACTTACCTTCCATGTAGAAGAAAACCAATAGCTCACCAAACGGACCCCTTGCTCTCTATTTACATTCTTTGGCACATTGCTGGCAACTTGTTCTTCTATTTTTTTGTGATCGAAGTAGAGACCTTTCAATTTATGCCTATAGGTTTTCCATTTCCCATTAACATGTGATAAGATCCTTTGGTCAAGATCCAAGTCATTCGGCATATGAAACTTCCTCTAATTTCACAAAGAAGAACATAATTCAATTAGATCACATATTTATTATATATATACATGAATATGAATTTTGATATCTTACTCGAGTCAACCTCACAATAACCAATTTATAGGACTTGTGGACTTTGTGCCAACTAATTTCACCAATTGGACAAAGAGTTCCATCCTTTGCTACCTCTCCCAAGAATCTAACCAACAAGTGTCCTCCTTTTCCTATTAGTTGCTTAAACTTGTTGAATTTCACAATGAATTTCAATGACTCTGGAACCCATACTTGTGACAATTGAACCTGTCCTTTCTTTGTTCCAACTTTTCCATCAGAATCTACAAGATTATCAAAATATTAACATCAAGGGATAACAATAACAAAAAATCCTTAAGATTTCCTAGAACAACTATGAATTAGCTATCTTAATTTTTTTTATTGGATGGTTCCTGATGGAATATTTTTGGGTTGAAGGGAAATGACTCTGTTTGAAAGAAGTCTGTGTTTTGGATTTTTTTTACTATATTTTTATTTGGCAAGTTTGTTTTCCCTATAGAGTCTATTTGAAAGGAGCTTTAGAGAGAGAAAAAATGATGACCTATAGTTTCTAGGACATCATCATCATGAAATGAAATATTTTCATTCCATGTAGGTTTTGAGGTTGCTCATGAACTGCTTGAGAATCTCCTGCTTCATCAAAATGATCCCCATCTTGGTGTGATGTTGATGTATTGCCATGGACCGTTGGAGTTGGCTCTCTTTCCATGAAACATGATGTTGTTCGTTTACTTTGCCACATTCCTCTCCTTCAAAGGGTGTACACCTAAAATTTAGTAAAATATGTTAATATATGAATCATAATAAATGTTAGTTTAGAATTTGATGTGTCGCATAAGTTTGATAGTATCCACGCCTGATTTAATGGAAATCAGTTGACATTTGTAAGGACGGAATCTTAAGCAGTCATATAAGGAGACGAAATTGAACATATATTATTGGTTCAGTTCATAGAAATTTACATGTAAAGAACATAAATATTGTTAGAAGCAATATATTTTATTTGTTTTCTTTTACCAGCCCATTACCAAATAGGAAAACCGAAATAAGCAAGATGAACAACTTTTATTGCCATTATTTAAAAAATTACAGATCATGCACAGCTCATAACTATCATTAAAAATCTGAAAAACAAAAAACCTATAGAAGACACATTCCAATAGGAGTTTGGGGTCTTTAAATATCAACTAAGTTTTGCCTTTATCTTCCATTCTTCCATTCCAAACTTTCCCCTTTTGTAAAAAAAGCTATGTGTTAATGTCATCACCATCCATTTCAGAGTCCACTCCAACATCAAAAGAATCTCTAATCTTGTGTTCAATGGCATATAACCATGATTTTTCTATTTCATCCACGACATAAAAAACCTACTTGGCTTGAGATGAAAAGATAAATGGATCATCTTTAAGTGATCTACCAGTATGCATCAACCTGGAGAAATTCACACAAGAATAATTATATTGATAATCATGTTTGAACCCCCTTGTTGATGTTATATCTACCCAGTCACATCGGAAAAGCACAACTTTACATGTCCCATAGTAGTCTAATTCATAAATATCAGTGAGTCTGCCATAGTAAGAATCTCCTTCAGCTTTGACCATGACACCGGAGTTTTGTGTCTTTCTATATGTTTATCGGTCTAATGTGTGAAACTTATAGCCGTTGACTATAAACCCCTTAAGCCTTTTAGCATATGAATTGGGTCCACGAGCTAAGGACCTTTTCAACACTCCTTCATTAGTGCCCACATCAATATTTGGTACCTATAAGAGTATGACAATATATTAGCCAAATTAATTATGTTTGAATTCCACTCTAAAATTATTCGATCATGTATTCATTACCTGAGAATTAATCCATGTGGAAAAATCATCTAGTAACCAATTCGCCTCTAATAATTGATTAACTTGGATCCCTTTTTGTAGACATTCTTGTTGTTGACTCAAGGTCAATTAGGTCAATGTTGACTCATGTCTAAATTGACTAAACCCTTGTTTTGATGATGACTAACCATTCCACATATTGGTGTCTAATGCTTCTACATTGAGTAATTTCAGATTAGGTTTAGACACACTCCAAATGCCCTAACTTGCGCATATCAAATTGGAGAAAAGACAAGTCAAAATAGCTACAAGTGTGCAATTTGGGATCTCTATGTAAATGACCTTAGAATTGCTTTGTAATCACTTGTAATGATTGTATGACTTGTAATTAAGCTTAGAAAAATTATTGGGACACAAAAATCCATCGTTTGTACAGTTTATGAAAATTCCAAAATACCCTTAACAGGGATTTTGTCGGCCGAATTACAAACTCGGCCGATCCATATATTGTGGAATTTTCTGGGCTGTCGGCCGAGTTTCCAACTCAGCCGATCCCTGTTCGGTCGAGTTTCAATGATAGGAAACTCGGCCGATCCACTGGTCAGTCAAGACTGAAGGTCGACTGATCGGTCGAGTTTCCCCATGGAAACTCGGCCGACAGTCTGCCTCTCAGACTTGTCGTCTAGTGTGTCGGCCGAGTTGCCTTTAATGAAACTCGGCCGATCGGACTGTACTGAAATGCAGAAAAAGCAATTCTAGCCGTTGTGGAGTTGCAACAAGTGAAAATAGATCCGTTGCAAGCCACAAAACGGCTAGTTTTCGTTCTTAAGTGTTCCCAAAGGCTAAGAGGCATCCCCAGCTATAAATAGGACCCCTTGGGCTTCATTCCAAGGTTGAGCATTCCATGCAAACTCTTTGATAGGTTCCTATTCTATAGTTGAGTGCTTCCTACAGCCTCCTTTCTCTCTCTAAGCTTAATCACTTGCTACATCCATTAGAGTGAGTAGGAAATCTGTAACAGAGCTAGTCATATTTGTATATCTTGTGAAGCTCTCACTTCCACCACCTCCCCATCTCTCATTTCCTATCATGAAGATGAAGGTTCTCTCTCTTGTCCAAGAGAGGTGAAGAAGAACAAGGGAAGGAGTCCCTTGGTGAAGATCAAGGCTGAAGACTTGGAGCTCGAGTGGGTAAGTCCTTGGAGAAGGCAGAAGACTCAAGCTCAAGTGGGTAAGACCTTGGTGGAAAAGCTTCTCCGAGTGAAGGTGAAGTCAAAGGCGGAAGATCCAAGAAGAGTGGGTAATTCCTACAAGGCCGAAGACTTGTGCAAGAGTGGGTAAGTCCTTGGAGAAGGCCGAAGACTCTTGCAAAGTGGGTAAGTCCTTGGTAAGGTTGAAGACTCTTTGTATTGGATAGGTAAGTCCTTTGTGGGTCATGTATTGTAAGTCTTATAATTGAATATAAGAGTGCAATTGGTTGAAGTCCTAGAGGTTGACCTCTCTAGGCAAGTGGACTGACACACTTCTAGTTTGAAGTGTGGAACCACTCTAAATAGCTTGTCTAATTGGTGCATGTTCAATCTCTCTTATCCTTGCTATGCATGATTTAGTTGCACTCAAATTACCTATTTAGCAACCTTATCTTGTCATATAATTTGAAGGTTTAATGAATTTTGTTTAAGTGCTTTCAGCTCTATTCACCCCCCCTCTAGAGCACCTAAGTCACCCATCTAGGATCCAACAAGTGGTATCAGAGCGGGTCTTCTCCAAGCATACTTCAACAAGTAGGAGAAGATGGGTGACTACCTAGGAGGGAGACTCTCGACCAGCCTTCCAATCTTCAATGGGAGCAACTTCCTCTATTGGAGAAGAAGACTTCAATTCTTCATCCAAGGATCAAGTCTCGAGATGTGGCAAATGGTGAACAGCCCATACATTCTACCAAAGACAAACATTGAAGAATGGGATGAAGCCACCTTGATGAAAGCAACCTTGAATGCTAGAGCCATGCACATCCTATATGCCTCCATGACCCCCACCGAGTTCAACCGGATTTCCTCTTGTGAGACGGCCTATGAGGTATGGAGAAAGCTTTGCATCACTTATGAGGGGACAGATCAAGTGAAGGAAAGCAAAGTGTACATGCTCAAAGGGTTGCTTGAGAACTTCAAGATGGGAAAGGAAGAGAGCATAGCCAACATGTACTCAAGGCTCAACACCATATTGAATGGTCTTACTGTTCTAGGACATCCTATGTCTAGTGGAGAGATCAACTCAAAGATCCTTAGAACTCTCCCCAAGAGATGGGAATCCAAGGTGACTTCCATTGAAGAAGCAAGGTCGCTTAGGGATATTCCTATTGAAGAGCTCATTGGAAATCTACAAGCACATGAAGCCACACTTGACAAGAGGGAGGAAGTAGAAAGACAAGAGAAGAAAGAGCTAAAGAGAATGAAGAAGGCTGAAATGAAGGCTCAAATTGAAGCTATCATGGAACAAGTCTCTCCATCCTCTCAAGCTAAAGAAGATGCCATGTACTCCAAAGGTCGACTCTACAAAGGCAAGTCCTCCTCCATCCGGTGCTTCACATGTGGAAAGAAGGGTCACTACAAGGAAGATTGCCCACAAGGCAAAAAGACCCATCTTCACAAGAAGAAATGGCAATCAAGCTCAAGTGGCTCCTACAACTCAAGCTCAAGTGAAGATTCAAGTGAAGGATCAAGATCAAGCTCAAGTGATGAAGGAGAATGTCATTTTGCTCTTGTAGCATCAACAAGTGAAGATTCAAATGAGGTAAATCTAGACTCTTTAGATAAAGAATCCTTGATTGATCTCATTCATGATATTTGTGCATCTCTTAAGTCTTCTAAAAAGAAAAAGAAAAAGCTTGCTAAAATTGTTGATAATTTGCATATAGAACTAGATGATCTTGAATATGCAAATTCTTGCTTGCTTATTGATAAAAATGATTGTCTTAGCCAAGTAGACTCTCTTAAACTTGAAAATGCTAGTTTACTTGATAAGATTAAATTTCTAGAAGCTCAACCTCTCATGCCTAATTCTAATGAAGAACATACTTTAATTGTTGATTCTCTCATGCATGACATTGATGTTCTTAAATCTGAAAACAAAAACAAAGATTTTGTTTTGCATGAATTAGAACTAGAGAATGCCTCCTTGCTTGCTAAAATCAATGGACATGAATCTTGTTCTAGTTCTACTAATAGAGAGAATGATGTTGCTGCTCTTCATATTGATAGAGATTCTTATTTAACTAAAACTCTTTGCCTAGAAAATGATCTTCTACATGCTAGAGATAACATTAATCAATTGTCTTCTACTATTGCTTCTCTTAAGAATGATAATGATAGTTTAAGATCTTCTTTGCAAAGATTCTTAGTTGGTAAAAAGAATCTTAATCAAATCCTAGACCATACTACTAAACAAATTGGTAGACATGGTTTAGGGTATGAAAATAGTCAAGGGAACAACAAAGATAAAGGACCTCCAATATTCCATGGAGAATCCTCTAGTTCCAAGACTATGGGCACATGCAATTATTGCAATGATTTTGGCCATTATTCTATTTGTTGTCCTTTTAGGAAAGCACCCAAGAGCAATAGGACTTGGGTTGCGAAGCTAACCCCTCCGGACCCAAAAACATGATTGGGGACCATTTCATCTTTCTTCTTGTAGGTACTTGCAAATGGATTGACTTGAGCTATTGAATTGAAAATTGACTTCTCAATCCATATAAAAGAAGAAAGGTGAGATGTGCAGAGGGTGACACCAAGTAGAAAAGCAATGGTAAGCACAAAGGTAATGGTTTTATTGCTTATAACCTATCCTAACTTGTTCTTGTCAAGTGAGTGTGCACTATACATATGGTTTTTGAGTTAAAAGTGGTATTTTTGTGATTCTCTTCACACTCTTGCTCAAAAACTGTTTCTAATGCTTCTATAGTGCATTACTAACTTGCTTAGACATGTTTGGATATGGTTGGTATATTTAGCATGCCTTTAAATATGTTTTTATAAAATAGGTGTGCTTGGTATCAATGGGTGTTGCCAGCAAATCTGTCGGCCGAGTTTGCCCTAGTGAAACTCGACCGATAGGCACCAATGGGTGTTGCCAACTGCTGTGATCGGCCGAGTTGCCAATGCACAGAACTCGACCGATTACACTGTGCACAGAATATACTTTTGGCTTATTGAGTGAGAATTTCCCTCTCAACTAGATTTTCTCAACCAATAGCCTTATTCTTTGGCACTCTCTTTTGGTACCTTTATATATGCATATTGCCATGTTCTACATTGCCTATCTTGCTTACAACTCTATCTCTCTAATTGCTCTAAATTGGTATATCTATATGTTGCAATTACTTGCTTTGAGTTGTTTTGCAGGTTTTGATGATGATCTATTTGGATCTCTTAGTTGTGTCTAAAATTGCTTCCGTTGTGCTCTAACTTGCTACATCTATATAGGTGTATATCTTGTTGTTGATACAACTTTGAGGTTCTTAGGGGTAATCATCTTATGGTAAGGATGCATATCTAGTGAGTTATATCCTCTCATGCTTCTAAAATTGCATATCTCTTGGTTTGGATATATCTCTATATCTACTCATAGCTTGCTTTATCTTGTATATCTCTTTGCTATGATCTAGATCCTACTAGTAGTCCTAACTTGTGATATCATCTACTAGTAGTTCGCATACATGTAGTTCTAACCCTATCAATAAGTGGTATACTTGATCATCTATATGTTATGTTTGTATCTTATCTTATACATGCTCAAGATTGTTCTTTAAATTGCTTATCTACTATCTTGAGTTTCTTGCATAACATTGTGATGCAGGGTTCATAGATCTACATGATATGTAGAAATTGGAGTATTTTTTGGATTTTTATGCAGGTTTTGCTCCAATTTCAGTTTTTGCTGCAAGTATAGTGCTCTTTATGCAGAAACACCCTTCTGAGCAAGACTCATTGCTATGCCATGAGCTCCGATGGTTTTTGGTCAAATTCCATCATCTTGAGGGTCAAAGTTGTGATTTATTGTTTTTCTGCAGCACTGTATCTTGCATTTTTGGGATGTTCAAGTATATGTTTTAACTTGCTTTTCTTTCTATGCTTGGACAAGACCCTATATGTGCTCTTCTACTCTCCTTATATAACTTTTGTTATCTTCTTTCTCTTAACAAGTGGTGTTTCTTAGTTTCTTCACACCCCCACCTTTTTGAAATGACAAAGGGGGAGAAAGATATGTCTTCTTTTGACAACAGGGAGAAGGCATGTCTTACATGAAGCAAAGAAGCGTGTCCATGTAAAGGGGAGAAGGTAAATGGGAGAAGACATATATGTGTAGAACATATATGAGTAGAAGACATAGTTTCTATAAATGTTATGAAAGCTAACCATGCAGGAGAAATAGCATCAATTGAGGGGGAGTATGAAAACTCCACTAGCATCAATTGAGGGGGAGCATATGAACTCAATTCTACTGAAACCCCTAGGTTCCTCCGAAGGTATGATTTTACTTACAAGCTTTCAATACATTTATGGAATGGTTTGTCATCTTCAAAAAGGGGGAGAATGTTGACTCAAGGTCAATTAGGTCAATGTTGACTCATGTCTAAATTGACTAAACCCTTGTTTTGATGATGACTAACCATTCCACATATTGGTGTCTAATGCTTCTACATTGAGTAATTTCAGATTAGGTTTAGACACACTCCAAATGCCCTAACTTGCGCATATCAAATTGGAGAAAAGACAAGTCAAAATAGCTACAAGTGTGCAATTTGGGATCTCTATGTAAATGACCTTAGAATTGCTTTGTAATCACTTGTAATGATTGTATGACTTGTAATTAAGCTTAGAAAAATTATTGGGACACAAAAATCCATCGTTTGTACAGTTTATGAAAATTCCAAAATACCCTTAACAGGGATTTTGTCGGCCGAATTACAAACTCGGCCGATCCATATATTGTGGAATTTTCTGGGCTGTCGGCCGAGTTTCCAACTCAGCCGATCCCTGTTCGGTCGAGTTTCAATGATAGGAAACTCGGCCGATCCACTGGTCAGTCAAGACTGAAGGTCGACTGATCGGTCGAGTTTCCCCATGGAAACTCGGCCGACAGTCTGCCTCTCAGACTTGTCGTCTAGTGTGTCGGCCGAGTTGCCTTTAATGAAACTCGGCCGATCGGACTGTACTGAAATGCAGAAAAAGCAATTCTAGCCGTTGTGGAGTTGCAACAAGTGAAAATAGATCCGTTGCAAGCCACAAAACGGCTAGTTTTCGTTCTTAAGTGTTCCCAAAGGCTAAGAGGCATCCCCAGCTATAAATAGGACCCCTTGGGCTTCATTCCAAGGTTGAGCATTCCATGCAAACTCTTTGATAGGTTCCTATTCTATAGTTGAGTGCTTCCTACAGCCTCCTTTCTCTCTCTAAGCTTAATCACTTGCTACATCCATTAGAGTGAGTAGGAAATCTGTAACAGAGCTAGTCATATTTGTATATCTTGTGAAGCTCTCACTTCCACCACCTCCCCATCTCTCATTTCCTATCATGAAGATGAAGGTTCTCTCTCTTGTCCAAGAGAGGTGAAGAAGAACAAGGGAAGGAGTCCCTTGGTGAAGATCAAGGCTGAAGACTTGGAGCTCGAGTGGGTAAGTCCTTGGAGAAGGCAGAAGACTCAAGCTCAAGTGGGTAAGACCTTGGTGGAAAAGCTTCTCCGAGTGAAGGTGAAGTCAAAGGCGGAAGATCCAAGAAGAGTGGGTAATTCCTACAAGGCCGAAGACTTGTGCAAGAGTGGGTAAGTCCTTGGAGAAGGCCGAAGACTCTTGCAAAGTGGGTAAGTCCTTGGTAAGGTTGAAGACTCTTTGTATTGGATAGGTAAGTCCTTTGTGGGTCATGTATTGTAAGTCTTATAATTGAATATAAGAGTGCAATTGGTTGAAGTCCTAGAGGTTGACCTCTCTAGGCAAGTGGACTGACACACTTCTAGTTTGAAGTGTGGAACCACTCTAAATAGCTTGTCTAATTGGTGCATGTTCAATCTCTCTTATCCTTGCTATGCATGATTTAGTTGCACTCAAATTACCTATTTAGCAACCTTATCTTGTCATATAATTTGAAGGTTTAATGAATTTTGTTTAAGTGCTTTCAGCTCTATTCACCCCCCCTCTAGAGCACCTAAGTCACCCATCTAGGATCCAACAAGTGGTATCAGAGCGGGTCTTCTCCAAGCATACTTCAACAAGTAGGAGAAGATGGGTGACTACCTAGGAGGGAGACTCTCGACCAGCCTTCCAATCTTCAATGGGAGCAACTTCCTCTATTGGAGAAGAAGACTTCAATTCTTCATCCAAGGATCAAGTCTCGAGATGTGGCAAATGGTGAACAGCCCATACATTCTACCAAAGACAAACATTGAAGAATGGGATGAAGCCACCTTGATGAAAGCAACCTTGAATGCTAGAGCCATGCACATCCTATATGCCTCCATGACCCCCACCGAGTTCAACCGGATTTCCTCTTGTGAGACGGCCTATGAGGTATGGAGAAAGCTTTGCATCACTTATGAGGGGACAGATCAAGTGAAGGAAAGCAAAGTGTACATGCTCAAAGGGTTGCTTGAGAACTTCAAGATGGGAAAGGAAGAGAGCATAGCCAACATGTACTCAAGGCTCAACACCATATTGAATGGTCTTACTGTTCTAGGACATCCTATGTCTAGTGGAGAGATCAACTCAAAGATCCTTAGAACTCTCCCCAAGAGATGGGAATCCAAGGTGACTTCCATTGAAGAAGCAAGGTCGCTTAGGGATATTCCTATTGAAGAGCTCATTGGAAATCTACAAGCACATGAAGCCACACTTGACAAGAGGGAGGAAGTAGAAAGACAAGAGAAGAAAGAGCTAAAGAGAATGAAGAAGGCTGAAATGAAGGCTCAAATTGAAGCTATCATGGAACAAGTCTCTCCATCCTCTCAAGCTAAAGAAGATGCCATGTACTCCAAAGGTCGACTCTACAAAGGCAAGTCCTCCTCCATCCGGTGCTTCACATGTGGAAAGAAGGGTCACTACAAGGAAGATTGCCCACAAGGCAAAAAGACCCATCTTCACAAGAAGAAATGGCAATCAAGCTCAAGTGGCTCCTACAACTCAAGCTCAAGTGAAGATTCAAGTGAAGGATCAAGATCAAGCTCAAGTGATGAAGGAGAATGTCATTTTGCTCTTGTAGCATCAACAAGTGAAGATTCAAATGAGGTAAATCTAGACTCTTTAGATAAAGAATCCTTGATTGATCTCATTCATGATATTTGTGCATCTCTTAAGTCTTCTAAAAAGAAAAAGAAAAAGCTTGCTAAAATTGTTGATAATTTGCATATAGAACTAGATGATCTTGAATATGCAAATTCTTGCTTGCTTATTGATAAAAATGATTGTCTTAGCCAAGTAGACTCTCTTAAACTTGAAAATGCTAGTTTACTTGATAAGATTAAATTTCTAGAAGCTCAACCTCTCATGCCTAATTCTAATGAAGAACATACTTTAATTGTTGATTCTCTCATGCATGACATTGATGTTCTTAAATCTGAAAACAAAAACAAAGATTTTGTTTTGCATGAATTAGAACTAGAGAATGCCTCCTTGCTTGCTAAAATCAATGGACATGAATCTTGTTCTAGTTCTACTAATAGAGAGAATGATGTTGCTGCTCTTCATATTGATAGAGATTCTTATTTAACTAAAACTCTTTGCCTAGAAAATGATCTTCTACATGCTAGAGATAACATTAATCAATTGTCTTCTACTATTGCTTCTCTTAAGAATGATAATGATAGTTTAAGATCTTCTTTGCAAAGATTCTTAGTTGGTAAAAAGAATCTTAATCAAATCCTAGACCATACTACTAAACAAATTGGTAGACATGGTTTAGGGTATGAAAATAGTCAAGGGAACAACAAAGATAAAGGACCTCCAATATTCCATGGAGAATCCTCTAGTTCCAAGACTATGGGCACATGCAATTATTGCAATGATTTTGGCCATTATTCTATTTGTTGTCCTTTTAGGAAAGCACCCAAGAGCAATAGGACTTGGGTTGCGAAGCTAACCCCTCCGGACCCAAAAACATGATTGGGGACCATTTCATCTTTCTTCTTGTAGGTACTTGCAAATGGATTGACTTGAGCTATTGAATTGAAAATTGACTTCTCAATCCATATAAAAGAAGAAAGGTGAGATGTGCAGAGGGTGACACCAAGTAGAAAAGCAATGGTAAGCACAAAGGTAATGGTTTTATTGCTTATAACCTATCCTAACTTGTTCTTGTCAAGTGAGTGTGCACTATACATATGGTTTTTGAGTTAAAAGTGGTATTTTTGTGATTCTCTTCACACTCTTGCTCAAAAACTGTTTCTAATGCTTCTATAGTGCATTACTAACTTGCTTAGACATGTTTGGATATGGTTGGTATATTTAGCATGCCTTTAAATATGTTTTTATAAAATAGGTGTGCTTGGTATCAATGGGTGTTGCCAGCAAATCTGTCGGCCGAGTTTGCCCTAGTGAAACTCGACCGATAGGCACCAATGGGTGTTGCCAACTGCTGTGATCGGCCGAGTTGCCAATGCACAGAACTCGACCGATTACACTGTGCACAGAATATACTTTTGGCTTATTGAGTGAGAATTTCCCTCTCAACTAGATTTTCTCAACCAATAGCCTTATTCTTTGGCACTCTCTTTTGGTACCTTTATATATGCATATTGCCATGTTCTACATTGCCTATCTTGCTTACAACTCTATCTCTCTAATTGCTCTAAATTGGTATATCTATATGTTGCAATTACTTGCTTTGAGTTGTTTTGCAGGTTTTGATGATGATCTATTTGGATCTCTTAGTTGTGTCTAAAATTGCTTCCGTTGTGCTCTAACTTGCTACATCTATATAGGTGTATATCTTGTTGTTGATACAACTTTGAGGTTCTTAGGGGTAATCATCTTATGGTAAGGATGCATATCTAGTGAGTTATATCCTCTCATGCTTCTAAAATTGCATATCTCTTGGTTTGGATATATCTCTATATCTACTCATAGCTTGCTTTATCTTGTATATCTCTTTGCTATGATCTAGATCCTACTAGTAGTCCTAACTTGTGATATCATCTACTAGTAGTTCGCATACATGTAGTTCTAACCCTATCAATAAGTGGTATACTTGATCATCTATATGTTATGTTTGTATCTTATCTTATACATGCTCAAGATTGTTCTTTAAATTGCTTATCTACTATCTTGAGTTTCTTGCATAACATTGTGATGCAGGGTTCATAGATCTACATGATATGTAGAAATTGGAGTATTTTTTGGATTTTTATGCAGGTTTTGCTCCAATTTCAGTTTTTGCTGCAAGTATAGTGCTCTTTATGCAGAAACACCCTTCTGAGCAAGACTCATTGCTATGCCATGAGCTCCGATGGTTTTTGGTCAAATTCCATCATCTTGAGGGTCAAAGTTGTGATTTATTGTTTTTCTGCAGCACTGTATCTTGCATTTTTGGGATGTTCAAGTATATGTTTTAACTTGCTTTTCTTTCTATGCTTGGACAAGACCCTATATGTGCTCTTCTACTCTCCTTATATAACTTTTGTTATCTTCTTTCTCTTAACAAGTGGTGTTTCTTAGTTTCTTCACACCCCCACCTTTTTGAAATGACAAAGGGGGAGAAAGATATGTCTTCTTTTGACAACAGGGAGAAGGCATGTCTTACATGAAGCAAAGAAGCGTGTCCATGTAAAGGGGAGAAGGTAAATGGGAGAAGACATATATGTGTAGAACATATATGAGTAGAAGACATAGTTTCTATAAATGTTATGAAAGCTAACCATGCAGGAGAAATAGCATCAATTGAGGGGGAGTATGAAAACTCCACTAGCATCAATTGAGGGGGAGCATATGAACTCAATTCTACTGAAACCCCTAGGTTCCTCCGAAGGTATGATTTTACTTACAAGCTTTCAATACATTTATGGAATGGTTTGTCATCTTCAAAAAGGGGGAGAATGTTGACTCAAGGTCAATTAGGTCAATGTTGACTCATGTCTAAATTGACTAAACCCTTGTTTTGATGATGACTAACCATTCCACATATTGGTGTCTAATGCTTCTACATTGAGTAATTTCAGATTAGGTTTAGACACACTCCAAATGCCCTAACTTGCGCATATCAAATTGGAGAAAAGACAAGTCAAAATAGCTACAAGTGTGCAATTTGGGATCTCTATGTAAATGACCTTAGAATTGCTTTGTAATCACTTGTAATGATTGTATGACTTGTAATTAAGCTTAGAAAAATTATTGGGACACAAAAATCCATCGTTTGTACAGTTTATGAAAATTCCAAAATACCCTTAACAGGGATTTTGTCGGCCGAATTACAAACTCGGCCGATCCATATATTGTGGAATTTTCTGGGCTGTCGGCCGAGTTTCCAACTCAGCCGATCCCTGTTCGGTCGAGTTTCAATGATAGGAAACTCGGCCGATCCACTGGTCAGTCAAGACTGAAGGTCGACTGATCGGTCGAGTTTCCCCATGGAAACTCGGCCGACAGTCTGCCTCTCAGACTTGTCGTCTAGTGTGTCGGCCGAGTTGCCTTTAATGAAACTCGGCCGATCGGACTGTACTGAAATGCAGAAAAAGCAATTCTAGCCGTTGTGGAGTTGCAACAAGTGAAAATAGATCCGTTGCAAGCCACAAAACGGCTAGTTTTCGTTCTTAAGTGTTCCCAAAGGCTAAGAGGCATCCCCAGCTATAAATAGGACCCCTTGGGCTTCATTCCAAGGTTGAGCATTCCATGCAAACTCTTTGATAGGTTCCTATTCTATAGTTGAGTGCTTCCTACAGCCTCCTTTCTCTCTCTAAGCTTAATCACTTGCTATATCCATTAGAGTGAGTAGGAAATCTGTAACAGAGCTAGTCATATTTGTATATCTTGTGAAGCTCTCACTTCCACCACCTCCCCATCTCTCATTTCCTATCATGAAGATGAAGGTTCTCTCTCTTGTCCAAGAGAGGTGAAGAAGAACAAGGGAAGGAGTCCCTTGGTGAAGATCAAGGCTGAAGACTTGGAGCTCGAGTGGGTAAGTCCTTGGAGAAGGCAGAAGACTCAAGCTCAAGTGGGTAAGACCTTGGTGGAAAAGCTTCTCCGAGTGAAGGTGAAGTCAAAGGCGGAAGATCCAAGAAGAGTGGGTAATTCCTACAAGGCCGAAGACTTGTGCAAGAGTGGGTAAGTCCTTGGAGAAGGCCGAAGACTCTTGCAAAGTGGGTAAGTCCTTGGTAAGGTTGAAGACTCTTTGTATTGGATAGGTAAGTCCTTTGTGGGTCATGTATTGTAAGTCTTATAATTGAATATAAGAGTGCAATTGGTTGAAGTCCTAGAGGTTGACCTCTCTAGGCAAGTGGACTGACACACTTCTAGTTTGAAGTGTGGAACCACTCTAAATAGCTTGTCTAATTGGTGCATGTTCAATCTCTCTTATCCTTGCTATGCATGATTTAGTTGCACTCAAATTACCTATTTAGCAACCTTATCTTGTCATATAATTTGAAGGTTTAATGAATTTTGTTTAAGTGCTTTCAGCTCTATTCACCCCCCCTCTAGAGCACCTAAGTCACCCATCTAGGATCCAACACTTGTCAGTTGTAATATAAGAATTGTCTACAAAAACACTATTTGTTAGAACATTTTTAGTTATCTATATGAACAAAATGTTTAAACAACACATCTTACTCTTTAAGGTCTTTCATCATGGCATCACAATGGAGTAGCACATAACGATGTGCTTGTGACATGCTTTTTTCATCAAGACGGATGACTTTTTCAGCCCCAACACGACGCCCACCAGAATTGAACAAATATAGATCTTTGTTTGGAATGTTGTCATCATTTCTCTTGGGTTTATTAAATATTGTCTCAGTGCCTTCCATATATCTAGAACAAAATGTTATGGTCTCTTCCAAAATATAGCCCTCCGCAATAGAACCATTGTTCAGGAAAGCGGTATGCGGTGTACGGGCGGTGGGGGTACTGCATAGAGTATATGCGGTATGCGGGAGTATATACGGGAGTATATGCGGTTTTGGTTTTTTTTAATAAAGTAATTACATATAAAATGGTATATTGAGATTATAAATATATATATAGTAGGCACTTATGTGTTTACATATAAAAATAGTGATATGCATATATGATGTGCTTATATATGTATACATGTCTATATATGGAATGTCTTTGTAATATATGTACAAATACTAAAATGTACATGTATCAATATAGAAATATGTGTAGAGTGTGTCTGTATATGTGAATAAATCAAAATGTATATACTTATGTACAAATATGTGTTTGTATATGTAGGTCTGTTGTATATGTATGTATATGTTTATATCAAAAGGTATCCATACCAATGTACAAATGTGTTTGGAAATTGTTATATGTATTACAATGTATACATATAAATCAACGATTATATATGCAAATTTTAATATATAATGAAATTTGTGTTTGTATGCATGCATGTATGTATGAAATGCATGTACATAAGTTGTGGGCTTTTCAAAAATCGGAGTTAAATCGGCCGCTTAATTGGCCAAGCGGGAGTATATGCGGCCCATGACCGCTTAGTGGACCGATTAGCAATATGCGGTGCGGTAGGGTGACTGAATAGGTATATGCGGGAGTATATGCGGTCGTGCAGACCGATTTCCCGAACAGTGAATAGAACCCTCTGGACAAGCTTTATTTCTTACATAGCCTTTCAATCGTGCTAAATACCTATAACAAAGTCATCATGGTTTGCTATATAAAAATTAATTTCTTTAATTAATTAAAAGAAGTGATAAGTGAATATTGTAGTACATTCTAACCTCTCAATAGGATACATCCATTCATACTGAACTGTTCCACTGAGCTTCACATGATCAACCAAATGAACCAAGAGTTGAACCATTATGGTGAAAAAAGGAGCAAGAAACTGCATCTCTAGACGACAAAGTGTCTCTAAAATATGTTGTTGTAACCCATCTAGCTCATCTAGGTCAATACAAATAGAGCACAATGATTTAAAGAAATAAGATAAATCTGATAATACATCAACAACTTCAGTTGCTCCGGATGCACGCAATGCTATAGGAAGTATGTCTTGCATGAGGAAGTGATGATCATGACTTTTAAGATTTATTAGTTTTTGTTGTTTCATGTTAACACAACGAGAAATATTGGATGCATAGCCATCAGGCACTTTGAGCTTAGATAAGACAGTGAGAAAGCATTCATTTTCTTTATAAGACATTGAGTATGGAGTTGGGGGCATCAAACAACTTCCGTCTTGTTGACGTTGGAGCTAAAGACTATGCCTTATATTATTTTCCTCCAGAAATAACCGAGCATGTTCATCATCTTTACACTTCCCTTCACATTCAAAAGTGTTACCAACACGTTTTCACAAATATTTTTCTCAATGTGCATGACATCAAGGTTATGATGAAGACAATTATGTTCCCAGTATGGCAAATAAAAAAATATGCTTCTTTTTTTCCAAAGCACCTCATCTTTTTCAATGTTGTCATTTGTAATGGCATTGCTTGTGGAAGCATCTACTTGTCTTCTTCCTCTCTTCTTAGTAATCCTTCTTGGAGCCTTTCCATATTCAAAGCTAAGTCATTGTTGGGCACGTAGAATATCACTTCTGGATGTAGAAGTTGGAGGATGACCATACTCCTTAGTTCCATCAAATAAATTACTTTGGGAACGAAAAGGATGGTTGTCTAGTAACCACCTACGATGACCACTATAATAGATTTTTGATCCACATCGATATGAATGAGTGAATTCGGCACAACAAGGACAAGCTTTATAGCCTTTAGTACTCCAACCAGACAACATAGCATAAGCAGGAAAGTCGTTGATAGTATACATCAAAGATGCTCGCATCTTAAAATGTTCTCCCTTATTGGCATCATATGCATCAACACCTTCCCATAACATGTTCAGCTCATGCAACAATGGTTGCATATACACATAAATATCATTTCCAGGACCAGATTTTCCAAGAATTATCAATGATAAAATTAAGGAACATGGTTTCATGCATAGCCATGGGGGCAAGTTATTAACACTGAGAATATCTGGCCATGTACTATAGTTAGTACTTTGTATCCCATATGGATTGAAGCCATCACTAGCAAGGCTTATTCTCACACTACGAGGGTCTGAAGAAAATTCTGGATACCTGGTGTCAAACTCTTTCCACGCAACTGCATCTGTTGGATGTCATATTTTTCCATCTTTCACTCGAGATTTATCATGCCATATCATGTCCTCTGCTATCTTTGAGGACATGTACATCCTTTTCAACCGTGGTATTAAAGGAAAATACTTCATGACTTTTGCTGGAAGACCTTTAGAATGTGCATTATATTCTACAACACCACCATCAACATTACCTTTGTTCACCTTCCATCTAGAAGCTTGACACACTGAACATTGGTTCTTTTTTGAATTTTCATGCCAATACAAAATGCAGTCATTTGGACAAGCATGGATATTTTGATATCCAAGGCCTAACTCCTTAATCAATTTCTTAGCTTCATGATAAGAAGATGGGAATGTGTCCATAGAAGTTCCAATAGTTGATTAAAGGCATCCAATAGAAGTTCCAATAGTTGATTAAAGGATGTGTTTGTCCAGTGAAACATACATTTTAAATTAAATAGTCATAGAAGAAATGACAGTGTTGATAAATTCTTACAACCAGGGTAAAGTACATTATTAGAAAGCTCTACTAACTTCTTGAATTTCACATCATCTTCAATATTGTGAGGACTATTGTCTTGTTGAGAGTAAGTATCACCAGCATGAGGATTTTCATATGATGTGTCTTCATCATTGAGAACACTATATGACGAATCCCCCTCACTAGTATTTTTTCCTAGTGCCTCTCTCAACAACCCTTCCATATCATCTTGGCTTACTAAATTCACTTCATGGTTAGCAGATTATTCTCTACTATCAACTTGTTGGCCTACAAGGAGATTCTCAAAGAGACTCTTCGGGCCATGGAGAATCCAATTTTTATATTCTCTAAAAAATCCATGGAACAAAATATGTCTTTCCACCTCAATAGAAAACTCCTTCTTTCTATTTACTTTGCATTTTTTGCATGGACAAACAATCTTCCCATCTTTTATTCCAGTCCTAGCATATTCAAGAAATTGATAAATTTCATCGATATAAGCTTGGGAACCAACTGGTTGTTCAATCCAACTCTTATCCATTTGTAGAAGTCCACCGTTCAAAACTAAAAAGGAGAAAAAATTTCAATGTTTATTGAATTGACTAAAAATGTTATAACATAATACACAAAGTAATTATACATGACAAATTAATATTGCTTTACTCATATTTTGAAAACTAATTATATTACATAGATAAAAGTATCCATGTATATGTGATAAATTATCATAGCTTATGTCTATATATTTTATAGAAAGAATGGACATAGTAGTGGTGACCTAGGCTTTAAGTCGCTGATCATTGGTAACATTTGACGACACATGTACACAAGAAACATGTTTCATCCCATTTATTCAGCCTAATCATCAAAACAATCAATAATGATCCATATACTCTCCTTTGATAAAAATCAAGGAAGCATGGTCACATTTCTACACATAAACATGGATATGAAAATGAGAAACTATAATTTTCTGACATATATGATACAAACATGACATTGAATTAGGATTTTTTAATATATATACACATGTTAAAATTCCATCAAAAATTAAACAGAATTATTTATGTATAAAATTATATGGGCATCAATGTATGTGAGTAGCCTTCAAAATTATATGGACATCAGTAATTACAGTAGGTTTTCATAGTATATATAGGAGTTCTTGTTACACAACTAACCATAAAAAAATATAAACAATGACTACATATTCAGAATCTACACTATGAAAAAAGGGACATCACAACAATTGTTTCTGCACTAATGTGTTTAGGGGGTGTCCAGGTTGTGTCCAAGTGTCTGAGTTGTAAAAAAATAACTAAAATGGACATGACATGTCTGGACATAAACAATGACTTCCATACAAAAAATATAAACATTGACTAGATATTCAGATTCTACACTATGAAAAAAGGGACATCACAACAGTTGTTGTTGCACTAATATGCTCAGGGGGTGTCCAGGTTGTGTCCAAGTGTGTCAGAGTTGTAAAAAAATAACTAAAATGGACATGACATGTCCGGGCTGTGTTCAAAATGACATGGATACATATTCTTCCTATAAGTGTTTGTGCTTACTAGATAGAAATGTGATTATAACACATCTCAACAGTCATCTTACAACTACTACATCAAGGACAGATAAGGATCGTGTTTAATGGAGAGATCTTAAGGCCCATAATTCCAAAACAAGGTTTAACACAAGGTGATCCAATTTCACCTTACTGTATGGGATTAGTTATTGACGACAGATGTAATATATGTATGCATGTTCTAAGGGACTACATGTTTGAAAGCTCTGTGTGGAAGACACTACACCCTCAACTCAATGGCAGATTCTACAATGCTCCACACTTTAGAGAGTGGATGAAAGTGGTGATGGACAAGAACTCATGGGGTCATCTATAGTTGGAAGAATTCGCTATCACTTGTTGGCATATCTAGACGAGAAGGAATAATTTCACTTTTTTAAATCTACATGTAAGGAACATCACCAATGTTAATCATCAATGGTTAAAAGATACACATATAGCTCTACCAACTCAAAGAACTAGTCCTACACAGCTAGCAGGACAACTGGACAAGGATACATGGCACAAGGAAAATCCTTAATCAATGTTGAAACAACACATCACCAAGGCTCCTCTACCCTTACCACATGTGCAATCCTAAGGGATGGCATAGGTCAATGGGATGAAGCAGACTATACTACACTGAGGGGAATGAATGTACTTAAGGAGAACTACATGGAATTCTACAAGGCGTTCAACTGGCAGTGAGGTATTTTGTCCAAAGGGTGATTGTAATCACATACTCATCAATTGCAGAGTAGCTTTGTCAAGAACCAGTTATAAAATGGGGAAGTTGTGGCCCCATATGTTTTAGAATCATCAAAGGTAGGAGAACGAGGACTATCATACACAAATCAAGAGAAAAAAAATCATCTAGTCAACATGCTAGCCAAGTTGTTAATCAAGCAGTTGTTAGATCCCCCTATTAATGTATGCCCTACATTGTTTCTTAATGCAAATGAGAAAGAAACAATGGAAATAAGTACCATGCTAGTTGAGGCACCAAACTATATAATCCCTTATCTTATTCATTAAATAAACAGGTTAAGATTTCCCCAAAAAAAGGTCTATGCTATCCCTAACTGGATTACTAAATTTAGAAAATGACAAGTGCATCATACATACTATAAGACATGTAGATGTACATTTCCTACATAAATAATAAAAAGATGTGACATAGCATTTAAAAAGAATGGAAACTGTATTACCTTTCCTCTTCTATTGGTAAAAACCAAAAATGTTTTAGTTTATAGTTGCATACCCCAATTATCAACCATGAATGATAACTTTAGTTGCATTTTGTAGATGTATACCCTAATTATCAACCATAAATGATGAATGTAAGTGCTATCATGGTACATTGTTTGTAACGCCTGAACCCATTGTCGTAGGCTCTAGTAGAGTTTCAGGAATGACGATTGGCCCCACAAACCACCACTAGCCTTAACTGCGCACTTTGTCCACACTGACACGCAAGCCAGGATCAACTTCCCGACTGGTCACCCATTCTAGTACTATTCCAAGTTGAGCATGCTTAACTATCAAGTTCTTTAGTTCTGGGATCCCGGAAAAGGAGGTGCACCTTGGTGATATGGGTAGTACAATCATTCCTTTTAAGATCATGTTATTCGAGGCCTCAAATCCTAGGATGTTACAATCTCCCCCACTTAGACTCTTGACGTCCTCGTCAAGGCTCAACTATATGGCCTCATAATCTGACCCCATTTCAGTGAAAACCCACAATGGCCCATGGACACCCAACTCCCATCCACGGCTACCAGTGCAAGGGCAGCTCCATCTAGTCTCTACGGATAGCCCTTTCCAACTTGCCTGGACCGTACGGCTCAAGACTAGCATGCCACATGCCCATGTGGGCCCCACCTACTGGAGGGGTTATGGATCTGATACCATTTGTAACGCCTGAGCCCATTGGCGTAGGCTCTAGTAGAGTTTCAGGAATGACGACTGGCCCCACAAACCAGTATATTTCGATATGCTGACCGACGTTTTGTTTGTCGGCGTTTTAGGTACAACCCTGAAATGAACAAACAGTAAAGTGACACATTGTGAAAATAAAACATAATGTGCAAGGAGGATTAGATAGAGTAGATTCAAGCTTGGATAGATAGATTCCCAAAGTTTTAAAAGGTATGCAGAGTTTTAATTTTCTACTAGATTTTAGTTTAGTTAGTAGAATTTCATAATTACTATTGATTATTTTTTGAACCTTTGATCCTGTTAAATGAATAATGGCTCTGACCTTCGGGTCTCCCTTAATTGGGGGTTACCGGGAGGCAGGGTCATTACAATTGGTATCATAGCATAGGTTCCTCAATTAATCTTTAATAATTATTAAATTTTACAAACTCTGTAGAACCCAAGGGAGTTATTAGAGGATTATCCGAAAGACAGAGGTGTCTAGAAAAGGATCACGACTGGGGGCTGGAAATATTTTCCTCCACACCGCTATTCGGAATACGAGGACTCTCAGATCTATGTGACTGCCTGGCCAAAGTCTTAGGGTATGAATCAAAATAAGATACCTTTAGGACTCTATCATCTTTTTCATCCCCTCACAACTCAAATTCTTATAAGGACCTTGAGGATTAAGGTTTTCTTCTCCTCCTCACCCTCTTGAGGTATGGGTAAGGTTGATAAGGATTAAGGAATCCTCCACCAAATTAATGAAAAGAATGTAAATAAGATGTCATGGACATAAGCTTAATAGAGTAAGCGTAAAGGAATAGATACCTACTTAGGTCGTATGGTACGAGTTGTCATTTCCCTCGGGAGAGACCTGAGGATAGACCTCCTTGGATGGAGGATGAGTAGAGAGAGTTAGTCTTGGAGGTAGAGACCTCCATTAAAAGTAGAGACCTAGCACATCCTCTGAGGATGATGTTAACCCTAACCCTAAGTGGAGGTTAGAAAGAGAGATGACATGATGAGTTAGATGACATGGTTGACTGGGTGTTTGGATAGATATGCTTTTGGTTTGCCTTACGAGCCATGAGAGGTTGGATGGCCTAGCACCTTTGGCGACCCTAGGAAGGGTCATGCATGTTTGAGCGAAGGATAGCTCCTTCATGGATGAGGTTAGATAAGAACCTATAGAACCCTATGGGCTTGTGCAAGTAGGGTATAACTTGCACCCAGAATACGTCAGTAGTGCTGACAGTAGGATGAAACCCTGGACAAGGAATCATGATGGATGTCTTACGAGATAAACATAAAGAGCTAAGGATAATCTTGAGCCAAACATGAGTTGAGCAAAGGCTTCATCCAGGTAGGGATATGTTGGTAAGCTTGATCCAACTTCATGTAGTGAGGCTGGATGTGAAATTAGATCTAGAGAGAGAAAGCAGGACCCAAGAAAGAAGGTTGGAAGCTTAGATTCTGAGACATGAGGAATAGTGGGGAGTTGAGGATGATGCGACCTACGTGGATGATAGTGGTTGCCTTATGCTTGATACCTGGAGGCTGATGATATCTTGGTTGCCTTTAGAGGAACCAAACCCTAGAGAGAGGATGATGCTTCTAGTACCTATAGTATAAGTGATTACCTACTGGATGAGATAAAGAGTGCTTTAGACCCTGAGGAGGTTTAAGTAACCAGTTGTGGGGCTTTATACCTAGTTGGTTGTCCTGGAAGAGGACTCAACTCCGAAGTGTTGCTCGAGTAGAATGATCATGGAAGTACATGACATACCTTGGACATGCTTGATTAATGGTTAAGAGATTGAGCATGCAGTCGGACACCCAAAGGTGAACCTAGGGTTCCTAGGCCTAAGAGGGGAAGCAGTGTATCCGATGCTCATGATGAGATTTGAGTCTCTATAGTTTCGAGCATGGTACTCCTCATGTTTAGAGGTAAAGGAAACCCTTTAAGTTAAGGGTATGTTTGACAAACCCCTCACAACTAAGTTGGTCTAATGTTGAGGAGGAGAACAAGTGTGACCTAGCATGGTTTAGTAGGTATGCTTGTGCCTTAGTAGTTGCTGGTTTAAGCATGCTCATATGGATGTAAACCCTAAGGATGTTTGTGACCTTCTTGTCACGAGTTGTAGTTTCCTCCCATCCTGGGAGAGGGACCCTTTGGTTGGGTATATGCCACTTTTTTTGGTGTTGAGGTAACCTAAAGAGGTTTCATGGGATCTTGAGAAAGCTAAGTGAAAGGTACATGGTATGAGATTGAACCTGTAGACCCATAGTTAACCATATCTAAGTGCATATGGATGTGTTACCATGGAGGTAACCGGTATGGGGCCTGACCAAGGTATGCAGGTTTCCATGATCCCTGAGAAAGGATAAAAGACAGCCCAAGAATGCAAAGAGAGATGATGAAGGATTGGGTAAGGTTCTATGTTGGACATGTACTATAATAGAATCCTAAGTCTATCCTAGGGTCAGGTAGGGATAAGACCGATGGAAGAAGGAGTTTCCTAATTCCCTAGTTGCACATGACCATAGGGTCGGGAGGTAACAATTATCATTGTCCGAGAGCCATGGGATAGGAGATTCATCTCCTTCATGAACTCATGGGACCCAAAGGGCAGATGAGTAGGGCACTCTCTGGATGCATAAGGGAAAAGGGATGACCCCAAAAGTGTCGGCACCCTATAGACCTAGAGGAGATGACCAAGGATGGTGTGGTGACCCAAGTAGGTTCGAGACCAATTTTCCATGGAAGTAACTTTGATATCATGATGTTTGTGATGTAGAGACATAAGTTTCACGTTTCAACTTAGAATTGAAGGTGCACTGGAGATGTGGATGTATCATCTCTACTCTTGGAACAGGAAGAACTTTGTGTTTGGATGTCCGCCAAATGCTTATTTCCTCTTGTTATGAGAGGGAGAGATGGGACAATATGCATGCCATACACCAAGGATAAAAGATGATGTGAGTTGGAACGTTGCTACAAGGTATGAAGATAGAGATGATAACATACCCTAGTGGAGCAAATGATACATGGAGGGTTTACAAACACTACGAGTATTAAGGAAATCTTTTTGTGAGGATGTTTTATCTTGAACTAGGTGGTTTTTTGCAAGTGTTACAAGGAATCACAAGGTGGAGCCTGATAACTAAGAGAATGAGCTCAGAGTGTTCTTGATGAAGATAGACTTAGAGTTTGAGATGAGATGATAAGTAGAATACATGGAGGTGTATGTCTTCAATATTACCTAACACCTAAGGATAAGAAGTGGTATTGAATGCTCTGGTTGAGATATAGTTGCCTAGTTAGCTGGAAGCTAGAAGAAGTTGAGGTTGTTCGACTAACCCTATGTTTGGAAAGAGGATGTGTTTTGGCTAACACACAGATGTAACAAGATATGTTGAACAAGTTAATGGTTGTTTGGTTAGCCAGTTTAGTCCTTGATGTAGTAAAAGGATGGTGATAAAACCTCAGATACACTTCTTTTGATAGGAAGGTAATAAAACCCTTTTGAGAGTGGTTTAGGGTTTCTGAGGTATAAAGCTTGAGGAATCATAACAATATAGGAGGTCATGATATACCTTGGTACTACAAAGATAGTAAGTGATGGTAGCACTCGGGATGCTTAAAACAAAGTTGCATGTAGCATGTGGCCATGCAATCCAGGAGGTGAAGGACAAACACCGGTAACCCAGTGTATCGATATAGAGGATAAAAGAGTCCCTGAGAGGGAATGGGAGTTCATCACTATGGATGTTGTGGTAAATCTCCCTTTGACCCATAAGGTCAAGATGCAATATGGGTTATGGCAAATCGCCTTACCTAGATAACATGACAAAGAAAGGAGTATTGTCAAGAGATATATTTTGTTTAACTACATAAGAGAGAGAGATGGTTCAACTATACCATGATACGAGTTTAAACGTTCTTGAGTATGACCTAAAGGTTCACTTCCATAAGGTGGAAGTAGGTACATGAAGAACTCAGTGTCAGTACCGCCTATCACCCCTAACTAATGGACAATATGATCCAGACTAGAGGGTCTGATGAGAGCATGTGTGCTCATTCAGGGTGATACATAGAGACAGTTCTTAAGATGTGATGTTAACCACCATAGCCTTTATCGGGATGCAAGAAGTCTTATAGAGAGGTTGTGTCGGTCACCACTTCATTAAGATGATGTTGGTGAAGGAGGCCTCACGAAGGTCAGAAAAGAACCATAGTGTGTGTAGATGAAGTCACTTTGATCGTGCAATGGCCGAGAGAGAGACCAGTGGTGACATGAGTAACGAGATGATGCAAAGCAGACTGACATGCAGTTCACTGTGGGAGAATATGTGATGTGAAAATCTGACCCCTCTAAGCTACAATCGAGAAAGCTGAGTCCCCGATATATGGGTCCATTTGAGATGGATTGGTGGAGATGGTTGTATTTAGCCTTGCCCCTTAGGATAACATGATGTGTAATGTGTTCCATGAGTCCGATCTAGAGCACTATGTGAGGTATCCAAGCCATGTGTTGAGCCCTGAACCTATTCAACTTTTGAGAGGCTGAAATGTCCTGAGTCACATATGAGGGTATGATATACCAAGGTAAGAAAGAACTCAGATGGAAGAATATGAGATGATGAAGGTTCTTGGGAAGCACCATGGAAAGGGTGATGCCACATGGGAGCCTTGATGGATGTATGAAAGGCTTATCCTGAACTGTTTGTTTGCTTGATGGAATTTTGAGGGCAAAATTCTTATAAGAGGGGAAGGATGTTACAACCCCAATTTTGGATTCATTTGGGTGAGAAAGGTAATTTCTCACATAAAATATATTTGAACAAATAAAGATATAATTTGTTTTGAATAAATGGATTTCATTTACAATAGCCTTGATGATTGTGTTGTGGGATTTATTGGCTATTGGGCCCAATAACAAGGAAATCCAATTAATAAATTAATAATTAAGTTTTTGAGAAAAGAAAGGTGTGGAAACCTCTAGAAGGCGAAAGAACTTAATCCAAAGGTGGATTTCGTGCCACATGGGTTCCTTGGGTTCCAAGGAGTCCAAAGTTACAAAGAAAAAGAAAATAAAAGAAAAGATTAATTAAGTATTTCTTTATTAAGAAAGAAATTGAAAACGACGATGAAATGTGGAAAACAAGTGGAAAGATGTATATTTGACTTAGCCTTGGTGGAATTTTGTATCCCGAGGATTCATAATGATAAATGGAATACCAAAGAGGAAAATAAAAGAGAAATAAAGAGAAATCTTCAAAAAAAGATATTTTAATAAAGAAAAAGTAAGATAATAAGAAAAGGGATGAAAGAGAAGGAAAGAGGCTAAGGAAATATTCCCAAGAGGGGATTTCAATCCATTAAGGTTCCTTGAGGTTCAAGGAACTCAAAATAATAATTCAATAGCAAAGGAATGAGAAAATAGGTGATATATATATATATATATATATAATTAAGAGATATCTTGCACTTAAAGAAAAGTAACGTTTGATTTGAGATAATGAGTCCAATTTTGGTAGAGAGATATATTAAGTCATTATGGACTTTCCCTCCAAATTTGGGATCAAACGGATAAGCAGTTTGGGAGATATAATTTTTTAAAGAATTCCTAAAGTGGAGAAGAAAAAGGAAATTTACATTAATGTCACAGTACTTGTTTTTTTATTAAAGTTGGGAACCCGTCCCTCATTATTTACGGGACATGCTGACCGTTCGATTTGAGATCTAAGGCAGGAGAGTCTTCCCTTCCTCCAGTCCGAGAAGGAAAGGACTCTACAACGCTTCCTTTTCTCCCCTTCGTACACCTTCCTCTTGGATCTATAACTTTGGTTGAAACTTCTCCCATAAGATTCGGGAGTAGGAAATGAACCAGAAGAGCCATAAACGAGTTGGTATCTTCCCCTATGGGAAGAATACCCAAATTGCTGCGTAGACAGGTTCCTAGGAAAAAATCGTAGACCCTGCATCCTATCTAGGAGAACCTATATAAGAACATGGGTAGTGTTCCTGTGGAGAGAGAGAACCCTGAGTTAACCAATTGCGGTCGGTGACTCTGTAGCACCTCTATGGCCTGCTAATTCCCCTAAAAGACCCCTCTTTTATTCTTCGACCACCCATCAATGGCGGGAGCAATTGGCTGGCTTGGGATCATCGGTGGAAGGTACAAGATCGTTGCGACGAGCCAAATAGGGCTGAGCAAGCCAGTTAGTCGGCCTTGTCCGCCTGCTCTGGTCACGAGGGGGAGCACTTCGGAGTGGGGGATGCCAGCCATCAAGGACGATGGTGAGTTGTTGGTTCAATCCAGCAGAGAAGGGAGGAGGTCATGGGGCTGTTGCCTGGAGCTTCGAAGGCCAGGGGGCAGGAGTCAATGCTGAGGTTGACCTCTTCCATGGCGCAGTGAAGCAATCGCGTGATCGAGGAGGAAGACGACTACAGGAAAGGGCATCCTTGCCCTCAGCCTTGCGAATGCGAGAGAAGGGCAGAAGGGTCATTTACCCGGTCTACAAATAAGTGAGCCGCGCCCAGCATTGCGCCCCATGGGCCTAGGGTAAGTGCTGACGTGGCTTCTTCCAATTGGGCCAATATTCATTATTTTACAAAAAAAATTTGTAGTTAAAGATCGGTAGCTCTGATGAAAATAAGTTATACATGAAAGTTGATCAAAAAAACATGAAGAACCCAATAAAAATATAATTAGATCCTGATTTTTCTTACAATTCAAAAAGTATATAAAGATGCTATCTTTAATAGTTTAATCAATGAAAAACCCTAACCTTTGGCGATTAATGAGTTAGAAATGGATTAAATGGGTTTTTAAAACAAATATTAACTTGTTGTTAATAAAAGGGCATATTAGATCTAAAAGGATGATCTTCATGCGTACTTTGATTAATTTAGGGTTCCATATGCTTTATTGAACCTTGAACCCTAACATTGGTAATTATGATACTTAATGATTTTAATTGGTCAAATCCATGTACAAAGCTGAGATATAATGGTTCTAATCTATTTCGAGCATTAAAGTTCCTAATTGTAGTTAAATACCCTTAATGTGGAAATTAGGGGTTCTTAGTGGATAAAAGGTAGAATTAATGATAAATATCGTTCCTATGAGTATTAGAGCATAATGAACTACGAATTGATGATAAACGAGCATAATGACTTTGTCATAGATTAAAAAGGATAAAAATAGTAGCTTTAATGTTAAAGGGGCTCAATGGACTTATTTAATGGTTAATCATGCCTTTAATCCAAAACTGAGGATTAGATGTTGAAATAATTAGGGTTTGTGATCAATTGCGTTAAATTAGGGTTTAAAATAGTAACAGATGAAGGGAAACCCTAATTGAAATAGAAACCCTAAAAGTGAATTAGAAACCCTAGGAAGCGAGCTAGGTTTAATGGATCTTGATGACATGAATAATAAAAAGGGAATTATGTGATTATTTCAGGATCTTGTTGTAAATGCTTGCTTGCTTGGATTCTTATTAGCATGGATATTTCTGTTCAAATCGTCAGATCAGGTATGTGGTTAATTATGAATAACCTCCTTAGTTTCTTGAGGATTTTCCGGATGGTTAATCACATTGAATGCAAATTATCAGTTTGGATGTTCATACTTACAAACTGTAAAGTCACTATGATTATCACATTAATAATAGAAGTATGGATTCTCGCACTTACATGCCACCCTGATGGATGATGCCAAAGATCAGGCCCAGATGGGTAGACCAATGGACACCTTGAGTGGTGACCCCAGGCACCAAGCTCGGGAATGAGAAGGTGGCCTATGATATTGCATGACTAGTGGGCACCATGAGTGGTGGCCCCCAGGCACCAAGCTCGGGATTGAGAAGGTGGCCTTAAGTCATTGGCAAAAGAAACCCTAAGGTGGGTATGCAAGGGTTAGGGAAAAGGCGGTGGAGAATGTCATACTGAAAAGTGTAAATTGGCTTGTTAATTAACTTGATTATGATAATTAGATTGTTATCCATATGTGCAAACTTTTGGTTGTCCCCACATACCAGTATATTTCGATATGCTGACCGACGTTTTGTTTGTCGGCATTTTAGGTACAACCCTGAAATGAACAAACAGTAAAGTGACACATTGTGAAAATAAAACATAATATGCAAGGAGGATTATATAGAGTAGATTCAAGCTTGGATAGATAGATTCCTAAAAGGTATGCAAAGTTTTAATTTTCTACCAGATTTCAGTTTAGTTAGTAGAATTTCATAATTATTATTGATTATTTGTTGAACCTTTGATCCTGTTAATTGAATAACGGCTCTGACCTTCAGGTCTCCCTTAATTGGGGGTTACCGGGAGGCGGGGTCGTTACATTATTTCTCCATAGAATCAAAAGATGCTATGGGATGTAGTATTTAGGCCCTTACTTGGACCAGACAAACACAAAAAATGGGCACATAGTAAGGCCAATAGCCACCCAAGAAACCTAGTTAGTCGCCTAGATCTAGGCTTTCTAGGCACCCACCTATTTGGACCAACAAGTTGGTATCCAAGTTGGCATCCATCTAGGCATCCCCCCTTTTAAGAGCCCAATCAACTAGGCGGAGCCTGTCTTGAGTCCAGGTGGGAAACTCAGAGATTATGACTCGCATGCATGTGTATTGTAACGTATCTAGCAATACATAGATTAGAAGATGATAATCGGAGGGAAGATTGATCCCTACCTAATATCTGATTTTATGGTGTGATCATAAAGGCTCACTCACTCATGGATTGCCTTGGCCATGTCCTCTAGTAAACTATTCCAAGAGTGGTAGCATCTAGATCATATGTTATCTTCTTTTGTATAAATTGAAGAGAAAGAATATAGATGGCATACTTCCTATGACCAAATTAATGTTCTACATGTTAACAACATGTTTAATGACACAATCAAGCGGCCAATCCATCTAATACAAACTTTAATTTAGAATTTAGGTGGTAGGGACTAAATTATACATAAAAATAATATACACAATTAGATTTATAGTTATACATCACTTTTTAAAAATTGGCCCATGATCGACCAAAGCAGGCTGCATGCTCAATTAAGTGGGTTAGGGGGGAAAAGGCAGATGCTTACTTGCAGCCAACTACTTGCGCATCTGAGGTCTACTAGGTGCCCAAGGGCCTTCAACACTAAACTAGCCTGAATTATCTCTATTTAAAATGGAGAACACAAGTTTTACAAAAAGTTGCTTGATATTGTGACATTGGTTCCCATTAGTCAGTAACATATTACTCAAGGAGAATGCATTGCATCATTGATATGGTTGAAGTTTGGATACGTTGGTGAGATGGTGACTAGCTTAGTGAAATTTAAAGATGTTAGGGAGTCATCATACTGATAAGGCGACCGCCTAGGCATTCCAAGGGGGGTCGCTTTGCCTTGCGCCTTAACCAATATGTCACTTTATGGGTTTTATGAACCCCTGACCCTATATTTATCTATGTTTGTTATACAATATCATTAATAAAAAGAATTTAAACTTTAGATATTTATAATAATTGTCTTAGTAATAGCTTGAAACTGATTTAAATGTTGAGGGATATTTTCACCTTGAATAGCTCTTCAGTTGCAATATAAATATCATGCTATGTATACTAACTCCCTTCTTGCTTATCATAGAAATTTCAAACATCCATATTCGTTGCAATATATATGTATATCAGTTGATAATTACCCTAAGTAAGGAAAATTATCTACTGATACTATGTAAAACGCTGGTATCCTTAATCACTGATCTCCTAAATCCCTTATTCAAGTTAAAACTAATATAGGTGGATTATATAACTTACATAAGGTTTGTTTTGAGTATTAGTAGAACCTGTAATACACATGTAACCACAAAATGACGAAATACATCTTTGCATAATTGCATCCAAGTGTAACTTTTAAAATATGTATATATTTACGTATGCAACAATGAAACTGTACACATACATGTTTCGTTGTGTTATATATATATATATATATATATATATATATATATATATATATATATATATATATATATATATATATATATATATATATATATATATATGCACAAACAAGAAAAATGTATGTATAAAATAGAGAAATACACTATAGACATCCAGCATAAATAAAGAAAATTTATATATGTGGATTATCCAGACTTTTATGGATTACCTATATGAGATGTAGCATATATATGATGGAAAAAATGTTATAAAATTACAACACATGTATAGACATAGGTAAAATATAACATATACATAAAAGGGGGATGTTACAAAAACCATAATACATGTATAAATATAGGTAAACTGTATAGAAATATAATTTTGTTAAAGTCGCCTAAGCGACGCCTAGGTGCACCAAAGTACAAGGTGTTTAAGCATGGTGCCTAGTCACCCTACCGCCTTAATAAGTATGGGATATATATGTAAATGAAAGGAGATTACATCAACCACGGAAAATACAATGTAGTTGGTCAAGTTAGCAAGTTGGCCATAGGAATTGCAACTGTGCAAACATGTTGGTATGACAAAAGCTAAAAATCAATACGCCATAGTAAGGCACCATCCTTTTTACTATTAAATTGTATTCTATGAAAATAGAACAATATGCATGATTGGGAAATCCTCTTTGAACTGGTCAAGGTTGTTAATTTATTATCCGGACACAAACTTATGTGATTAAGATGACATGCGATGGAGAAATGATTTTAGAATAATAGAATTACATATATGAATGGATGGTAATTACTTCAAAAGATTAATATATGAATTTATTGTTTCATAAAAGAATTGGAGTTATGGGGAGATATAGTTGAGTAGATGGCTAAGTAAAGTATTGGTCACAATCAAGTAGACAAGACTGTCCCTTTTCTTTTGTAATACACTAGTTTACAGATAAGTTTTATTTTAAAGAATAACCCATCCGAAATTTAGGGTGGGTGGGGGTTGATGTAATATTCGTTTCCTGCCTGCTTTTGGTCAATCTTGGACGTGTCACCAATAGATGATTTCCATGTTACAATTTTCATACAAAACAATATGAATTTTGATATCGAATGCATCATTAAGGTATTCTCATTTTAGGTGCAGGTTGGACTTTGTTAGATATATGTTTATGAAATTTCCATGATTTCTAGATATCCGGGAGAGAGGATTCTTGAGGTATATTGTGGGGCATAATTGATTATATATTCCATATAAGGAGAAAAACTATCAAGCTTGTCAGGGGGAGTATCTTTTAGATCTATTTTTTTTCTTTTCAAAATGTTGATATACTTTTTTCATATTAAAATCAGATTTATATTTTCTTATTTCTAAAATGAATTGATTTTGTGGACGGACTAGCATCTCAACAATTTTACATGTTTCACGAATATAAATTAGATTTAGTTCATGCATTTTCTATAACTACCAAAGAACTAAACCGTGATGATATTATTTAATTCAGTTTTATGTCAACTTTGCATATTAGAAAACATGATAATCTATTTATCAAACTTATATGATACATATATAGCTATATATATTTTTATCTTATGCAGAATTTCGATTGAAATATAGATTGTGGATGGAAGGATCTGTAGGACCAATTATGTGAAACATCTTTTTGCTCAAGCTAAATATAAGCCTGGAGATCCCTAAACTCATATTAATATGATCCCTGACTATGATCTGTAACGTGATGAGACTAATTTGGATTCAAAACAGAGTTCATAAAAAAAGGTGTAGATGCTAAATCAAGAGGAGGTAATAGATAAAAACAACCCAGAACTCGTATTTCTCCTGGAACCCAACAAACCAGATACCAAATTGCGTACTCAACCAATATCAGCCTGGAGATCCCTCCTTTAGAAGCAGATTCAACATGAATCTTCTGCTTGTTTCTCTACTAATGGAAAGAAATAGAAGTATGTGAAGAAAGGGTATCGGATCCTCACCTGCCGTTGGTCCTCCGACCAAGAGTCGACTTCAGGCAGCAGAGCATCGCTCGTCAATCCGCCTGGAAGCAATCTCTAGTCGTCGGGCGTCGATCTTGAGGGTTGGGCTTGTCGTTGATCCTCCGGCCAAGAGTTGACTTCAGGCAGTAGGGCGCAACTCGTCAATCTGCCAGGAAGCAATCTCCAGTCGTCGGGCATCGATCTTGAGGGTTGGGCTTGGATCTCAAGGGCTTGGCATCGTTTGCCGTCAGGTCTGAAATCGCCATCCGGTTTCACTCCAAAGCCTCACGGAGAAACAAGAGACCAATAAAAAGGAAATGAGCCACATGCAGTTTGATAGCTGAGAGGAATCGTGGCTGGAAGAAAAGAGATGAGGGGTTGCGGCCGAGAAAAGGATGACAACGGGTAGTAGTGCCCGCCGCAGCGCACAGAGTCGGGGGTTTGTGGGCTCGGAGGGAGGTGTTGACGCTTTCAATGTCTTTTAGGAATAAAGAAAATAAATAAATTAACAACGTTTTTTGAAGAGTGGATGTACTTGGGTGGTATTCTGGGCCCCGTGTAGTAGTGAATTGCGAGATACTTGGTGGGGGGTGCCTTCAACTCGGGAGGATTCGATGGTTCCAAAATTGAATATCTTTTTGGAGTTGCACCAGCAAGCAGCCACCGCTGAGCATCCCATCAGTGACGTTGGGGATATTGGGAACTTTGGAATCGCCCGTAAACATACAATATTTCAGCTGCTCCTTTCTGGTTGGACATGCGGACAAAGATCAACCCACGACCCGTTTCAATTCCATCCAGCTAAGCACTGAAGCATGCACGGTCGTCTCCGACAGCGACTCGTTTGTTTCTCTATGGTCCCTCCCGTCTCGCGTCACTCGTTTTTGCGGGCGCTCGTGTTACTGTTCTGTTCTACAATTCTCCTACAAGTCTACCGGCGACGTCAGGACGTGACACTCTACCAACGAATAGCGAAGCGCTATCTCACCCCACGAATCCAGCAAATTATCGTGAGAGTACAGACGCAAATCAAGAACTTACTTCAGAAATAATCAGGCACTCCACTAGATTCTCAATATGCAAGAAATGCAACAACACTACACTAGTAGCAACATAATACGAGAAAGTGAAAAAGATAAAACTTGTCAATTTCAGATTCTTTAGAAAAAGTTGTTAGATAAATGATGATTACTGTTACAGGTAGTTACTGTAGCGTCATGTAATTACTGTAGCACATAATTATTATAGTGTCGTTACTGTAGCAAATCATTTATTTAGCATGGGTTAAGCCCAATGTAGTGCAGCAAGTACATGTGAGAATGTTGTGTTGTTTCTAGTGCAAATGGCAAAGAAGTTTTATCCCATATTGCTCACACCTATAACTTTTGTGGTCCTCATATGTAGGATCACATGGGGCACTAGTGTCCAAAGGAGTCCTAGGAGGGAGGTATGCTCACCTCCTTGGTGGGTGGGATTGCCACATCATAACGCACGTGCGCCACGCCTCGCCTCGCCTTGCCTCGCCGGGCTCGGGCTCGTGGATTGTGGATTGTGGAGAATGTATTTCGTCTTCTTTTTCCACTAGAATAGGCCTAAGTAATTAATTACTCGTGTAATTAATTGTTGCTTTCTTATTCAGATTTTCTTAATCCTAATTAGAAAGTGTTTCTCTTTTACGGATTATTCCGTATTGTGTACAAGAGCAACCGAATATTTGCGTCTTACTGGGAATAGGATTAGGGACGTGTGTGGCTATATATACGCATCCTGTCATTAGGGTTAAACACACTGAAAATAGTCTTCTGCCGCCGTGTGTTTTGAGAGCCCTAATCCAGAGTGCGAGAGATGTCGTCCCGGAGTCGCTTCGTGGAGTCGTTCTCCTGTGTGAAGCGCGACTTCTCCTTCCCTTCAGACGCAACTGTCAGGCGGTGGTACCTGCGGTTGTTGTGCTGCACTGGTAGCAGTGCAACACGACTACGTCGAGCGCGAGAGAGACGTGCAAGTTCAAGGTTCGTGTCGGATCGCGACTGGGAGAACGGTGTCTATCCGTGAGGATTGTCGGGCACTGATTTCTTTAAGTAACATGTTCGTTTCTCAACGAACGATCTGGTTTGTGAATCTAACTACTGTTTTTCTGTTCTCCTGCTTTGTTTGTTCTTCGCTTCTTATTTTGGATTTGCCTGAATAGTTAATTACATTGCACTTGTCGCTGTTGCATGAACGGCAATAACAAATATTAACAATAGTCTTAAAGAAATCATTTTCTGTCGTTAATTAACAATGGCCGGTCAGGGTGGTTCGGGATGTAAAATTGATACAACCAATATGCCTGAAAAATTTACTGGTACCAACTTTGCCCGTTGGCAGAGTCGGATGGAAATTTGGCTGAATATTGCGGGTTATGATCAGTATTTAGTTGAAGCTGAATATGTATCTGATGAAACAATTTCTAATAATGCAAATATAATTGCTAATTGGAAGAAGGGTGATAAAATGTGTCGTGGTTTGATTCTGTTTGATTTAAATAACAAACTGTATGATTCTTACTCAAAGTCACCAGTCACTACGTCCAAGGTTTTATGGGAATTGTTAATTAAGAATTTTAGCACTGAAAATCAAGGTGTTGAAAAATACTGCGTGTCTAAATTTCTTAAGTTTCAGATGGTTGAGGGTAAGTCAGTTTCTGATCAAACACATGATCTACAACTCCTAGTTCATGAACTCTCAGATGTCAAGATAGTATTGCCTGAGAAGTTTGTTGTTATGTCTATCATAGAAAAATTCCCTAATTCTTGGGAATCGTTTGGTATGTCTCTGAAGCATCGCAAAGGGACACACACCATGGATGAATTAATGATGGATATTAATATACAAGAAGAACACCTAAAGGAGAAAGGGGTCAAGGTGCCTATTGATGCAAATCCAACTGTTAATCTTACTTCTACGAAAAACACCAAAGATAAGAAATCTAAGAATGCACATAAACCCAAGGCAAAGATCCAAAAGAAACATAAGAACAAACCTTGTTGGACTTGTGGACATGTTGACCACTAGAACAAAGATTGTCCTACTAAGAAGGCAAAGAAAGCTACCGCATCTACAACTGAGGAGGTTGTGGTCAACATGATGACTACATCCTTGATCCTCAATGATGGGTACGTGTCTATTAAACCTAAAATTCTTTCTATTTTTGAACCACTTTATTAGATAATTTACACTGGGGCTAATGTACATGTGTGTGCTGATAAATCCCTATTTGTGTCTTATCAGGCCTCTCGAGGTCGGTCTGTGACTTTGGGCGATTCCAGCTCTGCAGAAGTCAAAGGCGAAGGACGGGTAGACTTGAAGTTCCCTTCGGGGAAGGTTTTGACTCTTAACAGGGTCAGACATGTTCCAACCATTCAACGCAATATCCTTAGTGGCGTCATATTAGTTAGAGAAAGTTATAGAGTAGACTGTAAATGTAATAAGGCTATTATTACATGCCTTCGTGATTCTTTATTTTTTGGCAAGGGGTACTTATGTGATGTGGAGAACTTGTTTAAGATTCATGTTGAATCTGTTTCAAATTACATTTTAAATTTGAATGATTATAGTTCTGTATGCATGAATCTTGTTTCATTCGTTGTATGGCATTCACGTTTGGGACATGTTAATGTTACCTCAATGAAGCGTATGATGAATCTAAATTTGATCCCTAAATCTGAAATTAGCAACAATAAATGTGAAATCTGTGTACAAGCTAAATTGCCTAGGAAGCCTTTTCATTCTGTGAATAGGAATTCAGAAATTTTGGATTTAGTTCATACAGATATCTGTGAATTTAATGGTGTTGCTACGAGGGATCAAAAGCGTTATTTTATAACTTTTATTGATGATGCGAGTAGATACTGTTATGTCTTTTTACTTAGAAGTAAAGATGAGGCATTAGATAAATTTCAAATTTTTAAGAAAGAAGCCGAAACTCAAATCGGTAAAGTACTTAAATGATTAAGGTCTGATAGGGGAGGAGAGTATACCTCAAACTTATTTTTGGAATTTTGCCAATTATATGGTATAGTTCATGAGGTCACTGCTCCTTATTCACCACAATCAAATGGGATAGCTGAACGTAAAAACCGAACCTTACTAGATATGATAAATACCTTACTTCAAACATCTGGATTACCCAACATTATGTGGGGGATGCTTTGAATACGGCTTGCCATATTCTGAATAGAGTTCCCCATAAACATTCAAAGAGTAGTCCGTTTGAGTTGTGGAGAGGAAGGAAACCGAGTCTTAAATATCTTCGAGTGTGGGGGTGCCTTGCAAAGGTACTTGTCCCTGAACACAAAAGGAAGAAATTGGGACCGAAAACAGTTGATGCCATATTTTTGGGTTATGTAGAGACAAGCTATGCTTACAGATTCCTGATTGTAAAATCAGATTTCTCTGGCATTGAGGTCAATACAATTGTGGAATTATGTGATGCAACATTCTTTGAGGATGTGTTTCCTATGAAAACTGGTGTGCCCAATGAAGTTTCTCAAGAAGATTCATTTACCACAGGTTTCATTCCCGAGCACGTGGAAAGGATGACAAATGTGGGGGGCGACTCAGAACAAGCTATTTCTGAATCTGATGATTCTGAAGAAATAGTTGAACCAAGGAGAAGTAAACGGCCTAGGACATCCAAAGATTTTGGAAGTGAGTTTCTCACTTACAATGTTGAGGATGATCATGTTACTTTCAAACAAACTATGGAATCTCCAGAAGCTAAGTTTTGGAAAGAAGCTGTTAATGATGAAATCCAATCAATTCTCTCGAATGGAACTTGGGAATTGGTGGATTTGCCTCCTGGTTGTTCTGCAGTTGGTTGCAAATGGATTTTTAAGAAGAAACTTAATGCAGACGGAACAATCAATAAGTATAAGGCTAGGTTAGTTGCTAAGGGTTACACACAAAGGGAAGGAATAGACTATTTTGATACCTATTCACCTGTTTCCCATATGACCACAATCCGAGTGCTTTTAGCATTGGCTTCCATTTATAATCTCTATATCCTTCAGATGGATGTGAAGACTGCGTTCTTACACGGTGATCTTCAAGAAGAAATATATATGGAACAACCTGAGGGATTTGTGGGTCGTGGGAATGAGTCCAAAGTGTGTAAACTTGTTAAGTCATTATATGGCTTGAAACAAGCCCCTAAGCAATGGCATGAGTAGTTTGATTATGTGATATCATCGTTTGGCTTTATTTCTAATGAATTTGATAAGTGTCTCTACTGCAAGATTTTCAATAATGGATTCATTTTGTTATGCTTATACGTCGATGATATCCTACTTTTTGGCTCCGATATCAAAGTAGTAAAAGAGACAAAGTCATTCTTGTATAGCAAGTTTGAGATGAAAGATATGGGTGTCACTGATGTGATTTTAGGGCTTAAAATCATATGGTCTACTGATGGTATAACTCTCTCTCAGTATCACTATGTTGAGAAGATACTAGAGAGGTTTGAGTACACATCACGTAAACCTGTTAAGACTCCATATGATTCATCCAAGCCCTTGTTCAAGAATGAGACTGGGGTTCCGGTGTCTCAATTACGATACTCTCATATTATCAGAAGTTTGATGTATCTTATGAACTGTACACGTCTAGACATTGTGTTTGCCGTGAACAAGTTAAGTAGATACACTAGTTGTCCCGACAAGACCCATTGGGAAGCTTTTGACAGAGTTCTAAGGTATATCAAGGGAACACGTTCCCTTGGGATGCATTATGGTAAATATCCTTCCGTAGTCGAAGTATATAGTGATGCAAGATGGATTTTTGTGAATTCTGGGAGTAATGGTGTCTCAGGATATGTATTCCTGTTGGGAGGAGGAGCTATTTCCTGGAGGTCTAAGAAACAGACCATATTGTCTCGGTCCACTTTTGAGGCAGAGTTGTGTGCTTTAGATGAAACTGGATTGGAAGCTGAATGGCTACATGGACTTATGTCTAGTTTACCTATGGTAATGAAGCCGCTTCCTGCAATTTCAGTTCACTGTGACAGCACTACAACTATTGCTAAGATAAAGAGTTCCAAGTACAATCAAAAATAGCGTAGACACATCCAAGTCAGATTGAAATCTGTAAGGGAGTTAGTGTCTAATGGGGTCGTGGCTGTGGACTACGTCAGTACCAAAGATAATACAGCCGATCCTTTCACTAAAGGTCTTACCTTGGCTTTAGTGGAAAATTCCAGGTTGGGAATGGGACTGAAACCCCTATAGATTTGTAGGCAGTAGCAACCCAACCCAAAAGAGTGGAGATCCCACAAATTGGGTTCAATGTGGTAATAACAAGGTGTCGGGTAAATCAGATGACACTATGTATTTTTGTTTGATGCTTCTTGCATCTGTGTGTCTATTCCCTGGGAAACCTGTTAGTGTCATGACTGCAAGTGAGTAAGAGAGTAGTCTCTTAATGGTGTCAAGTCTTAGGACAGGATGTTAGTAGTACATCCTTGGAGACTCCAGCTAAGTGATTGATGTTGTATAGGCCGCAACAGGAGAATTGGGTTGTTCTCTGTTATCAATCATGATACAAATTTTTGTATGCATGGCCTTAATGCATTGTTTTCTTTACTAACATGTCTTTATTGTGTTTTTACCAACCTATACTCTTGTACCCAAGGTTCAGGTTCAAGACTTTTGTTCACCTAGATCCTACAGGAGTCACAGTTGGATAACTCAGGTAGATTCAAACCGAAAGGTATCTGCTGAAATCACAGTATGGAGGACTGAATGGTAGAGCACACTACACATTAGACTTTGTGGGGGATTGTTAGATAAATGAGGATTACTGTTACAGGTAGTTACTGTAGCGTCACGTAATTACTGTAGCATGTAATTACTGTAGCGTCGTTACTATAGCAAATCATTTATTTAGCATGGGTTAATCCCAATGTAGTGCAGCAAGTACATGTGAGAATGTTGTGTTGTTTCTAGTGCAAATGGCAAAGAAGTTTTATCCCATATTGCTCACACCTAGAACTTTTGTTGTCCTCATATGTAGGATCACATGGGGTACTAGTATCCAAAGGAGTCCTAGGAGGGAGGTATGCTCACCTCCTTGGTGGGTGGGATTGCCACATCACAACGCACGCACGCGCGCGCCACGCCTGACCTTGCCTGGCCTGACCTGGCCGGGTCGGGCTCGGGCTTGGGCTTGTGGCTTGTGGATTGTGGATTGTGGAGAATGTCTTCCGTCTTCCGTCTTCTTTTTACACTAGAATACGACTAAGTAATTAATTACTCGTGTAATTAATTGTTGCTTTCTTATTCGGATTTCTTAATCCTAATTAGAAAGTGTTTCTCTTTTGCGGATTATTCTGTATTGTGTATAAGAGTAACCGAGTGTTTGCGTCTTACTGATAATAGGATTAGGGACGTGCGTGGCTATATATACGCATCCGGTCATTAGGGTTAAACACACCAAAAACAGTCTTCTGCCATCGTGTGTTTTGAGAGCCCTAATCCAGTGTGCGAGAGCTGTCGTCCCAGAGTCGCTTTGTGGAGTCGTTCTCCTGTGCGAAGCGCGACTTCTCCTTCCCTTCAGATGCAACTGTCAGGCGGTGGTACCTGTGATTTATGTGCTGCACTGGTAGCAGTGCAACATGACTACATCGAGCGTGAGAGAGACGTGCAAGTCCAGGTTCGTGCTGGATCACGACTGGGAGAACGGTGCCTATCCGCGAGGATTGCCGGGCACTAATTTCTTTAAGTAACATGTTCGTTTCTCAACGAACGATCTGGTTTGCAAATCTAACTAATATTTTTCTGTTCTCCTGCTTTGTTTGTTCTTCGCTTCTTATTTTGGATCTGCCTGAATTGTTAATTACATTGCACCTGTCGCTGTTGCATGAACGACAATAACAAATATTAACAACAAAAGCAATGGCGTGTCACTGTCTTGAAAATATAAAGATTTTGATATTCTTATATATGAGTTTCCTGAAGATTTTTTTTTCAAAACCCCCTCATATTTTTCTAATATTCCATAAATCCATCTCTTGTGTCAAATCCCTATACCCAACAATTTTTCATGCTAAATTCTTATAACCCCCTCTGGCCTACTCCGTTGGAAATGGAGTTAAAGGTTGGTGTCCTTTTACTAGTTTCTAGTTAATGGCCTATAATGTTAGTGTACATAGCTATATGTTTATATAAAATTACATTTAGGTATTATAGTTGCTATTCCATTAGTTGTTAATACTTAAAAAGTGTTATATGCCTCAAAAATTTATGTTGATCCAACTATGGATTCGGTCAAAGATTAAATGGATCTACGTCAACCCGAATTATGGAGGGGGTGCAGGTAGAGATGGCAAATGTCCCCACTAAAACAATAACCCAACTAATCCAGTACATTCTGACCCATTCAAGAGTGGGTATGATGGGTTCGGTCCCTGTAATGGCCTCAAATGGGGATCCCGATTGTGGGGTAAGTTTTGATGTATCCCTCATCAGGACCTATAACTCCCCATTAGGTCACCCCTCTCTCATTTATAGTCTCCATCCCCCTGCCCCTCTCCGAGTCACGAACCTTGGCGGCCGCTCAGCTCTCCCCTTCCTATCCTTGGTGGTGGCTCGATCTCTGCTCATGCCATCACTGAGACTGCCACATGTAGTAGGAGATCAAAGAACGAGATGTCCGGACCTCTGCTCATGACATCGCCGAGAGGCCCGAGATCGCCCCGCAAACAAAACGTCATCGAGACGCCGACCAGAAACACCAACCAGGAAAAAACATCATCTTCGACCGCTTCATCGGGTTGTCGTGATACTCCTCTTCTCATCCATCCTACTATCATCCCCAACCTCGTACTGATCCACCATATGCGACGGTGCCCACACAACAATACTTCACAACAACTTGAGTAGCGGATAGCCTTCCGCTTTAGACACTCTATGCACGAGCCCTAAACCATCGACAATAGTTGTGGGACGATACCTATGTCAACATTCAGAGCCGCCACGTCCCTGGACTCAGCACACACAGACAATGACATGAGGGGAGGAGGCATGCCTGTTGTGCGGAGCTACTACTACTGCGTCCCATTGGATCTATGTTGGAGTGAGTTAGATGATGGTGGGAGCAGTATCCTGATCTGACAGTTTTTTGTGAATACATGAGAGAATCTGGGATTGCAGTTGTTGATAATTGAATTCCCTCTACTCCCCTGATGAACAAAGTGGTGTTTCTTCTTTCAATGATCCTCCATCTTCCAATTCATTTGCATATTAGTGCCTAACAGTTGTTTGATGAAATGTTGTAATGTAGTGTATTGAATCCATGATAAGATTACAATATTAAATGAACACTGAGAGGTCTAATTTATCCCAAGTTGACACATTTCTTTTTTGGCATTCATTATTTTTAGCTCAAGTTACAACTGTTACTTTATAATTTTATATTGCCCAATGCTATTATGATTATATCTGATAATCAGTTATTATAGCAGTATGCTTTTGAATGATGTATATATTGTGATGGGTATTAATTAGGACCCATTTCCAAATTGGTTGGTTATGGGTGGGGTTCTATTTCATCAGATTTATATGGGTCCAAATGGATATGGGTCCCAAGGTAGTGATCTGTGATGGGTATGGGTATGGGTTCACCAAACCTACCCAATTGCCATGTGACACCCATTGCCACACAAAGTGAGATTACTCAAAACAAAAGCGTAGAAGAGGGATTAACAAGTGTACTATTAGAAAACACTATAAATTAAAAAAAATTCATAAACCTACCAAATAGCAAGAACCTTCACATATAAGTCCTTTCATGCCTCAAAGCATATACAAGATATGTTGTCAACCTGTAACCAAAGAACTATTCGAATACATATATACATGATTCCACTACATTTGTAGATAACAGGTGTACAAGCCACCTATAAGGACCCTGACCCATGTTTTGGGCTAACCCTCTTTTCTTTGCTTATGAAATGTGCTTAAAACCTTAATCTAATCTCTCAAGATGTTTTGATATCATGTGACAAGCTTATGTTTCCAGTTTGGTCCTGTTTGGATGTTGTTTGAGCAATGTTTGCTTGTAAGGGGTTATATTGCAATATGTCACATGTAGAGTGTGCCTTTAGTGCTTTATAATCCTGAGAAAGAGAATGATGATATGGGGGGCCTTGTGTAGGGCCTATGTTCTATGTTTGAGCTTGGTTGGATGATGCTTGTGCTTTATGTGCTAGTTTGGTGCAAATTGCAAATTAACCAAAATGGAGGGTCAATATGAAATTTACCTACTCTAGAGTGTTCTTGCTTCAGTTTGGCATCATTTAGGATGTGTATGAAGGCTTGGGTGCCATTTTTGGATGATAGTTGAGAAGTGACATCTCTATAAGGTCTTTATACCATATATGTTATATGTGTTACCTTGTCCTTTAGTGTATCGGGTAGGGCTTGGAGTGTGTGTCGCCCAAGAAGGTGTATCGTCCATGGGAGATGATCAGTTGCATGATACAAAGCCTAGAGTGTATCACCAGGCCATGCATGTGAAGCTTGGGTGGCAACAAGTGGCGTTAAGAGCATGAGCAAGTGGCATCTAAGCTTATGTGGTTATGACACCTTTCCTTTGCATGAGTGTGAGCAAGAATGTGTATTTCTTAATACACCATCTATAACTTATGCTTCATGTGTTCATAACAATGGATGATTGTTCCAACCCTATAAACCTTAATATTAATGATATGATAATCATGATATGTTCTTTAAAGATTATATTTGGTGATCAAGTTATATCTTTGATATGCTCCCTAACCATGCAGGTATTATCAACTGAATTCATAGCCATGTAAGAGCTATGATGACTATATCATTATGTGCCTTCTGTGGAATTTGGTATATGAAAAATATTTGAGTAATGATGATGTGCCATGTTGATAAGATAACATGTATCACCAGTATGATGAGGAAGGTCTGATGACCTGATAAAGGCTGAGTGCCTAAATGAGGTGTTATCCTCTAGTGGTAACTTGAGGGATTGATATCCCATGGCAATATGATGATTGCTGAGGGCAATGAGAATAGCGGTAATAGTGTGACAACAAAATAATGGAATCTAATGTTGTTCATGTTTTACATATGGTTTCTTAATACAACTTGGTTGCCCCAACAATCCACTTAAAATGCATTAACTAAATACAAATGAACTATCATGTAGTTTGCCCTGGCCATAGATCCATCATCGTCAGGAACTGGTGATGGTGAAATGGGTTCTCCTACAGGTTAACCCAGAGCACATATTGTTGAATATGCGGGGTTTCTCCTAGCCAAAAATAGGAGGATTAGAGTAAAAATGTGGTTGTAAACTCAAGATGTGTATAAGAGCATGGTGAACAAGCCCATGGCTTAGTATGATAGAGCATGAATGCGCTCATGGCTCAAGGAGCACGGTGAACTGGCTCGTGGCTCAAGTATACTAGCATTGTGACCTATACCAAGGATGTCTAGATAAAAGGGTAGACTGTGTGAGCTAACCCTATGGCTGAGGCCACTCAAGCAAGAGACTGTGGTCCTACTTTAGTTATCATGCACTGACCACGAAGAGGTGAGGTCGTGGAGTCCGACTCTTTCATTGACCTTGTATGGCACTGGTTTTGGGCTTTGCAACCGAAGGTTGGATTTGAGCGGTACGGCTCACTTCCTCAGGGCATAATAATTCATAATGAAGTCATATAGTATCTCTTCCAAGGGAAAATACAAAACATTGGTTGAGTACTTGGATGATGTAAGCTTTCTCATATGCTTTTAAATGGTCTTTTGTATAAGTTTTCATATACATGTTCTTCATATTCTTTCTTGCATAACTGGTTAGCTATTATCAGTTGGTTACATTGATCTATCTGCTCAGTTATCTGTGATAATAATAAAGTTGGTATAGGGTTATGTTTCTCGATGGGACTGTGTGTCTCACCTCGCTGGTTAAAAACCCTTTTTAGGTGGATGTGCCTGGCGAAATAAAGATCATGTAGCTGAGATGATATGCAAAGGTATCGTACCTGGTGGATTAGATAGTGTCTAGTAGTAGAGTCCTATGTGTCGTCCCTATACACTCAGGTCTTCAGGAGAGTTTTCGATGTTTCTCATATGACGATCGATGTACGATTTTCGGCTTATGTACCTTGATGTAATAAATTAGCATGTGGAACAATTATTTCATGTAATGAGATGATGGGAAATTATGTTGTAGTACATTGAAATATGTTATGAAAAGAAAGTGTTGGCAGCAGAAACAACATGTCTTATCTTATGGTTCTTGTTGTAAATCGGTTTTAATTTCTCATGATTTTTGGTAATCCGCTGGTTAGTATGTAATCGTGTTTTGTTCGAGATGGGATTTTTCAAGTGGTTGGTATCAGAGATCTAGGTTCGCTGAGTCTACAGGGACACTAGGACTAGGATTATGATGATGTCTAAGGTTGGACCGTAACATAAAATATGGTGCATACTACCTAATCTCAGTATTTGATGCCCTGGCCAGGTATTCAAATATTGAAGATAAAGCTAAGTATGGAGCATTAGATTGTTTACTCCTTGATTACTCTGATCAAGTAGTCATTCTGGAGAAATCTAAAGAGCATAAAAAATCAGGAAATATGATGACAATACTTTCATCCTGTTATAAAAGAGGTAAATGAATGCACCATAACCCCTTAATACCGGGATGCTTGGTAATAATAAGAAGAGGAAGTAATGGTTCTATGAAACCTAAATCCATATGAGAATATGATGAGGTAAGTTCTTAAAACTGTAATCTCAAGAGATGTACCTGGCAAAAAATAGAATAACCTATGATAACACGGTAAGTTAAAGCATAAAACTTACACAAGATGAAGAAGATGCCTGAAAACCAAGATAAAGTTCAAAGAAAGAGAAGCACAAGTAATGAGTAAACCAGATGGAACTTGAGATAATCTCAGACCAACCAATGAACGTAAACAAGAATAAGAAAAGTATAAAGTGCAATTCATGATAAGTGAAGGAGAACAAGGGAGAGGATCCCTATTTGACAAATAATATGTGAAGAGTAATAACACATAATGGTCTTTATGATTCCTGTGCTGAGTGCAAGGAAACTAAGAAGAAACAGGATAAAACCAAATAGAACAAAGTTTAATGATGCATAAACAGTTGCAAACTCATGTAAGGATCAAAGAAAGTGATAATCTCCTCCCCTTGATATGAAACCATAAGGTGTTGATGGGGTGATAGGAGGAGTTTGTACCCTTGTGTTCCTTCCCTCTGAGGGAGTTTCCATCAAGTGGACCTTGTGTCACTTGATATGTATGCATTTGAGTGATCTCTGGTTGGATACTTTGAAAATTATCAGCTGATCTTGGACTTTAGTTTCCAAGATGGAGATGTATGTGATAGATAATGACAATAGGATCCTCTCGACATGTCTTCTGATAAGGGATTGAGAATCAAGATGCCTAGATCATGGAGGTATGGGGGTGAACTGTCTTGATAGATCATCCTTGACCTTAAACTCATAAGCTGGAGGCTTGTTTTGGAGTCTGGACTTATGTGGTGACCCTTAAGGCAGCAGTTCAACAACACAAAGGAACGTTGATGAGGATAAGCAAGTGTGGATTGGATAGTCTGACCAGGAAGTGGAAGGCAACATGCAACAATTAGATCTCGTGACATGAGTTGGCCAGAATAGTATGTGCTGGCAGGACAGATGGAATCACTCCTTTACACTTTGTCTTCTTCTTGCCTCTTATCTACTCCAGTTGATCCGGTATAGGGTGTACCCTCCTTTGAATGCTTGTAGTGTGTTTGGAAGATGTTTTCCTCTTATTAGCCAGGAGAGAGATAACTTGTTGTCAAAAACCCTATTGGATGGCCTAGTTGTGTTGGATGAAGTATATCCTTCTCATATGACAGTCAAGTGAATCTCTTTCCACTTGACATATCGAGGATCGAGATAACCCTAGGAATGGATCTCCTTGGAAAGGTGTGAAGTGGTCTCATATGGAGAAGTTGGCTTTGAATTCAACCTGGCTAAGTGTTCATAGTATGGCTATCACCTGTTAGGGGTTTATGCTCTGCATAAACATGACAACGAAAGGTATACACCCAAGGAAAAGAACTGTTGTAATATCGTCTTGGGAAAAGTTCATCAAGTTAAGCATGATTCCTTGGAAAACTCCTAGCTAAGTCTCGAGTAAAAGAAGGTCCAAGCAGGATGTGCATCAGTTAGAGACGGATGAACAAGGTTTGTGATTCCTATCTAGATCATTTGAGATAATGTGTACATGTTACAACTGTGTTGACACGTGTTGTTCCCTTGGGAGTTGACATGAAGACATGACATGCTTGAAACTGAGATGATGTGGTTGTTGTTAACCAAGATGTTTAGCTCCTTTTGTGTTAAGCCTTAAGCGATACATAGTGAGGTGCCTTATGAGCCCTTTCATGTGCATACATGTGTTTTGTAGAGTATGTATCTTGTGATAACCACTTCTGAGATAGATCTCCCTTGGATTAAGACATCCTTTGTGGAAGGAGAGGGAACCAGTTGGAATGTATATAATAGAAGGATAGTGATACAAGTATGTGAAGCTTAAGTTTCGAGCATGTGAGATCAGAGTAGCATAGAGGAAACATAATGAGGAAGGTGATATATCAGTAAAAGGAACGGATACCTGAGTGATACGAGTTGCATGTGATGTTCTAGTATATAAAGAGTGTTAGCAGACAAAGGATGATGAGACAGAGGGTTGAGTCTGTGATCAGTACAAGGAAACCATGTGATGGCTCTAGAAGAAGAGCAAGTACGTTGGTCATAGATCTATGACACCCAGGATATTTTGTGGAGTTGTATGATGCAATGTGTGAGTAACACCCGTCTTCTTTTCGCTTGGGATTTTGGGGACAAAATCCTTGTTAGGGGTTTATGACTTGTAAGGACCCTGACCCATGTTTTGGTCTAACCCTCTTTTGTTTGCTTACGAAAGGTGCTTAAAACCTTAATCTAATCTCTCAAGATGTTTTGATATCATGTGACAAGCTTATGCTTCCAATTTGGTCCCGTTTGGATGTTGTTTGAGCAATGTTTTCTTGTTTTGGACCAAAGTACAATTTACCCAAAGTAAGGGGTTATATTGCAATATGTCACATGTAGAGTGTACCTTTAGTGCTTTAGAATCATGAGAAATATAATGATGCTATGGGGGGCCTTGTGGAGGGCCTATGTTCCAAGTTTGAGCTTGGTTGGATGATGCTTGTGCTTTATGTGCTAGTTTTGGTGCAAATTGCAAATTAACCAAAAGGGAGGGTCAATATGCAATTTACCTACTCTAGAGTGTTCTTGCTTAAGTTTGGCATCATCTATGACGTGGATGAAGGCTTGGTCACCTTGTTTGGATGATAGTTGATAAGTGACATCTCTATAAGGTCTTTATACCATATATGTTATGTGTTATCTTGTCCTTTAGTGTATCATGTAGGGCTTGGGGTGTGTGTCACCCAAGAAGGTGTATCATCAATGGGAGATGACCAGCTGCACGATACACAGCCTAGAGTGTATCACCAGGCCGTGCATGTGAAGCTTGGGTGGTAACAAGTGGCATTAAGAGCATGAGCAAGTGGCATCTAAGCTTATGTGGTTATGACACCTTTCCTTTGCTACCTCTCTCTCCCTTGGTGTATATAACCCATTTCCTCTTCACCCAAGTAACCCCTTTTGTCTACCTTCTTTCCCCTTCCTATATGGGATGAGCTTGGGAGCTTGGGATCTTAAGGAAACTCCCATGGAGCTTGGGAGGGAGAGCTCCTTGCCCATGGAGACTTCTTGCTCAAGATCCGACCTTGGTGAGTCATGCTTCTTTGCTAGCTTTTTCTTGTTCTTTCTTTTTCATCTCCTTATTCCCCTCTCGGCCATGGATGGACCTTTGATGAGAGTAGGCAAGGGCATGGTCCTCTCTCTCTTTTCTTCTCAAGCTAAGCATAACCATGGCTTCTTCTTCTTCTTTTTCATCTTTTGTTTCATAAGGAGATGATGATGGTGCCGAAGGCATGTTTGGAGCTTTGGATTGGTGATCTTCATGGTGAGGAACATGGGTTTGCTGCTTGGAATAGGAAGCTTGATTCCTTTCATGGATGTCCTCTTAAGGCGGGTTACATAACTCTTAACCATCTCTATTATGTTCACTCTCCATATGTGCATACATTGATTCTTGTCTTTAAATTGATACCCTTCTCTATGATAGTTGTGTATGTGGAACTTGAGATCTATTCTAATGGAAATTGTCACATTTCATTACTATCTTTATCTTGTTTTCCTTGTGCAAGATGGTAACGTGTGTCTTGAGGTTGAAGATGACTAACCCGATATGGTGCCTTACCCGATATGGGGCTTTGCCCGTTACAGAACCTTTCCCGATATAGTAGCTTGCCCGTTAGGCTATGCCTTGGTTGATGGATTGTGAGAAATACCCCTCTCTCACTTTGTTGTTGAGAGCTGAGCTTAGGATCCCTTGATCCAAGATGTACGGTAGTGAGTTCTTAGGCAATACCCCTCTCTCACTTAATTGTCTTGAGAGGTGAACCTATGCTCTATATGATGGTTGGGCGACATGTTAGTTGGCCGATATACCCTATTGGATACCTTGGGTGACATGAGTAGACATGCTTTGATGTTGAGTTTTGAGCAACACCCCTCCATCCTTGAGTTGTGAGGTGAGCTCTAGCTCTTGGCCGATATGATGATGGGTGATATGATAGTTGGCTGATATGAAGCCCTAACCTTAGCTTGGACAATATAGTGTCTTGGCCGATATGGAGCTCTAACCCTACCTTGGGCGATAGGGTTGCCTCGGGCGACATGGATTCTCTACTCTAGTTGCACGACATGTTCTTGGGGTTGAACCCTTGGTTGGTATCTTGGGTGATATGGTGGTGATGCCTTTGGTAATAGGTATCATTATTAGTATAGGAAACCCGATAGGCTAATCCTTGGTGTGGGAGATAGCCCTAGAAGTGGTGCCTTGGGCGATATGGATGCCCTAACCCTAGTTTAGGGTGATATGATTTCTTTGGTCGATAGGATAACCCTAACCCTAGTTGCCCGACATGGCATCTTGGGCGATAGGGTTGCCCTAACTCTAGATTGACCGATAGGGGTGCTCTTGTTGTGATGATCTCTTGGGTGTCATGGTGTGTTGTCCAAGACAGCTCTCCATGGATGACAAAGATATGAGGATGGGCATTATGGATGGTCCCTTGATATGATGCCCAAAATCATCAACCCTAACCCGATATGAGTGTGTATGTGTACATGGCTTGGGTGACACCAGGGTTACGTGCATGGCCAATACCCCCACAAGGAGAGATGTTACCCTGGCCGATATGTCGTTTCGGATACATGCCTTCTCTTTGTTGGTTACTCGGCATGAGTATGTGCTTGATAGTTTGGATGGTTCTAGGGTTGAAGGCTTGGCCGATACATGTGCTGAGCCTGGGTGGTATAAGATCTTGGACATTACAAGTTGAGGGTTGGACGATATGGTGTCATGAGTGACATAAGGACTAGTGAGGCTTGGGTGAACCAAGTATGATAGAGGTTGTTACACCTATATCTTTTTGAAAGAAATTAACCTAGATGTGGCAAGGAGGAGGTCAATCCTGGTAGGGATGACCTAGAGAGCACCTTGGCAATTTTGGTGCTATGAGGTTCTTGGCCGACACAATGGTAAGGTTGCTTAACCCAAGAGGAATTAGATGTGTTGGTTGATCATGGAATCCGACATGCTTAGATCCATGAGTTGTTTGATATCTTAGTGATAGCCTAAGGTATGTCTAGGTGATATGGCCTTTGGAGGTGTTCTTGCATGATATGCCTGGAGGCATGATGAATAAGTTGTGAGCATTAGTATGGTGGTTATCTACGGTTGATGATAGGTGAACCTTTGATAATGCTTGATGGTTGATCATGATTGTATGATCCCTAAAGATGTATCCTGAGGGATGGCATGCATGATGATACAAGATATAGGGTATGGTGGATACCCGTGGTATGGTAACAGTAATGTGTATTTCTTAATACACCATCTATGACTTACACTTCATGTGTTCATAATAATGGATGATTGTTCCAATCCTAGAAACCTTAATCTTAATGATATGCTAATCATGATATGTTCTTTAAAGATTGTATTTGGTGATCAAGTTATCTCTTTGATTATCTCCCTAACCATGCAGGTATTATCAACTGAATTCATAGCCAGGTAAGAGCTATGATGACTATATCATTATGTGCCTTGTGTGGAATTTGGTATATGAGAAATATATGAGTAATGATGATGCACCCTGTTGATAAGATAACATGTATCACCAGTATGATGAGGAAGGTCTGATGACCTGATAAAGGTTTAGTGCCTAAATGAGGTGTTATCCTCTAGTGGTAACTTCAGGGATTGATATCCCAAGACAATATGATGATTGTTGAGGGCAATGAGAATAGCGGTAACAGTGTGACACCCAAATAATGGAATCTAATGTTGTTCATTTTTACATATGGTTTCTTAATACAACTTGGTTGCCCCAACAATCCACTTAAAATGCATTAATTAAATATAGATGAACTTTCATGTAGTTTGCCTTGGAAATAGATCAATCATCGTCAGGAACTGGTGATGGTGAAACGGGTTCTCCTTTGGGTTAACCCGGAGCGCATATTGTTGAATATGCGGGGTTTCTCCTAGTTGAAAATAGGAGGATTAGAGTGAAACTGCGGTTGTAAACTCAAGATGTGTATAAGATCATGGTGAACAAGCCCATGGCTCAGTATGATAAAGCATGAATGTGTTCATGGCTCAAGGAGCATGGTGAACTGGCTCGTGGCTCAAGTATACTAGCGCCATGGCCTGTACCAAGGTAGGCTAGATAAAAGGGCAGACTGCGTGAGCCAACCCTGTGGCTGAGGCCACTCAAGCAAGAGACTACAATCCTACTTTAGTTATCATGCACTGACCACGAAGAGGTGAGGTCATGGAGTCTGGCTCTTCCATTGACCTTGTATGTCACCAGTTTTGGGCTTCGCAGTCGAAGGTTGGATTTGAGCGGTACGACTCACTTCCTTAGGGTATAATAATTTGTAATCAAGTCGTATAGTATCTCTGCTTAGGGAAAATACAAAACATTAGTTGAGGCCTTGGATGATGTAAGATTTATCATATGCTTTTAAATGGTCTTTTGTATAAGTTTTCATATACATGTTCTTCATATTCCTTCTTGCATAACTGGTTAGCTATTATCAGTTGGTTACTTTGATCTATCTGCTCAGTTATCTGTGATAATAATAAAGTTGGTAGAGGGTTATGTTCTCGTTGGGACTGTGTGTCTCACCCCGCTGGTTAATAACCATTTTTAGGTGGACGTTCCTGGAGAAATAAAGATCATGTGGCTAAGATGATATGTAGAGGTATTGTACCTGGTGGATTAGATAGTGTCTAGTAGTAGAGTCCTATGTGTCGTCACTGTACACTCGGGTCTTCGGGAAAGTTTTCGATGTTTCTCATATGATGATCGATGTATGGTTTTCGGATTATGTACCTTGATGTAATAAATTAGCATGTGGAATAGTTATTTCATGTAATGACATGATGGAAAATTATGTTGTAGTACCTTGAAATATGTTATGAAAAGAAAGTGTTGGCAGCAGAAACATGTCTCATCTTATGGTGCTTGTTGTAAATCGGTATTAATTTCCCGTGATTTTTGGTAATCTGTTGGTTAGTATGTAATCATGTTTTGTTCAAGATGGGATGTTTCAACACCCACATAAATAAAGCAAGTTCACAAAAAATCTACAAAACATTCCTAAAAACCCGAGTGTACAGGGACGACTCTAGGACTCTATCAACAAAAGACATCCAACAACACTGCCAACCTCGTCAGCTATTGGTCCTCCTGCTGCTCCTCAACCTCTGATGCACGATCTCTGCTTCTTCATGCTCGTCCACCTAAAAATGGTGTGGGAAACCCACTGGGTGAGATTTCAAATCTCAACGGGAGATATAACTCCACCAACTCTATTATTATCACAAGTATGATAAACTAAGAAGTAGTATAATTACAATTACGTGAAGCAGGTAATGCTTATTAACAGGAAGAGAATTTACTATATAATTTACGGAATATCTTAATAATTTAAAAGGAATATGAAGAACATGTCTATTTCCTATCAACATCATTGTATAAAGATCAAGCAAGGCCTCATCCAATGTTTTCATATTTTGATCCTATACAATTATACTACTCGATTGATTACATATTTTATTATGCTCTGAGGAGTTGAGTCGTACCACTCAAATCTAGCCGACCACTTGATAAGTCAAAATAGGTGCCATACAAGGTCTAGTGGAAGAGCCGAAATCCATGACCTCATCCCCTCATTAAGTACGAGAATATTGGCATTGATAGCATTAGTCAGACTTCCGTTAGTGACTTATAGTCCAACTGTACATATCCAGCCCACCTTGGTACAGGTCACAGTGCTAGTGAGTTACGACTGCAACCATACTCTTTATTAGGATATGACCGTAGCCATTCTTGTATCTCAAATTGAGCTACAACCACAATTATACTCTTATTGGGGTATGACTGCAGCCAATCCCATATATATTCATTCAGGACACAAGGAGATACCTCAACTTGCACCCCGCATATTGAAAAATATGCGCTCTGAGTTAAACTCGTTTCACCATTCAGCAAGTGCTGACACTGAATGGATCTATGGCACAGGGTAAACTATACTATTAGATTCCACTTGATTAATTAAACCAGTTTAAGCAATCTTTCAACATCAATCAAGTTACAAGGTACAACCTCTAAATAGACTCTACATAAACAAGGGCATGACACATCACCAGAACTTGCTAAAGCATATATGGTGTGATCTCATCACTTCTTATTTATTTTCAATGTATATCCATCACAAGGACCACATGTCTTGGGGTGACAACCCCTCCTCTCATCATTGAGGAAAACATCTCATGCAAGGCAATAAGCCATCATTAGGTCATAGGACAATTTATTCCTCTTACAAGAATATCAACAACACTTTATGCCTCACAAGGCCCAAACAAATAGATCATAACCACCATAGCTCATTCCTGGCTATGTACATCAACTGGTGTTGTCTGTATGGTTAGAAACTAATAACAAGAAAGTAATATGTCATCAACATCCTCATCTCATAGGATCCATGCCATACATTTTACATCTTGCATTTTACATCGTTACAATTAGAGTTTCACTTTACCTGATTAGGGTTTACAAGGTTGGATCAACAACCATCTTTATATTATCACTTTCATCATCATTACAAGATGTGTTATGAGACATAGAAGCATGTTTCTCATTATCATTATCAAACATGTTATGAGATATAAAAACATAGCTCTCACATCATACGTACAACTACTCCATAGAGTATCACATCATACCATGTGACCCTACCATCAACATGGTGTAACTTAGACACTATCACAAGATAATAATTAGGGTTACAACATAGGGTGTCGAGTGAACCCTAGGTGTGTCGGGTAATGATTCAACCCTATTTTAGGGGTTCATCTTGTGTCTTACTACATTTCAATCACATCTATACCTATTAGATTACATGTTATTTCCCTCAATATGCATATTACTATCAAATGCACTTATGGAGGCTTTTTGCATGTTTTATAGGTACTTTATCCACTAATTGATGGCATGGAGAGAAGATGGTCCAATCTAGGGTTTCCTCAGGCTTGGAGGAGCCCGAAATGATGGCAAAACCACTCCCAACCTACCCTAAGTGGTCGAAGAATGTTTTGAAGCAATAACCTCCATGGATGATCAAGTTCAAAGCTCAAGTGCATGGACATGACACCAAAACAGCTTTGGTACTTCACCACGGCCATGGTGGACATGCCCCAATCACAAATTATCACTATAACTTCCGGAAACTGATGAATTTGGCCAAAACGGTCGTGGTGAGCAATATGCACGTGGCCATAAGTTCCCACCACGACCATGGTGACCCCCCGACGGTCGTGGCCATCCATGTACCATCTCCATGTGATGTCCACATTTTAATCACCACAATCGTTGTACCCTACCATGACCATTCTCACCCCTACTCACCACAACTTTGGTGATCCACCATGGTCGTTCTACTCACAAAACCTACCAATTTTTGCACTACTTTACCCTTATTGCCCCTACTTAACCTAGTGCTTCCCCCCCACCTATATATACCTAGGTGGCGTCTGGGGCATGAGGGTAGCTACCCTACATCCATTATAGCCTCCCCATTTTTTTCCTCCATCCATTCCCACATCATTCCACCTCCATTTCACTATTTCCACCATCAAAACCCTACTTTCCTTCCATTTCCACCCTTTTCCACCATACATCTATGTCATTCACCTACCTTGGAGGAGGGAGATTGAGCTATAGCTTCTAGGAGGTGGAGAAGGAGGAGTCTTCACCGAGCTCATCATGGCTTTTCACTCCTCTACTCATTCTTTCTCCTTTCTTTTTGTATTTTGTTTTGTTATGAGTAGCTAGGCCCCTTGGGTGGGCTGTTTGGGGTGTAAAATGTTACTTTAATACCATGTTGGGAGAAAATGATATGTAAACTTTGTGATTCCATTTTTTAATGATTATGTTCTATTTCTATCTCATTCTCCATGGATTGCTTGTTAGTTTGTGTGTGAAATCACCTTGGAACTTAGGGAAATTGCTTATATGTGTGAATTTTGGGATTTGCCCCTAGGTCCAATTCTTGGATCCCTAGGTTTCCTCCCATCTTCCTACATCCTAATCAATATCCCTAAGCCTAAGTGAGAGATCTAAGTAACTAGATTACATGATCCTAGTGCAATTATCATGGATCCTTCTTAAGGCTAGAATGTGGGGGAATTGGGGTTCAAAGCCCTAATTTCACCTCCCCATTACTACCCTTGGCCCCTAATTGCCCTAGGAATGTCTAATATAGAAACCTACACTTGACTAGACTCTCATTGAATTGAACCTAATCCCTAACCCAATTGAGCCTTGCAAGGGTAGTAGGTAGTGTTAGGGACTAGTTCCCCTATACACAACCTAGCATATCCATGGCCAGTTAGTAGCTTAGGCTGATTCATTAGACTCTAACCTGTTGTTTGGTTTGGATAATCTAAATGGAATCATAATGTTCATATGTGACCCCCAACTTAAGTGATAAGTGTATCCCCTAAACATCCCACACCTTCATTAATAGCTTTAAAACCCTAGTTTTCATCTTGCGTAGCTAGTGTTAGTTTAGTTAGCTATTTTCCTTCTTAGTTAGCTTATTGCCCTATTTTTGCCTTGTTCTTGCTAGTTTAGCTCTTTACTCGCTCTTGCGCTTTTCTTTTTCCTACCTTAGTGTAAATTTCCTTTTCATACCTAGCTTAGTCTTCTCTTGCATACTTAGTCTTAATCTAGTCTAGGGTTAACTTAGATTTTATTCTTATCTTTAATTGCTTTCTTGCTCACCTAGTTTAACAATCAAATCACCTTTACACCCTTAACCCTAGTCTCCGCAGTAGCAATCCAGCCAAATTAACCTTGCTCTAGTGCCCCCTTTTCTCCCTGAGGATCGACCCATACACTTTCCCTTCACCTATGCTACAATAGTACCCCGTGTGCTTGTGGGTGACCTATTTGGTATTGTGATCAACTGTGTTAGGGTTAATATAAATTTTGAAAGATCCACATGTGTGTTCGAGTCTCATGGAGTGTATCTAGTCACCCCTTGTTGGCTAGTGTGTACACCTCTCACTCGACGCACTAAGATATCCGGCGTCGTTGCCGAGGAGAAAGGTGCTCGACCTAGCTAGTTAGTTTTGCTCTAACTTTTCCTACTGCCCTCATCATTGCTATACTTTATTCATTATTCTTTGTATTCATTGTGTATATTGGTTTGCTAACTTGTTCTCTTATGTTTGGTTGTGCTTTTTGCATGTGACAAGCCACTCGAGAGGAAATAAGATGGAAGGCCAAAATGCACCCTACATGTTGCTTCAAGACTACTTCATGCCTAGCAACTACAAATCACCAATTGCTAGTTGGGTTAATCAAATGTCAGGGGAGAACTTCTCTATTTCTCTAGGTCTTCTTTGGCTCCTGCCCATCTTCTATGGCTCAGAGAGTGAGAACCTCTACAAGCACTTGGACACCTTTCTTGAAGTATACCCCACTTTCAGGATGCCGACGGCTAGTGATGATACAATTTGGTTGACCTTGTTCTCTTTCTCCCTCAAAGATAGAGCTAAAGATTGGTATGACTCAAGAAGGGACATCATGAGCTGGGTACCAATGAAGAATGCCTTCTTGAGACAATTCTACTCTATAGCAAGGTTGACACAAATGCGGCATGCCATAGCAAGTTTTAGTCAAATAGATAATGAGTGATTCCCCGAGGCTTGGGAGAGATTTCAAAAGATGTTGAGAGAATGTACACATCATGAGATCCCTTTGTGGCAGCTAGTTCAATCCTTCTACTCCAGTCTATTGCATGCAAGTCAAGCTACAGTGGATTCTTTTTGTGGAGGAGTTTTTATGGCTAATCCACCAGAGGAGACATGGCCTTTGTTTGAGAGTTTGGAAAAAAGTTCAAGGATGGCAGTGACCTATCTTTTGGTGTGACATCTCCAACTCATGATGATTCAAGCCCACAATTGATGAAAATGTTTGGTGAAATGGTGAGATTCATGAGAAACCAAGTGACCAAACCTCCTTGTCATTAGGTCAATGCTATTGAGTTCTATGGGGAAGAAAGGAAGACACCTCACTCCTATACCTACCAGGAACCACAAAGTCCCACATATAGCTCAAGGTTTGAGGAAGAGGTTCTCTCTAGATTGAAAGTATTTGATGATGTTCAAAGAGATGTTGCAAGGTTAGAACAAATAATAGAGCAACTATCCTCCATAATCGCTCTCCAGGAAGAAAAATTGTCTTCAAAACACATCACGACCCACCATGAAGCAAGTGGACCTATGCCTTCTTCTCACATTTTCTATAGTCCACCCCCATGCAAGTACATCACATTCACTCCTTCCAAGGCTATTCCAAGCCTTACACTCCTCCACCACCTCCCTCACATCAAATTTCCCAAAACTTCACTTTCCAACCCCAATTCTCTCCTCCCCCTCAATTCTCTTCTTCACCTCAATTTCAACCCCAAGAGTCACCTCCACCTCCTCCATATCCACAACATGCTTCCCCTCTCCACCATGAGCAAGGTAGTGTTGTGACAGTTCTAAGGAGTGGGAAAACTCTTGAGCAGTCTGCAAGTCAAAGAAAGGTTGATAAACCAAAGCAAGGGCATCCAAGTGGTGAAACTGGGATTGATATTGATGAAGATGATGTTGTGATACTGCATGTTGAGTTTGGGATTCCATGTGATCCACCACATATACCTTTTGCAGGTCCTACCATCCCTAGTTTTTCGCCTCATGTTCGTGCAAGTACGGTAAAAACTAGTGATCCTCCATTTGTAGAAGCACTAGATGAGCCACCGAAATTGAAAAGGAGGAAAAAGCACAATGTTGGTATTCTTGAGGTGTTTCGCCAAGTGAAGGTGAACATTCCACTTTTGGGTGCTATCAAGCAAATCCCTTCATATGCCAAGTTCCTCAAGAACCTATACATTGTGAAAAGAAGGTCAACGGGGAGGATTCCAAAGAAGGTGAGATTGACTGACCAAGTGAGCTCCATCATACAACATTCACTTCTCGTAAAGAGAAAAGACCCGGGAGCCCCACTCATACCTAGTTACATAGGGTGACATTGCATAGACATGTCCTTACTTGATTTGGGATCTAGTGTGACTATGATGTCGTACAATGTATATGTTGAGTTGGGCTTAGACAAGTTGAAGTCGGCACATTGCACTCTCCAGTTGGTGGATAGATCCATAAAAGTGCCTAGGGGTAGAGTGGATGATGTCTTGGTGATGATAGATAAAGAAAAATGCATGGTGTTCCCAGCGGATTTCATTGTACTTGATATGGAGCCAGAGGATAGGAAGATTCCCATCATCTTGGGAAGGTCGTTCTTATCTACAAATGATGCTGACATTCATGTGCGCAGTGGCACTATGACAGTCTCATTCATGGATATGAAGATCAACATCAATATGCACAAGACCCCAACCCGGCGAGTCCAAGATAGGGATATTGGACATGATCACTTCAGGAGTCCAAATGTGCATTTGAGAGAAGGATACCAAGGTGAAGAAATTGGTGATGATTGTTATGATGAAAGGGATGAGGAATCTAGAGAGAGTGCAAAGGAGGGATGCATATTTTGCAAGAATGGACACATGATAATTCCAAACGGATGAATGAATGAAGAATTACCAACAATCCTAGTTGAAGGTAAGAAACTCAGTGCTAGTGGGAGGCAACCCACCTAGGTTTGGGAATTTTTCACCCAACCTTCCATTTTTGATACTTTTGCTTTGTTTTTACACTTCTCCAAGAAAAAAAACACACACACACTTGTTTATAATAGTTTTTGTTTAGTTTTAAGATGTGCTGGTGAAAATAGAGTGAAATGAGAAAAACTAGATGAGAAGTTGGCAAAGTGACCCATGAAAAATCATTTTGGATCAAAATTTTGAATGTTGTATGTTCTTCAAGCTGGGAATAGCAGCTACACATACCAACACGGCCGTGATGATCCACCACGGTCGTGTGAACTAAATCCACAAGTGATCACAGGGAACATGGCCGAAGTTTGAGGAAATTGTTTGACAAGGGTTGCACCATGGTCATGCAAGGCCGCACGGCTACGCAGCTTGAATCCACCAGGGTTGTGCTGCGCAACACGGCCATGCTGCAACCCGATTCTAGCAACTTAAGTCATATTTTGCAAAAATTGAAAATCACTTATTTACTTCTCCAAATAACAAAACGTCGTGCTCCACACCCTAGCGATCGTGTAGCACTCTGTGCTCCCTCTCCAACCCTCTAATCTCCACTAAATCACCTCCAATCCATCTCCAATCAATCCCCCACCATTTCCACTACCTCAATCTCTAGATTTCTCCCTTTTCCATCCACAAAACACCCATATCTCTCAAATCCAGGCACAGAGGAACCCCCAGTGGGGGGGATTAGTGGAGTTCACTATCAACATATTAGGACGACTACACGCCTCCACAGTCAGGCTACTGGGGTTCCTACTACCAGCATCCTCCACTACAGTGAGGACCACCACCACCACAGTGATCATCTACGCTATCATTGCCAGACTTTAGTGTCATGATGAGGACAATATGATTCAAAAGTTTGGGGTGGTAGGGCGGTATTCCCTATCTCATTTTCACTCTTATTTTGCATTTCACCTGCCATTTACTTTTGTTTGTTTTCTTTTGCTTTCTTTAGCTTAGAGTTTACCCGCTTTGCATACTTGCATTCCATGTAGGTTGCTTTCTTGTCATTTTAGCGCAATTTTAAAAATGTTTGCCTTTTTTCCATGCATTGCATATCATGTAGATTTTTGGTAATTTTTGCATGTTTTAGCTAGGATTTGTGTGTTTATTGATTTAAGTTCAATAATATAGGCTTAGATGTGATTGAAGGCAACTTGGCAGCGTTTTGGCCAATTTTGCCCAAATTTGAGATTTCTTGTCTAAAACTGTGTTTCAACCCAATCTCTACTTTTTGGATTAAAAATGATGACCTTTGACAAATGCAAGTGAATTATCATTGTTTGTTGCTAAATGGTATCAATTCTTGACTTTTTACATGTGCATCACCTCTCTTGTGTTTATGGATGATTTGGTTGAATTATGGTTTGAGCAAGCTATGAGCGCTTAATGCCTATGAAATCACTTGATTGAAATATCAATTTCAGGTTGTTCATTCATGTGGTGTGACATTGTTGGATGAAGTGTTAGATTAATATTCATGCAGGATACCTTGTGTTGAGACTCATGCCAATGACCCCTCTTTGACCTGACTCTTCACTCACCATCTTCTTACCCCTCTGCCTCATGAAAGGATGTCAAAGAGCACATATCAGTCGTGGCCACCTCCAAAAGTTTGGGGTGGCCACATCTACACCTCACCACTTCACTCTCATCACCATATGACCTATCTACTCCAAGGGCAAAGAAAAATAAAAGAAAAAAATGCAAAAAGAAAATAAAGGGATGCTCCTGTTTAAGAGCATTAAAATAAAGAAAAGATGACTGCTCTATGTAATAGCACTCTAAAATCTTACTGCAACCCTTTCTTCCATCTTTATACCCATTGAGCTAGGAAACATCAAACTTAGCTCATTTTCCCCTTTTCTGCAGCCACGTGGGTCATTTGGTGTGATTTGAAACATAAGGTTGAAAGGATGAAGGCAAAATAGCACTCCTGGTCATCCTTGATTAACACCATAATGAAATGGTTTATCCAGGACTACATGAAAGAAATATGGATAGCTTGTGTGTTTTATGCATTATATTTGAAGTTCATATGCTTTGTTCTCTTTTCATGATTGGTTTGTGAAAATAGGAGATGGGAGAGGTGGAATGCATGTACTTAGTCATTTTTTATCCCATTCAACACTAATCATCCTTTGCATTGCATTTGTCATTTCTTGATTGTGGAAAAATTACAGAGAGATTGAGTTGGAGCATACTTGAGGACAAGTATGTTTTAAGTTTGGGGTGGTATTTCATCTCTATTTTAGGGCTTCATCTTATGTCTTACTGCATTTCAATCACATCTATACCTATTAGATTACATGTTATTTCCCTCAATATGCATATTTCTATCAAATGCACTTATGGAGGCTTTTTGCATGTTTTATAGGTACTTTGTCCACTACTTTATGGCATGGAGAGAATATGGTCCAATCTAGGGTTTCCTCAGGCTTGGAGGATCCCAAAATGAGGGCAAAACCACTCCCAACCTACCCCAAGTGGTCGAAGAATGTTTTGAAGCAATAACCTCCATGGATGATCAAGTTCACGGCTCAAGTGCATGGCAAGGACACCTAAACGGCCGTGGTAATTCACCATGTCCATGGTGGGCATGCCCCAATCATAAATTATCACTATAACTTCCAAAAACTGATGAATTTGGCCAAAACGGTCGTGGTAAGTAATATGCCCGTGGCCATAGGTGCCCACCACGACCGTGGTGACCCCCCACGACCATGGCCATCCATGTACCATCTCCCTGTGATATCCACATTTTAATTATCATGATCGTTGTACCCTACCATGACCATTCTAACCCCTACTCGCCATGGCCGTGGTGATCCACCATGGCCATTCTACTCACAAAACCTACCTATTTTTGCACTGCTTTACCCATATTGCCCCTACTTAACCTAGTGCTTCCCCCACACCTATATATACCTAGGTGGTAGCTGGGGCATGAGGATAGCTACCCTACATCCACTCTATCCTCCCCATTTTCATCCTCCATCCATCCCCACCTCATTCCACCTCCATTTCACCATTTCCACCATCAAAACCCTAATTTCCTTCCATTTCCACCCTTTTCCACCATACATCTATGCCATTCACTTACAACTATAGCTTCTAGGAGGTGGAGGAGGAGACTTCACCGAGCTCATCATGTCTTTTCACTCCTCTACTCATTCTTTCTCCTTTCGTTTTGTATTTTGCTTTGTTATGAGTAGCTAGACCCCTTGGGTGGGCTGTTTGGGGTGTAAAATGTTACTTTGATACCATGTTGGGAGAAAATGATATGTAAACTTTGCAATTCCATTTTTTAATGATTATGTTCTATTTCTATCTCATTCTCCATGGATTGCTTGTTAGTTTGTGTGTGAAATCACCTTGGAACTTAGGGAAATTGCTTATATGTGTGAATTTTGGGATTTGCCCCTAGGTCCAATTCTTGGATCCCTAGGTTGCCTCCCATCTTCCTACATCCTAATCAATATCCCTAAGCCTAAGTGAGAGATCTAAGTATCTAGATTAGATGATCCTAGTGCAATTAGTATGGATCCTTCTCAAGGCTAGAATGTGGGGGAATTGGGGTTCAAAGCCCTAATTTCACCTCCCCATTACTACCCTCGGCCCCTAATTGCCCTAGGAATGTCTAATATAGAAACCTACACCTGACTAGGCTCTCATTGAATTGAACCTGATCCCTAACCCAATTGATCCTTGCAAGGGTAGTAGGGAGTGTTAGGGACTAGTTCCCATATACACAACCTAGCATATCCATGGCTAGTTAGTAGCTTAGGCTAATTCATTAGACTCTAACCTATTGTTTGGTTTGGATAATCTAAATGGAATCATAATGTTCATATGTCACCCCCAACTTAAGTGATAAGTGCATCCCCTAAATAGCCCACACCTTCATTAATTTATTTAAAACCCTAGTTTTCATCTTGCTTAGCTAGTGTTATCTTAGTTAGCTCCTTTCCTGCTTAGTTAGCTTATTGCCCTATTTTTTCCTTGTTCTTGCTAGTTTAGCTCTTTACTCGCTCTTGTGCTTTTCTTTTTCCTACCTTTGTGTAAATTTCCTTTTCATACATAGCTTAGTCTTTTCTTGCATACTTAGTCTTAATCTAGTCTAGGGTTTACTTAGATTTTATTCTTGCCTTTAATTGATTTCTTGCTCACCTAGTTTAACAATCAAATCACCTTTAAACCCTTAACCCTAGTCTCCATAGTAGGAACCCATCCAAACTAACCTAGCTCTTGTAACATCCCTGACCTGAGTTACACTTTAACCCTAGGTGTTTTGATTAAGAAAGATGATTATATGTTCAATATTATCTTGTGAAAAGTAGTTAGGGCTCATGAGAAACTTATGTTTCAATTTTGGTCCTGTTTGAACAATGTTGAAGCAATGTTTGCTTATTTTGGACTAAAGTGCAAATTACCCAAGTTGATGGATTAAATGCAAATGTTGCATGATAATATGTTCCCCATGTGTTTAAGCATCATGAGAATGAATATGATGCAAAGGTATGGCTTGTGGTAGCCTGAGTACCAAGGAAGAGCTGATAAAGTAATGTTTTTGCATTAAAACCTAGTTTTGGTGTAAAGTGAAATTTACCCAAAACCTAGGGTTGAATATGCAAATTACCACTTCAATAAGGTCCCTAATGTTTCTTGGAACCATGTAGAGCAAATAAAATGAGAGGGGCGCCTCATTTGAATTAAGTTGGAGGAGAGAGAATCTTGATATTAAAATAATCAAGATTTAATCCTAATTGAAACCCTACTTCGATTTAGGGCAAAAATAAATGTATTATTTAAAGGGCCTTCAAAAAAAATTAAAATTGTTGCATTCATATGTGTGTGTGACATCCTTGAGCCTTGCAAGGACCACGAAAATATCCAAGGGAGTGATTAACTCACACACAATTTTATAAGAAAAAGAAATATCCACTCACATATGGATATTAATATAATATGATTTAAGGTGCTTGATTTCCTTTTCTTTAAATCATGGATAATTGAGAGGGATAAGAGGAAAACAAGATAGCCTCGTCCCTAAGGAAGATGAGGGGGAAGAGGCGGCCACATTTTTGGGATTAATTGGATTTTTGCAAAGTACATTCTCTCTCATTGAATATTTATAAAAGGACCTTTTACAAGACAAATGAAAGGCTTTTTCGACCCCCCCCCCTTCTTCTCCTTGCTTGGGAAACGACCAAGGGAGCTTGGGAGGATCAGGAGTACGACCCCCAACCTGTTGGTAAGGTTATTGATCCATTTCACCTTGATTCCATGGTGGAAATCAAAAATAAATTATGGATTTCTTCCTATTTCGATCTCCTCTTCAATTCTAACCATTCCTTTTCACTCAAACCTTGAGGACGATCCTTGGAATGGTGAAAGGAGTTGCATCCACCATTGTTTACGTGGACATGGAGCTTTGGAGCTCAATTGGAGGCGGGTTTTATAACTTGAAACCCCAACTTTGTTATTGCATTCAATTCCTTATCAAATAATGATTATTTCCATAATTGCAATAATTGATTTGGTTGATTGATGCAATTTCCATGGAAATCACAGCAGGTTTCGTGGGTCTAGAGCTATATGATGATGACATCATCATAAGCAAACACCTCCTGAAATATCTAGACCGAATGGTTTCAATCAACTGTCCAAACGGTTTGTGTTTTGGAACAAACGGTTTCAAACTGTTTGGAATGAAACGGTTTCACTTAACTGCATAGAAGCAAACGGTTTAAGACCGTTTGGTGATGTTGACCAGGGTTGACCATTTTGGGACTTGTTCATAATGATCTAGGTTAATGACCCACCAATTATTATTGATTAACTCCAATTGGTTCATGAGTTGAAGGTCCATCAATCACCTAAACCCTAATCGGGTTGAGTGTTGATTTCATAAGTGATTGAGTTTGAAGTTTGGGTTGATTGACCCAAACGGTTTCTAAACCATTTGGGAACCACCCAAACGGTCTCAAGACCATTTGGAGGTAAACCACGACCGTTTGGAGGTCTAGGGTTGAGTATGGTTAAGTATTTGAAGATTCAAACATATGGTATGAACCCTAATCGGCTAAGTGTTGATTTTGCAATTGAATGAGTTGATGATTTGGGTTGATTGACCCAAACGGTTTCAAAACCATTTGGGGATCACCCAAACGGTCTCAAGACCATTTGGAGGTCACCCAAGACCGTTTGGAGGTCTAGGGTTAAGTTTGGTCAAGTGTTTGAAGGTCCAAGGATACCAAATTGAAATACAATTAAGTGTTGATTTGGTGACCAATCCTAGGATCCAAACCCTAATTGAATGACATGGTTGATGATGATATGATGGGAAAATGGTCTCAAGACTGTTTGGAGGTCATCCAAACGATCCAAAGATCGTTTGGGGGTCACCCAAGACCGTTTGGAGGTCTAGGGTTGACTATGGTTAGGTGTTTGAAAATCTAAAGGTACTAAGTTGAAGTGCAATCAAATGTTGACTTGTTGATCAATCCAATGATCCAAACTTAGATTGATTGACTTGGATTTTTATATTGACATGGGAAAACGGTCTCAAGACCGTTTGGAGGTCACCCAAATGATCTTAAGACCGTTTGGGGTCAGGTCATGCCCAATTTGGATGATGGTCCAATAGTTTTAAAGTAACTAGTTTCACATTGGTTAATGTTGAAGGATCATTGATTCCAAACCCTATTCCAATTGATTAAAACCCTAATGGATGATCAATTGAGGGTTAATTGAGGGTAAAATCAGTTGAAGGATGACCTAATTAATTGAATTGAAGTATGGTGAAGGGTCCAATTGAAGATTGGTTACATGAATTCAATGATTGAAGGAATCAACATTGAGAACCCCAAATCGACTTGATAGGTTGAGACCATCTTTGGTCCATGCGGTTTTGAGGAGGTTTGGACCAAACGGTCTCAAGACCATTTGAGTCCAAACGGTCTCAAGACTGTTTGGTACCAAACGGTCTCAAGACCGTTTGGGACCAAACGATCCCAAACATTTTGAGGCCCAATCGATCTTAAGAGTGCTTTAGCAAACGGTTTCAAGTACTTGCTTTAGCAAACAGTTTCAAGTGATCACCTTTACCAAACGGTTTCAAACTGTTGTACTTTGAAAGACCAAGACCGTTTGGGGCTCAAGTAGTCAAAATTAATTGAGGACTCAATTGGTTAATCCACTTGGACACTTATTGTAATTGAAGATTCAATTGGTTAAATCAATTGGATACCTTATGTAATGGAGGTTCAATGTGATTGAATCTCTTGAGAATTAAGATGGTGAATGATCCATTGATCCAATGATGATTAGTAATGACTATCAATGAAGGTACAAGTTTGAAACCCTAATAGTACCTAAGTGACTAGTGTCGATTAAGGGATGAACCCTAATTGCTTATAAGAACAATGACAAATGATAATACTTGCAAGACTATTGGCATTTGGTCAATCTGTATCAAGATGTTTGATGGAGTCATCTAAACTATCTCAAACATCTCATGTTAAATGTCCCTAGAAAAATCTCATATCCATTGGCTTGCTTGAAGCCAACAATTTTCCATACAGAGATGAAAATGGAATCTTGTTCATTACCAAAGGAGATGATGTTCTAATTAAGGGATACGTATTCCAGGAAACCTTGACATGATGCTTGGTGAAACTGTGACCGATGTAGTTTTTGTTGTTTCTTCCTCAACAAATTAAAATCTAGATACCATAAATTTCTGACATATGAGACTAGGACACATGAGTCAAAAAGGTCTCGAATTATTAAACATGAGAGGACTTCTAGGTGATATCAGTACTGGAATGTTGGATTTCTGTGAGCACTGTGTAATGGGAAAGCAGAAAAAGGTTAGTTCTAGGTGATATCAGTACTGGAATGTTGGATTTCTGTGAGCACTGTGTAATGGGAAAGCAGAAAAAGGTCAGTTTTTTTTGCAAATCATACTACAAAAGGTATTGTTGATTATATTCATTCTAACATCTAGGGTCCTTCTCCAGTGCCGTCCAAGGGTGGTTCCTTATATATGCTTACTTTCATTGATGGTTTCTTAAGGAAAGTGTGGGTGTATTTTCTGAAACATAAATCTAAAGCTTTTGATCATTTTAAGAAATGGAAGACTCTTCTTGAAAAGCAAATAGCAAAATGCATGAAAAGGCTGAAGACAGATAATGGCATGGAATTTTGTTCTTTTGAATTCATTGAATTCTATCAATTTGAAGGTATTGCAAGACACCGCACAGTGAGACATACACTTGAACAAAATGATATTGCACAACACATGAACAAAACTCTTCTAGAGCATACAAGATGCATGTTGATCAGTGTAGGTCTTACCACAAATTTTTGGGCTGAAGCTATCTCTACTGTAGCCTACCTTCTAAATCGTTCTTTATCTACTCCATTGGGTTTTAAAAATCTAGAAGAGGTCTGGTTCGGTCATCTTGCAAAGTACTCAAATATACATATTTTTGGTTGCCCTACATATATCTATTAAAACGAAGAGAAGCTCGAGCCTAGAGCGAAAAAGTGCATTTTTTGGGTAATGTTGATGGTGAGAAGGGATATAGATTCTGGTGCACTTAGCCAAAGTCATCAGTTCTTTATTGAAAGAAATGTCACTTTTGATGAGTCTTCTATATTTTTTGCAAAATAATATGGTGTTAGTTCTCCTATTATAGGTTCTCAGAGTTTCATAGAGCATGTGGAGCTTGAAGTTAGTGCACACCGCTTGACACCTCTTATTGATGTACAAGAATTCCAAATGATAATGAAGATGACAATCCTAAAGAAAAGACATATAGCATTGCCTCTGGGAGACCAGGCAGACAGATCAAACCACCTATAAGGCATTGATATTATGTTGATGTGTATGCTTTGGATACTGTAGAAGAGACAAATGAGTTTAGTGAACCATCTACCTATGATGAAGTTGTGTCTGATCTAGATTTTGCCATGTGGATTGCATCTATGAAGGAAGAGATGGAGTCTCTTTAAAGGAACAACACTTGGGTGCTTGTAAATCATCCTACTATTAAGATGATTGTTGGATGTAAATGGGTATTTAAAAGGAAGGAAGTTGGTCCCGGAGATACTGCTTGAAGGTTCAAAGCACGGTTAGTTGCAAAAGGATAAAGTCAGGTGGAAGGTATAGATTACAATGATGTTTTCTCTCCTATTGTCAAACACGCCTCCATCATATTTCTATTAGCATTAGATGCTAGATATTATTTAAAGCTTGAGCAACTTTATGTAAAGACCGCATACCTGCATGGTGATTTAGAGGAAAAGATCTACATATAGAAATCTGAAGGTTATGTTTCTACTGTAGAGAAGGATCAGTATGCTTACTGAAGAATTCTCTTTATGGCTTGAAGCAATCCCCATGTCAGTGGTATTGTAGATTTGATTCTTCCATGGTCAATCATGGATATTTTAGGAGCATATATGATGTTTGTGTCTACTTGAAGAAACTTCCTGATGAGTCTCTTATATGCCTCTTTCTCTATGTTGATGATATGTTGATTGCAGTAAGAGACATTTTTGAAATCCGTAGTCTCAAGTAATTACTTAGTGGAAAATTTGAAATGAAAGATTCAGGAGCAGCAAATAAAATTCTGGGGATGGAAGTTATTAGAAACCATAAAGCTAGAAGGTTATTTCTTAGTCAGGAGAAGTATGTGAAGATAGTTCTACAACAATTTTCTATGGTTGATGCATCTCTTGTGTCTATTTGTTTAGATGACTAGTTCAAACAACTCTCATCTACTGAGTCACCACAATGTGAAGAGGATAAAATCTACATGTCTCATGTTCCCTATTCCGGTGCAGTTGGCAGCATCATGTATGCTATTATTTGCACTTGCCCAAACATTTCTCAAGTAGTTAGCATGGTGAGCAGATACATGTCCAACCCAAGAAAGCTACTTTGGAAAGAAGTCAAGTAAATTTTTAGGTTCATTAAGGGTACATCTTCTATAACCTTGGATTTAATAAGAGCACAGAGACAATTATCAGTTATGTTGATTCTGACTTTGCAAATGACTATGATAAAAGGTGTTCTCTTATAGGCTATCTGTTTATTCTTGGTGATTATGTAGTAAGTTAGAAAGCTACATTACAACCAACTGTTGCATTATCTTCCACTAAAGTTTAGTACATGGAATTGACAAGAGCCATATAAGAAACTACTTGCCTTAGAGGATTGTGTGCTGAATTTTGTATTCTTGAGACGACAATGGCCATCTACTGTGACAGTCAAAGTGCAATTTACCTGGAAGACGATCAGATGTTTCATGAAAGAACAAAACACATCAACATCAAGTATCACTTCATCAAAGAGGTTATAGTGTAGGGGAAGTTTGTGGTGAATAAGATTGCAAGTAAAGAAAATCATGTTGATATGATGACAAAGCCGTTGCTAGTTTGCAAGTTCAGACATTGTCTAGACTTGGTTAGTCTACACAGACTACAATGATTCCCTTATGGACTGGAAGAGGAGAGACATCTACTATTATTCCTTTTCAGAGAGCTACAAATTTTGAGTCAAGGTGTGGATTGTTATGTGCCTCGAAGAATTACGATGATTCAACTGTAGATCTAATTCAAAATTAAATGGATCTTTTTCGACCCAATTAACTGAGGGGGTGTGAAGGGTGAAGCCCCATAATATGGTATGATATAAATTTTGAATCTAAATAGGAATCTGATCACGATTCTACATGTATAAGTATGTGTGCCCTAGTTAGGGTTTTAGAATCATCATGTATTCTATTTAGGTAGACAATAGCTATCGTACTCAGGGTGTACTATGCCTCTTTTGAGAGCACCCATCCTTGTAATCTCTTCTCTGATATAGTGGAAATCTCCCCCCCATGGATTAGGTCATCCCCACTGAACCACATAAATCATGTGTTCTTTAAAGTTATTCCCATTTAGTTTATATTTCTCAAGGAGGGATCACAATGAAAATGAATTGTTGCTAGTGTTTGTTGTAGATTTGCTTAGAAGATACTTCTCACAAGTTAATTGATTTGGAAATGAATTAGATTAACAAAATTAATTTGGACTTTAATTAATTAGGCTCCTACAATTTTATTCAAATTAATGGTTGTCACTATCAGTTCAGAAGATTACTACAAGAAATCATCTAGTTATGCCAAGATCCAAAATAATCAAGTCTTTGCTCAGTCAATGCCAACATTCATAAATAGTTGTTAAGGTAGGTAACAATTACCAATCATATCATATGAAAGTATTATATAGACATTGGCACAAATGTGTGCCTATAATTCATCATATGAATTATATGCCATCTGTATTCCTTTAGGTTGTTAATCCTAATAAGGTCACCTAGTTAAGTCCAACACAAATCCAATACTATGAGTATGTATCCCACCTGACGAACCACATACTTATTATCTTACTGAGGTAAATGGTGCACCACGCTTGGTGTGGCCACTCTTAGTCGAACAAGGTTTTTATGTGTACCACACTTGAAAGGCATAATCAACATTATTATTATATTGAAGGATTTATATATACAAACATATATATATATGTGTGTGTGTATCCAATCACCATTACATATACATTATTATATGTATCATTAACTATAAAAATTTCCACATCCAATAAAACAACATATGGCAATTAGTGCAACAATTTAAGACAACAAGTGTAGTAGAAAAACAACTCTGGGATTCACATCTAAATATAATCCTAATGCTTCCTTTTGTAGGGTTCTTGATTGGTCGATCATGCAAGTTGATCAGCCGATTAGAAATCCCTAACTTGGGCAGATCTTGTGTTTTTTTCGATCTGTTGTGTCATCTTGATCATAAAGTATCCAAGGACCATCTCTTTGGTGTGGTATGGGTCATCTCATTCCCTCCACCATGGTCCACCAGTGATGTTTTTATCATTGCATTAATTAACATTTACATACAAAATGATAGACAAAGGCATGGCATGCTATCCATATACATGTTACATAGTCTTTTAATCAAATTAGACAATGAATGTTACATGTTTAAGATCACACCAAGACAATTTAATTTCCATAGACATGTCCACCAAACAATAACCATTTTTTATGGTGTTGTGTGGATATATGTAATATATATTATATCATAGATGATATTAGGTTATTATCATGGATACAATTTCAAACATTTGTCCATCTAACGAATCACTTGTGGATCAAAACCCAAACTAGCATTAAAAGCATATACGTCGACTCTAATACCACTATTGGGTTTTAGGGAAGTGTATGTAACAAAATTAAAAAAAATCATTCCTTTCTACCCAAGCCATTGGATTTGTAGTAGCTATAAAATGTCTATGAATAAAAGATGTAAGAGTGTATAAAGGTGATTGATGAATGCACATTCATCCTTATTTAATGGAATTTTTAGTCCATTGTAGCATTCAAATGTCTTAATATTCATTAGAAATAGCTTTGTTGCAATCTACTTAGGTTTTAATGCTAATTCATAGGAATTTGATAATTTTCTTTACTCCCCCTATAGGTTTTGAGTCTTATCACTCTGTAGCAAGAATGTCAAGGGATCCCTAAACCAATTAGGATTTTGAGAACTTTTAGAAGGAAGATTGATCAACAACTTTTGTGTCCAAGGAAAAAAACAACCTACCAATTGAACATCAAATATCTTCAATTAACAAGAATCGACATTTGGCCTTCAAGATTGATGGCCTAATAGGTCTATGACCCAATAGATCAAGCTCCAGACTCATCGACCTACCATGATGATAGAAACCAATCAATCAAAAACCATCGATCAACAAGGTCAGCGAATCCAAGGTCGATGAAGAATCAAACCAAAGACCTGTCGACCTCCCAAGTCAATGGTAGGTAGCCCAAGGGTTAACACTATCAGTCAACAACCAATGTTCGACATCTAAAGCTCAACATCCATTCCATCGACCATTCATTCATTGACCATAGATGGTTTCTTACCTACAAAGCAATTAACCTTGACCATCCACATGGTGAAAATATTGCTACTGACACTTGGGTACTGGGACATATAAATACCAACCATACAACCACAGAGAAGCTCTCTCAGACTTAACATTTCTTAAGGGAGAAAATGTGTTGCAACTTTATATCATTTCTAGATTGATCAACCTGGTCATATATAAAGGGACTGACCTTTCTTGTGAGATCCATCAACCTCCCAAAGTCTGTATTCATCTATCGTCCTGCTAATGCTTGGAGACATCGACCTCTTCACCAAAAGAGCCATCAACCTCCAAATAGATAACAGTGATCGACCCTTTCCTTCAGCAACTCAAGGCCATTGACCTCCAATGTGTCAACCTCCATATCAACCTATATAAGTTCAAGGACATCAAAATCCCTCTCCAAGGTGATCAATCTCTTCACTGAGATACTATCCATCCACCTACTGCAACCACAAGTCAGGGTTAATAAATAGAAGAGAGAGAAGGAAGGAAGTTTATCATTGTACACCACATTGAGCCACTTTTTCTACTATCATGACCATGATTTTGTCCTCTTCCTCTACTAGTGATATCAATCTCACCATGTTGATGGAGTTGTCCTTTCACTGGGGTGTGGGGACTAGCCTCAGTAACCATTTCTTGAAATTTCATTCTTATTCCAACTCTTATACAAACTCATTTAATTCATTGCTAACCATTTGATGCATGTTTTGTTAATTGATCCCATACCTTACCTAATTTATTAGAATCTTAATTTACAAGAACCTAAACATTTAATATTTGAATATGGATTACATTGGTTGATGCCCTGACAAGAACTTTTGATGGAAAGTCTTTGAAGTAGTGGATACAAGATCTATAAGTAACAAGACATCAAGCTTTCAAAAATATTCACTCAAGCAAGTTTCTAACACCGAAAGGGGAAACATGCATTACTCCAATTATCTCTTAATATAGGTTTGGATTTGAATGAATGTATATATTCAAGTACTGGTAGTGAAACCCAATTCCAACATAGTGTTTCCATCCATTGATAACTAGAACCTTAATCTAGCTCTTTTCATTCTTGTAACCTTAGTTAACTAAACGAACTCAATCTTGTGATAAATACTAGTTCTTGGTGAGTTAATTTTATCAAATAATTCTTAATTATGTTGTTCTTTGAGTTTAATCTTAAATTGCACTACAATCAGATCAGTCCACTTGTGGGTGTCTATGGTTGCACGTAGTTTAGGTAAACTATAGGGATTTCACCCTTAGTGAATTTGCTTGTGTAGGGATATATGGGGAAAAAGATGGTAGAGGAAAAAAAATTCATCCATGTTTCCCATAACCAGCGGATCATGTCAATAACTATGAATTGGGAAGTAGGGTTGTGAGGCATATATCTGGTTCTAGAGTAAGTCCAACAAAAATCCTCATAGAGTTGTGCTTCCTTCTCAAGTAGCACACAAACAATCGGCGGCGATGGCCTCCCAATGTAGAACTATGGATGATGATTGATGACGTTCTCCTAGCATGGTGGCAACAACCTCCACACATCTATGTAGTCCATGCGGACCACTGGGAATTGTTGTCGTTCTACAAAAATTGACATTAAGTTGTCTCTCATGTTGTCGGTGGGATACTATCGACTTTTTCTCCTTTGGCTATCCCTCCCTTTTACGGGTAACATGCCTCTGGCTCTCACATTACTATAACTTTGAGATTAGGAGACTTCTCCTGGGAGCCTTGGCCACTCCCCTTTTATATAGGAGTGGATGGGTTAGGTTTTCCACAAACCAGGGGGACACGAGGACACAAATTTCATGAATTTTGAGATTATGTGAATTACAAGTCAGTCGACTGGGCTCATAGTCAGTCTACTAGCATGGCAGTTAGTCAAGTGGACACCCAAATTGGTTGATTGGCTATATTTACCATTCAAAAACATATTAAATTTCAATACGATGACAAATACATGATATGATGTCCGCATCAATCCTTGATCCAGTCTTACTGATCGTCCAACCGATCGAGTGAACTTCTCAGAGGCCGATTGGACACTCCAGTCAGTCAAATGGACACTCTAATTAGTCAACTATCAACCAATGTTGTTTAAGGTGATTATTCAAACACTTTAGTAATTAAGAAAAATCTTATTCATGAGTAAACTCCTACTCCAAGTACATTGTATGTGTGTGACCCTATAGATCCCATATTCCATTGGTAGTGAATGTCTGTAACTAGATTATGACATCACAAACAATGAGTGGTATCTAGAAACACATCATAGCAACCCAAGTAATTGGAGAGTTGGAGAATAACTTCAACCTACAATCGGTAGTCAGTGTTATCATAATTGCATAGTTGCTTTGTCTCTAATATCCAGATTGAACTTGAGGAATGGAATTGACATCCTCTTAATTTTCAACCCATGCTCCTTGAACTGCAACAAACTATATGAAATGCATGTGAGCTCATATATCATATATTGAGCCACACGAGTATGATAATATGTTTTTTAGTCTTTCTTATCAAGTGTGTGAGAACCCATTACACTAAACAAGATTACTCAAAACATAAAACACAATCAATCACCAATTAACTACATACCAAAAAATATGGGTAAATTAAAACTGATTTCAATGTGAGAACCTGCTCAAAAACATTTGCATAAGAGCCCAACATCTTTCTTCTATCCATACTATGCCAAGAATTTGATACAAATTGTTCTATCTCCTTAACCATAACGTATATATATAGGATAACAATATTCGTATATGCCACACCAACAAGCGTTAGTATGCTAACAAAAGTATGATTCATTTGAAACACCATATACAAACTTTTCCTACCCGGACCTGAGAGTATAGGAACGACTCTAGGACACACTAGACATCTAATGAACTTTCACAAAGATTCATTACTATAGCTCCTCTTTGCTGTACATGTTTGTTTTCATCACTTCCGATTACCTAAAAAAAATGTGGCGAACCACAAGGGTGAGACCCATGTCCCAGCAAGAGATATAACCTCCAACAACTCTTATAAATTACACATTTTAAATAGTAGATAACTAAGTAGTTGGAGTATTTAATAATCAATTGAACAGATTGAACAGTTCAAGTATGCTAAATAGATTAAGCAATTAATCTTAGCAACAAGTATGATCATCAATGCATATATAACACATAAATCCATTTCTTTGGATAGATATCTACTCAAATATCATCAAATTGCATCTAATAACAGTCATTATCATTAATCTGACTATCATCATATTCCTTACTAACAACACAAGCAATCTAGTAGCATAAGCATCCCTGACATCATGAATATGTCTAGTAACATAACATGGCTATCAATATTGGAATCTCAAATAAAGGGAACAAATCTATATCATAAGTAGAACTAACATCATAACACAATGAACTACATAGGCATGATTAGCAATTTAAGAATTTCTAATTACATAGGCATGACTGGCAATATTAAACATATCTAACAGCAACATATTAACCATCAGTGTTAGTATATTTGACAACATAAGCATGTTTACAACATGAGCATAACTACATCATAAGTATATCTATTATCTCTTATTGTACTATACATGATCTCAGTGAAAATAAAGCAAACAAGAGTTATCATCCAATATGAAGTGTTGTGTATAACCCTAAACAGATATGCTACACGGCTATCTTACATCTTTTATTATGCCCTGGGGAATTTGAATCGTACCATCCAAAGTCCAACTGACCCCTGCAAAGGGCTATTTGGTTATGTACAAGATCTAGGAGTGCTAGTATCCTAAGACCCCTTCCCCTCGGTTAGTATGAGTAAAAAGGTAGTGACATATCTGTCAAATTTGTCACCACAATGACATATTGTCAAGCAGCTAACCACTAGTCCGCCCTTGGTACAGGTCACAACACTAGAAACTAGGGTATACAAAACCCTCTAATCTGAGGTACAACCACAATTGTCCTCAATCACATCAAATATATGAGGCATGACCATAGCCATCCTCCACAACCTGCATTGTGGATGACAAGGATATATCCTCAACTTGCCACCCCCACATACTCTACAATATGCACTCTAATTTTCCCTTAGGAATACTCATTTCACCATACAGCAAGTTCTGACACTGAAGACAGCTCTACGACACAGGGCACTACATGATTAGAGTTGCATTTGATTAGTTATGACAATTGGGTGAGTTAAAGTTGCATCAAACAAGTGGACATACAAACCCTAATTCACTTCTAGAAAGCATATAAATATCAAAAATTTTAGAAGATATTAAATGTGTGAACCATAATTTCTCATCTCATAATGACATGGTACTGTTCACTTGCCATTCATGAGATCACACTAGTCATCATGCTATCACAAGATATAAATCCTTTTCACAATATCACAAGGTAACAACCCTTATCAACACAAGAGGATTACACCTCATTCAAGGCTCAACCATGCCCAAAGGTCATTAAGACCATAATACTATCATATGATGTAAATTCTTTTCACAATATCACAGGGTATCAACCCTTATCAACATAAGAGGATTACACCTCATTCAAGGCTCAACCATGCCCAAAGGTCATTAAGACCATCATACTATTCCCTACAAGATCATCATTATCTTTGCATGCCTTATAACAAAGCTCAACAACATCACTTACATATAATACACTGGATCAACACAATATTGCATTAATTACCTAGGAGATATTCATAAACAATCATAGTAGGGTTATATTAACATTAAGAACATTCCTTTATTACATCAACATGTAAGGAATCTAGATATGATTAACCCTCATCATATTCATAATGCACATGTTTAGCATAAGAAAGTATCAACCATGTGGCCATCATAACCATCAATTAACACATTAAGGTTATGATCATATTAAGGAGGTTATTTCACCATCATGCCATCATATAAGAAGGTTAAGGATGAATACTCATCTTTATCTATTTGCATTAGAGTTAGGTTCACAAGAAAAAATATATTAATGTTACTAATTAGCACTTACACCCAAACCCTAACTCAAGGCATCCCCATTAGATCATGGATGCATAAAGTGAAGCATCACCATCACATTCCATAGTATTCTCTAGTATGAACCCACACATAAATCAAGGTGTAACCATCAGTTTATAGCATAATAGGGTTTCAAGAACAATAAGAGAGTACTCCATGACTACATTAGTCATTCAAGGACTATTCATACTCAATTACCATCATTTAGTTATATTAAAGCTAGGTATAACAAGCTATACCTCATTTGGGTTACATATCAACCCAATATGGTTATCATCTCTTGTATTCATATGAGTTAATAGGTAATACTACCTTATTAAGGGTAACCCTCCATTTGTTACATCATCATTCAACCCATATCACCATACCACAATGTCACCCAGAAGCATCGAATGTTTAAAAGGTAAGACCATTGGTTGTTTACATAAGTAAACACCTTGGATAAACCACCAATGAAGTCCTTGATTTGTGCTCTAAAAAGAGTCACCATTTAACCCTAGACATCCCTTGATTAACAACACAAAAAGTTTCATTGAGAGTAGGATAAAACCCACAATCGACTGTTCATTTAAAAACAAGCCATCCATTGTCAGCAAGTAAGCTCCTTAAGTTGATCATATAAAGGAAACCATAAATATCACATTATTAGGACCACAATATTACATTAGTCATCATTCCACTTTATTGGAGGAATAAACATTAGATCTTGACCATTGGGTCAAGTTCATATGTTAAAACCATCAATTACAGTATAGGCCCGACCATTGCATCAAGTAACCCAAGAAACCATTGGTCTAAGGCTTAATTGATGCTACAACTATAGGATTAACTCACCATAGGTTGTGGAGGCCTGATCCACCATCATTAGTGACCATTAAGTCACCATAGGTTGTTAAATCAGCACTATATTCATTAATCAACATCAAATATTAAGCTAATTTCATCATTGATTGATAACATCAGTAGGGTACTTAATGGTTGATCATTAAACTTCTAATTGATCCAAAACCTGACCTAAGGGGAATACCATAGGTTTTTACCATCATCTGACACCTTTGATCTCAACCATCAGTTGGCATGAAGACAACACCATAGGGTTGTTGTAATGGTATCATCATCAAGTCATGGGTTTATAGAAGAAATTGGCTTTAAACCCTAAAATTGACCATTGGTTGATAGGTGTTTAGCACCATATGTTGTCAAACCAACCTGATCCAAGTCATATTATACCTTAGGAATAATGTAAACATGGTCATAGGTTCATCTAGAACTGAAATCATTATAGGGAACATTAAAAAATCGAAATCCAAGTCAATCATAGTTTTTTAGTGCATGGATCATCATTTTCAAGCAAGAACATGAGCTAGAAAGCTTATGGTAAGAAATAAACGTGGAGTATGTTATAAAACTTGCCTCCAATGAGAAGATGAAATCCCAAACTGAAGAAAACTTGAGCAGGTAGGGTAGAAATTCAAGTATAAGCTGTGAACTTGTCCATCTAGCACCTTTCTTAATAAAATGAGCAAATCCTAAGCATAAGGAGAAAGAAAGGTAGGGATTTAGAGATTTAGAGCAATTTCTACCATGGAACGACAAGGTTCTGACCTGGAGAAAGGTAGGAGAAGGATAATAAAGAAATAAATGGAGGAAATAAGGGGATTCTTACTTTTTTAGGTCAAGATCACTAGAAGGAAGATTTTTAAACCCTAGAAAGAAGTCAATTGCAACCCTAGATTCTTTTTCCAAGAAGATCCCCTCTTTATACTTCCTTGGACAGGAAATTCATAGAATCATAGAGGGATAATGAGGTCTATATAAGGAGGGAAGTGGTGGAGATCAAATGGCTCATTTTGGTGCTTTGGGATGAGTATATGAAACTTTAAGATAAAGATAAAGAAAAAGAAAAAGGTTGAAGTTCTAGTATCTTTCCAAGTGTCCATGGCCTTAAACTATTAAAAATATACAAGAACACACACAAGAAGCTCCCCCACCATCCATAGAGATTTTCTTATCCATCGTTTCTTGAATTTCCAAGCAAAACAAATAATTAATTAGTTGATAGATACTAAAGGTAGCTCATCCATGAAGGGGTAAACCCTGAAATACCCTTGGAGAAAACACCTTCAAACCAAGGATTAAATAAAATACCCATTGGTCAACAAGCTTAAGAATGATGAGATAATATCCAAGGAACATAATGTTACACCCCGATCTCACAATTACCATTAATTATGATATTAGAGCTTAAAATTGAGGATTTAACGTAATACAAAGATCACCCTTAACTTTTTCTTCTTTTTCAAACTCTTTGTTTTCTCGCATTGAACCACATAAACTAACTTTACAAGGGAATCTAAACATTGATTTCTCTAATATGATTTCAACAGTAAAAATGCATGTATGAACATTCATTATGTTTCTCATACTTTAAAGCACATAAGACTTACTGATTCACATATATTGCTAAAAGAGGAATAATGTTATACATCATTATTTACAACTCTCTCTTATTTCTTTACAAGGACCTAGAGTGACAAGGACCGACTGAAATTAACTATACTCAGACTTAACTCTTGTGGGAGATCTACTCTGATGCAATGACATCTTCAAGTCCATGTGATATCCCTAAAAATTGTGAGTAGAGGGGTGAGCCTACTCACTCTGTGAATGAGTACTTCAAAGAAATAGTCTAAAGCACTGGTATAATTATAGATATACTTTTGAGCAACTGATATCAATTATAACAGCAGTAAGCTTTAAAAAGATTGATCATTGACAATCATAAATATGGCAGGATACTCTAGATATCAACAAGAGCAAATCAATATATGAGCATGCTTGATTAATTTCAAAGAGAACTAATAATTCAAAAACATACAAAGAATAATTGTTGGTAAATTGTACTCGAAACTTTTTTAGCCTTTCTTACTTATAAGAAACTCTTTAAACCTATATGAACATATTTTTGCTTATGCCTTGATCATATGCATTGTACTCTACATATGAAGACTCGTAGCGAACTACGATCTCACCGTACAAGACTTAGCTTAAAACCTGGGAAGCTAAGCCTAGAACTGAATCCGAGTCTGCTTGACTCAAACCGTCAAATCTGACTAAGGCGGATAAATAGTTGGACTTTAACTAGACCTCTCCTTCTAGGATGAGTACACAGACGGAGGGTCTGAGATGATCTGTGGGCCTCATCTTGGTACGCTCTGTGGGTACCTCTGAGTTACCACTGAGATCTCCGATTCATGTTGGGTAACCTATCTTCTCTTAGGAGACTTCCTTAAGGGCTTCGTCTACCCTCACACTCTGTGGGTGTGATCTGATCCCCATATACTAGTCGCTGCCAGGGTGGATCATTTCCTTCCTATAGTGCAGACATCCATAGGGAATCTACGGTGTTCAGGGCACCTATGTCAATTATTTTATTTTTCTTGGAAAGCTCTTTCTACATTGTACATTTCTCTTACTTATACTTGACTCTGATATCTCTATGGTACCATGCCTATTTATTTGAAGTTTATAACACAACATGTATATTATCCTTAACTTGGCAGAGTAGTATATTCAAACACTATAATATACTGAGAAATCAACATACTATACATGCAGGCAGACTGAAATACTTAAATAAACATAATACATGTCCACTTGGCACATATACACTATAATCATGCAATTAAACATCTTAATATACTGATAAGAGCTAATTACTTGGCATACGAGTAATCGTCATTTGCACCCATAAATTATTTGCACTTTCTTGGAAAACGTGTACATCGACCCAAATCCTGGGTTGTGCATCTCATACTGAGAACATGGTAATCAAAATGCTTAATTCATTGAACACCCTATCCTTAGGGTTTAATTTACCTCATTCACTTATCACATGGCTCTCATAAGGATTTAATATGTCATAAACATCCACTACATACAGATTGCTTTAAACAAGTCATATACAATCAAAATATGTATGAAATCCTCGAATTGAGCTAAATTACAGTTTTCCATGCCATTCATTGAGATATTATGAATCAAGAATAACACTGCATAAATAGAGTCTATGATGATAAGAAAAACACTTCAAATGGATTTCACCATATTTATTCACAAATTTCCAACTTTCCACTCATATAGGGCTTCACCCTCTTTACGAAGATATCAAGAAAACACTATTCACATCACATGAAATCCAAAGTAGTATATGACATATATGTACTATGCATTCAGATAAACAATCATTCATAACCAAGGGGATCTAGATAAACAAATTTTTTTATTTAATTATACAACAATTTCAGTCACAGACAAATTCCCTATATTTCAGTTTACTCTTATAACCTTTGCAAATACTTAGGGAATTATCATTAGGATGTATTGTATACATTTCTAATATGATTTTATCATCTGAATTTCATCAAAATAGAGGAAGAATTTGTTTCATGTCATTTTGCAACAACTTAGATCAAACACACAATTCAAGGTATTTAGTCACATACTAAGCAATTAAAGATTATGGATGATTTAACCAAATTTCATGCAATATACTGTTTAAAGGAAGTTCCCACTAACTCTAAGGTGTGAAACCACCTTAAAAACGCAGCTCATCCCTAAAAATCTTGATCTCATAATAAATCCCTAGCAATTCAGTCGATTCTTCTTCCTTTCAACTCGAAAACCCTAAAAATGAGGGATTATGAAGAAAGAGTAAGAAAAGGGGAAGTTTTGATAACATTTTGGATCAAATCATAGGAGGGACGGAATCTTGACATGTGAGAGAAAATTCACCATTAAAGTCTATGCAAAGAAGCTAAACTTACATGATTTCATCATTCCTCGGACCGCAAAACCCTAGGTCAGCATCTCCATCACTTTCTCCTCTCAAACCCTAATTCTCCCTCTCTCTCTAGGATTTTGTTTCTTTGTATTGAATCATGAATTATGAGAGCTTCTTGTTTGTTAGGTTGACCATATAGAGCAATTAAGCTGCTTGGGTCAATTGCACATTGACCCCTCACTATACTTTCGCTTATTTCGGCTGAATTTTCTGTCATAACAATATTACTGTAATTTATCTACTGATTATGCCTAAATACATCCAAAAATTATGAAAATTTTAAATTTCGTTTATGATTAAATTTTAGATCTCCAGTTAAAATTTTAGATCAATTGGTGTTACCAATAAATAATTAAAAATAAAACACTACACTGCTAAAAAGCACTCCGTCAGCATTTTGGTCGAAGTATAGTTCGACCGAGAAACACATTCAAAGAACACTCAAATATTCTGAAATTTTTCTCCAATATGCACGATTGAGTTATCCATATCGTATCAAAAATTCAATTAAATACAAAATTTTTTGAAAATATGAAAAATCATTTACCACACTTCTATCTAGATCAAATTCCATATTCATGTACTATCAAAACCCTAATATTTACAGATTAGGGTTTGCATTTCTCAAACCCTAATTCTTCAAACTAAAATCATAGTTAAAGTTTCTTCTTAGGTTTGAAACATCACAATTTATCTACTATCATTAATCAAATCTAAATGATGTTCAATCTAATCAAGCATGTAATCATTCAGGTAAACCCTAGTTTACCAATTAAGCACAAATGTGGTCATTACAATTCTCACCCCCTTAAAATGTTTCGTCCCCGAAACATAAATACACAAAAAAAGAATATTCAAAGTTTATTTTAAGCTTCTGAAATCTTACATGTCATTACAGTCTGGTATTTTATACTTGAATGTTGTTTTCAACGTTAAGTCCTTTATTTCTTTTCTAATCACAACGTGTTTGAAATAGTTCTCAATGACAACAAACAAATTCTCTATGCCACAATCAATCATAGGATAGAGAGAGAAATAACCATTTCAAAATTTTATACTCTTGAGGTGTTACCTCAATATTGATAATCTGATCCAAATATCTCAATTCATACGGCTCAATATGTACTATTGCTATGTATTACCTCTAAGTCACAAAAGAGAGTTCACCATGTTGTTTTGAATTTTACTATTGTTCTACTCAAATAGCAAAACAATCTTGAGTTGGAAGACTATATTCAATAGCAATTGTACAATACTACTCACGACATCCCCATTGCATCATGGATGCATAAGGTGAAGCATTACCATCACATTCCATATTATTCTCAGGTATGAACCCACACATAATTCAAGGTGTAACCATTGGGTTATAGCATACTAGGGTTTCAACAACCGTAACAAAGTACTCCATGATTGTATTAGTCATTCAAGGACTATTCATACCCAATTACCATCACTTAGTTATATTAAAGCTAGGTATAACAAGATATACCTCATTAGGGTTACATATCAATACAATATGGTTATCATCCCTTCTATTCATATGAGTGAATAGGTAAGACTATCTTATTCAGGGTAACCCTTCATTTGTTCCATCATTATTCATCCCATATCACCATACCACAATTATACAATACTAAGATGGATTACTGGTATGAATGATTATCAGGCACCTTTAATTAACATATTGCTTATACATGTACACTGAAATCATACGTAGAACCAATTTACATCCCTTAATATACTTTCAACAAATTATACTTCTAAAAACAAATTCACATATTACTAAAAGCCATTGTTTTCTCTTATCTCTCTCCTCATTCACTACTACTTACTTTTTTCTACTTATCCTTCTCATTTTAATCATGTAGATTAAACATCCCTAAAATTGAAACATACAAGGTACAAATAGATTATTCATCATTCTTTCTATCACAGCAAGAATTTATCTCATATCGCACTTCACTCATATTGCATTTCTCATTTTGTTTAAAACACACTTGTTACATTTCAAATTTATATCTTACTCTTTATTCTGAATCATTTGCATATTGTTTATCAACCTTTCAGATTATTTATCTTTAAACCCTGGATTACTATCAGTGCTAGTTTACTTCTCATAGTGCAAATCTCATGATCTTGTTTTATAGAGATGCTAGTATTCAAGGTCAAATCACTATTGACATCCCTTAAACTACTACAACTCTAAACATTCTAGGGTTTGGTCCTTATCAGAAGTATGATGTTATTGTGATGTGACTTTTCTCCCTTAATTTGAAATTCAAACTTTAGATCTCACAGGTTTTACTAAGGTCTTTTTTTATCTTATCAATTGAATTTTCTTTCTCTTACTTGACCTATTCAAATAGATTACATTCTCAATTATTCTGCTAGGGTTTCATCATCATATTGTGTGTCATTATTACATTCACTAGATGTCTCTACCACGGTGGTTATGCATCATATATGATTCGTTTTCTTTTCACTTAATTCCCACATTGCTCTCATTAAGGAAGATATGAAAGAGAAGATGATTTTGAGACTTAGAATTCTTATCTTCAAACATTCAATAATACATTTCTCATGTGTAGGTTTAATTAATTATCAACAAGGATACTTGACTAATTAGCACTTTCTTGAATCTTGCAACCTCTTTCTTTTATAATCTATATTACTCCATTATGTTTCAAACCCTTCTTTACTTTCCATAATCCCCTTATCATATACTACTATTCCACATCATATTTTACTTTTAGTTTTCTCTTATGATCATGTTGCTTCTTTTATGGGTATGATCAAGTATACCATGTTGCATATATTTCCTTTTATCCTTCTACTAATGTGAAGTTGAAATTCTAAATCAATAATCTCTCTACTAGTTTCAACTCATGTTTAATACATTACATATCCTTCATTTTAAATCAAACAGCTCATGCATGGGTGAAGCATAGTTTCTCTTTCAATCAAGTTTTTCCTTCCTGAATATAGTCTAACTTTGTATGAATTATTCATTTATTTAGCTACACTTTTGTTCTTCTTTTAGAAACTAGTTTATTGTTCTATAGAGACTCAGAATCCAAAGGAAGTAAGAATGAATGTATTAAAATTATTAATAAAGGTATACATTCCATTCTCTCAATTATATCATAACCCTCATTCCTTAATCAAGCTCATTATTTCCAACATTTCTCTTTGTTTCAACTAAATTTCTTATCCTAGTTTTAAGATTAACATGCTCATCTAGTTCTCTTCACTTTAACTCTTCTGAATACTCTTCACTTTTATGTACTAATTGTATACTTAGCTCTTTTCTTCTATTTTCCCTTTGCTTTGGAGTACATAAAAACATTGTACTTGTTATATAATCCATTCCTCATGATTGATTCTTACTATCTAGGCCCCTTACATACTTTTCTCATATCTTTTCCATATTTCATATTTAGAGTTCATATAATACTAATAATTAAACTTAATTTGAACCTTATGTCATGTTCCTTTATTCCCAATGAAGGGTTTCTCATATGAGGCCACAAAGTTGGATCTCAGATATCAGTTCGAACTGATTCTTAGTTATCCCAATCTTTCCCTTATACTTCAAAATCTTAGAGTATATACATTCATACTAGAATTTGGATCTAATCTATCCAGAATTTACTCTTGTTATGTTACTAATAGGAGTCATTAGATCCCGGTAATGCACCCTGCTAGCTGAACTAGGTTGAACTGGCAGTCTTGAAGCCAAGAGCTACTCAGGATTACTCAACTCCTATTCATCTCAAACGTGTGGAAGAAAACTTATCCACTTAGGAAAGCTCATTCAAAGATCATTTCTAGTCTACTTGATACAAAGAATGTAATCAATAAATGCTACAACTGCATAGTGTACAATAAATCTTAAAGACCCATATATATTTCAAAATACTGAATATCTGAATTCAAACATATAAGAGCTTTTCTATTCATCTCCAATAAAACAACAATATGAAATGAAAGTTCTATCTCATTTTATATTTATGCTCTTAATTCATGTTACTTATCTTGTTTCTAACCCTAATATTTCTAGGGTTCCTCTCTTGACCATCCTTCCACTGTATAACTGGCCAGGGTATACATGAAAGAATAGACAGAGTAGCTTGATATTAGTTGATCCAAGTACTTAGATATCGGGCCAGGATATCCGAATACTCAAATCCCCAGAGCTAACATAATAGCATCTCCTATCTGCCACACTTATGACTCTAACTTACTAACTTAATGGTCCCTGACAACTCAACCTAAGCTCTGATACCAAGTTGTTACACCCCGATCTCACAATTACCATTAATCATGAGATTAGGGAATATAATTGAGGATTTAACATAATACAAAGATCACCCTTAACTTTTTCTTCTTTTTTAAACTCTTCGTTTTCTCACATTGAACCACATAAACTAACTTTATAAGGGAATCTAAACATTGATTTCTCTAATCTGATTTCAACAGTAAAAATACATGTATGAACATTCATTATGTTTCTCATACTTTTAAGAACATAAGACTTGTTGATTTTCATATATTTCTAAAAGAGGAATAATGTTATACATCATCATTTACAACTCTCTCTTATTTCTTTACAAGGACCTAGAGTGATAAGGACCGACTGAACTTAACTATACTCAAACTTAACTCTTGTGGAAGATCTACTCTGATGCAATGACATCTTCAAGTCTAAATGATATCCCTAAAAATTGTGAGTAGAGGGGTGAGCCTACTCGCTCACTGAATGAGTACTTCAAAGAAACAGTCTAAAGCATTTGTATAATTATAGATATACTTTTGAGCTACTGATATCAATTATAACAGTAGTAAGCTTAAAGTGATTGATCAATGACAATCATAAATACGGCAGGATACTCTAGATTTCAACAAGAGCAAATCAATATATGAGCATGCTTGATTAATTTCAAAGAGAACTAATAATTCAAAAACATACAAAGAATAATTATTGGGAAACTGTACTCGAATCTTTCTTAGCCTTTCTTACTTATAAGAAACTCTTTAAACCTATATGAACATATTTTAGCTTATGCCCTAATCATATGAAATGTACTCTACATATGAAGACTCGTAGCGAACTACGATCTCACCATACAAGACTTAGCTTAAAACTCAGAAAGCTAAGCCTAGAATTGAATCTGGGTCAGCTTGACTCGAACCGTCACGTCTGACTAAGGCGACTAAACAGTTGGCCTTTAACTGGACCTCTCCTTCTAGGCTGAGTACACAAGTGGAGGGTCTGAGATGCTCGGTGAGCCTCATCTTGGTATGCTCTATGGGTACCTCTAGGTTACCATCGGGATCTCTGATTCATGTTGGGTAACCTATCTTCTCTTAGGAGACTTCCTTAAGGGCTTCGTCTCCCCGCATGCTCTGTGGGTGCGATCCAATCCCCGTATACTGGTTGTTTCTAGGGTGGATCATTTCCTCCCTACAATGCAGACATCCATAGGGAATCTACGGTGTCCAGGGAACCTATGTCTATTATTTTATTATTCTTGGAAATCTCTTTCTACATTGTACCTTTCTCTTACTTATACTTGACTCTGATATCTCTATGGTACCATGTCTATTTATTTGAAGTTTATAACACAACATGTATATCATCCTTAACATGGTAGAGCAGTATATTCAAACATTGTAATATACTGAGAAATCAACATATTATACATGCAGGCAAACTGAAATACTTAAATAAACATAATGCATGTCCATTTGGCACTTATACACTAGAATCATGCAATTAAACATCTCAATATACTAATAAGAGCTAATTACTTGGCATACGAGTAATCCTCATTTTCACCCATAAATTATTTGCACTTTCTTGGAAAACATGCACATCGACCCAAATCCTGGGTTGTACATCTCATACTGAGAACATGGTAATCAAAATGCTTAATTCATTGAACACCCTATCCTTAGGGTTTCATTTACCTCATTCACTTATCACATGGCTCTCATAAGGATTTAATATGTCATAAACATCCACTACATGCAGATTGCTTTAAACAAGTCATATACAATCAACATATGTATGAAATCCTCGAATTGAGCTAAATTAGGGTTTTCCATGCCATCCATTGAGATATTATGAATCAAGAATAACAGTGCATAAATAGAGTCTATGATGCCAAGAAAAACACTTCAAATGGATTTCACCATATTTATTCACAAATTTCCAACTTTCCACTCATATAGGGCTTCACCCTCTTTATGAAGATATCAAGCAAACACTATTCACATCACATGAAATCCAAAATAGTATCTGACATATATGTACTACGCATTTAGATAAACAATCATTCATAACCAAGGGGATCCATATAAACAAATTTCTCTATTTAATTATACATCAATTTCAGTCACAGACAAATTCCCTATATTTCAGTTAACTCTTATAACCTTTGTGAATACTTAGGGAATTCTCATTAGGATGTATTGTATACATTTCGAATATGATTTTATCATCTGAATTTCATCCAAACAGAGGAAGAATCTGTTTCATATCATTTTTCAACAACTTAGATCAAACACACAATTCAAGGTTTGTAATTGCATACTAAGCAATTAAAGATTATGGATGATTTAACCAATTTTCGTGCAATATACTGTTTAAAGGAAGTTCCCACTCACCCTAAGGTGTGAAAACACCTTAAAAACACAGCTCATCCCTGAAAATATCGATCTCGTAACAAATCCCTAGCAATTCACCCGATTCTTCTTCCTTTCAACTCGGAAACCCTAAAAATGAGGGATTATTAAGAAAGAGTGAGGAAAGGGGAAGTTTTGATACCATTTTGGATCAAATCAGAGGAGGGGTGGAATCTTGACATCTGAGAGAAGATTCACTATTAAAGTCTATGCAAAGAAGCTAAACTTACATGATTTCATCATTCCTCGGTTCGCAAAACCCAAGGTTAGCATCTCCATCACTTTCTCCTCTCAAACCCTAACTATCCCCCTCTCTCTAGGATTTTGTTTCTCTAGATTGAATCACGAATTATGAGAGCTCCTTGTGTGTTAGGTTGACTATATAGAGCAATTGAGTTGCTTGGGTCAATTGCACATTGACCCCTCACTATACTTTCTCTTATTTCTGCTGAATTTTCTGTCATAAAAATATTACTATAATTTGTCTACTGCTAAGGTCTAAATGAATCTAAAAATTATGAAAATTTTACATGTTTTTATGATTGAGTTTCATATCTCCAGTTACAATTTCAGATCATTTGGAGTTACCAATAAATAATTAAAAATAAAACACTACACTATTAAAAAGCACTCTGTCAGTATTTTGGTCGAAGTATAGTTTGACCGAGAACCACATTCAAAGAACACTCAAATATTCTGAAATTTTTGTCCAACATGTATAATTGAGTTATCCATATCATATCCAAAATTCCATTAAATACAAAATTAGTAGAAAATATGAAAAATCATTTACCACCTTGCTATCCTGATCAAATTCCATATTCATGTACTATCAAAACCCTAATTTTTTCCGATTAGGGTTTACATTTCTCAAACCCTAATTCTTCAAACTAAAATCATAGTTAGAGTCTCTTCTTAGGTTTGAAACATCACAATTGATCTACTATCATTAATCAAATCTAAACGATGTTCAATCTAATCAAGCATGTAATCATTCAGGTAAACCCTAGTTTACCAATTAAGCACAAATGTGGTCATTACACATAATTCAAGTGATAAATTGTAACGAAATCCTCTCAATTGGGTAAATTGCAGAAAAGTCCAAAATGTGCATAAAATTGCATAACTTGCTCAAATAGTGTCCAAATTGGACCAAATTTGAAACTTAAGCTTATCTTATGATTTAAAAGCATATTAAAATCATGGTGCACCTCTCCTTGTGATCGGTATGAGGTAGTGAAGCTATAGGGTATCATACCCTGAAGATTACAAAATAACAAAAAAGTCAAAGTGACCAAGATGCAAGGGAAAATCTTTTGTTTCACATTTGCTGAAAGACCACCTATATTAGGGTTATAAGAATTCAATTATGACAATTAATCTTATTCAACTCATTAAGCAAGTTTAGGGGTCTTACAACTATAAACCCCTAATAGAGATTTCACCCCCAAAATCCAAGGTAAACAAAGATGGGTATTTCCTTTGCATCTCATTATAATACCTTCACATGGTTACTTGAATATCATGGTTATGTCACATCATTCATACATATCTCATCTTGGGTCAGCACAAAAACCCCCCACATAAGAAGACATTTGCAAATATTGAACATAGAAACTTATTGTGCCACTTGTACAAATCTAATAGTAACTTTTAACTTTAAATTCTAGCTATCATCCTGACATTATATCTATTATATCAACAAACCATCTATCCTTGATAGTGGTCTTGCCCAGCTATCACTAGACCATACACAGCATTATAAAGTCACTTTTGTTTTTTCTTCCAAACAACATTATAGGGTCATCATCAACTCTCTCTCTCTCTCTATCTATGGGAGAGGAGTACTTGGAATGTTCATTTAATAAGCATCTCCAACCTTCACATATTTCTCATACTGTTAATACATCTTGGATACTAGGATTCATTACCTTGGTATCCACCTCATGTGCTATAAGGAACTCACATCATTATCTCATCCACTTTTACCAACATAACAAATATCAAGACATATAAGAGGAGTCTTCCTAATTATTGGAATGCTCAAAAGCAAAATCATCACAAACTTTATGATCTTGGAACCATAGTCCAAACAACCTTATGCTATAATAAGGTATCCACCCTCATGTTTACAATGAATCCACACATACTAAGTGGCAATGATCCACTTGAAAGTTGTGCCCTGGAAAGGATTGCAAGTTACAACTTCTTATGTATCATTTTACCCTTTTCATTTTGGGTTCCTTGCCATTAGCATAGGAATCATCATGATTAACATATCTCATTGCTCCTTCCTTGATGACTATTTATCACAGTTGGGTATGTTCTCTTATTTTATTATGTTTTTCAGCCACTTATCAACAGGTAAATCATCATAATCCACATTTTTTTCATTAAACAACCTGCCTTAATTTCTTTAAAATGCCATGCTTATTTTACATTAACACTTTCTTACACACATAGGTTGGTCTGAAATTAACTCAGGTTCCACCTTATTCCTTTGTCATTGTTCTCATTTATCTTCTCATTTTATACTTATTATTGGAGTTCTCTCCATCTTATGTGGATTTCATACCTTGAATCACTTTATAAGCATAGACTTATCTGTCTTTTACTTTATTATATTCTTGAATCACATCTTAAAGAAATCCTCATTTCCTTATTTGTATTCATATTTCGATTTCATGGTGTTGTATCTTTCTCTTATAATTACCAAAAATTCATGTTTGATAGATAATGATTCAATTCTCATCTTCTTTAAGGTACAATTGATATATTTACACCATGATTTTTGATTTGTTATGCTCTTTAGATTGTCTCAAAATGATTACTTGATCAGATTAATCAGAAAGATAACAATCTAAGAGTTCCATACTTACCTTTTCTTCAATAATTGAATACCTAGCCAGGGCATCCAAATACTGAGATTAGGCAGTATGCACCATATTTTTATGTCATATTCCTAAATTTGACATCATACTAGTCCTAAGTCCTAGTGTTACAACCCCAAATTTTGGGTTCCTTGGTGAGAAATGTAATTTCTCATATTAAATATATTTGGACAAATAATGATATAATTTGTTATGAATAAATGGATTTCGTTTAAAATAGCCTTGTTGTTTGATTTGTGGGCTTTATTGGCTATTGGGCCCAATAACAAGGAAATTCAATTAATTAATGAATAATTGAATATTTGAGAAAAGAAAGAGGTAGAATCCTCTAGAAGGAAAATCCAAGGAGCGATTTTGTGCCTCTTGGGTTCCTTGGGTACCAAGGAGTCCAAAGTTGCATAAAGAGAGCAATAAGAAAAGAAAAGATCAATTAAGTATTTCTTTATTAAGAAAGAAATTGAAAATATTGATGAAATGTGGAAAATAAGTGAAAAGTGGTATAATGGAGTAATCCTTAGTGGGATTTCGTATCCCAAGTATTCCTAATATAAAAAGGAAAACCAATGAGGAAAATAAAAGAGAAATAAGGAGAAATCCTCAAAAAGAGATATTTTAATGAGAAATAAACATGATAATGGGAATTAATGCTTATTGATGCATTTAAGGATAATGAGTATTCCTTAAAAAGTAATTTTGAATTATTTGGGTTTCTTGGGGTCCAAGGAGCCCCAATAAGGAAGAAAGAGGAAAGAGAAAATACCTATAAAAGAAAATAAGAATATAATGTGAGCACATTATTAATGAATCTCATGGTACTATTAAAAGGGAGATATTTTCTATTAAAAGGAAAACTAAATTTCGTGCCATTACATAAGAGGGCAAGTACAAGGAAGATAAAGGAGGTAATTTTCGAAATCCTAATATTTAAAGAAAAGGAATATCAAAGAGATGAGGGAGAGAGAGAAGTTTTGCTTCTTAAGTAAGGGAAGTTGTTTCCTATTAAGAAAGGGACTTGTTCCCTCTTATAAGACCGTCTTGAGGCTTGGGTGCTCTCCCTTATATAAGGGTGTAGAGCCAGGAACAATTCCATAGGAGTTTCATGTAACTCTCTTCTTCTCCTCCTCCTTCTTCTTCATCTTCCTCGTGCAACCCTAACCTTTGTGAACGGTTCTATCCCATGAGCAACAAGAGACCGTGTGGGGTTGAGTTAATGGGTGGATACCCACGATACTGGGAGGAGACTTCGCCATCATGGCCCTGCCCCAATCTTTGTCTAGCAGCAGCTGTACGACTGCAACAGTGGTCGTGGGTTGCAGGTCTGCCACCGCCCAACCTAGCCACTTTGGTCGTGATCTGGTCGCGCCCCAAGCGCGGAGAAAGGAGGCGGAGTTAGGGGAATGATCGGTGGCGATCCTCAAACCCCAAGAAGGAAGGGCAGACCTCTGACAGGCTACAGATCGGCTACAAGGTCGGAAAGCTTGGAAAGTTGTACCCGGCCATCTTGGCCACGAACCGGTGGTATACCGCAAGCTTGAGAGCATGGTGGAGGTGGTGGAAGGGTCCCCAGTGGCCGACGAGGCCTAGGGAGGGGCGGCAGGGCCGCACCAGCTCCCTTGCTGCAGCGGTTGCGTAGGGCACGCGGAGGAAGGAGACGAGCGGCCCATTGGACCGTTATGCCCCTCTGTGGGCTAAAGGGAGATTTATCTTACCAAGGGCAAAGTAGTCAATCGACTGTGTTTCAAACCAACGCGCATTTCTTGGGAACCGGGTGACGTGGCGGCTTCTGATTAGCCTAAAGTAAGTTATTTTTGCTAAAATCATATCTCATTAACCGTAGCTCAGATGGATACATGTAAAATATGAAAATTTCTCAGAAAATCGAGAGGAATCTAAATAAAATATATTTAGAGCCTAATTCTGATTTCAATTTGAAAAGTAATGGAGGTTATTAGCTTTAGATGTAATAATGTTTAAAGAACCCTATTTTGATATGATTAAAAATGATTAATAAGGTTTAATAGCTGATTAAAGTGGATATTAGCATGTTAATGATAAAAAGAAACTTTAGAAAGAAAAAGGATGAACTTTGCATATAATTAGTTAATTTGGAGTTTCATATGCATGAATATACTTTAATGGGCCTTGAAACCCTAATATTGATTAATTTGACTATTAATGGCTTTAATTGATTAATTTCATGATTAAAGTAGGAATATGCTATTTCGAGCATTAAAGTTCCTAATTTGTGGATAAATAACCTTAATATAGAAATTAGGGTTTTTGATTGAATCAAGGAAGAATTAATAATAAATAGAGTTCATATGGGAATTAGACCATCATGAATTATGAGTTATTAATCCGAAAGAAACTAAAGGTGATAATTGAGTCTAATGGCATTGAAATAACTTAAAAGGATAAAGAAGGTAGTTTTTGTATAAAAGAGAACTAATCGACTTTAATTGGGCTTATGATGTTGAAATTAGGGTTTATGAACTAAGAAGAGCATTTAATATGATAAAGGTGTTATGGAGGCAAAAACCCTAATAAAACCCTAATATGGTCTAGAAAAGCCTAAGGTGGAATCCAAGTCTAGCTTTAGAATGTTCTGGATAAACTATAACACTTGGATCGTATACATTAATTTTAGGATATTGTTGATTGCTTGTTGATTGATTCTTTATCCTTATTGCTTGGACAATCAAGTTGCTCTGGATCAGGTATGTGGTTAATTATGAATAACCGTCTTAGTTTCCCGAGGATTTTCCGGATGGTTAATCGCATTGAATGCAAATTATCTGTTGGATGTTCATACTTGCAAATCATAAAGTCACTATGATTATCACATTAAAAATAGAAGTATGGATTCTCGCACCTACATGCCACCCTGATGGATGATGCCAAAGGTCAGGCTCAGATGGGTAGACCAATGGACACCTTCAGTGGTGACCCCAGGCACCAAGGAGGTTGCCTATGATATTGCATGACTAGTGGGCACCATGAGTGGTGACCCCCAGGCACCAAGCTCGGGATTGAGAAGGTGGCTGTAAGTCATTGGCAAAGGGCACCCTAAGGTGGGTATGCCAGGGTTAGGGCAAAAGTGGTGGAGAATGTCATACTGAAAAGTGCAAATTGGCTTGTTAATTAATTTGATTGTGATTATTAAGTTGTTAGCCATACTTGCAAGATTTTGGTTGTTCCCACATACCAGTATATTTTGATATACTGACCGACGTTTTGTTTGTCGGTGTTTTAGGAACAACAATTGAAAGAACAAACTGTAAAGTGACACATTGTGAAAAAAAAACATAAAGTGCAAGGAGGATTAGTTAGAGTGGATTCAAGCTTGGATAGATAGATTTCCAAGGTTTTCAAAGGTAAGTAAAGTTTTAATTATTTTTCCAAATTCCAGTTAGTTAATAGAATTTCATAATTGTTATTGATTATTTGTCGAACCTTTGATCCTGTTAATTGGATAATGGCACCGACCTTTCGGTCTCCCTTAATTGGGGGTTACTGGGAGGCGGGGTCGTTACAATTGGTATCAGAGCATAGGTTCCTCAAGTAATCTTTAATAATTATTAAATTTTACAAATTCTGTAGAACCCAAGGGAGTTATTAGAGAATTATCCGAAAGACAGAGGTGTCTAGAAAAGATCATGACTGGGGGCTGGAAATATTTTCCTCCGCACCGCTAGTCGGAATACGAGGACTCCCGGATCCGTGTGACTGCCTGGCCAAAGTCTTAGGGTATGATTCGAAATAAGATACTTTTAGGACTCTCTCATCTTGTTCATCCCTTCTCAACTCAAATTCTATTAAGTACCTTAAGGATTAGGACTTTCTCTCTTCTCCTCACCCTCTTGAGGTATGGGTAAGGTTAATAAGGTCTAAGGAATCCTCCACCAAATTAATGAAAAGCATGTAAATAAGATGTCATGGACATAAGCTTAATAAAGTAAGTGTAAAAGAATAAGATACATGCTTAGGTTGTATGACATAAGTTGTCATTGCCCTTAGGAGAGACCTGAGGATAGACCTCCTTGTCTGGAGGATGAGTAGAAATAATTAGTCTTGGAGGTAGAGACCTCCATTAAAAGTAGAGACCTAGCGCATCCTTTGAGGATGATGTTAACCCTAACCCTAAGTGAATATTAGAGAGAGAGAGAGAGATGACATGATGAGTTAGATGTCATGGTTGACCAGATGTTTGGATTGCCATACGATCCATGTAAGGTTGGGTAACCTAGCACCTTTGGCAACCCGGGAAAGGGTCGTGCGTGTTAAGCAAAGGCTAGCTCCTTCATGGATGGAGTTAGTGAAGGACCTATAGAAACCTTATGGCTTATGCAATTGGGGGATATCATGCCCCCAGAGTACGTCAGTGGTATGGTAGTAGGTTGAAACCCTAGATAGAAGGGCATGATGGATGGCTTATGAGATAAGCATACAGAGATGAGTTGAGCATAGGCTTCAACCACATAGGGGTTTGCTTGAGAACATGAGCCTTCATGGATAAGGGACCTCTAGTAGGTATGGTTGGAGGTGGTTTTATCCCTAAAGAGAGGAAGAAGGACCCCAACAAGGAGGTTGTAAGTCTAAAACCCCGAAACATGAAGAATAGTGGGGAGTTAAGGATGATGCGACATACGTGGATGATAGTGGTTTCCTTATGCTAGATTCCTGGAGGTTGATGATATCTTGGTTGCCTTTAGAGAAACCAAACCCTAGAGAGAGGACGATGCTTCTAGTACCCATGGTATAAGTGGTTACCTACTGGATGAGATAAAGAGTGCTTTAGACCCTGAGGAGGTTTAAGTAACCAGTTGTGCGGCTTTATACCTAGTTGGTTGCCCTGGAAGATGACTCAACTCTGAAGCGTTGCTCGAGTAGAAAGATCATGGAGGTACATGACATACCTTGGACATGCTTGATTCATGGTTAAGAGGTTGAGCATGTAGTTGGATACCCAGAGGAGGACCTAGGGTTCCTAGGCCTAAGAGGGGAAGCAGTGTACCCAATACTCATGATGAGATTTGAGTCTCGAGCATGGTACTCCTCATGTGTAAAAGTAAAAGAAACCCCTTAAGGGTATGTTTGATGAACCCCTCACAACTAAGTTGATCTAGTATTGAGGAAAGAGAACGAGTGTGACCTAGCATGGTTTAGTAGGTGGTCCGCTTGTGCCTTAGTAGTTGCTGGGTTAAGCATGCTCATATGGATGTAAACCCTAGACATAAGGATGCTTGTAACCTTTATTATCAAGGTGTAGTTTCCTCCCATCCTGGGAGAGCGACCCTTTAGTAGGGAGTATACCAATTTGGTTGGTTTTGAGGTAACCTAAAGAGGTTTTATCGGATCCTGAGAAAGCTAAGTGAAAAGTACATGGCATGAGATTGAACCTATAGACCCATAATTAACCATCTCTAAGTTCATATGGAGGTGTTACCATGAAGGTAACCGGTATGGGGCCTGACCAAGGTAGGCAGGTCGCCATGATCCCTGAGAAAGGATGAAAGTCAGTCATGAATGTAGAGAGAGATGATGAAGGATTGGGTAAGGTTCTAAGTTGAACATGTACTATGTTAGAATCCTAAGTCTATCCAAGGGTCAGGTAGGGATAAGACTGATGGAAGAAGGAGTTGCCTAATATCCTAGTTGCACATGACCATAGGGTTGGGAGGTAACATCTATCATTGTCTGAGGGCCATGGGTTAGGAGATTGATCACCTTCACGAACTCATGGGACCCAAAGGGCAGATGAGTAGGGCACTCTCTGGATGCATAAGGGAAGAGGGATGACCCTAAAAGTGCCGACACCCTATAGACCTAGAGGAGATGACCTAGGATTATGCTTGGACCAAGTAAGTCCGAGACCAGTTTTCCTAGAAGTAGTGTGGATATCATGATGTTTGTGATATAGAGACATAAGCTGCACGTTTCAACTTGGATTTGAAAGTGTACGGGAAAGGTGGGTTGTACCATCTCTACTCCTGGAACAGGAAGAACTCTGTATTTGGACTGCAGCCAAATGATTATTTCTTCTTGTTATGGGAGTGAGAGATAGGATAGTACGCATGCCTTACACCAAGGATAAAGATGATGTAAGTTGGAACGTTGCTACAAGGTATGAGGATAGAGTTGATAACATACCTTTGTGGAGAGAATAATACATGGATGGTTTAAAAACACTAAGAGTATTAAGGAGATCATCTTGTGAGGATGTTTTATCTTGAACTAAGTGGATTTTTGCAAGTGTTACAAGGAATCACAAGGTTGAGTTTGATCACCATGAGGATGAGCTCAGAGTTCTTTGATGAAGACAACCTTAGAGTTTGAGATGAGATGATACGTATAATGCATGGAGGAGTGTGTCTTTGACATTAACTAACACCTAAGGATAAGGAGTGGAAATGAATGCTCTGGTTGAGATATAGCTACCTAGTTTAGCTGGAAGCTAGAAGAAGTTGAGGTTGTTCGAATAACCCTATGTTTGGAAAGAAGATGTGTTTTATCTAACACTCGGATGTAATAAGATATGTTGAACCAGTTAATGGTTGTTTGGGTAGCCAGTTTAGTCCTTGATGTAGTAAAAGGATGGTGATAGAACCTCAGATACACTTCTTTGGATTGGAAGGTAATAAAACCCTTTTTAGAGTGGTTTAGGGTTTCCGAGGTATCAAGCTTGAGGAATCATAACAATACAAGAGGACATGATATACCTTGGTACTACAAAGATAGTAAGTGATGGTAGCATTCTGGATGCTTATAACAAAGTCGCATGTAGTATGTGGCCATGCAAGCCAGGAGGTGAAGGACGAGCACCATTAACCCAGTGCATGGATATAAAGTATAAAGAGTTCCCAAGAGGGAATGGGAGTTCATCATTATGGATGTTATTAGTTTCTCCTAGACCAAGAAGGTCAAGATACAATATGGGTTATGGTAGATCACCTTACCTAGATGACATGAGAAAGGAAGAGTTCTTTCAAGGGACAGATCCGGTTAAACTACTTATTAGAGCGAGATGGTTCAACTACACCATGATGTGAGTTCAAAAGTTCTTGAGTAGGACCTAGAGGTTCACTTCCATGAGGTAGAAGTAGATACATGAAGAACTCGATGATAGAATAGTTTATCACCCCATACTAATGGACAGTATGATCCGGACTAGAGGGTCTGATGAGAGCATGTGTGCTCATTTAGGGTGATACATATAGACATTTCTTAAGATGTGATGTTACTCACCATAGCCTTTATCAGGATGCAAGAAGTTCTATAGGGAGGTTGTGTCGGTCACCACTTCATTATGATGATGTTGGTGAAGGAGGCCTCGTGAAGGTCAGAAAAGAACCACAAGTGTGTGCAGTTGAAGTCGCTTTGATCGTGCAATGGCTGAGAAAGAGAGCCCAGTGGTGACATGAGTCACGAGCTGATGCAAAGCAGATTGATATGTAGTTCACTGTGGGAGAATATGTGATGTGAAAATCCGACCCCTCTAAGCTCCAGCTGAGAAAGCTGAGTCCCCGATCTATGGGTCCATTTGAGATGGATTGGTGGAGATGGTTGTGTTTAACCTTACCCCTCAGGATAAAATGATGTGTTGCATGAGTCTGATCTAGAGCACTATGTGAGGTACCCAAGCCATGTGCTGAGCCCTGAACCTATTCAGCTTTTGAGGCTGGAATGTCCTGAGTCACCTATGAGGGTACGATATACCAAGGTAAGAAAGAACTCAGATGGAAGAAAATGAGATGATGAAAGTTCTTGGGAAGCACCATGGAAAGGGTGAAGCCACATAAGAGCCATGATGGACACATGAAAGGCTTATCTTGTTTGTTTGTTTGCTTGATAGAATTTTGAGGGCAAAATTCTCATAAGAGGGGAAGGATGTTACAACCCCAAATTTTGGGTTCCTTGGTGAGAAATGTAATTTCTCATATTAAAGATATTTGGAAAAATAATGATATAATTTGTTGTGAATAAATGGATTTCGTTTAAAATAGCCATGTTGTTTGATTTGTGGGCTTTATTGGCTATTGGGCCCAATAACAAGGAAATTCAATTAATTAATGAATAATTGAATATTTGAGAAAAGAAAGAGGTAGAATCCTCTAGAAGGCAAATCCAAGGAGGGATTTTGTGCCTCTTGGGTTCCTTGGGTACCAAGGAGTCCAAAGTTTCATAAAGAGAGCAATAAGAAAAGAAAAGATCAATTAAGTATTTCTTTATTAAGAAAGAAATTGAAAATATTGATGAAATGTGGAAAATAAGTGAAAAGTGGTATAATGGAGTAATCCTTAGTGGGATTTCGTATCCCAAGTATTCCTAATATAAAAAGGAAAACCAATGAGGAAAATAAAAGAGAAATAAGGAGAAATCCTCAAAAAGAGATATTTTAGTGAGAAATAAACAAGATAATGGGAATTAATGCTTATTGATGCATTTAAGGATAATGAGTATTCCTTAAAAAGTAATTTTGAATTATTTGGGTTTCTTGGGGTCCAAGGAGCCCCAATAAGGAAGAAAGAGGAAAGAGAAAATACCTATAAAAGAAAATAAGAATATAATGTGAGCACATTATTAATGAATCTCATGGTACTCTTAAAAGGGAGATATTTTCTATTAAAAGGAAAACTAAATTTCGTGCCATTACATAAGAGGGAAAGTACAAGGAAGATAAAGGAGGTAATTTTCGAAATCCTAATATTTAAAGAAAAGGAATATCAAAGAGATGAGGGAGAGAGAGAAGTTTTTCTTCTTAAGTAAGGGAAGTTGTTTCCTATTAAGAAAGGGACTTGTTCCCTCTTATAAGACCGTCTTGAGGCTTGGGTGCTCTCCCCTATATAAGGGGGTAGAGCCAGGAACAATTCCAGAGAAGTTTCATGTAACTCTCTTATTCTCCTCCTTCTTCTTCTTCATCTTCCTCGTGCAACCCTAACCTTTGTGAACGGTTTCATCCCATGAGCAACGAGAGACCGTGTGGGGTTGAGTTAATGGGTGGATACCCATGATACTGGGAGGAGACTTCGCCATCGTGGCCCTACCCCAATCTTGTCGCAGCAGCAGCTGTACGACTGCAATAGTGGTCGTGGGTTGTAGGTGTGCCACCGCCCAACTTAGCCACTTTGGTCGTGATCTGGTCGCGCCCCAAGAGCGGAGAAAGGAGGCGGAGTTAGGGGAATGATCGGTGGTGATCCTCGAACCCCAAGAAGGAAGGGCATACCTCTGACAGGCTACAGATCGGCTGCAAGGTCAGAAAGCTTGGAAAGTTGTACCCGGCCATCTTGGCTAAGAACCGGTGGTATACCGCAAGCTTGAGAGCACGGCGGAGGTGGTGGAAGGGTCCCCAGTGGCCGACGAGGCCTAGGGAGGGGCGGTAGGGCCGCACCAGCTCCCTTGCTGCAGCGGTTGCATAGGGCACGCGGAGGAAGGAGACGAGCGGCCCATTGGACCGTTATGCCCCTCTCTGGGATAAAGGGAGATTTATCTTACCAAGGGCAAAGTAGTCAATCGACTGTGTTTCAAACCAACGTGCATTGCTTGGGAACCGGGTGACGTGGCGGCTTCTGATTGGCCTAAAGTAAGTCATTTTTGCTAAAATCATATCTCATTAACCATAGCTCGGATGGATACATGTAAAATATAAAAATTGCTCAGAAAATCGAGAGGAATCTAAATAAAATATATTTAGAGCCTAATTCTGATTTCAATTTGAAAAGTAATGGAGGTTATTAGCTTTAGATGTAATAATGTTTAAAGAACCCTATTTTGATATGATTAAAAAAGATTAGTAAGGTTTAATAGTTGATTAAAGTGGATATTAGCCTGTTAATGATAAAAAGAAACTTTAGAAAGAAAAAGGGTGAACTTTGCATATAATTAGTTAATTTGGAGTTTCATATGCATGAATATACTTTAATGGGCCTTGAAACCCTAATATTGATTAATTTGACTATTAATGGCTTTAATTGATTAATTTCATGATTAAAGTAGGAATATGCTATTTTGAGCATTAAAGTTCCTAATTTTTGGATAAATAACCTTAATATAGAAATTAGGGTTTTTTATTGAATCAAGGAAGAATTAATAATAAATAGAGTTCATATGGGAATTAGACCATCATGAATTATGAGTTATTAATCCAAAATAAACTAAAGGTGATAATTGAGTCTAATGGCACTGAAATAACTTAAAAGGATAAAGAAGGTAGTTTTGGTGTAAAAGAGAACTAATCGAATTTAATTGGGCTTATGATGTTGAAATTAGGGTTTATGAACTAAGAAGAGCATTTAATATGATAAAGGCGTTATGGAGGCAAAAACCCTAATATGGTCTAGAAAAGCCTAAGGTGGAATCCAAGTCTAGCTTGAGAATGTTCTGGATAAACTATAACACTTGGATCGTATACATGAATTTCAGGATATTGTTGATTGCTTGTTGATTGATTCTTTATCCTTATTGCTTGGACAATCAAGTTGCTCTGGATCAGGTATGTGGTTAATTATGAATAACCACCTTAGTTTCCCGAGGATTTTCCGGATGGTTAATCGCATTGAATGCAAATTATCTATTGGATGTTCATACTTGCAAATCATAAAATCACTATGATTATCACATTAAAAATAGAAGTATGGATTCTCGCACCTACATGCCACCATAATGGATGATGCCAAAGGTCAGGCCCAGATGGGTAGACCAATGGACACCTTGAGTGGTGACCCCAGGCCCCAAGAAAGTGGCCTATGATATTGCATGACTAGTGGGAACAATAAGTGGTGACCCCCAGGCACCAAGCTCGAGATTGAGAAGGTGGCCGTAAGTCATTGGCAAAGGGCACCCTAAGGTGGGTATGCCATGGTTAGGGCAAAAGCGGGGGAGAATGTCATACTAAAAAGTGTAAATTGGCTTGTTAATTAATTTGATTGTGATTATTAAGTTGTTAGCCATACTTGCAAGATTTTGGTTGTTCCCACATACCAGTATATTTCGATATACTGACCGACGTTTTGTTTGTCGGCATTTTAGGAACAACAATTGAAAGAACAAATAGTAAAGTGACACATTGTGAAAGTAAAACATAAAGTGCAAGGAGGATTAGTTAGAGTGGATTCAAGCTTGGATAGATAGATTTCCAAGGTTTTCAAAGGTAAGTAAAATTTTTTTTTCTTTCAAATTCCAGTTAGTTAGTAGAATTTCATAATTGTTATTGATTATTTGTCGAACCTTTGATCCTGTTAATTGGATAACGTCACCGACCTTTTGGTCTCCCTTAATTGGGGGTTACCGGGAGGCGGGGTCGTTACACCTAGTGTCCCCGTAGACTCAGTGAACCTAAAGCCCTGATACCAATTTGTGAGAACTCGTTGCACTAAATGAGATTACTCAAAACATAAAATACAATCAATCACCAATTAACCATATACCCAAAAATATGGGTAAATTAAAACTAATTTCAACATCAGCAACTACTCAGAAACAATTTCATAAGAGCCCAACATCTTTCTTTTATCCATACTATGCCAAGAATTTGATACAAATTGTTCTATCGCTTTATCCACAACATATATACATAGGAGAAAAATATTCGTATATGCCACACAAATAAGCATTAATATGCTAACAAAAGTCTGATTTGTTTGAAACACCATATACAAACTTTTCCTGTCCGAACCTGAGAGTATAGGGATGACTCTAGGACACACTAGAAATCTAATCAACTTTCTCAAAGATTCATTACTATAACTCCTCTTTGTTGCCACATGTTTGTTTTTGTCACTTTTGATTACCTAAAAAAAAGGTGACGAACCACAAGGGTGAGACCCATGTCCCAGCAAGAGATATAACCTCCAACAATGCTTATTGAATACAACATTTTAAATAGTAGATTACTAAGTAGTTGGAGTATTTAATAATCAATTGAACAGATTGAATAGTTCAAGTATGCTAAACAGATTACAAAATAAATCTTAGCAACAAGTATGATCATCAATGCATATATAGATAACAAATAAATCCATTTCTTTGGATAGATATCTACTCAAATATCATCAAATTGCATCTAATAATAATCATTATCATTAATATGACTATATAATACTCCTTTCTAACATCACAAGCAATCTAGTAGCATAAGCATCCCTGACATCATGAATATGTCTAGTAACATAACGTGGCTATCAATATTGGAATCTCAAATAAAGGGAACAGATCTATATCATAAGTAGAACTAACATCATAACACAATGAACTACATAGGCATGATTCGCAGTTTAAGCATTTCTAATTACATAGGCATGACTAGCAATATTAAACATAGCTAGCAGCGACATCTTAATCATCAGTGTCAATATATTTGATAACATAAGCATGTTTACAACATGAGCATAACTACAACATAAGTATATCTATTATCTCTTATTGTACTATACATGATCTCAGTAAAAAGAAAGCAAACAAGGGTTATCATCCAATATGAAGCATTGTGTATAATCCTAAACAGATAGGCTACACGGTTTTCTTGCATCTTTTATTATGCCCTGGAGAATTTGAATCGTACCATCCAAAGTCTAACCGACCCCTACAAAGGGCTATTTAGTTCTGTACAAGATCTAGAAGTGTTGATATCCTAAGATCTCTTCCCCTCAGTCAGTACGAGTAAAAGGGTTATGACATATCTGTCAAAGCTACCACCATAGCGACATATAGTGAAGTCACTAACCACTAGTCCGCCCTTGGTATAGGTCACGACATTAGAAACTAGGATATACAAAACCCTCTAATCTGAGGTACAACCACAGTTGTCCTCAATCACATCAAATGCATGAGGTATGACCATATCCATCCTCCACAACCTGCATCGTGGATGACAAGGATATATCCTCAACTTGCCACAGCCACATAGTCAACAGTATGCGCTTCATGTTTCCCTTAGGAATACTCTTTTCACCATCCAACAAGTTTTGACACTGAAGATGGATCCACGACACAAGGGCCTACATGATTAGAGTTGTACTTGATTAGTTATGCCAATTGGGTGAATTAAGGATGCATCAAACAAGTGGACATACAAAACCTAATTCACTTCTAGCAAGCATATAAATATCACAACTTTTAAAAGATATAAAATGTGTGAAACATAATTTCTCATCTCATCATCACATGTCTTTGTTCACTTGCCATTCATGAGACCACACTAGTCATCATACTATCACAAGATATAAATCCTTTTCACAATATCACAGGGTATCAACCCTTATCAACACAAGAGGATTACACCTCATTCAGAGCTCAATCATGCCCAAAGGTCATTAATATCATCATACTATTACATGATATAAATCATTTTCACAATATCACAGGGTATCAACCCTTATCAACATAAGAGGATTACACCTCATTTTGGGCTCAACCATGCCCAAAGGTCATTAAGACCATCACACTATTCCCTGCTAGATCATAATTATTTTTGCATGCCTTATAACAAGGCTCAACAACATCACTTAAATATAATACATTGGATCAACACAATATTGCATTAATGAGCTAGGCGATACTCATAAACAATCTAGTAGGGTTATATTAACATTAAGAATATTTCTTTATTACATCAACATGCAAGGAATCTAGATATGATTAACCATCATCATATTCATAATGCACATGTTTAGCATAAGAAAGTATCAACCATGTCGCTATGATAACCACCAATTAACACATTAAGGTTATCATCATATTAAGGAGGTTATTTCACCATCATGCCATCATATAAGAAGATTAAACATGAATACTCACCTTTATCTCTTTTCATTAGAGTTAGGTTCACAAGATAAATTATATTAATGTTACTAATCAGTACTTACACCCAAACCCTAACTCATGACATCACCATTAGATCATGGATGCATAAGGTGAAGCATCACCATCACATTCCATAGTATTCTCAAGTATGAACCCACACATAAATAAAGGTGTAACCATCATTTTATAGCATACTAGGGTTTCAACAACCATAAGAGAGTACTCCATGACTGTATTAGTCATTCAAGGACTATTCATTCCCAATTACCATCATTTAGTTATATTAAAGCTAGGTTTAACAAGATATACCTCATTTGGGTTACATATCAAAACAATATGGTTATCATACCTTCTATTCATATGAGTGAATAGGTAAGAATACCTTATTAAGGGTAACCCTCCATTTGTTCCATCATCATTCAACCCATATCACCATACCACAATGTCACCCAGAACCATTGGATGTTTAAAAGGTAAGACCACTGGTTGTTTACATAAGTAAACACCTTGGATAAACCACCAATGAAGTCCTTGATTTGTGCTCTATAAATAGTCACCATTTAACCCTAGACATCCCTTGATTAACAACATAAAAGTTCCATTGAGAGTAGTGTAAAACCCACAATCAACTGTTCATTTAAAACAAGCCATCCATTGTCAGCAATTAAGCTCCTTAAGTTGATCATATAAAGGAAACCATATAAATTACATTATTAGGAAAAACATATTACATTATCCATCATTCTAATTTATTGGAGGAATAAACATTAGATCTTGACCATTAGGTCAAGTTCGTATGTTAAAACCATCAATTACAGTATAGGCCCGACCATTGCATCAAGTGACCCAAGAAACCATTGGTCTAATGCTTAATTGATGCTACAACTATAGGATTAACTCACCATAGGTTGTGGAGACCTGATCCACCATCATTAGTGACCATTAAGTCACCATAGGTTGTTATATTAGCACTATATTCATTAATCAACATCAAATATTAAGCTAATGTCATTATTGATTGATAACATTGGTAGGGTACTTAATGGTTGATCATTAAACTTCTAATTGATCCAAAACTTGACCTAAGGGAGTGACCATAGGTTGTCCCCATCATCTAACACCTTTGATCATGGCCATCAGTTGTCATGAAGACAACACCATAGGGTTGTTGCAATGGTACCATCATCGGGTCATGGGTTTATAGAAGAAATCAACTTTAAACCCTAAAATTGATCATTGGTTGATAGGTGCTTAGCAACATAGGTTGTCAAACCAACCTGATCCAAGTCATATTATAGCTTAGGAATAATGTAAATATGATCACATGTTCATCTTGAACTAAAATCAGAACAAGGAACATTAAAAAAATCAAAATCCAAGTCAAGCATAGCTTTTTAGTGCATGGACCATCATTTTCTGGCAAGAACATGAGCTAGCAAGCTTATGGTAAGAAATAAATGTGTAGTAAGTTATAAAAATTTCCTATAATGAGAAGATGAAATCCGAAATATAAGAAAAATCGAGCAGGTAAGGTAGAAAATTCAAGTATAAGTTGTGAATTTGTCCATCTAGCACCTTTATTCATCAAATGAGAAAACCCTAAGCATAAGGAGCAAGAAAGGTAGGGTTTTAGAGCTTTAGAGAAATTTCTACCATGGAACAGTAAGGTGCCGACCTGGATAAAGGTAGGAGGAAGGATAAAAAAGAAATAAATGGAGGAAATAAGGGGATTCTTACTCTTTTAGGTCAAGATCACTAGAAGGAAGCTTTTTAAACCCTAAAAGGAAGTCAATTGCAACCCTAGATTCGTTTTCCAAGAAGATCCCCTCTTTCTTCTTCCTTGGATAGGGAATTCATAGAAGAACAGAGGGATAACAAGGTTTGTAGAAGGAGGGAAGTGGTGTAGAACTAATGGCTCTTTTTGGTTCTTAGGGATAAGTATATGAAACTTTAAGATAAAGAAAAAGAAAAAGTTGAAGTTCTAGTATCTTTCCAAGTGTCCATGGCCTTAAACTATTAAGAATATACAAGCATACACACAAGCAGTGCCTTCACCATCCATAGAGACATGCTTATCCCTAGTTTCTTGAATTTCTAAGCAAAACAAATAATTCATTAGTTGATAGCTACTAAAGGTAGTTCATCCATGAAGGGGTAAATCCTAAAATACCCTTGGAGAAAACACCTTCAAACCAAGGATTCAATTAGTGCCCCATGGCTCAACAAGCTCAAGAATGATAAGAGAATATCCAAGGAACATAATGCAAGTGATAAATTGCAAAGAAAACCTCTCAATTGGGTAAATTGTAGAAAAGTCTAAAATGTGCATAAAATTGCATAACTTGCTCAAATAGTGTCCAAATTGGACCAAATTTGAAACTTAAGCTTATATTATTATTTCAAAGCATATAAAAAGGTTATATTAGGGTTATCAGAATTAAATTATGATAATTAAACTTATTCAACTCATTAAGTAAGTTTAGGGGCCTCAAAGAGTGGACAAGATATCAACTCATGTAGGAAGGACAAATCCCATCTACATTACTCACAGTCAATCCTCATGTGTCACAATGCACTTGACACCACCTTTATAGCAACCCGTATTCAAGGTCACATTGGATGGAGTCAAAGTTCATCGAATAACATGTGATGAGTGTAGTGACTTCAAGTCTAAGGAATACTATCACCACTATCACTATGAGAGCTTATTGTGACTACCATTCCATGGTTTCGATGTATCACTCTCAAGGTGGGTCTGTCTAGTACACTGTCCTTTAACAAGTGCCTATGTGTTTGACTTGATATACTATATTATGAATAATAAGACTCTGTCATCATCCAACACACATTTTAATCTTTTGCGGTTGTCTTCTATCTTTCTTCCATGGTGATATTTGACTAGGGACATAACAAGATTGTATGTACTTTATTTACATATGATCTCATTGTTTAGGTCCTTAACCTGAAGATATATGTCATCGATTTACATAATTATTTAGATATCTATCGTGTTGGTGTCATCATATCATGACTGAGACAAACATAACATATGGAATTACCTTTGTTATTATCAAATCAAGTATATGATGCCCCATTATAATCATCATATGATTGGCTCTCTGGGCATAAATACCAACAACCTGTGCAATATCACATACACTAGTGATACCTTTGCGTACACCATTGTCCAACAAGTAGACACATCTTATGTCGGTGAAGAACCTGATCCTCTGGGTCTATATCCAGAATGGCCACCAAGAAATCTAGATAGAACATTAATAGATTCACATTGTTAATGAAGTAGCAATTTGTTGTCATCTTGGAGAACGTGTTCTATAAGAGCATTTGTATGTGTGCCTTGACATCTACCTCATCCATGTAGATCAGGGAGAATGTGGTGCACTTCCTTGATCACCAATTCAAAGAGGAATAGGAGTTTTCGACATGATAGGCATCTCGGAACTCTCTTTCTTCTCCTATCTTGGGTAGTAGTCCTTTGGGTGGCTTACTCTTAATAGAGAGAAGTTTGATAGCCAACTTGTCTCAAAATTTATCTCAAACAAATTAGTCTCACAATATGGGATGTGCCCTTTTATATGGGAGAGTCATGGGCTTGCAAAAATCTAATTTCAATCCCTTTCCTAATTGCAATCCCAAAAATAGATTAATGTTGAAAAACTCAGACATGGTCAACATCGCCCAATCTCAGATCCTGATCTCTCAATCTCATAATTAGATCGACCAATTATGAGAGTTTATATCTATATCTAAAATCATAAACTATACCTATTGAACTAAGATTGTACGATCTCAAAATTAGATAGCCTGATCTCAGAAGTGTAGTGGAAAACTCAGACAATAATTTGACAATCTAGTGATCTATTAAACCAATTATCCGATCGACTAATAAGACATTCTAATCGCTTGATCAGTAGTTAATCAACCTCTTTATGATTTATAACCATTCTAATCATATGACTGATTGCAAACTTCAATTCTCTTATGTATCCTTATGCGTCTAACCCTGGAGGCTGCTAATACATTGCTAGTGATGATCAAAACAACACAAGAAAGGATTGATGTCTATCCGCACATCATTACCACAAAAGTAATATAATGTGTTGGAGGATGACTACAAAATGTGAAGTAATGGATGTTGCCATGACCGTATAATCCTTTGACATAGAAATCTAGATTGAATTAAAGACATAGAATGCCATTCTTTCAACATTCCATCTATGTTCCTTGAACTAGAGCAAACTATTCAAGATAATGTGACCTTAATATCATATATTGACTCACAGAGCATGGCCATGCATTTCATAGTCTCACTTCTTAGGTGATCGGGGATATCACACCAGGGAGAGGCAACTTCCACCTAGATCACTCATAGTATGCCCCATGTGTCATAGTGTATCCAATCACCACCTTTTTGGCAACTCATATTTCAGAGCATGTTAGCCTAGTGTCAAAGTACATAGAACGACATGTGTTACTACAGTGACTTCAGGTCTAAGGATCATAGTCACCACTCTCACAATGAGATATGTCTCTGACATGTCACTGTATGACTTCCATGTGTCAATCTTAATGTGGTTCTTTCCAATACAACTTGTTCTGTAACAAGTACCCATGAATCTGAGTTGATATCAAATATCATGACTAAAGAAACATAGTCATCACTCACCATACATGATAGTTTTGTGTATTATTGTTGTTTTATACTATCCACAATAATAATCGACTAGGAACATAACAAGAATGAACATTCCTATATATATGATCTCAAATTTAGGTACTTTACCTAAACCATATGTCATCGAGTAATATATTCTTCAGATATTATTAAGTTTAGTCATTATCTCAATATTGAAATAAACATAATAAGTAGAATTACCTTTTACTAATAATCAAATCAAGTATAAAATACCCTTTTTACAACCATCACATGATGGTTCTCATGACATATAACCAACAAAATCCTCAACCAAATATAATGGTTGTTTGCGATGGAGTTACTCTACCAAACCACATAGACCACAACACTAATATATGCTGGAGGCGTTGATGGTAATGGCAATGGAAGAAGGTCACAAATATCATGTAACATCTCAGGATTTGAGGCATCTATTAAAATGATCTTAAAAGGTATGATTGGACTATCCATCTTACCAAGGTGTACCTCCTTTTCAGAGAGTCCATCACTAAAGAACTATGTGGTTAAGCGTGCTCAACCCAGAGTAGTAATATTATGGGTGACCATTCAAGAATTTTATCTTGGCTAGCGCGTGAGTGAGAACAAAGCATGCAGTTAAGGCTAGTGGTGATCTGTGGGGCCAATCGTCATTTATGAAATTCTATTAGAGTCATTGGTGGTGGGTCTGGGTGTCAGTGCAGTTAAGACAAATGGTGATATCTGGGGAAAGTCATCATTCCTAAAACTCTACTATAGTCTTGGACGGTAGACCCAAGTGTTACATATCACTACCTAATTGTTGTACTAAAGACATGTCTTTGCTCAACATCATTACACCATACCTTGTGATGTTTCTTTGTTGCAGTTAATTTCTTACTTGGTTTTTCTTTATAAATTCTTAGATGTAATGTAATGTTATATTGTTAGGCGTGGAACTAAACTAGAATATTTTAAAATTAATAATATCTAAATGTGATATCATTTCATATGTGTTTCGCTTATGTCAAACAAGTTTGCTTTTGTTTAGTTGTTATAATCATGTTACACGATGAGGTTAACTTACTCTACAACTATATGCAAATCATCACTTGTTTATGTATTCCTTAAGTATACATTCATATCAAAAGTGCGCTCTAATTATAAAAAACTCGATTAATGTAAGTATAATGATCAGTGAATTAAAAAATGGCCTGAGTGGCCGATTAATCGGCCCAGCACCCATACCATTTAAATTTTTTCAAAATCACAGGTTAATCATTTTTGTAATTAATCAGCCATTTTTTCCCACTTTTTTCCCTTTTTCCCCTTTTTTCCCGCTTTTTGGCATTTTCTAAAATTTTGTTGTACACCTATAACTTTATATACACTATATGGTCCCAAGTATCATTGACTATAATATATTAAACTTATATGGTCCCAAGTTTAATATATATTAAATATATTTTCTTATATATTAAAGTTATATATATTAAATATTGCCTGCAAGGGTGTAGCTCATTAGTGATCGGACCGTGAACGTAGGCAGAGGTCTCAAGTTCGAATCCTCATGGGGACGAATAAAATTGAGATTTATGTCTGACATGGTATGCGCTGGAACTAATGGGTTACACACTTGGTTTACCTTACCCCTCCTGTGTCGGGCCCCCACAGGTTAATGAGGGATCGGGGAGAAGAAGTCTCCTTGATGACTCATTTATATATATTAAATATCTTATGATAAGCCTAGTTCCAATATAGAATGCATACTTTGTATGCAAGTTGAGATAATAGGGTACTGCTGTAAAGTAATTTATACACGTAAAATATATGTAACTATTATCTAATTTTAGAATACATACTTTAGTTAAATGTACTATTGTAATGTATGACTAATTGATGATATGCACATATAACAATAAGTTAGGAAGCTATCCAATAATTAGTATATTGTTTACTGCTTATCTATGTAAACATGTGATGTAAAAAAAAAGTGTATCATGTATGCAGGGTGTTTTATCCATGTCAAATCTATTGTTTATTATATTGTGGCTATAGTTATTGTCTTATAGCTATCTTATAAACTATTTTGGTGTTTTGTATTGTTGGGTAGAGTGTTTAGAATCTTATATATATATATATATATATATATATATATATATATATATATATATATATATATATATATATATATATAAGTTTCAAAGAGTATTAGTATTTATATACATATATATGTAATTTTGTAGAAAATTATATAGGACATTAAATTCTATGTTTTCAAAAATTGGTCGCTTACCGCTTAACTAGTTAGAAGATGTTGTCCACACGGTGACCGCTTAACGTTTTCTAAAACATTGATTATGATAGATGTTATCAAATTGAAAAACTCCTTTATTATGAAAAGTGACCTTGTGAAAGCGACTTACAAACATGGGTATTAGAGTATGCACATCCTACACAGAATAATTACAATAGCATAGTGTGGTTGCAAATAAATGCAATAATTATTATATTAGTAGGCTCATATATTGATACTCACTTAAAAATGTACACGTACAGAAAAATATACTAAGCTCAAATCATAATAGTTGCCTATTTATCAGTCTAATATCTACATTTTTCTTACTACACTTGTATACTATTTCGAACGCAGTCATATTATAAATTAATACTATTTGAACAGATCAAGACTAGAAGCGTACATGAATCGGACCAGATTCGATTGTTAAAAAAAAATCAGACTGTAATCAAATTAGAGGACCAACACCAGACTGGGTTGTCAAACATAGCTAAACTGGATCTAAATCAGACTAATTCAGATACTCTAAACCCGACTAACTAAATTTTGATTACAGGATCCCAATCCTGAACCAAACAAGGGTGATGACTTCTCTAAATCAACTTAGATTATTCTGAGTTAGCTCCGATCTGATCAGGTTTGTTAGTTTGGTTTGAGTTTTTGTCCGCCCCTAACTCTGGCCAGACAGCAATCGGCAAGCTAAATGGAAGACTTTAATAGGATTCACCGACACCTACGAAGTTGGAAATAACAAACCCACCGACGACAAATCCACCGACTCAAGGCCCGTCTATCAAGTGTAAGTCGATCGAGTCCATGTGAGTAATCGAATCTGCTCAAAGTTTACACTTTGAACTGAGAAGTAAACCAGCTCTGCTTCACCTCTAAACCCATCACCGAATCATTCTGAATCCAACCTGCATCAATTGACATCGCAATCTCAGCTAACTAGTGTTCTCTCTCTCTCTCTCTCTAGGTTCCGTACGTGCACGAGTGGAGTGGCTTCGATTAATCCGTACGCATCCAAGCTCATCGTCAAGGCCAGATAGAGAAATCATGGGTATTAATCCGGGCCGCTGAAAATGACAGGATCTCACTTAGTAGGTTGGGTGGGCGCCTGTGCCGGTGGGTAAGGTGCGTGCCACTTCAATCCACCACCAGCATTGCGACTGGTTGAGAAAGGAGGAGAGAAAAAAGAGGCAAACAGTACACCCACTGGGAGAAGGAGCAGGATTGGGTATCTAGATGATATTTTGGAGGAAGATGAGGGGGGAAGGAAATAAAAACGACCGATCAACTGCAGGATGGTATGTGGGCAAAACGAATCACAGACCGGCCTCGTTTAGGCTGGTCCTCAACCTACAGCCACAACGTGCAGCTCGCAAATCTGAGTCCAAGGTAGCAAGCAATCGGCAGCGGATCAGAACATGGGCCTTCTTCTCTAGGAAAGCGGTAGGGATAGTGGTGGGGAAGACGACGAGGTTGACGTCGCACTGATCGCTCGCCCATCAACCAGCCAGCCTGCATGCATGGACGGCAGAGCAATCCCGCTTTCAAACGACTACTCATTAGGATACGGACAACGACAGACCAGTGTGGAGGACGAAAACTGCACTTACCCAGCAGCACGTGTCACAGTAGCATATAGGCGGAAGATATTCATAATCATCTGTTCCATGGACACATGCGCGTCAGTCTGGGGACATGACATGATATTAAACATTATAATCTTCATAAAGTATTTGTTTATTCAAAAGACATGGATAATTAGGTCACTGTAGCCGTTAATACTGGAGATATTCGGGGCAGTGATTACGCTACGTAACGTATGCAAGGGGACACTGACCAAGCTGTGGGGTTCATGTGGTTGTGTTGGTTGGGGAACGATACAGGGAAGATGACAAAAGCAAGAGGAGCCAACAAGACGCGATAGCAACTCATCAATTATAACTTCTAGCCAAGTCCCGAGGTGCGTAAGGTAGTGAGTAGAGGTCCATCTGGGTTTTTTTTTTAAAACCTTGCTACATCGTCAATATTAAAATGAACATTCATCACATAGCCGCTAAGTGTGTTTGGCAAACCGGGGATGTATTTGAAGGTAATTGTCCTAAGTTAGCAGACTTCAATTTGGCAATAGCTACAGATTGGATTGGGCCGCATCCTGATTGGTAGGACTGTAAATTGGTGGTAGGATAGGATAAAGTAGATTCATTCTTATCTTTACCCAAGTTGCAAGTAGCAGGTATAACAATTATCTTTTTCTTAAAAATCGTTACCCTACCATTACTCGCACCCCTTTACACACAGGGGAAATGAGCAGCGTAACATGTGACATAGGCAAAACATCATGAAGATGGGTATACAATTCTTTTAACAACAATTTCATACGGTATTTCTTACCTCAAAGACAATACACTCTTAAAATTAATTTTAAATAGTAATAATTATATTTTTGATGATTTAAAAACATGATAATATTTAAGTTAGTCATTCTCTAAAATAAAATATAACATTTTTAATATAGTATTTCATATTGATAAATTTACTTCTCTCTATAGGAGACGAGTGTAAAAGGTGTAACATTCTGTCCATCTTTATAAAAATTTGCAGAATCATAATAGTTTAAATTAAGAAAGTAGTAGTGTTGCATGCTGATTTTTTTGTAGGCACTAATACATATGTAAAAATCTAGAATTATTAATTCAAATTTATACTAATGGGTAAATAGGTAAAGCAGGTAAGGTAAGGCTTCTCCCTACTCTATCCTCCTTAAATGTGGATAGAAGGTAAACATGTGGTGGGTAAAAAATATACTTACCATTACTCTCTGGGTATGGATAGTGTATAAATTAGTAATATCCTATCCGTTTACAACCCTACTAGTTGGGCAGCTATCGTGTTTGGCAGTACCCATATGAACGACTTCAAGTTCAAACTCCTTATTGTAAATAGATGGAATAGAGTAGCGTAAAGACTTACTCTAGCCTTAACCACGTCAAAGATGTGGGTAGCAGGTAGGGTAATTATACTTTTTTTTAAACTTTTATCCTACTTTTAGCCACGCTCTTTTATCCACAGTAACGGGTAAAATAGGTAAAATGACATGAAGAAAGGTATACGATGTTTTCAACAACAGTTTCATATAATATTTCCTACATCAAACCCAAGACAATCTTACAACTAAGTGTTGATAATAATATTTAACCCAATAATTTTCTTATTAAAAGACCTAATCATTTAAGTATATTATTTTCATATTAATGAATCTACTTTTCTCTAAAATATATATAAAAGGTGGTTACATGTCATTCATTATTTTTTAAAGCTTTGGGAATCATAATAGTAAAAATTATGGAAGCAGTTGTGTTGTTTGTGGAGTTTTAGTAGGAATTTATACATATATGAAATTTTGAAATTATAAATTTAAATTTTTACTAATGAGTAAATGGGAAGGAGGATAGAGTAAAGCTTCTACCTTATCCTACCATTTTTATATGCAGGAAAATTGAGTAAAGGATAAGTGGATGGTGGAAAATGTGATTATCCTTTTCTACTGTAAATAGTATGAGTGGTGGGTAAGCGGGTAACTAATGCCCGACCCATTTACAACCATAGTTCCTTATCAATACTTCAATTACAATCTGAGTTAGTGGTTGTTCCCAGATGAAAGATTCTCATTTTCGGCTTCATTATCTGTAGTTGGAATACTCCAGTTAGTGGTTGTTGTAGGTGATGTGGTGGCCTAAATCAAGCTCGCTCTTTAGGATGCCTCCTCAACTCATTCACTACCTTGAGATTCCACCTCTCTATTGCACAACTCCTCACCTCAACTACTTGAAATGTGATCCCTACATCACAACTACTCTTTATAGTACAACATGTCCCCATTGGCCAAATGTATTTCCTCTTCTGAACATGAAGTTTCCTTCTAGATTCCACAAAAAAACTATTTTGTTTCTTATCAAATGCTTGTTTTTTCTCAAATCATTATTCCAATTTGCGTCAAATGGGAATTGTTGTAGGTTCAATTATTTAACTACTCTCAATTTATTTTCTATAAAAAAACAACCACTGAAAATAGGAGAAAGTTATGCTATTTTGAGAGAACGGCTTGTTTTATATTATTGTAGGTTTTAAAAAAAGTATCCACATTATATCAGAATGGATTTTGAGGGGAAGGGGATCAACTATTTGACATAACCCAACCTGGGTTGATGTATGTTTTGAAAGAACAATCACTCAAATTGATTCAAACAGAATCCTAATTCTTAGTTTAAGGTGGAATTTAATAGAAAATATGTTTGTAGATAAATACAATGTAATAATACGAACCATGCAGTTGTCAATTGGTTCAATTGATAAATCTGATTGGTTTGTTAGTTGTAGATTACAAGTTTGATATTGATGTGAAATACCGGGAGGTAGGTTCATAGAAACAACTTAAAACACTCTTTCATGATTATGTGATGAGATCGGACATGTCCTCGTCCTTATAAAAATTCCAAAAAAAATGATAGTACCACTACAGAAAATAGTAGAAAATGGATGTCTCTCACAATAAGGAGGAATCTAATGGGGGCTTGATTGAGCTTATAAACTTTAAAGGATTTGTTGGCATCTATACCTATAATAAAAAGGAGTCAGTTGTCCTTCTTTGATTTTAGTTTCTTGACCAATCCCTGGTTTAATTACATAAATGACATGTGTCTTGATTTATAGACCAATTGTGATGCCTTGTGACTGCATGAACCTTAGGTTTGATATGCTCAAATAGGTTTTCATGTACGTTGCTCACGTATTTTCCATGTCAATTAGAATTAATTCTTTTGTTGGGTTTCTTATAAATCTTTTGTATTATTATTTTTTATGGTGGCACTTTATAATTATATTATCTATAGAGAGTTTCAAGAGTCTCTGTCTAATCTCATTGTACCAATATGTTCGTCTACTTCATGAGCATATCTCTGAGTCATGATTGCATGCTTCAACTACACTTCTACATGTGTTAGTAGTCTATCTACGTACTTTCATAGTCTATTTTGTCATCAATAGTAGTCCATGAGATCATAAAACTATCTTGTCTTTATGCTTACATACTTACTATGTTTTTGTTGCCAATAGGAATAAGCTACAATAGCATAAGAGACATAATATTAAATGGGTGTATGTGTTCCATCAATTTGGCTATGTACTCGTTATTCCACTCAGTATGTGCATTCTAACAACATGTCTACATGTGAATATGCCTAGTCTGTTTGTGTTAGATGGAAAAATTAATCGGGTTGAAAGGGAGTTGTAGCAAAATATCGGTGTGGTCATTGGTCTAGTGTGTCTATGTGTTCAACCAACTTGTCTAAGTGTTTAATGGTCCAGTCTGTCTATCCACTTATAAGTTCGAAGGAGTCAACTGCATGTTAATCAAATTGCTCTAACATTATGATGTAGTATTAATGATGATTCTATAACAAAAGAAGTTTAGGTTTAGAATTTGGTAGTGACACACTAGAAAACTATATTATCTAAGATGATCAAAATCCTAAAGATGTCTTTCCCTCAATTAGTACGAGAGACAATTGTAGTAGCATATCAGCCCAACTACTAAAACAACAATGTTTGTCCTAGGTACATAGGTCACGACGCCAGAAACCAGGATATAACCCCTGAAAATTGACTTACCACCATATTCGCTCACAATCACATATCTGAGACATAACCTCAACCACTCTCCAAAACATTGGAAATGGGATGACAGGGATATACCCTCCCACATCTGCATATACTCAACAATATATGACTTCGAGCTTCTTTCAGCTTACTAATTTCACTATCCAACAAGTTTTACACTCAGATAGTTTTATGGCCTCATGGAACTACATGATTTTACTTACACTTGATAAATTAAGATAGTTAATATTTTTTACTACATTAATCAAGTTAAATACAAACACCTAAATAGTTCTTATAAATTAAATGATGAATTGCAACTTTAGAAGAAGTAAAACATATGACAGAAATCCATGCTACTCCATTGTAGTATATGCATCCATTCTTGGTCGTAAGGAGGACCAAGTATCAAACTAGAGTGCATACAATCCAAATACCATTAATATCAAAATAGTAATAAATCATCATAGGAATCTCCTTAGCATACAAAAAATTTCAGAGAGTTTATAAGACATAAGTAAGGTAGTAGTCAAAATTACAGTAAAAATACCAACAAATGTGAAATTTATGCTATTTCTAAGAATTAAACATCATATGGTCAAAACCTATCATGGATGAGCTACTTTCTTTTATATAATTATATTCAAAAATTATTTTAGAAACAAAATAGTAAGTAAAAACCTTAAAATTTTCATAGAATGGTTTTCATACAACAAAGGTTATCATGTCATCCCAATTTTCCTTCTTTCGGTACCAAATAGCCATAAAAGAACTATTTTTTTTGGTGAACCCAACCCGTCTATTGCTTTTTGTATTTTTCTGTAAATGTACAAGTAAGAGTGTGTTTTTTAGGGTACACAAGACCACTAAAAAAGACAAAGGCAATGCCTTCTATACAAAGAACTTTTGAAATAGAAAAACAAATAAAAAGGGGGAAAACAATAAAACCCTTCAACTAAGAAGCATAGCCATCAAGAAAGGCATTCAGATTACTCTAGATTGAATGCCAAACAAGACATGTAGCTTTCCCTTTGCCTCTGTGCAACCTATCATTTCTTTCTTTCCAAATACCATGCAGGACAACTAGAGAGATCAACACCAACTTCCTACCCTACAGTCCACATAAGTCATCCAAGCTTCTCAGGCTAATGAACCCATACTTTTTACTAGCAAAACCCCAAACGTCACAAGTAAAGGAGAAAACAAACAGAATGTTTTCAGTACTCTCTTCATCAGACTTGCATAGAGAACATCTAGATGCAAGCGATATCCCAAAACATTTGATATACATGGAGGTAGGCAGTCTGAGGTAACCGACCTTCCAACCATGAATATGCAATCTGCACGGGACTCTGTGTTTCCACAACCATTGAAAATAAGGCTTAGGACCATATTTGTAATTCTCTCACACACTAGTACAATACTGACCTTTAGTGTCAGTTATTTAAGGCCTTTGGCGTCAGTTTCAAAGTGACACCCAAGTGAGTGCTGCTAAAAGTCAGAACCTTCAGCGTCGATTTTAGCACTGACACCATAACCCTTCCCGCCACCAAAAATGCGTCAGCAAGGGCACTATAGGTGTCAGTTATTCAATAAAACCAACACTATATCAAGGTCAAAGACATCAATTATTCAATAAAACGGACACTATATAACCCTTCCCGCCTCCTATAAAATGCGCCAGCAAGGGCACCATCAGTGTTGGTTTTTATATATAACTGACACCCACAACCACATAGACGTCGGTTTTTTGCTAATAACCAACGTTGTATGTATTTGTTGTTGATTTTATACTAATAATCGATGCCTATTTTATGATTTTTTTTTCTTATCAGTTTGCAGGCCTGCTGTCCGATTGGTCAGTCGGATGTAGAACCTACAGTTTAGTTCTGAACTACAAGTTTATAGTATCCATTGATATCAGACAACAACTGGCCACAAACCTACAAAAATAACAAGATGGACAACAATTTATGATCACACACATTTAGCAACCTACAGTTCCATTCATTTAATCTCTTTTCACATTCAGACACATGTAGAAATATTCATGTATTGATCATCTTCACATTCACACATATGACAATTCAAAAATAATTATGAGAACAAAGTTTAGAAATATCATTCTGTATTCATCATCATCATTATCACCATTAGTATCTCAATTATATTTAAAAATGTCCACTACTTGTAGGGATTTTTCCCATTCTTCTCTAACATCATCTAATTCTTCCCTCGTATAGGAAGTATGTACATCTAATAACTTTCCACATGTAGTCAAATCAGTTTTAAATACCTGCAAAGAGAATGACGAATATATATAATTAATAATATATAATAAGATTGTTATATTTCATATTATCTAATGAGACTATATATAACACCTTATGTATAGTATCGATTTCCATTGTGGCATGTTTGGTGATTAGGTCCATAAATCGCACCACATAGTATGCACATGCCCAGCCGCTGTCTTGTGTAGAACACTATAAATTGAAACATACAAAATTCAAAAATACAAATAAGCATAGTTCACATAAATAATATATACATTGGAGTCGGGAAATACTATAACGACCATGCCTCCCAGTAACCCCCACTTAAGGGAGACAAAGAGGTCAGAGCTACTATCCTAATAAACCAGATCAAAGGTTCAACAATTAATCAGTAATAATTATGAAATTATACCAAACTAAACTAAAAGATGGTATAAAATAAAACTTTGCATACCTTTTAAAAACTTTGGATATATACTTCTATCCACAGATTGAATCTATTCTATCTAATTCTCCTTGTACTTTATTTCTTATTTTCACATTGTATCACTTTACAATTTGTTCGTTTCAGAGTTGTACCTGAAACACCAACAAACAAAACATCGGTTAGCATATATGAATATGCCGGTATGTGGGGACAAACAAATTACCAGACATAAGGCTAACAACCTAATTATTACAATTAAGTTAATCAATTCAATTTATGAGTTCAATGTGTCAAACTCCACTACTTTTTCCCTAACCCTGGAATACCTCCTTTAGGGTTTCTCTTTTGCCATTGACTTAAGGCCACCTTCTCCATCTTGATCTTGGTGTCTGGGGTCACCTCTCATGGGGCCCATTAGTCATGCAATAAAGACCACCTTCTCTATCCTGAGCTTGGTGTTTGGGGTCACCTCTCATGGTGCCCATGGGTCTTCCCTCTTGGGCTTGACCTTTTTGCATCATCCATCAGGGTGGCATGTAGGTGTGAGAAATACACACTTATATCATAATTGTGATAATCATAGTGACTTTATGATTTGCAAGTATGAACATACAAATTGATAGGTTGTATTCAATGTAATGAATCATTCGGAAAACATTCAGGAAACTAATGTGATTAACCATAATTAACTACATACCTATCATGTTGACTTGAGTGCAGAAATAATCCTACTAAGCAAGAAATCTAATAAACAAGCCAGCACACAAGATGATCCTGAAATATAAATCCAATTTTCCTATCATTGATCATGCCATCAAGGTCTGTTAAACTTAGTTGCTTCCTAGGGTTTCTAGAGCTTTTTAGGGTTTCTATTAGAATTAGGGTTTCTCTTCACTTTTACTATTTTAAACCCTAATTTTATAAAGTTACTCTCAAACCCTAATTATCTCATCTACTCCTCATGAAATATATTAAAGTTACCTTTTGACAACAATTAACTCTAATTTCATATTAAAGGCACTTTTCTTTCCTTTTTCCCCCTATTTAGGGTTTCTAAGTATATTAACCATCATATTAAGCTTAAAACCCTAAATATTGCAATTTCATCTTTAAATCAGGTTAAGATCTATCTTTATCATTAAACAAGTTAACAATGTTCGAATTAACCGATTTTCACTTACAAAACTATCCATTATTATCAATTAGGGTTTCTAACCCAATTTAACACATTTTCATCAAAATAATGTACTTTTACAAAAAGATACAGATTCAAGCCTTCTAACTATTTCTAAATTATTCCTCATATTTTTCTGATCAACTTTCATGTATTAAGTTTCTTCATCTGAGTTTTCTATTTATTTCTATGATTTTTGCAAGAAAAAGCCTTTTTCTGAATTAATTGGCAGAGATTGATATTATCCGAAAAATGCTAGTCGTCAGATCAGTGGACTGGTGATCCGCTCTGTGGATCAGACGCTTCTCATCGTACATTCCTAAAATAGCCGCTCCTATCCTCATTCATTGGATCTAGCCTGAGATCACGGTGGACCGTGATCAGACGGTTGTTGATCGTCATCTACCTCTGACTGCTCGACGGGCTGTGGTCAACTCTCTGGTTGACTTCGAGCTCCATGCCACCAGTAGAGAAACGGAGACACCCGGAAGCTTCGTCGTCATCGCCCGGACTCATGCACCATTAAATTTCCCAATCCAACCTGACCTTCACTACGAACGAGTCGTTGGAACTCCGTTGTGGCTCGTCGATTGCATAGGGGGTAGGCTAGGTCGAAACTCACAATTGAACTCGCCTTTCAACTCGTCGTCACACTCCACAACATTTGGGTTAAGAATTGGGTATGCTGGTACCCTCGAGTACCCCTCCCTTATATAGGGCTAGGTCAGGATGTCCCATGAATTGGGAACTTCTTCCCTCGTCGACGGCATCGCTAGAAATCAGGGTCTAGATTGTTTGAAACAATCTCTCGAAGTTGATGAACCCCTTACTTTTTCGAATTATCATCTCAAATGCAAGATAATAGGATTCCAAAATCAAATCCCTATCCTCATGTGACTTGGGGTAGACGATGAGCAGCCATCGTTGGATCTGTGGTCCTCTGGACCACGCGGGTCATCCAACGGCCATCATCGCTCCCCAAAACTCAATTATCCAATAATTGATAAAAAGAGTGGTTTAACAAGGAAACTTGGGAAATTCGTTTCTCTCTCCTTGATTAGTATTTTTCTCTCAAATTTTAAGGGAAAATTCATCTTGGAATTATCCAACTGTTTATTAAATTTGGGAATCAAATTCCAACGGATGAGAATGTTTCCTTCACTCCCAAGTTAACCATCAATTAATCCCAAAATTAATTAATATTTATTTTTCCTTTGCCATTATCTTATTATCTCGAGTCCCTTGGTCCTCAAGGAACCCTAAAGGTACATAAAAACCCATTGGAATATATCCCATTGCCTTCTAGAGGTTTCCACCTCTCTCTCTCTTTATTCTCCTTTTTCTTTGTTAATTAATTATCATTTGTATTTTCCTCTATACTTTATTATTATTGGGCCCAATTGCCAATATGGCCCATTTAACAATCATCAAGGCTATTTGCACACAAAATCCTTTTAATTCAAACAATAAAGCAAGCATGAATTCCATTCATTATGAAAAGGAGAATTACATGTTTATTACATAATTAGGGAAAATGGAGGTTATAACATCCCCCCTCCTTATAGGAATTTTGCCCCCAAAATTTAACAATCAAACAAACAAGTGAAGATATGCTTTCTCCATGTCTGTCTTCAGCTCCCATGTGGCCTCATCCTCTCTATGGTTCTTCCAAGGAACCTTTACCATCTCTATATTCTTACATCTGAGTTCTTTCACCTTGGTATCTAGAATCCACAAAGGTGACTCAAGATAGGTCAGCTTCCCTTGAAGCTCAATAGGATCAATGCTCAGCACATGGCTCAGATCTTGCACACATCACTTCAGATTGGACACATTGAGAGTTGGAGGTGCTACTTGCAAATAACCCAAGTCTAGGGTTTGTGGGCAAGTTTGCCACCTTGTGAGGTGTTCCTCTCTCTCTTTGCTTCCTCCAGTATAGAGAAGAAGGTTTGGGCTCATGGCTTGAGTTCTGTTGGGCTTGGTTGAGCTTTTTGGGCCTTGAGGTGCCTTGCTTTGGTTTGGTTGCACCTTGTATCGGCCAAAAAGGGAGTGTGTCGCCCATGGGGTGTGTCACCCATGAGGTGTGTCACCCATGACCTTTGACCAAGCTTTGACCTCGTTTGTGTAACCACTAGTGGACACTTGGTGCTTGATGCTTGCATGTGGCAATAGCCTTGGACATGTGTTTAGGGCTTGCTAGAGTGGTGGCTTGTGCCCTAGGACAAGTGTCCTTAGGTGGACGACACCTTGCTTGGATTTTCCTTGTTTTCTCCTCCCTTTCCTTCTATATAGGTGGTTCCTTTCCTTTGCTAAGAGTTCCTTTGGTTCCTTAGTTTCTTCTCCACCTTGGTGCATGATACCCTTCTCCTTGGTAGCTTGGTGGATGACACCCTTGGAGGAGCTAGCTTGGTGGCTGATTTACCTTGGAGTCTTCTTCTTCCTTGGAGCTAGGAGCTTGGAGCTTGCTTAAGGCGGGTTGCATAACTCCTAACCCTAACTATACTACCTCCTTTCATGTTCTTATACATTGCTAGCCTTGTTTTCTTGCTTAGTCTTCATGTTGGCCGAACTTGTGTGCTAGGGTTCTTGGTGAGCAACACTCCCTTCTCTCCTAGGTCTTGAGGAGTGAGCTTGAGCTCTAGTAGCTTAAGAAACACCCTCCTCTCACCAAGGACTTGAAGGGTGAGCTTCGTACTAAGTAGTGATCTTTTCTATGGTTGTCCTTATGTTGGCCGTTTGGTGGCAAGAGATGTGCAAGACCCCTCTCTCGTTTAAGTTGAGAGGTGAGTCGTCCTCTTGACCCATTGGGGTTTCCATGCCTTTGTGCTTGAGGTAGATGACGACCTTGTATAAGTGGCATCATGGCCGTTATGAGTTTGGGGAGGTGCTTCCCGACAGCCCTCTTGACCTAACACCTTGAACGACATGTTCTAGTGGCGTTGGACGATACCTTGGTTCTTGAATCTGTTTGTGACGTACGTCACTCCTTACTTCATGTTCTGCCTGATACCCTTCCTTTGGTTTGGCCTTGGACGACACCCCCTTGTCTCCGTGACGGGCGTCACCCCTTCTCTTCGCCCTGTGACGGCCGATAGGCCATGGTTTGATGGCTGGACAATAGGTCTGTGATGTTAGTTTGAGTGGTGCCCTTAGACGATACCTCCTGTGGGATAACCTTGCCCGATATATCCTTGTGATGGGTTGCTAGCTGATGGTGATGGGCGTCACCTTGGCTTTGTATGGGCCGATATGCCCCTTGTAATGGGCGTTGCTCTACGGCCCGATACAGCGTCATGGGCTTGGCCGATAGGTCCTAGTATGACGGTCGTTGTGTGATGGACGTTATGTGATGCATAATAGGTGAAGGCATGCTGCCCGACACAGTTTTTAGTAAGGGTTCTTGGTGCTTCTAGTGAGGGTTCTGCTCATATATATATATATATATATATATATATATATATATATATATATATATATATATATATATATATATATCATTTTACTCAATGGCAATGGTTATGGTAACGCTTGCTTATGTAACTCCACATCTTTATACATGAACATGACCATCTGGATTATTGGCAGTAAGTTGAGGTAATGATAAGCATATAATATGATTTACTTAATGATGTAAGCCTTGAGAGGCAGTGGTACTATGTGATGAGGGATTGAGGTCCCATGGTATGTGATGATCCTTGAGATGGATCTAGGTGATTGGCAAGAGGCCAAGTGATAACATGTAATGTTGGATCCTTGTGATGGATCAGGATGATGTTGATTACCATAAAAGCATAATATTGTGTTTTATGTTGTTTATTTCCAGTTATAGCTTGCATGTTATATAATTTGGTTGAATCTTGCAATCCATATAAAATACACTAATTAATCACAGTGGAATATATCATGTAGTTTCCCTGGCCATAGATCCATCATCGTCAGGAGATGGTGATGGTGAAACAGGTTCTCCTATGGGTAACTCGGAGCGCATATTGTTGAATATGCGAGGTTTCTCATAGCCTAAAATAGTGAGGATTCGAGTGCAGCTACGGTTGCAGACTCAAGATGTGAATAGATCATGGTGAACAGGCCCATGACTCAGGATATGTGATATGGGAGCATGAATACGTTCATGGCTCAGAGCACGGTGAACAGGCCCATGGCTCAGATATACTAGCGTCGTGACCTGTACCGAGGTGGGCTAGAGGATGGGTGGCCTATGGAGCTGACCCTGTGGCTGAGGCCACTTAACCATGAGACTGCGGTCCTGCTTGTGTTGTACTCGTGCACTAACCATGAGGTGGGAGGTCGTGGAGTCTGGCTCTTCCATGTGACCTTGTATGGCACCAACTCTGGGTTTCACAGCCGTCAGTTGGATTTGAATGGTATGGTTCACTTCCTCAGGGCATAATAATACGTAATCCAGCCAAATAGTATTTATTGCTTAAGACAAAACACAAAACATTGGTTGAGGCCTTTCTTGTACAGTTAATCTCGTTATACATATAGTTACTTATATGTTCTGCATGTTATGTGATAAGATCTTATGAACCTTATCTTGTCAATCATGTTCCATAAAGAGTTAAGTGGTGATATGTCTTATGAACAGCCTGGTAAGCATGATGGTACGAGTAGCCTTGTTATATAGACTGTTATTATTCTATGTATTACTGGTTATCTACTGCTTTTGCTTTATCCTTCTAGTTTTATAGTTTCCGCGGGGAGTTATGTTTCTCACTGGGACAATGTTCAATTGTCTCACCCCGCTTGTTTTCAGGTGTTCGAGCTAGACGTGGTGGTGGTCGCGGAGTTGCGGCCGAGCAGCAAGAAGAGCAATAGAAGGCAAGAGATGGATATGCTGCTGTTTTGGTGTTTTGAAGTACTATCTAGAGTTATACCTGTACTCTCAGGTCCTTGGGAGCGTTTTGGCGTTGTTTCACGATGTGAGGTTGCTGATCCTTTGTATATCCTGCTGCTGGTCAGATGTGGGCCTTTATGTATATATCACAGGTGATGAACTCATGTGATGACAGGACAGTTGTTCCTCTAAGCTGTGGACAAGTATCAAGGCTCGTATATATTTATATAACATGTTTCCTTGCAGGATGAGGACCTATATGTAATAGTTTCACAGTTTATCCGCTTTCCGCAATCGGTTTTAATTAACCCGTGTTTTTGATAATCTGTGGTTATGGTGATTTCCGCACGTTTTCGCGTAACACCTCTCTGTCTGTGTGATAGTGGGATGTGTTGCCACAAGTTTTGGTATCAGAGCTCTAGGTTCGCTTAGTCTATAGGGATTTAGGACTAGGGTGAGTATGTTCTTGTGAGTTGTCTAGATTTTCTTACAATCATCTTCTATCCCTAGTAGAAGAAGAGAAGTCAAGATGTCTGGAAACCATGAAGAACATGCTCCTGAGTTTAGTGATGCTGCATCAGTAGATGGGGCGGAAGGACATGCACATGAAGATTGAGTGCTGAGGTCCCCCAACCTAACCCAGCCATTCTTGAACATCCTGCTTATCAACAATTTATGGGGCAGATGATGGCTACGATGAATCTCATAGTTGAGCGATTGCCAGTGCCTCCTCCGAGAGCACAGGCTCCCCATGGAGAAGCATCGGGTATTGGGAAGACCTTTGAGCGGCTTCGCTGAGTCAGAGCTTCGGATTATGCTAGAACGGCTGATCCAGCGGATGCAGATCTGTGGCTGACAAGTCTTGAAAAGGCTTTCCAGATCCTCGACATCCCTGAAGCAGACAAAGTAAAGCACGTTGTCTACCTTCTGAAGGGTAGTGCTGGTCACTGGTAGACCATTGAGGAGGAAAAGCAACCTGGTGAGGTGATCTGTTGGGAAGTTTTTTGGCACGAGTTCGTCAGCAGATACTTTCCGAAGATGTATCTGGATGAGAAGATCAGTCAGTTCGAGTACCTGCGACAAGGAACGATGAACATCACCGAGTATGAGGCCAAGTTCATGGACCTGCTGAGGTTTTGTCCTCATATGGTAGCGACAGATGAGGAGCGGATTAGACGTTTCAAGAAAGGTCTGAGTTCTGAGCTGACAACACATGTTTCTACATTGGAGAACCGTGAGTGGTTTGCTACGTTTGTGGAATCTGTCCGGAGGATTGAAAGGTCAGTAAGGGAGAAAAGAGAATCCATGTCCAAGAAGAGGCTTGCTCAGTTTCAGGGATAGAGGTTTGGTGGCTTCAAGAAGCCAAGGTTTTCAACACCTTTTGTGATGAGAGGTTCCAGTGTACCGTCATAGTGGTCTCTGAGTAAGGGAAGAGGATATGTTTCTTCACCGTCTAAGGCACATAGTACAGCTTCAGTGGCAGTGACAGGGCCATCTAGGCCACGGTTTGAAGATAGGGCATGCTATCTTTGTGGTCAGACCGGACATCTCAAGTTACATGGCCCAAATAGAGATGTTGAAGTGACACAGTAGCCGAGGCAGAATCAACAAGGATTAGATAGACAGTAGCCCAGTAGTAGCAGAGGTCAAGGACGCGGTCAAGTGTCGCAAGCAGGATCATCTACTCAAGGAAGCAAAGGACGTGGACAGCAAACAACGGCTCGATTCTACGATATGAGTCAGCCGGAGGCGATAGTCAACCCGTGAGTGGTGACAGGTCAGATGGAGTTATTTCATTTTGATATGTCTTCTTCTTGCTTTATATCTATTCTGGTTGACCCGGGTGCTACACACTCTTTTATCTCCTATAGTATGCTTGAAAACTGTCATTTACCTGTTAGCTGTAAGAAGGATAGCCTGTTGTTAGAAACCCCTCTTGATGGTTCTTCGATGCTTCAAGAAGAGTGTCCATCTTGTGTCTTGTCTTTCTCGGGACACAGCATTCAAGTGAATCTTATACCACTTGACATACATGGGTTCGATGTCATCCTTGGGATGGATACCTTAGAGAAGTATAAGGTTGTTTTGGACTGTGGTTCCAAGCAAGTTGTGTTCGATGATGATGGAAAGAAGTGGATCTTCCAGGGAGATAGGAAGATTCTTCCGACGTGTCTGGTATCATCTATGGTGGCAGAGAAGTTTCTATGACAAGGATGTGAGGCATTTTTAGCTCACGTTGTGGATACCGTTATGGCTACCAAGGAAAAAGGTCCTAGTCTCGAGGAGATGCCTGTTGTCCAAGAGTTTGCCGATGTGTTTCCTGATGATTTTCCTGGTGTTCCTCTGCCCCGAGAGATTGATTTTGAGATCAATCTGGTTCCAGGAACACAGCCAGTTGCATAGACACCATATAGGATGGCTCCAGTGGAGATGGCAGAACTTAAGAAGCAGTTGCAAGAGTTGTTGGAGAAAGGTTTCATCCGACCAAGTATGTCGCCTTGGGGTGCTCCAGTATTGTTCGTCAAGAAGAAGGACGGGTCGATGCGGTTATGTATAGATTACCGGCAGTTGAACAAAGTCACGATCAAGAACAAGTACCCATTACCGAGGATAGATGATATGTCTGATCAGTTGTGTGGTGCTACAGTGTTTTCAAAGATCGATCTATGGTCTGGATATCATCAGTTGAGGATTAAGGCGGATGACATACCAAAGTCCGCTTTCAGGATGAGGTATGGTCACTTCGAGTTTGTGGTTATGCCGTTTGGGCTAACCAATGCACATGTTGTTTTCATGGATTTGATGAACAGAGTGTTCCGTCTGTTCTTAGATCAGTTTGTCGTAGTCTTTATAGATGACATTTTGATCTATAGTTGGGACAGGCGAGAGCATGAGCGACATCTTCGTCTAGCATTGACTCTTCTTCACCAACACCGTCTATATGCTAAGTTCAGTAAGTGTGAGTTCTGGTTGGAAGAAGTGACTTTCTTAGGTCATGTGATATCTACTGAAGGAGTCAAAGTGGACCCGAAGAAGGTGGAGTCCGTTGTAGAATGGGAGCAGCCGAAGTCACTGACAGAAGTTCGTAGTTTCCTTGGTTTAGCAAGATACTACGGGAGGTTTATCAAGGACTTCAGTGCGATTGTGTTGCCAATGAAAAAGTTGACCAGAAAGGATGTACCATTTGTCTGGGATGATCGATTCCAGCAAGCTTTCTAGAGTTTGAAGGAGAAGCTGACCAGTGCTCCAGTGTTAATCCTACCAGATCATGGAAAGGGCTGTGTTGTTTTCTGTGATGCTTCCAAGAAAGGTTTACGTTGTGTGTTGATGCAGGAAGATCGTGTAGTTTGTTTTGCTTCGCGACAGCTTAAGAAACATGAGGAGAACTATCTGACTCATGAATTGGAGTTGGCAGCAGTAGTTCATGCGTTAAAGATTTGGAGACACTATCTGTATGGGGAGGTGTGTCAAATCTTTACTGATCATAAGAATCTGAAGTACATCTTTTTGCAGCATGAGTTGAACATGCGACAACGTCGATGGATGGAGTTGATCAATGATTACGAATGCACCATCGAGTATCATCCTGGTAAGGCAAATGTGGTAGCTGATGCACTTAGCAGACTGTCTTCTTCTCTTTCTTCAAAGAAGGCACAATTGAGTTCCCTGGTATGCCATAGATGGGATATGTTTGTTTCTTTGCGACAGATGAATGTACAGATGAAAGTTTCCTTGTTAGCTGGACTTTTAGCACAGATGCAAGTGAAGCCTACGCTGAGAAAGCAGATCGAACATGCACAGTAGACAGATGATGCAGTACAATTGATCATATCAGAGTTCGGCAGTGAAAAACATGATGGGTTCCATGAGTCTGAGGATGGGCTAGTTTGTTATCGTGATAGGATGGTGGTTCCAGATGCCGATAATCTGAGGAAGTTAGTGCTCGAGGAAGTACACATGTTGATGTATGATATGCATCTAGGTGTCACCAAGATGTATCATAGTCTGAAGGACTTGTATTGGTGGCCCGACCTGAAGAAAGATGTAGCTAAGTTCGTGGCTAGATGTGCGGTATGTCAGTAAGTGAAGGCTAAACATCAGAAGCCGATAGGTACGTTGCAACCCTTACTGATACCACAGTGGAAATGTGATCATATAACCATGGATTTCATAGTTGGTCTACCCAGGACAACTAGGAATCATGATTCCATTTGGGTGATAGTGGACAGATTGACGAAGTCTGCCCATTTCTTGCCGGTAAAGACAATGTATATAGCCAAGAAGCTCGCTCGGGTATATGTGGATGAGATAATACGTTTACATGGTGTGCTAGCGACGATAATTTCTGACAGAGGTCCTCAATTTACGAGTCATTTCTGGGAACAGCTGCACAAAGCATTGGGAACGCAGTTGAGGTTCAGTACCGCCTTCCACCCATAAACAGATTGACAGTCTGAGAGGACTATTCAAAATTTGGAGGATCTCCTTCGAGCTTGTGTTTTGCAGTTCCTAGGCAGTTGGGATGTACATCTCAGTTTGATAGAGTTTGCCTACAACAACAGTTATCAGTGGAACATTGACATGGCTCCTTATGAGGCTTTGTATGGAAGGAAGTGTAGATCTCCTTTGTGTTGGTACGAGTCTGGTGAGTATTAGCTTTTGGGTCCTGAGTTAGTATAGCAGATGACATAAAAGATCAAAGTGATACAACAACAGTTGAAAGTGGCACAGGACAGGCAGAAGTCTTACACTGACAATCGTCGACGACCTTTGGAGTTCCAGGTAGGAGACAAAGTGTATCTTAAGGTGTCGCCGTGGAAAGGTGTGCTAAGGTTTGGTCGTAAGGGTAAGTTAGCACCCAGATATATGGGACCTTACCCAGTTATAGCACGTGTTGGCAAAGTAGCTTATGAGTTGGAGTTACCTCCAGAGTTGCACAGGTTACATCCAGTGTTCCATGTCAGTATGCTAAAGAAAAGCCATCCCAATTCGGGAACAATAATACAACCAGTTGAAGTTGAGCTTGATGAAGATGTGACCTATATGGAAGGTCATGTGGCGATCCTTGACAGAAGCATTAAGAAGCTAAAGAGAAAGGACCTGGTTCTTGTGAAGGTTCTTTGGCATCATCGTCGCGTTGAGGAAGCCACATGGGATCTTGAGGAAGAGATGAGGAGGAAGTATCCCTCACTTTTCTCTTTGGATTTCGGGGACAAAATCCCTTGAAGGGGGTTAGCTTGTAAGGACCCTGACCTTTGTTTAGGGTTTACCCTGTTTGCTTTACTTAACCCTGATGCTTTGATGCTTGTTAATCACCTTTATTGGTGATTAGGGTTTGTTTGTGCTTTATTGAGAGTTGGAGGTGCTACTTGCAAATAACCCAAGTCTAGGGTTTGTGGGCAAGTTTTCCACCTTGTGAGGTGTTCCTCTCTCTCTTTGCTTCCTCTAGTGTAGAGAGGAAGGTTTGGGCTCGTGGCTTGAGTTCTGTTGGGCTTGGTTGAGCTTTTTGGGCCTTGAGGTGCCTTGCTTTGGTTTGGTTGCACCTTGTATCGGCCAAAAAGGGAGTGTGTTGCCCATGGGGTGTGTCACCCATGAGGTGTGTCGCCCATGACCTTTGACCAAGCTTTGACCTCGTTTGTGTCACCACTAGTGGACACTTGGTGCTTGATGCTTGCATGTGGCAATAGCCTTGGACATGTGTTTAGGGCTTGCTAGAGTGGTGGCTTGTACCCTAGGACAAGTGTCCTTAGGTGGACGACACCTTGCTTAGCTTTGCCTTGTTTTCTCCTCCCTTTCCTTCTATATAGGCGGTTCCTTTCCTTTTCTAAGAGTTCCTTTGGTTCCTTAGTTTCATCTCCACCTTGGTGCATGATACCCTTCTCCTTGGCAGCTTGGTGGACGACACCCTTGGAGAAGCTAGCTTGGTGGTCGATTTACCTTGGAGTCTTCTTCTTCCTTAGAGCTAGGAGCTTGGAGCTTGCTTAAGGCGGGTTGCATAACTCCTAACCCTAACTATACTACCTCCTTTCATGTTCTTATACGTTTCTAGCCTTGTTTTCTTGCTTAGTCTTCATGTTGGCCGAACTTTTGTGCTAGGGTTCTTGGTGAGCAACACTCCCTTCTCTCCTAGGTCTTGAGGAGTGAGATTGAGCTCTAGTAGCTTAAGCAACACCCTCCTCTCACCAAGGACTTGAAGGGTGAGCTTCGTACTAAGTAGTGATCTTTGCTAGGGTTGTCCTTTTGTTGGCCGTTTGGTGGCAAGAGATGTGCAAGACCCCTCTCTCATTTAAGTTGAGAGGTGAGCCGTCCTCTTGACCCATTGGGGTTTCCATGCCTTTATGCTTGAGGAAGATGATGACCTTGTATAAGTGGCATTATGGCCGTTATGAGTTTGGGGAGGTGATTCCCGACAGCCCTCTTGACCTAACACCTTGAACGACATGTTGTAGTGGCATTGGACGATACCTTGGTTCTTGAATCTATTTGTGACAGACGTCACTCCTTACTTCATGTTCTGCCCGATACCCTTCCTTTGGTTTGGCCTTGGACGACACCCCCTTGTCTCTGTGACGGGTGTCACCCCTTCTCTTCACCCTGTGATGGCTGATAGGCCATGGTTTGATGGCTGGACAATAGGTCTGTGATGTTAGTTTGAGCGGTGCCCTTGGACGATACCTCCTGTGCGATAACCTTCCCCGATATATCCTTGTGACGGGTTGCTAGCTGATGGTGACGGGCGTCACCTTGGCTTTGTATCGGCCGATATGCCCCTTGTAACGGGCGTTGCTCTACGGCCCAACACAGCGTCGTGGGCTTGGCCGATAGGTCCTAGTATGACGGCCATTGTGTGATGGTCGTTATGTGATGCATAATAGGTGAAGGCATGCTGCCCGACACCATTTTTAGTAAGGGTTCTTGGTGCTTCTAGTGAGGGTTCTGCTCACATATATATATATCATTTTACTCAATGGCTTATGTAACTCCACATCTTTATACATGAACATGACCATCTGGATTATTGGTAGTAAGTTGAGGTAATGATAAGCATATAATATGATTTACTTAATGATGTAAGCCTTGAGAGGCAGTGGTACTATGTGATGAGGGATTGAGGTCCCACGGTATGTGATGATCCTTGAGATGGATCTAGGTGATTGGTAAGAGGCCAAGTGATAACATGTAATGTTGGATCCTTGTGATGGATCATGATGATTTTGATTACCATAAAAGCATAACATTGAGTTTTATGTTGTTTATTTCCTGTTATAGCTTGCATGTTATATAATTTGGTTGAATCTTGCAATCCATATAAAATACACTAATTAATCACAGTGGAATATATCATGTAGTTGCCCTGGCCATAGATCCATCATCGTCAGGAGCTGGTGATGGTGAAACAGGTTCTCCTATGGGTAACTCGGAGCACATATTGTTGAATATGCGAGGTTTCTCATAGCCTAAAATAGTGAGGATTTGAGTGTAGCTACGGTTGCAGACTCGGGATGTGAATAGAGCATGGTGAACAGGCCCATGACTCAGGATATGTCATATGGGAGCATGAATACGTTCATGGCTCAGAGCATGGTGAATAGGCCCGTGGCTCAGATATACTAGTGTCGTGACCTGTATCGAGGGGGGCTAGAGGATGGGTAGCCTATGGAGCTGACCCTGTGGCTGAGGCCACTTAAGCATGAGAGTGCGGTCCTGCTTGTGTTGTACTCGTGCACTACCACGAGGTGGGAGGTTGTGAAGTCCGGCTCTTCCATGTGACCTTGTATGGCACCGGCTCCGGGTTTCGTAGCCGTCATTTGGATTTGAACGGTACGGTTCACTTCCTCAGGGCATAATAATACGTAATCCAGCCAAATAGTATTTATTGCTTAAGACAAAACACAGAACATTGGTTGAGGCCTTGCTTGTACAGTTAATCTTGTTATACATACAATTACTTATATGTTCCGCATGTTATGTGATAAGATCTTATGAACCTTATCTTGTCAATCATGTTCCATAAAGAGTTAAGTGGTGATATGTATTATGAACAGCCTGGTAAGCATGATGGTACGAGTAGCCTTGTTATATAGACTGTTATTATTCTACATATTACTGGTTGTCTACTGTTGTTGCTTTATCCTTATGGTTTTATAGTTTTGGCGAGGAGTTATGTTTCTCGCTGGGACAATGTTCAATTGTCTCACCCCGCTGGTTTTCAGGTGTTCGAGCTAGACGTGGTGGTGGTCGCAGAGTTGCGGCCGAGCAGCAAGAAGAGCAATAGAAGGCAAGAGATGGATATGTTGTTGTTTTGGTGTTTTGAAGTAGAGTCTAGAGTTATCCCTGTACTCTCACGTCCTTGGGAGCGTTTTGGCATTGTTTGACAATGTGAGGCTGTTGATCCTTTGTATATCCTACTACTAGCCAGATGTGGGCCTTTATGTATATATCACAGGTGATGAACTCATGTAATGACAGGACAATTGTTCCTCTAAGCTGTGGACAAGTATCAAGGCTCGTATATATTTATATAACATGTTTCCTTATAGGATGAGGACCTATATGTAATAGTTTCATAGTTTATCTGCTTTCCGCAATCGGTTTTAATTAACCTGTGTTTTTGATAATCTGTGGTTATGGTGATTTCTACACATTTTCACGTAACACCTCACTGTCTGTGTGATAGTGGGATGTGTTGCCACAGCTGGCCACGCATGTCGCAATGTCTCTTTTCATTCTTGGCTACCAGAAAAACCTCTGTAGGTACTTGAACATTTTAGTAGTTCCTGGGTGCACTGTGTATTTGGATCCATGAACCTCTTGCGGGATATGTTCCTTTATCGATGAATCCACAGGAACCCATATACGATTCTAAAACCTAATTCATTCGTCTACTCCCATGGAGAGATGAGTCTGTGTCTTCATCATCAAGCCTTTCATCTTGTCGAGCTCTTCACTAGTCAATTGTGCTACTAAAAACTCACTCAACAACTTAGATTGAATCTAGATATTATCCAATCGAACTCGATTTTCATGCGGTTGTGGAGTCCACTCCACCAGCTCCTCCAAACTCTTCCACTGACTAGACAAAATAGCTGCACACCTGAGTTGTTTTTGACTCAAGGCATCTGCTACACCATTTGCCTTACCAGGATGATCGGCGATGGTGAAGTCATAATCCTTCATATACTCCATCCATCGTCACTGTCGTAGGTTCATGTCTCTCTGAGTCAGCAGGTACTTCAAACTCTTATGGTCGGTGAGGATCTTGAAGGTAGCACCATATAGGTAATGGTGCCATATCTTTAGGGCATGGATAATGGCAGATAATGCCAGGTCATGTGTTGGGTAATTCACCTCATTGGGCTTGAGCTGTCGGGAAGCATAAGCAACCACATGCTGATTTTGTTCCAACACACAGCCAAGTCCCATATTGGAAGCGTCGATGAATATCACAAAACCCTCATTGCCGAAAGGTAGAGTTAACACAAGGGCGGTGGTCAGCTTCTCCTTCAGCTCTTGGAAGTGAGCTTCACATACGTCGGACCACATGAACTTCACATCCTTCTGGGTTAACATGGTTAGTGGCAAAGCAGTCTTTGAGAAATCCTTGATGAAGTGACAGTAGTATCCAACCAACCCCAAGAAGTTGTGAATCTCGGAGGGGTTCTTTGGTGCAGGCCAATCTCCTACTGCTGACACTTTGGTTGGATCTACTACGATCGGTCCTCCTGAGATGATGTGTCTAAGAAACATAACTTGGTCTATCCAAAACTCACATTTTGAGAACTTTCCGTAAAACTTCTGCTTTCTCAGGATATCAAGGACTTTACCCAGGTGGTCACGGTGTTGGGCTAGGTCATCAGAGTACACCAAGATGTCGTCTATGAACACTATCATAAAAGAGTCAAGGAAAGGCTGGAACACATTGTTCATAAGGTTCATAAAGACACTGGGTGCATTGGACAACCCAAACGGCATGACCACAAACTCATAGTGGCCATATTGGGTTCAGAAAGCCGTTTTAGGCATATCCTCACTTCTCACTCTCACCTGGTGGTAACTTGACCTCAAATCAATCTTGGAAAAGACATGGGCTGATTTGAGTTGGTCAAACATGTGATCTATTCTAGGCATGGTGTACTTGTTTTTAATGGTTGCCTGGTTGATCATATGATAGTCAATACCCATTCGAAGCAACCCATCCTTCTTCTTCACAAAGAGGACTGGTGCTCCCCATGGTGATGTACTAGGTTAGATAAAACCTTTATCTAACAACTCCTGCAACTAGGTTTTCAACTCAAGCAACTCGGCAGGGGCCATTCTATAGGGTGCCTTAGATATAGGATTAGTCCCGGGAGCTAACTCGATGGAGAAATCTACCTCCCTCTCAGGGGGAATCCCTGGTAGATCATTCGGAAACACATCTGCATACTCCCAAACCACCTCTATCTCCTATAAGGATCGCCCCTTAACTTCAGGTTTGGTAACTATGGCTAGGTAGGCTCAACAACCCTTGGATATCATCTGCTCGGCTTTCAAGGCTGACACATAAAGGTTGGTCATCACATCCTTCCTTCCTCGAATGGTGAAGTGTGGATAACTGGGTTTCCTAATAAGGATCTTCTTCTCTCTATAGTCAATCTGGGATCTATAGGTGTAAAGCCAATCCATACCGATGATTACATCAAAATCATTCATATCGAGGAGGATGAAGTCGGTGGGAAGCTCATGGTTCAGATACTTAAATGGCAGGACAGGGGTTTTCAAAAGATATGTATAGATACGACCACTCGAGGTTGCGACATACAAAACATAACCTAAATCCTTGATGTCTAAACAAAGCATAGTTTCCAGATTTCTTGAAATAAAAGTATTAGTAGAACCATAATCAAAAAGTACTTTTACATTTTGTCCCATGACTTCCAGCAAGCCTACATAGTTCATACCAAATTAGAAAAACTACTACATGGTCTACTAACTAAAAGAAAACTCTATGGGTTATTACCCTCAATCAACCTATTAGCATTCTCTTGAGCTTCTTCATTGTTGATGGCGAACACTCTAGCTTGCCTCCTCTCTCCAGCAGCGAGTCCTTCAGCTGGTGCTCCTGCTGGGGGTGCTACAGCTACCGGTTGTGCTACCACTAGTTGTGACCCCAAAGGTCCTCTTGGGTCAGGCTGAAGGCATTTGGTGATAAAGTGCCCCTCTTACTGACACCAGAAACACACATTCTTCTCAAAGCGGCACTTCCTAGGATGTGTCCGTCTGCAAGTGTGACACTTTTGAAAGTGATTTTCACCCCATGGTTTGCCTTTGTGTCGATGCTTTCCTTTATTGTGGTTGAGCCCTTGCCCCTTCTTGTGCTCATTCTTCTTCCCCTGGGCTCCCTCAGTGAAACCCAGGTATCCTTTGGAGGGGTTCTGAGCAGGCATCACTGTCCTTTCCATGTCTAGGGTGGTGTTGTAGGCTTCAGAGAAGGTCTTCGACATACTAGCCATCACATGAGGTTTTATGGCAGGGTGCAGATGCTCTATGAAGTGGTCCACACTCCTCTCTTCATCCATCATATGCCCAAAACATTTCAGGATGCGGAACTTGCGACCAAAGTCCGCAACTGACGAGCTTCCTTGAGTCATATTGGTGAACTCTCGCTCCTTCTCCTTCTTGGTTGAGAAGGGGATGAATCTGGCGATGAAGATTGTCTTGAAGTCAGCCCATGCCATTGGTTCTTCACTTAGGTCGCTTGCTGTGATATGGTTCTCCCACTATATCTTGGTTTCTTCTTCTGGGAGGTGAGCAGCAAACATAACCTTCTTGTTGGGCTGCACTTCGAGCATACGAAATCTATTCTCAATAGCTAGCAGCCAGGCTTCTGCCTTGTCAACCACTTCAGTCTTATCTTCTCCCCAGAACTTCTCGACGTTCAGCTTGACGAAGTCCAAGATGGAGGCTCCTGGTCGAGGACAAATAGGAAGTGGCTCGCCATTCTCACCTCTAGCTATGTCTCAGAGGGACAAGTCACTAATGGCCTCCGTTAGCCACTTCTGCTGCCCCAACCATACAACATTCGTAGTGTGAACCACCATGGCTGGTTCCAGACCACTAGACTGGTCCTCCTCCATCTGGGCTACCTCCTCGTACACGTGTTTCTCCTCGTATTCTTGTCCCTCCTCTTGTTTAAGGTTGCCGAAGGGTATTGGTTCAGGGTTGGAGACTTCACCTTCAACTTCTTTTGGTCTCTTCCTCTTCTTCGAGGATTTGCCACCATGATTCCTCCTTCTTTTCTTAGAAGATTCCTTTCCCTTGTGGGAAGGCTCGCCACCGTTGGCGGCATCCAGGATAGCAATGGTCTTCACACGAGCCATATACAGAAGCATACAAACAGACCTTTAGTCTATACTTAACTAATTATACTTATGTCGATGACATCTTAATTACGTATCTTTTATTAATTTGGTGGAGGATTCCTTAAACCTTATCAATCTTACCCATGCCTCAAGAGGGTGAGGAAGATAGAGGAAACCCTAATCCTTAAAATTATTAATAGAATTTGAGTTGGGAAGGGATGAAAAAGATGAGAGAGTCCTAAAGGTATATTATTTCGAGTCAAATCCTAAGACATTGGCCAGACAGTCACACAGATCTGGGAGTCCTCATATTCTGACTAGTCATGTGGAGGAAAATATTACCAGCCCCTAGACATGATCCTTTTCTAGAAACCTCTGTCTTTCAAAAAATCCTCTAATAACTCCCTCGGTTCTATGAAATTTGTAAAATTTATTAATTACTAAAGATTAAATGAAGAACTGATGCTATGATACCAAATGTAATGACCCCACCTCCTAGTAACCCCCACTTAAGGGAGACCAAGAGGTCAGAGCCGCTATCCCAATAAACTGGATCAAAGGTTCAATAATTAATCAGTAATAATTATGAAATTCTACCAAACTAAACTGAAAGCTGGTATGAAATAAAACTTTGTATACATTTTAAAAACTTTGGATATCTACTTCTATCCATAGCTTGAATCTATTCTATCTAATCCTCCTTGTATTTTATTTCTTATTATCACATTATGTCACTTTACTATTTGTTCCTTTCAGAGTTGTACCTAAAATGCTGACAAACAAAACATCGGTCAGCATATATGAATATGCTGGTATGTGGGGACAAACAAATTATCACACATAAGGCTAACAACCTAATTATCACAATTAAGTTAATCAATTCAATTTACAAGTTCAATGAGTCAAACTCCACCGCTTTTTCCCTAACCCTGGAATACCCCCTTTAGGGTTTCTCTTTTGCCATTGACTTAAGGCCATCTTCTCCATCCTGAGCTTGGTTCCAGGGGTCACCTCTCGTGGTGCCCATTAGTCATGCAATAAAGACCACCTTCTCTATCCTGAGCTTGGTGGCTGGGGTCACCTCTCATGGTGCCCATGGGTCTTCCCTCTTGGGATTGACCTTTTTGCATCATCCATCAGGGTGGCATGTAGGTGCGAGAAATACACACTTATATCATAATTGTGATAATCATAGTGACTTTATGATTTGTAAGTATGAACATCCAAACATATAGGTTGCATTCAATGTGGTGAATCATCTGGAAAACCTTCGGGAAACTAATGTGATTAACCATAATTAACCACATACCTGTCAGGCTGACTTGAGTACAGAAATAAACCAACTAAACAAGAAATCTAGTAAACAAGCAAGCACACAAGATGATCCTGAAATATACATCTAATTTTACTATCATTGATCATGCCATCAAGGTCTATTAAATTTAGTTTCTTCCTAGGGTTTCTAGACCTTTTTAGGGTTTTGATTAGAATTAGGGTTTCTTTTCACTTTTACTATTTTAAACCCTAATTTTATAAAGTTACTCTCAAACCCTAATTATCTCATCTACTCCTCATGAAAGATATTAAAATTACCTTTTGACAACAATTAACCCTAATTTTGGATTAAAGGCACTTTTCTTTCCTTTTTCCCCCTATTTAGGGTTTCTAAGTATATTAACCATCATATTAAGTTTAAAACCCTAAATCTTGCAATTTCATCTTCAAATTAGGTTAAGATCCATCTTTATCATTAAACAAGTTAACAATGTTTGAATTAACCTGTTTGCACTTACAAAACTATCCATTATTATCAATTAGGGTTTCTAACCCAATTTAAAATAGTTTTCATCAAAATAATGTACTTTTATAGACAGATACAGACTCAGACCTTCTATCTATTTTTAACTTATTCCTTGTATTTTTTGGATCAACTTTTGTGTATTAAATTTATTCATCTGAGTTTTATATTTATTTCTACAATTTTTGTAAGAAAAATCCTTTTTCTGAATTAATTGGCAGAGATAGATATTACCCGAAAAACGCTAGCCGTCAGATCAGTGGACCAGTGATCTTCTCCCTGGATCGGACACTTCTCGTCACACACACCTAAAACAACCACTCCTTTCCTCATTTGTTGGATCTAGCCTGAGATCACGGTGGACCGCGATCAGACAGTTGTTGATTGTCGTCTACCTCCGACTGCTCGACGGGCTGCGGTCAACTCTCTGGTTGACTTCAAGCTCTAGGCCGCCAGCAGAGAAATGGAGACACCTGGAAGCTCCGCCGTCATCTCTCGGACTTGATGTGCCGCTCAATTGACCAATCCAACCTGACCTTCACCGCGAACGAGTCACCGGAACTCCATCGTGGCTCACCTGTTGCATAGGGGGTAGGCTAGGTCAAAACTCACAATTGAACTCACCTTTCAACTCGTCGCCATGCTCCGCAGTGTTTGGGCTAAGAATTGGGTATGCTGGTACCCTCGAGTACCCCTCCCTTATATATGGCTAGGTCAGGGTGTCCCATAAATTGGGAACTTCTTCCCTCATTGACGGCAGCGTTAGAAATCAGGGTCTAGATTGTTCAGAACAATCTCCCGAAGTCGATGAACCCCTTACTTCTTCGAATTATCATCTCAAATGCAAGATAATAGGATTCCAAAATTGAATCCCTATCCTTCTATGACTCGGGGTAGATGATGAGCGGCCACCGTTGGATCTGTGGTCCTCTGGACCACGCAGGTCATCCAACGACCATCATCGCTCTCCGAAACTCAATTATCCAATAATTGATCAAAAGAGTGTTTTAACAAGGAAACTTGGAAAATTCGTTTCTCTCTCCTTGATTAGTATTTTCCTCTCAAGTTTTAAGGGAAACTTCATCTTGTCATTATCTAACTGCTTATTAAATTTGGTAATCAAATTCTAACGGATGAGAAGGTTTCCTTCACTCCCAAGTTAACCATCAATTAATCCCAAAATTAATTAATATTTCTTTTTCCTTTGCCATTATCTTATTATCTTGAGTCCTTTGGTCCTCCAGGAACCCTAAAGGTACGAAAAAACCCATTTGAAAATATCCCATTGCCTTCTAGAGGTTTCCACCTCTCTCTCTTTATTCTCCTTTTCTTTGTTAATTAATTACCATTTGTATTTTCCTCTATCCTTTATTATTATTGGGCCCAATAGCCAATAAGGCCCATTTAACAATAATCAAGGCTATTTGCACACAAAATCCTTTTAATTCAAACAATAAAGTAGGCATGTATTCCATTCATTCTGAAAAGGAGAATTACATGTTTATTACATAATTAGGGAAAAATGGAGGTTATAACAATTACTTTCACATTCTCCCAAATTGGTGGCTGATTCTTTTTCTTGGGGACCTTTCCTCCATCTCTTTTGAACTCATTTAAATCCCTACATGTTAATATAACACATTAAATTGCATAATTAAATAGTAATGTAATAACATATGTTAATGGATATAAAAATATGAAATATTTCTCCCGGGAATAATGACTTTTTCATTCTGTGTCCATATAATGTATTCAATTCATTCCCCACAGGATCTAGATAATAGACAGTAAATGTCTTGCGGACAATAACTAGTAACACCCAATGCCTACCACTACAGGTAAGAAAGTTAAAAATTAATAACTCAAAATCCATAATAAAAATGTATTTTTTTAAGTCCAAATTATAAGCAAAGTAAACTTACTCGACATTGAATGGAGCTATTATTAGTGTCTTCTTTTTTTTGCCAAAATATTTAAAAGAAGCACAACAATATGAAGTAGTTGAAGAAGGGTCTTTATCTACAAGACTAATCAAAGATGGAACCAAAAATACCACATGGGAAAATGAAAATATGTACATATCGTGTGTAAGTAGCTACAAAACATGTATAATGTATGCATTAATATATAAGAAACCATATCACCGTATATAAAACAAGGTGTATAGATGTATAAATAAGATCTCTCCATATCCATAGCTCTATCATAGATGTATTCAGCCAATCATAACAAAACTAACTCCAAAATATCTTGTATAAATAACTTGTTATTGTATGATTGACCTACATCATCCTCCGAAATAGAAACATTTATAGGGCAATTTGGATAATGTTCGCCTATCCATACTGCCATACCCCTACAATTAGGACCTAATGAGGCGTGTAGGTCCCTTAGAAGCCAACTTGGTACTTCAGGAGGTGGAGGTGGAGGCCGAGATATAGCGGGTGTATTCCTGTTGACCTGTATATATAATTTCAGATCAATTGAATCATATATACACACACTAAAAAATTAATGTAATGTAAATTTACCATACAATATTAGTATAGACGACATCTACTTTGGGCCACATTATCACTCCGTCTTCTGCCTCACCAAGCGTTTCAGAATCTGGGTGGGCATATGGCAATGAAAGATCCCTCCAATTGGGGAGTACATGTATCAGGCTCACACGAACCACACCAACTAGTACTGGAGTCCCATGAAACATGTCCCCTGGAAGGGCTGGGTAAGCATGTGCCTCTACAATGATATATTCTTGACTTTTTAGATGGCATGGCTTCAACCCCTACAAATTTACGTAAAGAATGTTATATACATATATACATAAACATATCATCTTGAAAAGACTAGCTACTATATATGTCATAAAATACTTACAACGGACATGCTAGGTGGTGGGTCTACATGATTACTCCCAACCACCTCTACAGTAGGAGAAGAGCGGCACGCTATAGGTACTATCTGAGTGGCAAACTGAGATGCCTGCCACTTGCTAATTGCTTCATTGAGTCTCTTATCAAGTGATTCCTCGACTCTCCTATCAAGTGCTTCCTTGACTCTCCTATCAATTAACTGATCTACCTATACATGGAAAAAAATGCTAGCTTCTAATTACTGAATTATCTTTCACAATAACATTCTAAAAAAAGAATAAGTTACCTCAACTTGTGAAAGTCCCGCTTTTGGGACATGTTTGCACTGTGATGGCCCAAAGAATGCTTTGATGCCCACACCAGAACATATACCCCTAACACGTCTAGGATGCTCTGGGTTAGCCAGAACAACTGTCAATTCATCCCTTGTACCCTCAGGGATGAACTTGCCTTCCTTCCTCTCCTCGTGCAGCTCCCGCTAATCGCCATCAACATAAATTGGTAAGTAAACATAATAATAATCAATATTGATCGATTACTCTAAGAGTTAAATTTTACCATTTTTGTAGCTGCCTCAGCAGTTGCGGGCTTCATTATATCTCCCTTCTTATTTTGCCTCCTAGCTATCCACATAGAATGGTAAGGAAGAGGTGCATAACTAATAGTAGAGGACTATGCAGTCTCCTGAGTAGCACCAGACTGAGCATTAGACTCAGCCTGTAGTCTTTGGCGAATGCCTGCATAGCTTCTTGGACACATTGTGTGGTCATGCACATTCAATGCACGCCTTGCGCTTTGAGCATCACTGATAGCCTTGTTAGTAAGCACATTGATTTGGTTAGTAACACTAAAGGTTAATATTGAATAGGTGAATACATAAGAATGTAAATTAATTAAATTGGGAGTGGCGCTTAATACCTTGAATTCATCCATTTTCCTTTGGGTAAAAAACTCCCAGTCTTTGGGGTCCAGGTAGTTCCATTGCTCAATGGCTGCCTTCTTCCTAAATTTATTTTTTAAAGAGAATACAAACAAAAAAATTTAGTGTAGAGTTAGTCAAAAAGTGATCAATGTCTAGAATTGGAAATCAATCAAGAACCTCTTCTCAGCATCGTGTATGTAATCTCGGGTGAGATTTGTTCTATAGTTCCTTAGGACCCTCCCACCACGTTGCATCATGCATTTACGATGCAACTTTTCATCCAGATCAAATATACTCTGCAAAATAGAATTTCTATTAACTAGTATCCTAAAAATTAGTAATCTACAAAAATTGAATTACAAATAATAATAACTCATGCATAGTTCCTTCCATACTAAGTCTTTCTTCCCCTTAGGAACTTCATTCTAGGATTCTAAGTTAGGACTACAATGGTTGTGAGTAAGAACCCCAAAATATGAAATAAATGAGTTATGGTTCACTCCAACTGGATTTCTTGCATGATCAAAATCCACAACCAGTTTGGGTCCATTGCCCCTTTGCTGTAGTAACTTGTTCATCATTGTAATGCCCCTCACTTTCTCAATTTTTTTTGCTGCTCATCAAGTGCCCCAATTTCTTCAGGGGGTACATCACTAACCTAAAATTTGACAAAAAAACACACTTACAGGATATAACTATAAATGAACATATAGATAGAAATATAGGATATATTTTTAAAACTTACATTGTGAGGCGGCGCATTGATATCCTCACCCTCATGGTATCATCATCACGGTCATCATGCTCATGCTCAACCATCTAAAAGTTTCATTAAAAAATCAAACATTTAGCATTTGACATAACTAGAAGATAATAAAACATTGTAAAGTTCACATTCAGAAAAATAAAACATATAAAAAATATAAACATGCATGCCTCAAATATTACGATCTTTTATCAATTAACAATCCTTCATTGTGATCTCCACACACATACAAGTCATCATTAGCTTCAATATTTGGTGGTGTTGGCAACCCAATTGAGAATGGACTGGAGTCATCATACTTATCATAGTATTGTTCTTCATCTATAGGATCTTCAATGAATTATCTTTTACCATGAAGAACAAACAACCATTTATCATTTGTAAGATCATTGATATAAAATACTTGTTTCACCTATGATGCCAATATGAATGGTTCTCCCTTCTCGCCAATCTTTTCAAAGTTCACTAATGTGAAACCCAATTCATCCACTATAACTCCTTTGGTGTTATCAACCCAATTACAATTAAAAAGCGGAATTCTAAAATCTACGTACTAAAACTCACATATGTCTTCAATGACACCGTAATATGACATTTTAGCCTCACATGGACTCTTATCCTTTGCACTTGCAAAAAACAATGAAGATGCTTGAAGGGTGACCCTACTGTTTTGGGCGACACTCTTATCATATTGACGCTTTGTGTAATATGAGAATCCATTTATATTAAACCCTTCATAAGACATAACATTCAATTTTGGTTTAAAGGCAAGGCATTTTATAGTTTCATTAAGATTATCTGGTGTTTGAGATAGTTGATGTAAGACTTTATCTTCAAACCACTTAATAAATGTCTTGTTATGCTCTCTAGCAAGCCACATTGAATTGGCTCGAGGATATTGTCTCTTGATGAAATTGGTATGTTCCTCGATATAAACACTCACTTTGTCGATGTTGTGTAAAATATACAACTGACCTTGTTCCAACTGCTCACGGCTGATTACTTTCACCCGTGATCCCAAAATTCCTTTGCTAAAATGCTCCTCAATATTCTTGTCATTAAAAGGAGCATCATTAGCACTCAGAAAGTCATTGCGAAAATCCATAACCTCTCTCGCCACATAACCCTCAATAATACTCCCTTCAGGCCGATAATAGTTTCGAACATCACCTTTAAAAACACTCATGTATCGTTCAAAGGGATACATCCAATGCAAGAAAATTGGTCCCAACATTTTCACTTCCCTAGTCAAGTGGACAACAAGATGTACCATGATATCTAAGAACGAAGGAGGAAAATACATCTCAAGCTGACATAGGGTAACAACCACTTCTCTTTGCAAATTATCGAGAGTATCAGGGTCAATAACTTTGCTAAATAGACTGTTGAAAAAGAAACAAAGTCTGGTGATTGCAAACCTTACATGCTTCGGCAATATAGATCAAATTACCACGGGCAATATTTGTTGCATTAGAGTGTTAAAATCATGATATTTAAGACCTATCAACTTCTTGATACAAATCTATAGATGTTGGATGAGTAACCATGTGGCACCTTAACATTTACCAAGAATTCACAAAAGGCTTTCTTCTCCTTTCTAGACAACGTGTAACAAGCGGGAGGTAAGTATGTTCTCTAATTGCTACTAACTACTTCTGTTAATTCTGTCCTTATTCCCATTTCACGTAGGTCCATTCTAGATTTTATCCCATCTTTAGTCTTACCTGGTATATTCAAAATAGTACCAATGATGCTATCACAGACATTTTTCTCAACATGCATGACATCGATACAATGTCTGACTGTCAAAGAACTCCAATAAGGAAGATCCCAAAATATTGACTTCTTCTTGAATAAAGATATGTCACTCCGTGTTGCCATGGTACATTGTGATATCTTACCAAATTCATTGGCAAAGTCTTTTACTCTTTCATAAACAACCACCCCTGGTATAGGTTTAGGTGCACTCCGTTCGACATTCTGTCCATTGAATGCCTTGCGCAACCTACGATACAGATGAAATTTTGTAACAAACCTTCGATGACCAAGATATACAGTCTTGCCACCATGTTTTAGTCGTATTGAATCAGTGTTCTATTCACATATAGGACACACTTTAGATCCTTTAACACTATATCTAGACAAATTCCCATATGTTGAAAAGTCATTAACAGTGCAAAACAATATAGCGTGCAAACGAAATGTCTCTCTTCTTGAAGCATCATAGGTCATCACACCTTCACCCTAGAGTTTCTTTAAGTCCTCAATTAGAGGTTCAAGATAAACGTCGATATCATTTCCAGGTTTTTAGGGCCCGATATCAACAACGACAGCATAACGTACTTATTTTTCATACACAACCAGGGAGGAAGATTGTATATAACAAGCATAACTAGCCAAGTGCTATGTTGGCTGCTCAATGTCTTGTACGGATTCATCCCATCTGTACAAAGCCCAAGTCTTAGATTCCTGACTTCTTCACTAAATTTAGGGTACAATAAATCAATCTTCTTCCACAGTGGGGAATCAGACGCATGTCGTAGGATCCCATCATTATTTTTCTTAACATTTGCATGCCACCTCAAATTCTTCGCATTTATTGGATTGGAAAACAAGCATTAAAACCATGATATTAAAGGTAGATACCGCATCACCTTGGTAGGAGAACCAGTTTTAGACTTCCCCGAAGTCATCAATTTATACCTTGACGCACTACATTTTGGACAATCTTTCAAATCCACATAGTCCTTTTGAAATAATACATAATCATTCGAGCATGCGTGTATCTTCTTGGCCTCCATTCCCATCGGGCACAACAATTTCTTTAACTGGTATGTTGAGATTGGCAACTCATTTACTTCAGGAAGAATTTCTTTCAACAAAGACAACAATGACGTGAAGCTTTTATCGCTCCATCTATTGTTAGCTTTCAACTTATACAATATCAACACAGTGCTAAGCTTCGTAAACTTAGTACAACCTGTGTATAACGGAATCTCAACATCATGTACAATGTTTCTAAACATGGGAGGTGGATCGGTGTGCTCTACCCCACAACTATCCAACATCGCATCAATGATGTCTACTGGAACTGGTTCGTTCACATCTATGTCATCAATGATGTCTACTGGAACTAGTTCTTCCACACAAGCACTGCTATCGACATCCACTGATTTCAGGTTTGAAATCTCTCCATGCTGGTGCCATTCTGTGTAGCCTTGTACAATCCCGTTGCACATGACATGACTTTTGATTTCGTCACCAGTGCTGACTTTCAAGTTTTTACCGCAATGCCTACATGGATAGTAGAACCTTTCTCCAGGTTGTTTCCTATGTTCCTCGACAAATCTAATAAACTGATCAAGACCAGAAATAAACTCTGGGGTGCAGTAATTTGGAATGGACATCCATGATCTATCCATTCTCTGATCAAAGAGAAAACAAGTATATATTAGGGTTTACGGTTAAGAGATTAGGGTCTAGAGTTAAAAGTTTAGGGTTTATGGTTAAAAGTTTAGGGTTTAAGGTATTATATATAATAAATGTGTACCACCTATCCTACTCTTAAACACCTAATCTCACTAGTAAGTTTATAATGTGTATTGGGTTTTCAAGAAAATTTCGGCAGCATTTCCCCACTGTTCTCTAAGTACATATGTACTTAGAGAACAAATGGGGAAATGCTACGTACATTTTCTTGAAATCCCAATACACATTATACACTTACATCGTAAGTGAGATTAAGTATTCAAGAATAGTCCCAAACTGGGGACTATCTAAGATTTACTCCTAATGAGTAAATCTTGGATGGGTTTCTAGGCCAACATAATATAACACCAGTCCCTTGTTCACAACCCCATTCAACACACAATTTTCTTATAAAACCACTTGTGGACAACCATAACAACATATCAATGCTTCCTAAATTAATCAATGTATTATTTTATAACACAAATTATGGTGGGTATAGCATAGCAAAAAACTCAACATCTCACAACAGAAACATGTCCTTAACATTATTTTAGATGATTCTTTATTTAGTGTCTTGATCATTACATGATCATATCATGAAACTAATGAGAATCAGTTATAAGAATAGGAATTGATTAATACAACAAACAACATGAAATAATATAATCAGAGGCATCATCGTTATCTTGATTTCATTCATTAACTTGAAATTTAAAGTATAGTCTTAAATCATACATAACATGAAATTCATCCAAAGTAAATATGCATAGTGGTATGACATGCTTACCTAGAGCAAAGAAGATCCTAAATTAGTTCTTATGACATCACCTATTCCTAAAATTAACACAATTTACATTTATTATCATCTTAAGTACCTTTTTCAACCCTAATTTGGGTGTTTTAGGAAAAGATGGCAAGATACGATGGAATTAGAGTTTGAAAGCCAGAAAACCAGGTTCCTATTTTAATATCCTTTCCAATAACTATTTATATGTATTTTTCTAACATTAGATGAATAATCTATGAATATTATAAGATCAAACAAGCCCAATCTTGAGATTGGCAAACCAGACATGGAAAACAGATTCATCACCTTCACAGGTTCCTACCAGACCAAACAAGCCCAATCTTAAGTTGACTTGTGATCATGAAGACCACACAACTTGCTCACTATGGAATGCAAAGATAGGACGAAGAAGAGGAGGAAGAAGGGTACCTGTCGAGCGGCGGCAACGGTGGAAGGCGTGGTGGTGGTGGTGTGGCAGGCGAGCAGGCGACCGGAGCAGTAGGCAGCATGCGAGCGGCGGTGGTGGCAGGTGTGGCGGTAGTGGTGAGCAGTGGAGGAAGAGCACTAGGTGACCAATGGCGGTGGCAGGCATGGCAGCGGCCAGCAGCGGCGGCGGAGCACTAGGTGAGCAGCAGAATCGCCAGACCTACTTAATTGGGAATGAAATAGAGAAAGGTGAAAAGTCTGGTTCACGCGGGTGCTATTAAGTTAACAATATACGTCAGTTATTAAATAAACCGATGCGTAAACTAACAGTCGTCAGTTTCCATAAAAAACCGACGCCAAAGAGGGGTAAAATTTTTCGTGGAGACAGCGTGCAAAAACACATCGGCGTCGGTTATTACAAGAAAACCGACGAAAAAACAGGCCCGATTTCTATCTCACAAAAAACCTTTAGTCATCGGTTGTTCGGTAAACAACCGACGTCGTACGTGAAATTTTGGAGGTAATTTTTTTCACTAAAAATTTTGGATTTGGTGGGCGATTTTAGGCGTCAGTTTCTTACTACGCAACTGACGCTCAATAAAAAGTGATACCCGTGTTTTACCAGTCTTCACATATAGATGTCGGTTTGTGCTTTCAGCCGATGTTGTAAGGTTTAGGCATCGGTTTTTGGGATACAACCGATGCCTCTAAATGTGACGTTATAAGTCATTTCTGTAGTAGTGGCACCAACAACCAAAACATTCTAAAATTAGCCGTAGGATTTCCATTGAAACACAAAGAATCACAAGTTTCTTTTGGGTTGGGCAACGATTTCAGGAGAGTAGACAACCTTCTATGAAGTTTCAAATTCACAAAACACCATTCACCATTACTGATCAAGCAGTTGACTTTCGAATTAGTGTCAAAGCCCAGCTAAATGATACTTTGACTACCTAGGACCTCCACTAAGAATTTTGAACCAGGTAGCCAAGGATCTTTCCAGAAAAAGGTACTCAAACCATCACCAATCTCAAAAGACACCGTTGATTTTAGTACTTCCCTTTGAGACAAGTTTCTTCTAAACAACCAAGAAAAGGAGTCGTTAATAGGAACAAACCAGAAGGTGTGCTTATCTAAGTACCTCTCATGGATCCACTTGATCAAGATACTATCCTTCATCTTAGCAAGATTCCACCCATTCAAAAGCACATAGGCCTTCACAATATCTCTGATACTTTTGACACCAAGACCTCCATCTTCTTTCTACTTGATGACATCACTCCATTTTATGAGATGAACTGCGTTCTTGTCTTCAGATTTACCCCAGATAAAGTCCATGCATAATCTATCAATGTCATCACAGATAGAACAAGGTAGGGGGAATATCGAAGACTAGTATTGAGACATAGTGTTGAATGTAGATCTAACGAGCTCAACCCTTCCTGCCATGGAGAGATGACTCGCCTTCCAACACTCTAGTCTTCTTTTGACTCTATCTACAAGAGGACTGCAGTTTTCTTTCGAAAGCTTTCTTATAATCAAAGGCACACCAAGATACTTTTGAGGTAGGGACCCTTCTCTAATTCCCAGAATAGTCCCAATCATGTCTTTATCAGCTCCATGACTATAAATGATCGAGCTCTTATAAATGTTAATCTTAAGACCAGTCGAAGCAAAGAGGTTATCAATGACCCTTCTGATAGACAAAGCACTACTAATGTCTGCCTCCGCGAAGATTAGGAGATCATCAGTGAAGATCAGATGCAAGATAGAGAGATTCACAAATGCTCTCAGAGGAGTAAGATTCCCATCACTCTCCTCTTTGTCAAGACAGAGAGTAACAACATGCATGATAAGAACAAACCAATAGGGAGCCAGGGGATCCCCTTGGTGAACCCCATTACTGGGTTTGAAGGAGCTAGTAGGCCCTCCGTTGATGAGGATCTCATAGGGCATTGTACTGAAGAGTTCCTTATTCCATATGATCCAACAATGAGGGAAATCCATAAGCTTCAGAACATGGAAAATTGAATCCCAGTTAACCGAATCGTACACTTTTGAGATGTCAATGTTGATGCACATTATGAGTTTCCCCAACTTTCTATTAAAATCATGAATAAGCTCGTTGGCAAGGAGCATCACATCTTTGATTGTTCTGTCTCTAACAAAGGCACATTGGTTCCGACTTATGAGATAAGGAAGAACACACTGTAGCCTGTTAGACAGAAGCTTAGATATGATTTTAAGGAAAACATTGCAAAGCGCAATATGACGTTGGTTCTTCAAGTCTTTGGAATCTTTTTCTTAGGGATGAGGGTAATGAAGGTGCGATTAGCCTCTCTAAGAATTATGCTAGAGTTAAAGAAGCTTAAGATAGCAAGAACGACATCAGAACATATGATATTCCAGCTACCTTTGAAGAAAGTTCCATTGAGGCCATCAGGGCCAGGGCACTTATCAGAATCAAGGCTCTTGACAACCTCAACAATCTCAGGAGCAGTGAAGACTCTATCCAAGCTCATCTTGTCGACCCCACTCAGCTTAGGAAAGGCAAGAGAACTTAGGACATTCAAGTTGTCCTCATGGACAGTATTAAGCACACTAGTGTAGTATCTCACAATGTGTTCTTTGATGACATTAGAATCCAAGCATAGAGCATCATCAATGAGTAAAGCCTTGATGTAGTTAGTATCTCTTCTGACCTTGATAGACATGTAAAAGAACTTGGAATTCGAGTCACCCTCCTTCAACCATATCACCCTCAACTTCTGCCTAAGCAGAGACTCCTCATGAAATCTAGCTTGCACTGCCTCTTTCCTCTTCTCACAAACATCAGCTTGAAGGAGAACATTAGAGGGATCAGAATCCATCCTAAGTTGTACTTCAATATCCAAAGCTTCCTTTCTCTTAGCATCATCCAAAAGATTTCCAACAGAATTTTTATTCCTACTTGACAGAGCCAACCTCAGCCTCCTAAACTTAGAATAAACCTTGAAGATAGGAAAACCTTGAGCTTCATGCTCCCAACTGGTTCTAACCATATCAAGATAACCAGGCTTATCCATCCAAGCATTAATGAAACTAAAAGGAGTAACCACTTTGCGCCTTTCCCCAATGTCAAGAGAGAGAATCTTATGATCAATTATGGCATTAGGGTGAAGAGTACATCTACATTCCAAAAACGAAATTAAAAATTCTTCATTATATAGGATTGTGTCAAGAAAGGAGGAAACATGGTTTGCACCACTCTAGTGATTGTCCCAAGAAAAGAATGACCCATTAAGAGTGAGCTTGAAAAGGCCACAATCAAGCATACAACTGTTAAAATCCTCCATGGACTTGTTTGAAGGAAGCTCTCTTCCCACCTTCTCATCAATTCTCCTGACAGCAATAAAATCGCCCAAGATGACCCAAGCCAAGGACATAGTAAATTTAATGGCCTCGATCTCTCTCCACTGTAGAAACATGTCCACATCAGGGTTGTGACCATAGACAACAGTTAAGTTGAAGACTCTATTATCAAAATGAACCTCCACATGGACTGTGATGATTCGATTACAAATCAAGCCATCACAAGTAAAAATGCGGAATTAATACAAACAACAGTGCTAACAAAAACCACCAAAAATTTAAACCATCCTTGCACATAGATTCCTATCCAATAAGCTTTCACACAATGGACCAAAGCTTTACATACACATAGTCCATGTCATACATTCAATATGTCGTCTCTTCTCGAGGATGACAAGTATCAGTTACTTTACCTTGATACATATACAACAACATTACAAAAACCTCGAGATAAGCAAAAACCAAAATCTCTAGTCGTTCGTGAAAAGCCACTAAGAACTATCTCCAAAGGACCTGAGAGTATAGAGACAACACATAGACATCTATCTACAAAACCCTGATAGACATCATACTTAACCTGAAACACTACTATTGTTCTTGCTGCAATAATACTTCTTCTGCAGTCTGGTTCCTAGTCCCTTGTCCGCATCCACCTAAAAAATTGTGGATCCCACAGGGTGAGACTATTGTCCTAGTGAGAGATATAACTCTCTGCCAACAATATTATTACCACAAAAAATAATATCAAATTGAACTATAGGTATTTCATTGATTAACAGATATATCTTTAAGTGCAAGGTATAGACATTAATAACAATTCTATAAATTATCTTTTGCTTGAAAAGGGATATAAAGAACATGTATAACATCTATCTATCATGGTGTATAAAAGTAATAAGGCACCAACCAATGTTTTCATATTTGGTCCTTAAATGAATATACTACACGACTGATTACATGTTCGCATTCATACTTATGCCCAGAGGAGATGAGATATATCACTCATACTCTAACCGACCACTAGTATATCAAAATCAGTACCATACAAGGTCAATGGCAGAGCCAAGTGTCCTCACCTTTCTCGGTCAACATGAGAGCACTTAGGTAACACTTAGGTATAGCATGACATCTTGTGTCTGCTGTAATTAGCTATGATGTGGTATAGAGGCATCTTCATAAAAGAGTTATTGCCGTAGCATGTACTCTCTTCGGGAGAAGACCACTTAGCTTTCCTGGATTATCAGGATGACCACTGAGTGATCCAGTTTTGATTTTTATCAGGAAGTACACTGAGAAACCTGATGTATTTACAGAGTCCACTGAGAACCCTTATTTAGTTTGGGAGTCCACTGAGCACCCTTATGTTATTGCATATTCAAAAATATGCGTTCTGAGCAATAACTTGTTTCATTATTCAACAAATGCTGACACTGAATGGATCTATGGTCTAGGAAACTACATGATAATGTTCATCTTGCTCAATTAAGTGCATTACTATATCTTTTATCATCAACCAAGTTACAAACAAGAACTTTATCAAATGCAACAAAGAAAACATAATTGCATTTATCAGTTACTTTCATATTAACTGAAACACATAGGTCACTTAGAATCTCAATCTCTTGTCATCATCGTACTTGGGTATTTAAACCCTTCATTCATTACTGAATGATGTCACCACTTAGCAGATGATCATTATCTCTAGGTCATTAGACCTAGATATTTATTTACATAGTCCACATAGTTGATTAGATTTATATCACATAGTCACATACCTCATACTTAGCCATGCTTATTGCCTTATTAGAAACTTGCCTGATTATTATATCATGTTATCAACAATTTCAACATATGTCTTTAACCATGGATTACTAAGGAACACATCCTCCTAATGAATTAGGGTTATATTCAATCGATTAGGGTTTCAAGATTTCATCAACATAGGTTATACCCTAACTCATACTCCACTAATCTCAAGAATATTAATATATGCTAATTACATACTTATTTTTCAAGTCTTAGTTTCTCTCTCATCCTTACTAGGACGTAACTTAATTATTTCACATCTTCAAGGTTTACTAGGTCATGATTATTGAGTTGAACTCATTGTATCTCAATATTTCATTAGTCATATTCATCACTTAGATAAACTTCGTAGTTAAGGACATGCTTAATCATATCAAGTAGCATGATTGATAACATTACTCTATTGTATTAGGAAAAACATATATTCTTTCAACAAGTATTCAATTAATCACATTGGTGAAACCACATCTTCATATCGGGTATAGGGCATATCCCTTATTACCATATCATGTATCCAGGTAAGGTTAGTTATCACTTTAACCTTTCTCATCTTAATTCAATATCATAACAAACAATATTACTTTGGATCTTTTCCTTAATTAGGCATATCCATTTTCAATTAAAACTTCCATGTTGGTCTCCCTTCATATCGGGTTGCCTCCTGTATTTCTATATCGGGATCCATCTAGGGTTACCATATCATTCACTCACATTGGACTTGCCATATGTTGGATATAATATTGTGATCTTATGTTGGGCATCATACCAGTTTTCACCATATTGGTTTATCTCATAGGTTCACCATATCGGGTAAGTGTATTGGGCATCATATCGGGCATAGGTATTGGGTACCATATCGGGAAAAATGTTTCTCTACCCTTGTGTCTTGTTCAAGTGATTGATGGGGATCTTCATTATCATTCATGGAACTTCTTATTATCCTATATTCATGTCGGGTAGACACCCATATCATTCTTTCCATATCGGTTTTCCAGAGTCCTCAACCCATATCGGGTTGCAAGGTCTTCAACCCATATCGGGTTGCTCAAGAGTGATCAACCCATGTCAGGTATCCAATGATGATGTCATCATCATTAGCCTCAAAATCATTAATTGATTCAAATCTATAGATGGCGGTCCTAATTACTCAATGGAACTCATGATTATATTAATCGATCATAGGAAACCCTAATTTACAAATAATCAACAAAGAATATTAAAGAAAAGATAATAATATTGAAGGGTTGAAGTTATATAACCCGCCTCTCAAAGATCTTCCAAGCTTCAAGCTTTTACTCCACACGTCCCAAGGTTGAAGATGAGCCTTCTCCAAGCTCTTGAACTCCAAGCTCTTACACAATATCTCCAACCACCTTGGGCAATATCACCTTACTTAGATGCTTCAACCTTCTTTGGTCAATATCTAGCCTTCACAACTCCACTCTCCTCACTATGGGCGATACAAGGGAAGGTGTTTGCACAATACAAGAGGAAAGGTACTTGCTTGATCTGAAAATCTTGTCAACAAATGAAAGTTAAGGTATTTATACTTGAGGTTTATAGAAAAGAGTGGCATAGGTGTCATTAGCTTTATGCCACCTAGAAATGCAAGGTCGACACATAGTCTTGCATGCATGCCACTATTTTCTTGCCATGCAAAAAGGATAAAGAAAAGATGAGGAGCGGCCCTTGGGTTGTCTCCTAGGGCAAGCTCTCTTCCACTAACTTATTATTTTATTCAATTCCATCATTTCCAAGACAAAAGCAAATCGATGTCTCATTCTTCCTTGAAGTGCCTTGCCCGTCATGGGTCAAGCCAAAGCTTCACAAACCGATAGGATGCTCTCCCTATGAATCTATGGTCGATAGGGACTTCTACTCCCAAGTCTACAACTCAATATGGCTTTTGCACGTAGCTTTCAACTTATTCATTTGCTTGGTTTCTTTATTAGTAAGAGTATTAACACTTCAAGATGTTTCAAACATATTGTCTCCTCCTTTCTCTCTCCTCTAGAACACTAGATAAGAGTAAAAACAATCTAGAGGTGATAAATTACACATTTACCCTTCATTTGGTATATACTACAAATTATATTGTAATTGATGTTCCAAGCACTTAGCATTGTTTACTCAAGTTCTCACTTAGGATTAGGCTTAGCACAAGCCTCCACTTAGCATCATATTCTCTTTCATGACATATAAAACACTTAGAATTCATCCATTATGCAACATTTGCAACATAACCCCTCATCTTGGGTAAATTGCACTTTTCACTTAGATTATCATACAACACACACACAGTCTGCATATAAGCTCAATTTTGAAAATAATTTATCACAAGGGCCTTAATTACTTATCAAAAGATAAGAACAAGTTTATAAGCAACTTACTTAAGCAAAACATCTAGGGTTAGGTTTTAACCCAGGTCAAGGGTGTTACAATTATCAACCCCTAAAAGAAGGATTTCGTCCCCAAAATCTTAAGAGAAAAGAGAAGGTTACTTTTTCCTCATCTCTTCTTCTAACTCCCATGTGGCTTCTTCAATGCCACTGTGATTCCAAAGAACTTTCACAAGAACTATATCTTTCTTATTCAACTTCTTGACTCTTCTGTCAAGAACCATCATAGGACCTTCCACATATGATATATCTTCATTCAATTCAACCTCTACAGGTTGCATCATCATCTCTGTATTGGGATGATATTTCCTTAACACAGACATATGAAACACTGGATGTAGTCTATGTAACTCAGGTGGCAACTCCAATCTATAAGCTACCTTCCCGATCCGTGCTATCATTGGATAAGGTCCCATAAATCTAGGGGCTAACTTACCTTTCTTACCAAATATGAGAACACCTTTCCAAGGAAAAACTTTGACATACACTTTGTCTCCAACTTGAAATTATAAAGGTCTACAACGTTTATCAGCATAAAACTTCTATCTATCCTATGCAGCCTTCAGCTATTGTTTTATAACTTTAATTTTCTCATTTGTTTGTTGTACTAGCTCAGGTCCCAAAAGTTGGTATTCTCCAATTTCAAACCAACATAACGGAGATCTACAATGTCTACCATATAACGCTTCATATGCTACCATATCAATACTGGCTTGATAGCTATTATTATAAGAAAACTCAATCAAGCTTAAGTGTAGATCCCAACTTCCTACAAACTGAAGGACACATGCCCTAACAAAGACCTCCAAAATCTATATAGTCCTTTCAGACTGCCCATCTGTCTGAGGAAGCCGTACTAAACTTCAACTGAGTACCTAAGGCTTTATGTAATCGTTCCTAAAAATGACTCATAAAATGGGGACCTCTATCAGATACAAGCGTAGCTGGAACTCCGTGCAACCACACTGTCTCATCTATATAGATCTGTGCAAGCTTCTCTGCAGTGTAGGTTGTTTTGACAGGGAGAAAATGTGCTATCTTAGTCAACCTATCAACTATCACCCAGATGGAATCATGACTTTTGGCTGTCCTAGGTAGACCAACCACAAAGTCCATCGTCACGTGATTCCATTTCCACTGAGATATAGGTAGGGGTTGTAACATTCCTGTAGACTTCTAGTGTTCTTCTTTAACCTACTGACACACCAGACACTGCATAATGAACTCAACTACATCTTTCTTCAAACCGGGCCACCAATACATATCCTTTAAGTTGTGATACATTTTGGTGCTCCCCGGATGCATTACATACATGGATGAGTGAGCTTCCTCCATAACTAACTTCCTTAAGTTATTATTATTAGGAACTATCATTCTACCATGGTAACAAACTAAACTATCTTCTGACTCATGAAAACCATCCCATTTCTTACTGCCCATCTCTGACCTAATATGTTGAATCACAGTATAAGCCTTTTGTGCCTCTTTGACCTATTCTTTCAGAGTGGGTTTCACATGCACCTCAGTTAACAATCCTACTAATAAAGATACTTCTAACTGTACATTCATCTGTCTTAAAGAGACAAGCATATCCCACTTACTGCATACTAAGGAATTCAGTTATGCATTAGCTGTAAGTGGAGACGAGGATTTTCTAATGAGTGCATCAACCACTATATTGGCTTTCCCTAGATGATGATGAATTATACAATTGTAGTCCTTGATTAACTCCATCCAGCGACGTTGTCTCATATTCAGCTCATGCTGAGAGAAGATGTATTTTAAGTTTTTATGATCTGTGAAGATTTGGCATGTCTCTCCATAAATATAATGCCTCCAGATCTTCAGTGCATGAACTACTACAACTAGTTCTAGATCATGTGTTGGATAATTCTCCTAATGTTTCTTGACCTGTCGGGAAGCAAAAGAAACTACATGATCATTCTGCATCAACACACAACCTAGACCATTCTTAGAAGCATCACAGAAAACAAAATACCCCTTTCCCTGCTCAGGTAAAACTAACACAGGTGCACTAGTCAATTTTTGTTTCAACATCTGGAAAGAATGCTGACACCTATCATTCCAGACAAAAGGAACTTCTTTCCTCATCAACCTAGTTAAGGGTAAGGCTATAGAGCTGAAATCTTTAATAAACCTCATGTAATATCCTGCCAAGCCTAGGAAACTGCGAACCTCAGTCAGTGTCTTAGGTTGTTCCCACTCGAAAATAGATTCTACTTTCTTAGGATCAACACGGATACCTGAAGAAGTTATAATGTGTCCAAGAAAAGGTATTTCTGATAACCAGAACTCACACTTGCTAAACTTAGCATATAACTTATGCTGCCTCAACAAGGTTAAAGCTTGACAAAGATGTTGTTCATGTTGTTGACTGTCTCTACTATATATCAAGATGTCATCTATAAAAACCACTACAAACTGATCAAGGAATGGTCGGAAGATTCTATTCATTAACTCCATGAATGCAACTGGTGCATTAGTTAGTCCAAACGACATAACTACAAACTCATAATACCATACCTCATTCTAAAGGCCGACTTAGGTATGTCACTCTCCTTGATACGTAACTGATGATATCTTGACCTTAGATCAATCTTAGAAAACACCATTGCACCACACAACTGGTCAAACAAATCATCAATCCTTGGTAAGGGATATTTGTTCTTAATAGTCACCTTGTTAAGCTGTCTGTAATCTATACATAGTCTCATAGACCCGTCTTTCTTTTTAACGAAAAGGACTGGAGCACCCCATGGTGAAGTACTTGGTCATATGAAAACTTTCTCAAGCAACTCGTGTAACTACTTCTTAAGTTCCTCAGTTGGTGCCATCCTATAAGGGGTTTGGGCTATAGGTTGTGTATCCAAAACAAGATTAATCTCGAAATCAATCTCTCGAGGTGGAGGAACACCTGGAATTTCTCTGAGAAACACATCCTCAAATTCCTTAACAACCCGAACTTCAAAAAGACTAGGGCTCTTTAGTCTGGTATCCACTACATGTGCCAAGAATGCAAAGCATCCTTGCCTCATCAACTTTTCTACTACCATAGCTAACACTAAACAGGTTGGAAGAATCTTTCTTTCCCCCTAAAAACCCATGTCTTATCACCATATGTGAACACAACTTTCTTGGAACCACAATCCAAGACAACCTTATACTTTTCTAAGGTGTCCATCCCAAGAATTACATCAAACCCATGCATTTCAAGTGGTATAAGATCCAGTTGAATGAAGTGTTCTGAGAAGGAAAGAATACAGGAAGAACATACTTCCCGCAACATCACATATCCCTCTAATGGAGTTTCTAATAACAGATTACCCTTTCTAGGATTAACAACCATATTACAGTCATGAATCACCTCTCGAGTGATAAAGAATGTGTAGTGCCCAGATCTATCAAAATAGATACGTAACATGAAGAAGACATATCAGAATGAAATAATTCCATTTGACCTGTCACAACTCATGGATTAACCACTACCTCCGACTAATTCATAGCATAGAATCTTGCCATTGCTTGTTTCCGACCTCGTCCTCTATTGGCCGGTGCAGATGATCCTGCATGAGATGCTTATCCACGTCTGCTAGAGCCACTACTAAACTGTTGTCTCTAAGAGCTCTGTTGTCTCTACCTCGATGGCTGGGTTACTTCCATGTCCCTAACTAGACAATGCTTTATCACATGCCATGTCTGCCTACACCTGTAGTAGACTCTGTGATCCCATTGCGACCTAGGCAGTCCTGTTACTAACATTGATGTTGAACTTTGAGCTCTTCCTAAAGGAAAACTACGGCCTCTACCTTGGCTAGATGTCCACTGTGTCTGAGTATTGAACCTTTGTGGTTCCACAGGTGTAGAGAACATCAGTTTCTTAAAACCACCAGACCTCTGATTCTGAAATTTTGTAGGTGTTTTCCTACTATTCACCTCTCGTTTCTCTGTCACAGACCTCTCTACCCGTCTAACTGACTCCAGAAAGGTAACAAACCACTCCCTATTTTCCAGGGTAGATATAGGTGTGGTCAATTCAACATTCAAACCTTTCTCGAAATGTTGAATTCTCTCCTCATTCGTGGTGGCCATGTGTGGACAAAACTGCAGAAGCTCCATAAACTTGGCTTCATACTCATTAACCTTCATCGTTCCTTATCTAATCTGCTCAAACTACAAAATCTTCTCATCAAGATATGTCTTGGGGAAGTATCTATTGACAAACTCTTATCAAAATTCTTGCCATTCGACCTTGACACTCGATCGTTTCTCTTATTCGATGGCCCACCAATGGCCAACACTTCCCTTCATAAGGTATACATCATGTTTAACCTTATCATCTTCTGGGATATCAATGATCTTAAAGACTTTCTCTATCTTAGTAAGCCATAGATCTGCATATGTTGGGTCAGCTGTGCCGGCATATTCAATGACTCCTACCCGACGCAACCGTTCAAAGGTCTTTCTAGCTCCATGTCTCTCACTAGACCCTGATGTCCTAGGGGCTGGTACTGGTATCCGGTCAGCCATATGTGTCACCATATTCATAATCTACCCAAAAAGAGCTTGAAAAGATGAGCTTTCTAACAGAGTTTGGTCAAGCTGGGAATTCTCAAGCACTGGTTCATCTCTATCCTGATCCCTTACACCAGCTCTGGGTGCAGCAACACTGCCCTCAGCAGCGTGTTCTTCATGCGCTCCAGACATCTCTGGTTCCTACTTCTCCTGAACAAGGAGAATTTTACTATAAGATATATTGGAGGACACTAGAACAGACTTAACAAACTTAATCCTATGTCTCTGTAGACTCAAAAAACCTTAGTCTTTGATACCAAAACTTTGTGATGACCTGATTACAAATCAAACCATCACTAGTAAAAATGCGGAATTAATACAAATAACAGAGCTAAAAAAACCACCAAAAATTTAAACCATCCTTGCACATAGATTCCTGTCCAATATGCTTTTACACAAAGGACCAAAGCTTTACATACACATAGTCCATGCCATACATTCTGTATGCCGTCTCTTCTCGAGGATGACAAGTATCAGTTACTTTACCTTGATACATATACAACAACATTACAAAAATCTCAAGATAAGAAAACCAAAATCTCAAGTCGTTCATGAAAAGCCACTAAGAACTATCTCCCAAGGGCCTGAGAGTACATAGACGACACATATACATCTATCTACAAAACCCTGATAGGCAACATACTTAACCTGAAATACTACTGCTATTCTTGCTGTAACGATCCTTCTTCTGTAGTCAAATTCCTAGTCCCTTGTCTGCATCCACCTAAAAAATTGTGGATCCCACGGGGTGGGACTATTGTCCCAGTGAGAGATATAACTCTCCACCAACAATATTATTACCACATAAAATAATATAAAATTGAACTGTAGGTATTTCATTGATTAACAGATATATCTTTAAGTGCAACATATAAACATTAATAACAATTCTATAAATTTTCTTTTGCTTGAAAAGAAATATAAAAAACATGTATAACATCTATCTGTCAAGGTGTATAAAAGTAATAAGGCACCAACCAATGTTTTCGTATTTGGTCCTTAAACGAATATACTGCATAGCTGATTACATGTTCACATTCATACTTATGCCCAGAGGAGATGAGATATAGCGCTCATACTCCAACCGACCACTAGTAAGTCAAAATCGGTACCATACAAGGTCAATGATAGAGCCGACTGTCCTCACCTTTCTCAGTCAGCATGAGAACACTTAGGTAACACTTAGGTTTATCATGACATCTGGTGTCTTTTGTAATTAGCTATGTCGTGGTATAGCGACATCTTTACTAAAGAGTTATTGTCGTAGCATGTACTCTCTTCGGGAGAAGACCACTTAGCTTTCCCAGATTATCAGGATGACCACTAAGCGATCCTATTTTGATTTTTATCAGGAAGTACATTGAGCAACCTGGTGTATTTAGGGAGTCCATTGAGCACCCTTATGTTATCGCATATTCAAAACAATGTGTTCCGAGTAAAAACTCATTTCACCATTCAACAAATGCTAACACTCAATGGATCTATGGTCTGGGCAACTACATGATAATGTTCATCTTGCTTAATTAAGTGCATTACTATATCTTTTATCATCAACCAAGTTACAAATAAGAATTTTATCAAATGCAACAAAGAAAACATAATTGCATTTATCAGATACTTTCATATTCACTAAAATACATAGGTCACTTAGAATCTCAATCTCTTGTCATCATCGTACTTGGGTATTCAAACCCTTCATTCATTACTGAATGATGTCACCACTTAGCAGATGATCATTACCTCTAGGTCATCAGACCTAGATATTTATTTACATAGTCCACATAGCTGATTAGATTTATATCACATAGTCACATAGCGCATACTTATCCATTCTTATATCCTTATCAGATACTTTCCTGATTATTATATCATGTTATCAACAATTTCAACATATGTCTTTAACCATGGATTACTAAGGAACACATACTCCTAATGAATTAGGGTTATATTCAATCGATTAGGGTTTCAAGATTTCATCAACATAGGTTATACCCTAACTCATACTCCACTCATCTCAAGATTAATATATGCTAATTACATACTTATCTTTCAAGTCTTAGTTTATCTCTCATCCTTACTAGGATGTAGCTTAATTATTTCACATCTTCAAGGTTTACTAGGTCATGATTATTGAGTTGAACTCATTGTATCTCAGTATTGCATTAGTCATATTCATCACTTAGATAAACTTCGTAGTTAAGAACATGCTTAATCATATCAAGTGGAATGATTGATAACATTACTCTATTGTATTAGGAAAAACATATATTCTTTCAAAAAGTATTCAATTAATCACATTGGTGAAACCACATCTTCATATCGGGTATAGGGCATATCCCTTATTACCATATTGTGCATCCAAGGTTAGTTATCACTTTAAACTTTCTCATCTTAAATAAATCTCATAACAAACAATATTACTTTGGATCTTTTCCTTAATTAGCTATATCCATTTTCAATTACAACTTCCATGTTGGTCTCCCTTCATATCGGGTTGCCTCCTGTATTTCTATATCAGGCTCCATCTAGGGTAACCATATCATGCACTCACATTAGACTTGCCATATGTTGGATATCATATTGTGATCTTATGTTGGGCATCATACCGGTTTTCACCATATTGGTTTATCTCATAGGTTCACCATATCGAGTAAGTGTATTGGGCAACATATCAGGCATAGGTATTGGGTACCATATCGGGCAAGTGTATTGGGAAGCATATCGGGCATATGTATTGGGTACCATATCGGGAAAAATGTTTCTCTACCCTTGTGTCTTGTTTAAGTGATATATGGGGATCTTCCTTATCGTTCATGGAACTTATTATTATCCTATCTTCATGTCAGGTAGACACCCATATCGTTCTTTCCATATCAGTTTTCCAGAGTCCTCAACCCATATTGGGTTGCAAGGTCTTCAACCCATATCGGGTTGCTCAAGAGTGATCAACCCATGTCGGGTATCCAATGATGATGTCATCATCATTCGCCTCAAAATCATTAATTGATTCAAATCTATAGATGGTGGTCCTAATTACTCAATGGAACTCATGATTATATTAATCGATCATAGGAAACCCTAATTTGCAAATAATCAACAAATAATATTAAAAAATATATAATAATATTGAAGGGTTTAAGTTATATAACCTGCCTCTCAAAGAGCTTCCAAGCTTCAAGCTTTAACTCCACACGTCCCAAGGTTGAAGATGAGCCTTCTCCAAGCTCTTGAACTCCAAGCTCTTGCACGATATCTCCAACCACCTTGGGAAATATCACCTTACTTAGTAGGTTCAACCTCCTTTGGCCAATATTTAGCCTTCACCACTCCACTATCCTCACTATGGGTGATACAAGGGAAGGTGTTTGCACGATATAAGAGGAAAGGTACTTGGTTGATCCGAAAATCTTGCCAACAAATGAAGGTTAAGATATTTATACTTGAGGTTTATAGAAAAGAGTGTCATAGGTGTCATTAGCTTTATGCCACCAAGCCATGCAAGGTCGACACATAGTCTTGCATGCATGCCACTATTTTCTTGCCATGCAAAAAGGATAAAGAAAAGATAAGGAGCGTCCCTTGGGTTGTTTCCTAGGGCAAGCTCTCTTCCACTAACTTATTATTTTATTCAATTCCATCATTTCCAAGATAAAAGCAAATCGATGCCTCATTCTTCCTTGAAGTTCCTTGCCCATCATGGATCAAGCCAAATCTTTACAAACCGATAGGATGCTCTCCCTATGGCTCTATGGCCGATAGGGACTTCTACTCCCAAGTCTACAACTCAATATGGCTTATGCACATAGCTTTCAACTTATTTATTTGCTTGGTTTCTTTATTATTAAGAGTACTGACACTTCAAGTTGTTTCAAACATATTTTCTCCTCCTTTCTCTCTCCTATAGAACACTAGGTAAGAGTAAAAACAATATAGATGTGATAAATTACACATTTACCCTTCATTTAGTATATACTACAAATTGTACTGTAATTTATGTTCCAAGCACTTAGCATTGTTTACTCAAGTTCTCACTTAGGATTAGGCTTAGCACAAGCCTCCACTTAGCATCATATTATCTTTCATGACATACAAAACACTTAGAATTCATCCATTATGCAACATTTGCAACATAACCCCTCATCTTGGGTAAATTGCACTTTTTACTTAGATTATCATACAACACACACATAGTTTGTATATAAGCTCGATTTTAAAAATAATTTATCACAAGGGCCTTAATTACTTATCAAAAGATAAGAACAAGTTTGTAAGAAACTTACTTAAGCAAAACATCTAGGGTTATGTTTTAACCCAGGTCAGGGGTGTTAGATGGACAAATTGATCACATTCACAAATTTTCCTCACATCACAGACAACAAACTTCCACATAAAAACTACTCTCCTAAGAATATGAGAAGAATGGTTAAACACCCAGTTGTAACTGGGAAAAAATTTATTCATCAATCTATTCATCTTTCCTTCTCTAAATTTGGTTTCATTAAATAGAATGATATGGGGCCTACTCTCAACTACTTTACTTCTGACTGTAGTGGCTTTAAGATTAAGCCCTCTTACATTCTAGGGGAAGATGCTTAGGTTGAACTCATTCAATGGGAAACAGTTGGAACCAGTACTTTACTGGTTTGGGGCTCATTCATGATAAGATAATCTCCAGAAAAGATATTCAGGTTCCTTAACTTGTTGGAAAGAGAGGAACCCTGTGTTGTATCCCGAGAGACAACATGAGCTTTTTTTTTCCTTTGGCTTTACCTTTCTTTCTCCTATTAAGCTTCAACACTTCAAAACCATCACCATCCTCATTAGACGAATCAGGCATCGGGGGTGTTGACAGGTCCACAACCATGTCAAAGACTTGTGTACTAGCATTGATATCTTCTTTAGACTGTTCAGAGTTAGACGATAAGTTCTCTTCAAATGAATCCTTGGGAACATGAAATTCGTCCTCCTCAACTGAATCATTAGCACCGTTAGCTGACCCCGTCAATGGACTCTCTAGTCGATTCACAGTAGTTACAGGAACAACCACATTCTCGGGCATTTTATCATTCACCTGTGGAGCTACGCTTGAAACAGTCTTCTTCACCCACACTTTCCTGACCAATGGAACAATAACTGGCCCCGGGCAATCATTATGACCAAACAGTTTACACACAGGACACACCTTCAATTTCCACTCGTATTCAAAGTTAATCAGGTGAGTTACGCCCTTGTCACTGGGCACCTCCAGGCTAGATGGAAAATCAAAAGTAGCTGGCATAAGAATCTATAGCCTGACGAACTCCAAGTTCCTTAGTTCGAAGGTGGCTTTGTCTGCTCAAAGAGGTTTCCCTAAGAAGGACTCGATCCTGGAGAACATAGCCATATCCAATAACTCCAATGGGAGATCGTGGACACCACCCAGATCGGCATATCTGTCAGATGAAATCTCTTGAGCGGATCACCAGGCTCCCATCTCATCAAGACCATCGGCTTGCCACGAACAAAATAGATTCCATTATCTAGAACGTCATCAAGATCAGACTCCTCAAAGAACTTAACAAGAAAGAAACCTTGACCATGGTTCATAACCTCAATAGACCCTTTCAGAATCTAGATCTGTGATAGGTATCTCTCCAACAAGCAACATTCCTCTCTGCTTCCTCCCCTGGATAGATGAGCTTCTGGTCTTTCAACTCAATCTTGACCTTCTCAAGTGAAGTATCGTAAACCTTTGGCTTCATTAGATCTACCTATGATTTAGCATTCACATTTGAAGTATGGTTGTCATTGGAGCCTTGAGGCGCAAGAGTGCTACTGACATTGTGAGAGGATTCCCCAACGGATCCAGAAGCGCCATCATGCCGCTGATCATCCACAATCGTAACGCTGTCAGGAGGGTCACCAGGAGAGCCGATTCTAAGGTTTGTTCTCATGTTGACTAAAAAGGTAATTTTTTAAAAGGACTTTATACTTATATTTTGAAATTTTAGTTCTTGCATGTATGAATAATATATACATATTACAACTGAAGATATACCCCATGTATAGAATAGACTTCCAAATTCACATCTTTACTTTACTCATCTAAAATAGGACATAAAGGACCACTTTTAACATAATACAAATTTTTAGAACAAGATTAACATTAGGCGTGTCATGAGTAGGGAAGAAATATACTAAAAGTTATATAATTACCTTCTTGAAAGAAGAAGACAGAGTCTAAGATGAGAAACTCTAAAAAAAGGAAGGCAAGAACTGAGCTTTATCCTCCTTAAGCTCCAAAAGGTTCTTATCTTCAAAAATGAGGTGTAACTATGGTAAGGAGAGAAGAAAAGAGGTTCCTTAGTTGTGAGCATAAGCTTCCAGTTCAAAGCATCGTGGAACTCAAACATGGTCAAAAATAGACTGAAGAACAACAAGAGAAGCCATTTAGAGGGGAAGATATTATATGTATGGAGCAAGAAACGAGATCAATGCCTTTGATCAGTCAAAAGAGAGTGTGATCTTAAGCATACATCCACGAACCAACTCGATCATCAACCCTTGATAGGCTCTCGTCAGTATCTAGATCATAGAAAGGGATTAAAAATATATACAAGGAAAGAGAGATGAGGGGTATTTATAGGTGGGTGGTTGTCAATGTTATCAACCTAGCTATCAAGCAAGGTCTGTAGGACCGTCGGTCAAGGAACAAGTCGGTCAAGCATGCTGAAACCTTAATGACTCACATACCTGAAACTTCATCTGACATCACTCATTGGTGTTTAGAATTCTGTTGGTCTGGAAGTATTCGTCGAGTTGTACGCCCCCGTTGATCAAAGAAACAAAAAGTCAACAACTCGTTTGTCGAGCTCCAAAAATCCCATCAACCTCTAGAGAACTTTGTAAATTTGATGACTTCTGACTCACCATTAAATTTTCGGTCTTGTCGGCCCTGTCTGTCAGAGCCTTAGGTCAGCCATCGGGTACAAGCCATCAGTCTGAAAGTCTCCCATGTTCCCGTTAATCCATGTAACAATGGCCTCGTTGGGTATTAGGTGTTCATAGGGCCTGATAATCTATCAAGGTGGGCCCCGTTAGCCTATCCTCAACTTGGATGGCCAAAGGTTGCATCCAAAATGCACCCATGTGGTCCGACGACACTCTACTCAAAGCATTCATCCCCCAAAGAGATAGCATAAATTGTCAACCAACGATTTTTTGACTGATGGAAACATACTGATGCAATTAACAACTCATACATACATAAACTCCAAAAATATGAACATGTTTAAAATTATATTTACACCCCGGGAAAAGGGTAACTTGTACAAAAGTCCACAAGTTACATAAAATTGCAAACTCTAGTAAACAAAGTCGGAATTGATCCGAATTTTAAACATACCTTCATCATCTGATATTACATTACAATCCATAGTCAAATTGCAAAATTTAGCATCCAATTAAGCCAAATTATTATGTTTATATAATAAGTAAGTTTGGGGCCTTACAAAAACTTTACAAGTTGGAGGAAATAAACTGGTTGTTAGTCAAACATACATTTATGTGTTCTAGCAGCTTGGTTGTGTACTCATTGGTCCATTTACTCTTTATGTTCAAACAGCCTGTCAACATACTATTCAATGTAGTCTATTTACTTATATATATGTCGGAGGGAGCACCTCATTATTAATTTAGCATCTCTCTTAGCTTACTAGATTGTATATAAATTACCACAATGTAGTGTTAATCATAAGCCTAAGATATGTTGATGTAATACTAATCATGCTCGTCTACTTTCTATTCCACCTATACATGTTTATGTTATTTTTCAATTGAAACTGCGTATCTATATGATTTTCTTATCCGCCAGTTACTCCAACTAGATATGTGTGTGTGTATTTTTCGGTGTCTACTCAAATAGCAAATCACAAATTTTTTTTATGGAAATAGTGATAATTATTATTTGTACAATTTACTTTATAAGATTTTTAATTATTTTTATGACAAAAATGGTGACGGATGCTATTGTGGGCGCTATTTAATATCTAGATTCACTTAGAATGTAATTTTTTTATGGAACAATTGCAAACTTAACTATATGTATATAAAAAATACTATAATGTAGGCATACTTCATCATCTTTTTCTGATTGAAAAACATCTATCAGATGATGTAATATTTAACCCAGTCTAACAGAATAATTCTACGACCAAAAATGTGGTGTCACTGTGTATTGAAGAGAGTGACAACTTATATTTGAGCAGTAACCTTTTTGTTCAAAACTGATGATAGAATCAAAATGTTGGGTGTTACAGTATAATTCAAGTGGTACGTAATTGCTTTTATATCATATTTGACTGTTGAGATTTTTTATTTCCAGTTGTAATTCATGTGCTGAGCACGTTTTTGTACTAATAACCTTAAAGAAGCGGTAGTATGACAAAAATCCTACAATTTAGCGGGAAACCGTCGTACCAGCCATCCATGAAATTCTATTACAAACAAGTCTAGGTGCATCCTCCCGCCCTTTGCCCAACTTAAAGTCCTAATTTTGAACCGAGGCCAACAATTAAGTAGTGGCAGATAGTCTCAGAACCTCTAGCTGCTAGCTGTAGGTAGTTATCTGTAGGTTGCTAGGATTGCTGTTAAAGTAATCTTTCTTACGTAGGTTGTGCTTCCCATGTGTTTTTTTCATCATAAAGACATAAAGGGACAAACCGTCGTTTCGGGAATCTGGATCAGTCGGCATACACGAGAGCCTAACTTCGCCGGCGCCGCAGGAAACGAATCGATCCCCGGATTTTAATTACTGTGGGAGCGTTATCAATGCGTTGGGCCGCACCCTCGTGACCCGCACGTCACGACACCCTGGGGGTCCTATTAGTCGATCTATATCCAAAGACATGTTGCTCCTGGTACGTCCTTGGACAGTGTAGCTCCTGGCAAGTGGCAACTATTTGGTTTTGGATACTCAAATCCTCGTCGTTCCATAGAACAACGGAGCAAAGGAAGAACAACTAGAAAATCTGCCTATTTCGTTCCAAGATGTATATACAGTTTCAATCTCGGACTTGATTTTGACAAGAGTGATGATTGTTCTGATTTGGCTCTGTATAAACAAGAGATTCAGGCTCCTTTGGTGGAGGCACACAGTGTCAATTAAATTAAAGGAAAAAAAACGAATTTAGCACACTTTTATAAAAATATTGACCAATATAGTACACTTTGTAAAATATTTCCCAAAATAGCACACTTTACACTTTATGTGGAACCCGCCACTTAAAGTGACGTTTTTATATACAAATTTGATAAGAGTCACAGACATGTTTACTTTTAAATAAAAAAATTTAAAAAAATTGGAAAACGCCACATGAAGTGGCACTTTCAACTTGCACTTAATGTTAATTGTAATTTGAAAGCGCCACTTCATGTGTTGTCTTCCAAATTTTTTTATTTTTTTTCAAAATTTTTTATTTAAAAATAAACACGCTAATCATTGTGACACTTTTCAGTCCCGAGTATAAAAAGCTCCATACAAAGTGACATTTTTAGACCAAAGCATGCTATTTTGGGAAATAATTTATAAATTGTGCTATGTTGGTAAATATTTTTATAAAAGTGTGATAAACTGGTTTTTTTCCTAAATTAAACACGGGAGACAGTGCCACTTTGGCGTGGAAGATGCCAAAGAGTATTATAGAAAAGGTTGTCAAAAAAATCAATTTCAGGTCGGGTTCCCGATCGGACAACAATCAGATTGATATATATTAGCTCAATCCGAAACTGATTTAAAATTATTTTTTTATGAGATGGCAAGTCTTAGAATCGGACCCGGTTTCACCATGTGAAACACAAAACCTGGTCGCATAATTTTGTTAATTAGACATGATATTTAGTATTTTGTATATGTTAAGAATTTATTTTTTCTAAATTTGTCGATCTGGATTCAATTCGGGCTGAACAAATCACTATCCAGAACCAACTCAATTTCAATTCGGACATCAATATCACGAACATCATATAAATTGATCCAGATTGATAAAATCTAAAATTAAAATTGAATTTTTTCGAGTCGTGTTCACGGGTTCGGTTGATAGTCCTACCAATAGACGTGTCACACTAGATAGATTAAAGCAATGACTTCAAGTAGAACCTATCCTTAGGAAATTACAAAATGACGCATATTATCTTGACGTTGAAGAAATTGGCACACTCCGATACTCGGACAGTGCAATAGTCCAACAAATGCGATGACAACTAACAATCGGAACTGCTGTTTTTCCAAAATAGAGGAATTAATAATCTCCACCCAAACTGATGCATTAATCTACGACTCTAATTTGTCCTATTCGTACTGTATTTCATTCGCTCCTCTTCTTGAACATCGCCCACAAGGCTGAAAATCAAAGCCACCGACGGATATCTGTATAACAATCCCGCTGTCATTCATGTTATTCTCTGCCGGCAAATTGGACTTTAGGAATGACAATAACTTAAACCAATCCTAACCAAGTACTTTACTAAATCATCAAATGTAGACTTGGAAATGATAACAATGCCGGACATGGTGTCAGTTAGTTTGGACTAGGAAATCACATGGCACACCGCCATCGCCTCTGTTGGTGCGGCGGCAGCCGGGTATGGTGCGTGCCACTTCAAAACACCACCACAGGACTGGCTGGGAGAGATTCAGGGCGGGAAAGGGGGACCGAAGAGATTGATAGAAATCCGCCTCCATTTTTATAGTCTGGTGTTAAATGAAGATCTATACTTTAAACTGGAAGAAGGAAAGAAACTAGCTAGTCGATCTATTGTCTACCGACTGCAAATTGATGTATAGCCACAACGGAACAGAAACAGGCAGTCATAGGCTGGTCCCCTTCCCACAACCACAAGTAGCCAGCTCTAGCTAACAAGCAAAATGTAGGTCATGGGCAGAATATGATGGACCTGCACCCGATTAACTACGGGCCGAGTGATTGACGACGACATCAGGCGTCACAGCGATTGCCACCATGCAAGCAAGGAAGCAGGGAACGAGATCTCCGAAACAGCGTGCCTATAAAAGAAATCAAGAGTTTGTTTCCCAGATGTCCTGTTTTCTGAAATTCCTAGATACCCCTCTCTTTCTCTAATTTCAAAAACCCCCTACTGTTAGCCCCTAACTTCAACTAATCCCTACAGTTCGCTTGCCGTCAAATCCAGCCGACGATAGGTGGGCATGAGGTTTATCAAAACCTCTTCTAACACACATCTAATGCATAAAAGTAAAAGTCAATCTAACAAATTCCAATGAACTAATTATATTGTATAATTAATAACACCATGTTGTTTAGATGTATTTATTACATATTAATTAGGACGGTAAAAAATCCAGGTTCTGGTCTATTTTGGGTCAGAAAAGACTCATATATTTCTGACATTACGATTTGCAGCTCAATCAAACCCAAATTTCGGTCAATCCGTTAAACAGAACCATCCATCACTGTTAAATCTTGGACATAATCCAGTCTAGACTGATCCCAGACCCTGATTTCAGTCAATACAACTTGAAACCAACCTGGATCTCTAAATTTAAGATCTAAATGACAATTCAAAGAAGATTTTCGTCTTGAATCATGATTTAAATTGATTCATGTTTTTGCGATTGACCTTGCGCTTGTTCAATGTTTATTCATACAATAATCATTTTGCATGTAAAATTATACGAAAGTGTTGTCTTTCGCATAGGGCAAGAACTCCGTAAGGTACAACACTACAGGGAGTGGCGGCTCGTTAGAAAATGAACGGTAGTTAGGGTTTCAATCGTGAACACAATTGTTGAGTGTGATTCACCCTAAGCGCACAAGAAATCTTGTCTATAGTATTCCACGATCTCCTTAAAATGTTAAAAAGGACAAGATCACACATTCGTTCTTGTACACATATTAAGATATGACGAGTTGCTTTTTATTAAGTTTATCAAATTATTTATGAAAGAATAAAAAATATTTAATTATTTATTTATTCTCTTGTGCAAAAGGAGATAAAATATAGAAGACAATTTCCATGACGCACGACCCACATGCCTAAGCCCGAGCATAGCCCAACCCAAGAAGGTGAGGTGGGCGAGGCCTGCGTGACTCACATACAACTGTGCGAGTGTGTGTGATGGTCACCATACACACCACAAGAGTGAGCATCCTCTAGATTTTTTTCACTAGTGTCACATGCACTCCTTACATCTAAGGCAATCATTCATCTTAGAGTTGGGTAATGTGGGACTAAACCGTCCTCCCATTTGTACATTTTCTTGCCACTCCCATGTACTAGCACATGTTGGGCATAACAAATGGTAGAATTACTTAGCAAATTCAAATAAAACTAACAATCCCCAAAGTCCAATGTGTAGAGTGTTTCAGTAGATACCTTTCTTCTTGAACCATGACTAAGTTAGCCAACATTCATTCCCACAAGAACTAGGTGAGCTTATGTCTTAAAATTGGACCTTGGGTGTAAGTGTAACAATTGATAACAACACAATAAAGACTATGTCAACAAAGGAAAATGGTGCATTAAGGCCATGCATCCAAATCAAGAATCATGATTGATATTGGGAAACAATCTAATTCCCTTTATGTGTCTTACACAACATCCATCACTTAGCTAGAGCTGTTTGTTGTATGCCCTGAGAGTGATCATGTGATGAGTGTCATAGATATACATTGTATATGATTTAATTATTAGTAAAGGCAATTCATGCCATAATGCTTGTTTCACTATTGAGATAAAAAATAAATATACTAATGTCCTACAAATGTCTTGAATCATGACTTGTGGTTTGCATTGAGGATATAAACATGAGATTATATGTATACTTAAGAGTTTTAATCTTTTCTATGTCCCCAGTCAGTTATTATTGTGGATATTGTATGACAACAATAATACATAAAACTAGTATATATGATGAATGGTGACTCTATATCTTTAGTCATAATAATAGATATCAATTCAGATATATGGCTACTTTTTAGAGAACATGTTTTCTGCAACAATTCCATTTTGATAATGACACATGGAAGTTGTGTCATGGTAGATTAGAGTATTTCTCAATATGACAGTGGTGACTATGATCCTTAGACCTCAAGACGGTAAAGTAATCACATATTGTTCTGTGTATTTTAACACTAACCCAATGTGACTCTGAATAATAGTTTCCATACATGTGGTGATTGGGTGCACTGTGACACTTGTGGATTACTGTGAGTGATATCAATGGAATTTATCCCTCCACGAGGGTGATACTTGGTCACTTTATATGTGAGACTATGAGATGCATGGTCATGCTTCAAGTGAGTCAATATATGATATTGAGATCATAATATTATAATAGTCTACTCTTGAATGTTAAGAGGACGAAAACTCCACACTTTAGTCTCAATCTAGCAATATGTGACAAAAGGATTATACAGTCATGTTAACATTGGCCACTTTATAGGTTGAAGTTGTTTCAACTTATTCTAATACTTGGGTTGCAAGGACGTGTTACTAGACATCAATATTTGCTTGTGAGGTTCTGAACGTCACCACAACATAATGTGGTTCCTATAGAGACAAACACACAAGGATGCATAATGGAGTTGAAGTTTGTAATCAAATATATAATTAGAATGCTTTTGAATCATGTACATGTTGATTTCTAATTCATTTGGTCTACTGGGAAATCCAGTCAGTCGACTATTGGTTTGGATCAGTTGGTTAAATGATTGTTAATCAATCAATTGATCACTACTTTGTAAAATTTTCTAGTAATTCAACTAGGTTGAAATCAAAAAACAAAACAAAATATGTGGTTGTTTAATTTAGAACCAAATTGGTTAATTCAAATCTAACCCAAACTGGCCATTCAGTCTACTGGATGGCTAAACCAATTCTAGTCAATTGAGTGATTAATGAATAAGGTGACTGGAATTTTTGGCAGTATTTTGAGTTCAATATTGTTTTGAGTTGCAATTAGGAACGAGATTGGGTTTTTGGAAAATGCAAGCCCATTACTTTTCTATATAAAAGGATGGATGAGGAAGGAGAGATACACACATTATGAGATAAGTTGTTCAATAGTCCTTACTCACTACAATTAAGGGGTTTTAGTGAAGGAAAATTGTAAGGAATGAAAGGCCTTCAATATAAATATCTATTATTGAGGGACCTACCCTAACCAACAAAGCTTTTGCCCTCAACCGTGTCCTTAACCGAATGTCAAGTTCCTTGTCACTCCTTTCCCTTCATAAATAAATTAGAAATTATAATAGTCCCTCACAAAATGATTAGTGGGCTTCCCTCCCTTATTTCCCTCCAAAACTTACTTGACACACTAGCTAATTTTTGTATAAATATTGGTGCCCGAGAATGAGAAGTCAGTGAAAACCCTATTTCCACTTCTACCTTTGTTATTTATACGCGATGCGAATGAACTCATCTTCATGATTCCACCCATCCCTGATAAGGCACTGAGTTCTTCTCCCCTTGCAACTGCAAGTCCTGTCTGCAAACACATTCTACATGTTGCTCTCTATCTCAAATGTGGTAGCCCACTTTGTCTCAAATGTGGGAGTCCACTGGTGTTTCCATGCATATGTTGTTCTTAGTTTCAGTACTCGATGAGATATTATCTCTAGAACTCTCACATGCTTCCAGTAGGCCTTGACTCTCTATTGGGCATTGACTCAACACAATAGAATCCACACTGCTACCCATTTTTGGTGCCCTTCCTACCAATTTCTTTATGCTATGGTCTCTTCTGTGACCAACCAGTGACCAAGAAGTAGCGGCCAACAATAATGGAGAATTATAATCAGAACCATAAAGGTGAGTTTTACACCTCAACTAAATATTATCTAGGTATGCTACTATCATGAGGGTGCTTCCCACTTCTCTATTTAACTTTACTCTAAGATCTATTGTATTAAGAGAGTATTTAACCTTATTTTAGGACGTGCTTGTTACCTAAAATAATGTCAACGAGTCTCACCAATTAAGTTTCCTAAAATATCTCATTATACCTCGAGGCTGACATTCATGCTAAAATGTTCAATATCATTTTTCTCTTCTCTAGTTTCTTAAGGAGCTTAACTTGAAAAGTTTGACTTGCATCTTGCCTCGGTTTTTTTATTAGTGTTAGTAGTCATGAATGTGTTAGTAGTCATGAAATTTGATCTCCTTTTGAGCATTAATGAGCACCACTTGTAGAAATTGACAACCTAAAGCTTTTCGTGAAGAAGGCAAAAAAGTTTATTAGGTAAGATCATATTTCCTTTTTCATGTGTTTTTTTTGCCTCCTTAACAATAATCTAGAGTTGGAATCTTCACCGGATCCACTTTGACATTTTAAAACCATGTTTGGTACATGGTGAATAATAGATGATCAAGGGGAAGGGGGTAGGGGAGAGGGATGGGGACGATGACGAAGATGGGAAAATCTTTAAAATGCGTTGTTTGGTAACATATGCATAAGGAAAGGGATAGGATGGAGAAAAAGTTAAAAATATTATTTGTTACATGGGTATGGAGACGGGTAGGAAAAATTTCTTTATAAAAACACCATGTATTAAGTATGAAATTTTTATTTAAATGTTTTACATATCTATTTACATAAGTAGTGAAGTCTTAAAAGAAACTGCCATGGAATATTTCTCCTTCCCCATTATTCATCATATTTTTCACGGGGAAAAACATGCCAAAAGTTTCCCATGCATTCACCATGGAATATTTCTCCTTCCCCATCACCATGATAAATAAATAATAATTTTATTTCCTCACAATTCCCCTACCCATGATTCAAAATATAACAAACACATGTTTAAGGACCACCAGGTCATGTCGTACTATCGGATTGAGGTTCCAAGTTATCTATAAAATTAGTTTTTTCTATTTTTTATTCTTTGTCATATCTTTATTAGCTTTGACATTGAGGGCATATGTTACAGGTTGTCAGATTTCTCAAGAAGACTACAACAATATATCAACATTAGTTTCACCAACAAAGTACATTTATCAATCCCTCTCATACGTCCTAATTTCTTATTCTTCTTATCTGTGATATAATTTACATATTTTTGATAAGATGCTTCTTCAATAATTATTGATTATATAACTAATTGAAATCTAAATGAATTATAAGTCTTTTAATGATTTGATTGTTTTTCATTTTTTGAAAGTATAATTTCTTAAACATATAGATATTCCATTTCACTAATTAGTATAATCATTTACATATTTCCAAAAAATGGACTATGCTATTGTATATAGATTTGGGCCTAGCATCCACAATGGAAATTAGGGTTATAATAAGAAATGAGTACATTTGTTGTTGCATCAAGTTAGAATGTGTTCAAAATGTCTTATGTTACCAATTTATCATATTTAATTAAATTTGGAACTGCTTGACTATATGAAATCTACCTTTGTGCCATATTAACAATGATAGAGGATTATTCTAGAAAAATTTCCTAATAAAAGTATATAAAGCATAACTAACCACAATTGGTTTGATTTTCAAGTTAAATAGGAATTAAAATTTATAGGATATACTTATTGAGAACCATTTATATTTTTATGTTATGTAACCTTACAACTTCTATAAATAATGAAGTAGGTGATATCATCCTAAAGGCACAAAATTTGTTTTTTTATCAAGTATACCATAAAATTATAGTAGATGTGCAACTTCCCTATCATGAAGAGACATTTTGATCCTTAAATTGAGAGTATTTCTAGCCTTATTCTTAAGTCTTAAAACCATACATAAAACACTCAGTTTCTAAGGTATTTTAAAATGAAATTACCCATGATATTTCATCATTGAATGCTAGGATTACATCACATTTAGGATTAATCTTAAAATAATGAGCTTACTTATTGTGTGAATTTGTATCCTATAATATTTTTTTCTCATGTCGATTCTAATAGATCGGAGTTGGATGTATATTGGCAATAGAGTATGAAGTGATGTATTCAAGGCATGATTAATAAAGTTCATTAAATTTACTCTGATCCATCAAAGATCAACTAGAAAATGAAAATTAACATGTCCATGCAAGGTACGCTTAAATAGATACCTTAAAATAATGGAAGAGGTATTCTTACATGTATTACAAAAAGGTTTTGTATATAGCTATCATGTTTGGACGTTTCATGGAGAGGTGATTGATAGGAGCACATTGGTTTTTTCACCAAACATACCTAGATCTAGAAATATGCATCAAATGTTAGGGAATTCATTTGGTATGGGAGACACAAAAAATGACAATCCTACTGAAATAGTGAGGAACATACAAATCTAAATGTAGACTAATTTTACAAGCTCTTGAAGAAGGCTAATAAACTTATCTAAAGAGGTGGTAAAAGTCATCCTAAACGTTTCTATTTGGTTCCTTTGTTGTATATGAAGGAGAAATTTGGATGGTCAAACAACTATTTCACAAGTTGCTATTGTTGACTATCTCAGGATTTCCAGAGGAGAATTGTCTACTCCTGAAGAACTAATGAAGAAAATACAATTTTTAAAGATTTAGGACTAGATCATGCTACTATATATGCTTTTGTTAATTATTGCATACTTTTCTATAAAGATGCAACTTCAAAAGAAACACCTGATGATTGTGGTGCTTCAAGATGGAACAAAAGGCAATAGAAAACTAAAGAAAAGAAGGTAGCTTCTCAGGTCATGTATTATTTTACTTTTATCCCTCGATTACATGGGTTGTATATGTTTAATTCTATTTCTATAGATATGATTTATCCATTTGAGGGAAAAGGCATGGATGGTCATCCTTTAGACACAGATTAATGATTGTCTATAGATGCCAAGTATCCAGACTTTGTTGATAAACCACACAATATCAAATTGGCATTAGCTAATGATGGTTTCATTCCATTTGACATTATGAGTTCATCACACAACATTTGGCATGTGTTGGTAACACCTCTCAATCTTCCACCCTAGCTTCTTATGAAAGAAAAATTTATTATGATGTCTATATTGATTCTAGGTCTGCATATGATTGGAAATGACATTGATGTATACTTGGAACCATTAATTGAGGAGTTGCTGCTAGTTCGAGATCCTAGAGTCAAAGTCTATGATGCACATATCTAAAGGAATTTCACTATGTGGGCAATGATTTTATGGGCAGTCAATGATTTCCCAACATATGGTGACTTGTCTGGTTGGAGCACTGAAGGAAAGAAAGATTTAAGGTGTCCTAGTTAGAATGTGTACACTTCATCAAAATGGTTGGAGTTTGGGGGGAAAATGCTATGGCTTCCATCTTTTTTTTTTGATAAAATCATCCTTGTAGACTTGACAAGAAATTTTTTAATGGTGAAAATGGTTTTTTCCCACCACCTAATCCACTATATGGTGAAGATATACTAAGGCAATTTGAAGGAAATTAAAATGTCACATTTGAGAAAAACTTGAAGTGTGAGAGGTATGGAGCTCAAGTTCTATCATTACCACGTGGTTGGAATAAGAGAAGCATCTTCTTGTGACTTCCTTATGGAAGTATTTATTGGCCAAACACAATTTGGAAATGATCCACGTAGAGAAGAATGTATGGAAAACATTTGAAACATATTATTGAATGATTACAACTTGTAGTATCCTTAGGATCATAAGAAATTGATCATTAAAGAGATTTATGGCATGCATATATAGGTGATTGATATTGCTCACCACCAATATCTTACACAACAAGCATTGGTAAGAAAGAGAGAATCTTATATATGTTGAAAATGTTGAATGTTCTGCTGGGGATTCATCTAATACATACATAAAGGTATTTTACCAAAATGGATAGAAAACGTATTAGGATGAAATGCCATGATTGCCATGTTCTTATGCAACCAATTTTATTAGGATCCTTGTGATATTGCCTAACCCTAGATGTGTACAAACATACTATTAAATTTTTGTTCCTTTTTCAACAAGCTTTTCTTAGATGTCATTGATGTTGAAGAACTCAAGGACTTAGTTCAAGAAATTGTTGTCATGCTTTGCCAATTGGAAAGAATATTTCCTCCTTATTTCTTCACCATTATGATGCATTTGCCCATAAATTTAGTTTATGATGTTAGGATTGTTGGATCTATTTGGTATAGGTGGATGCACCCAATAGAGAGGTACTTGAAGAAAATAAAGAAGTATGTTAGAAATAAAGTTAAGTCTGTAGGGTTTATTGCTAAAGGTTACTTGGTTGAAGAAAATTTAACACTTTGTGCTACGTACTTACCAAATTTTGATACAAAACTCAACCAAATACCCATAATTTGATGGATCTCCAATTAGAGTGGGAGTGTCAAGGAATTTTGATATTCACACTTTAGAACAATCCCTTCACTACGTCCTTTTCAACAAAGTTGAATTTGATATATATAGAAGGTAAAGCTTATATCATTTAATTCTGGGTAAAATATGTTAGATTTGTTTTACATTAACTTGGATTTTATAAAAAACAGGGGCACATTTTTTCCTTCAAGAAATAGAACCCAACATTGCCCCACAAAAGTTAGAAATGAAACATGCGAGATAGTTTTCTAAATGGCTGAAAGAGCATGTTAGTATTTTAATAATAGTTTAAGTAATCTTGTTTTAAATAGTGAATCTTACCTTAATGTTTTAATTATTATGAAATAGGTAATGCATTTGTGAGAGATTAGGTCAAACAGTATAAGTGAGGAGTTGAGATGTATATCCTAGGGCCCATCTTCTGAGGGAATGTCTTAAGAAGGATTTTCAATCAATGGATATCGTTTTCATTCAAAGCATATTGAAGTTACATGTAATACACAAAATAGTGGAGTGTACTTGTCTACATATACATCAAGTTATTCAAGTGGTAGAGATAGAAGCCCTGATTCTCAAGTCACATATTATGGCTACATAGAGTATGTTCTTGACCTAATTTGTGGTACAAGAATTTTTTTTCCATAGTTTATATGTCCTTGATATGATGAAGCACTTCTAATGGATTGTGAATTAATGAATATTGGTTCACATAAATCAACACTTATAGGAGAAAATGAATGAGGAACCATTTATCCTAGTTTCTCAGGCATTACAATGCTTTCATGTGAAGGATCTAAATGATGACAATAGGTGCATAGTTCTCAAGCTTCCTCCTAGAGATTTTTCTGAGGTACATCTTATCGAGAATTGTTTGACTGGTTTGCAAGTTGAATCTATTGACAATAGCATAACTGATGACGTGTCTTGGATGAGGAATGACATTCCGTGATCTTTTGTTGATACAACCAATAAACAAAAAAACATGATGAGGCTTTTACAACTATTTATTTATTAGAATAGATTTCAATATTTACATCAAAATTACATCATTTGTTACGTGGTTTACTTTCATGTATTTATCAAAATTCAATTCTAGTACATCATATGTTTCATGGTTTACTTTCACGTCTATAGTTTGAAAGTTAGTGGGGTAATTTATTTTGTAGTTTCTCTTATTTTTCGTAAACAAGCAATGTCATAATGGGAGTCCTACATGTTAACACTACCTATTGCATTTCTTTACACTGATATTTAAAAATAAAGTTGGTCATCATCTATTATATTGCATTAAGTTTTGTAGGATGGTAGGAAAAACAATCATTGGAGCCACAAATAACATCCCACATGACCAACCATCTTTACCCCCTCCCTCTAATGTTGAGAAATAACATGATGTATTACACACTCTACCATCAAAAAGCCCATCCAATAATGTTGAACATGATGTCATAGATGAAGTAACTTTGGGAATGAATAGGAGAAAAAGAGTTTGGACAGGATCCTGCAAGTGAGCAAACCCTACTTCCTATGGCTGGGGAACCACATAACAAGGTCCATTGGGATTCTGATGGAAATTAATTTGGGAAAAATGGTGCAAAATCAATTTGGTATTGCCATATGTTAGAAAGAAAATCACACATATGTAATCTAGACTTGAAGTGGTATTAATAACCACAATAAGATTTTACTAATAGAAGATCATTCATTGAGGAAATCTTCTTCATCAAGTACTTGTAATTTGTGTAATTATTATTACTAAACTAATGGTTTTTGTTATTTTAGATATACTTTGATTTGGGTAGTCATCCAAATGCATGGAATCACATTGATGAACATATTAGCAAAGGAATATCAGTGTGGAGGGAATTTGTAAAAGATGATTACTTTGAAAAGTACAAGACTGACCTAGAATTGATGATGAAGAAAGTTGAGAAAAATGCATCAATATATATGGAAGAATTAAAAAATATTATAAATGAATGGGTAACTGAAAGGTCTAAAGTATAGTCCTTTTGTATTTAACCATCTATTTCTATATTTACTTGTCTATTTCATCTAATTATTTATTTCTTATTTGTTTAGAATTTTTTTGATACCAACAAGGCATATAGAGCAAAAAAAAGTGATGGATCACACGACAGAGTATAAACCATGGAGCTACTATCGAGAAGAAATGGAATTTCGTTAAGTTTGTTTCATGGATAGACTTATATCTTATAACATGGACAACAAACATTTTAGCAATCGTGTATAGGTTTAGTGAAGAACAACCCAATGTACCCATTAACAAATTTTTGGAAAGGGTTTATGATAAACTCTCACAAATAGTTAGTTAGTATGCAACTTTTGATTTCCTTCCATGTCTAGAATGATTAATAGGTCATCCTATCTAAATTTACTTGTATGACGCTTTGTAATTACAACAAGAAATATTTTGAATTGTGGAAAATCAAGTAGAAAAACAAGAAGAATCATATCCTAGACAAGTTGATGAGCTGACATGTGACACCTATTTGCAAGTTTTAAAGCCTATAAGAAAGGAAAGGATTTGACATATTGGAGTTGGCCACAAAGAGATAGGACATAAAGGAAAAGATAAATGAATTTGATACAAAATTCTAATTGAGGAATGAAATGCAAAGGATGCATGTTGCATTACTTAACATGTTAATTACTAGTGACAACTATTCTTTTAGAGCTATTTTTGTATTATTTCCCATTTTAAGATATACTTAATGAACTTAGTGAAAAAAATTGGTTGAGCAGTGATGTCTCTCAAGTAATGAATTGGAATAAAAAATTATAGGTAAATGTTAGTTGAATTCTCTAACTCAATGTAAAATATATTTTATTGACATGATTAATTAGTTTGTTTCTATGATAGTGTTGTTGATACTCTATGTGCAATAGAACACCATGAAAATTTGTGCAACATTGATGGGTTTCACAATACTTGTCCTACAAATGGGACTATAATAGGATTCTTAAATATGAAAGGTGGCACAAATAGGCTAAGTGTAGGTTCAATTCACACACAAGACAATACATGTGGTGCAGATGTATCCATGTTTCCCATGCAACAAACTTCAAGTGAGTCTGGCTTAGGCTTCTTCCTACACAAAGCCATTCAAGTGGGGTTGTGTTGGGCATGTTTCACATGTAAGGTAATTGACCTATATCTACTACAAATATGTTTCAAATGCAAGGCGTTGAAAGTGGGTCTTTTAGAGGCATGTCCCCATACAAAGTTCTACAAATGGACACCCACCAAGATTTTAGCCCCGTGTTCCTCATAAAAACTATACACTAATTTGGATATTGAGAATCACATATAAAATTTGACATATAATTATACTTTCTTAAAGGATGTTCTTGGAAGCGGGTGCCCTCCTTTTGATAAAAATCCACAAAGCCAATCTCAAATACATAACACACAAAGCACATCATCCTCAGTGTCCTTCACACTAGCAGTTTACCACTTAAATGAGGTATTCAATATACTTTGAGTAATGCTTTTTGCCACATCAACTTTTAGTAGATTGTGTTTTATCTACCATGTATGTGCAGACCTGTATTCCATTGTAAATTTACACACACAAGACTTGAATGATCATTGGACCAGACGGTTGGATAATCATATTACGAAGGTGATGCACTTTATAAATCTAACTAAAATTTATAACTGGTTATCTTCATCATCCCAAGATATAGATGAATGGTTACCTTATCTTTTTTCCTATTTACATTGGTAGGGTAGATTTGCTTTTAAACATGTATTCATACCCTCAATGCACCTTGGATTACACCAAAATGGAATTATAAGCATACTTTCATTTTTGAACTATGATTTATGTACTTATCATCCTTTCAAATTCTACTGATATAATGTCTGGTGTCATTTTTAGTAGCATGGAGCTAGTCATATGAGGGATGAAATTGATGAAGAGAACCACACCAACTGAAGGAATCTGAAGGCATTATACATCTTAGGAGTTTGTGATATGATGTACAGATTGTCACCAATATAAAATTTTATATATTTTTAGTGGTACTAACATTGCCCACACAATCTATGGATAATATTTTGGTTCAATTATAAATATTGGTTTTGGTGATTTGAAATTCTTGTGTGAAATTTTGGTGTGTGAATGTTTTCATGATGTCATGTAACTATCATACAACTATTACTTGGAATTTAAAATGTAAAAGTTTCATCTAAACATTATTATTTTGTTAGAATAAAAACTACATAAAATAAATAAATAGACAAATAATGTTTATTAGTCCCTCATAAATATATTTTGAAGGTTTTTAGTCCCTTAAAAATATTATGATGAACAACAAAATGGCCCTCAAAATTGTATTTAGGAGGACCATATAATATTAATGAAGGCATTATTCCCTCAAAAATATAATTGTGAGGACCATAGAGTCCCTTAGAAATGTATTTGTGAGAATTAAAAAAGCCCCCAAAAATGTATTTATGAAAGATAAATAGTCCCTTATTATAGCATTTGTAAGGGACACTTAGTCTATGAAAATTGTATTTCGAGGGCCACTGGTATTTGTCATAGGGGTTCTCTTCATGGCCCATTTGTGAGGGCCAAGCCCACAACCATTCCTATTTGTGTGGATCTTTAAAGGGAGTTTGTTACAAGATTGGTTTGTGAAGAAAGTCTAGTTTTTTGTAGTTCCTCTTGGAGAGTGAAACACTCACCCCAAGATAAATAGCTCGTAATAGGAGGAGAAGGAGTGATAGTGATGCTAGCTTGCTGACAACTCTAAGATTCCCTTCCTCATGGTGACCAAGGTTTTGCACCATGAGTTCATGCATTTGTGTGGATGACATAGGGGTTGAGGCCCTTGGATAGAGGCTTGAGAGAACTCAACTTCTTTATGAAGAAGACAAGATGTTGTTACAACTACATGGTGGCAACAAGAGAAACCACTTTGGATCACAATTCAATAGTGCATGTTATACACCGACATGAGATGCTTCTACTTGTTGCACAACTAGTGTGTGCTAAGATACATTTGGTATACCTTATATGTCTTTAATGTACCAATGTTTTATGTTTATGATGGATTCATTTGCAAAGACTTTTGTTGAGAAAATATTTGTATTACTGCTATCCTCCCTCCCACCAAAACCCAACATTGTTATTATTACTAATGCCATACATCTTTAATGCCAATTTGAGTTTAGAATCATAAACGATCTTTCAGACAAATATTGTTCAAAGTGTATCCACATTATCACCACCTACCATATGATATATATATGCACACACACACAAACACACACACACATAAACACACACACAAACACACACACACACACACACACCCACACACACACACCCACCCACACACACACAGATATATATATATATATACATATATATATATATATATATATATATATATATATATATATATATATATATATATATATATATATATATATAAACCAATGTGATGCCTTTTAAATCCTTTTTTGTGGTGGATGTGGATATGGAAAATAGGTCGTTGTAGTGAATTCTTGTGATCTAAAGCATGTAATTCATGGTTTCTTATTGTGATCAAAATATATAACATGTACACAGATTGCATGTAATGTGTTTCCCTCTCTACAATCTTCATGTAAATTTATTTCATTCAATTAGAACAGGATGGTGTATTTACACCATTGAAGCAACCCTACTATAGGGATTCTTCATCTTGTTCTTTCTTGCATTTCAATGACACGAAGACATGTTAGATTGCAAGTTATTTCCCCTAATAATATGAAATGAACTTATGGACACTCTTTGCATGTTGTTCAGGTACTTGAACCATGCCTAGGAGGATGTAAGAGAAGGAATATGGTGTTCTATTCACCATGGAGGAGTCCAAAGAAGCTTCAGAAGCTCCCCTAGCCTACCCTTGGTGGTCAAGGGTCAAGTTTAAGTGAAGGTGTCTATGGATCTCAAAGATTGAAGCTCAAAGTGCATTCACATCCCCCAACATGACTATGGTGATAGAGAACAGTTGTACTACCAACATCAAAATCACAAGGGAATTCTAGGGTTGAGAAGGATACAACAGATCCAACAACACAGCCATGCCAGCCAGCACGATTGTGCCAAGAAGACCCCAGCATAGCTGTGCCACCAAAACATTTATGCTAGCCTAAGTTAGAACACCTATTCCAATATTTATGTAGCACGGTATGGTGGGTAAGTCCCCAACCTACCCAACGTACCATGCTACCCAACACAATTGTGGTCGTGCTACCTAGCCTCCACTATGATCATGCTACCCATCACAGTTGTGCTTCCTAGTAAGACCGTGCTACAAACTCTCACTACCCCAAATCAACCTGACTTTTTCCACTCTGCCAGCACATCTGTTCCCTCTCAACACAATCATTCTACCCTTTTCGCACAACAGTTGTGTTGCCCAATATGGTCGTGCTGCCACCCAAACCCTACATTTTTCTACACCGATTTTCCCAAACTACCCCACTTAACCTAGTGCTTCCCTGCCACCTATATATCCCTAGGTGGTGGCTGTAGCACAAGGTTACACTTCCCTAAAAATCATTTCTACCCTACATGATTATCCAAGGACATCCTTTTGGATCTAAGGGATCTAGAGGGGGGTGAATAGAGCTACAATTTTTTTCACAAAATAGATTAGACCTTCAAATTATATTAATTAGGAGCAAAAGCTTAATGGTGATTTGAGGTCCTATCTAACAAGCATTGCAAGGATGACAAATATTGATAGCAAACACTTGAGAAAGGGATGTAGAGTGGTTCCACACGTCAAACTAGAAGTGAGTCAATCCAATACCTAGAGAGGTCAACCTCTAGGACTTTGCAAGTGCTTTTTTCTATTATATCACCACAGATATTTATAACAATAGACCACCAAAGGACTTACCCATCCAACCACAAGGAGATCTCCACCTTAATAAGGAACTTACCCACTTAGATTGAGTCTTTAGCCTTCACAAGGTCTTACCCACTCAAGCTCAAGTCTTCCGCCTTGAAGGACTTTGCTTCTCCTCATAGATCTTCAGCCTTTGCCTTCTCCTTCACTTGGAGAAGATCACCACCTCTTTGACACCCTTGAATAGGACCAGCTATATCTCCTTCTTCACTCAATGGATCTTGTTTCAACTTTTCTTCATGAGAGAAGGGGAAAGGGAAGTGGTGGAGCTCTATTATAATAATCCTAACTCACTCACAAATCATGAAATGATATGTAAATTAGAGAGAGAAATTGGCTCAAGGAGTAGTAGCACACTCAACTATAGCAAGGACCTTGAATGTAGTGAATGAGAAAACTTGGAATGAACTCCAAGGGGTCCTATTTATAGTTGGGTGTGCTCCCTTGAGTTGGGGAACACTTAGGGCCGAAATATAGCCATTTTTTCTCAAGGGAACATATCTATTTTTGTCCAAACAAGTCACCAATGGTTAGAATCACGTTTTCTATGTTTATCATACAGTACATTCAGTCGAGTTTGAATAAAGGTAACTCGACCGATTGACTAAAAGACAAACCCAATTTTCAAACTATCGGTCGAGTTTGTCCTGGGAAACTTGACCGATTAGCCAAAATCGCATTTGGTCAGTAAGCCATTTGGTCGAGTTCTATGAATGCACAACTCGACCGATGCATATCATTATAAAATCAATCCATGGGATCGATTGAGATTGAAACTCGACCGATCAAAAGTCTGTGATCAATTTTTTAATTTGACTAAAAGTGATTAAAACTTGGTACTAAGTGTCCCACATATTTTTCTTATCTTAGTTACAAGTCATATCATCAATATAAGTGATTAAAAAATTCTTCTAAGGTCGTTTGAAGGGATTTCCTTATTAGCACACTTGCATTGCTTTTGACTTGAACTTTGACAAGCTAGGGCTTGTCCAAATTGATCCTTTTCATGTACCTAAAACATGAGATCAATCTTGAATACACATATTAGATACATATGAATGGAATGGTTGAGTTGTTATCAAAATATGGACAATGTATAACCTCTAGGTCAACATTCTCCTCCTTTTTGACAACCACAAACCATTCCTCAAACATATTGAAAAGGATATTGAAATTATACCTTTGCCTTGTGAATTAGGGGGATTCAAGATTTGAACAATGTTGATTGCTCCCCCTCAATCTATGCTTACTTTAACCTGCATAGTTAGTCTTTCTACACAAAGCAATATAACATGCATGTACTAATGGTCCTTTAGCAAGTTGCATGATAAAGCATATAATGAACAAGAAAAGGATCAATAAGCAATAATAACAATATGATTGAGTTTCAAGACATTGAATTCCTCTCCCCCTTTTTGACATTATCAAAAAGTAAGGGGGGGGGGTAGAAGAGCATACAAACAAGTCTTCTCCAAACACAACCAAGTAGATATTCAAACATGCAATCTCATAACATATATCGAACAGAGATGAGAGAAACACACAAGCTAGGTCTCGATGAAAGCTAAAGATAAAATATTACACCTCAAATCATGTGCCCAGATGTTTTTAATACAAAATAGCCTAGAAAGATATATATGATCAGCAAACTAGACTAAAAACTAAGAACATTTAGACATCTAAGCTATCTATATACACAACATCATCATCATCCTCAACATCAGGCTCATAGTCATCATATCCATTTAAAGGTGCAATAGCATCACATTCATCACCAAAGTCACCAGTGAAGCCATTAGATCCATCACCATCATCCTCGCCATCACTAGCATTATCATCAGCATCAGTAGTCTCATCATCAGCCTGGTTCGACATCTCCTCATCCACAGAAGGTCTGAAGTGAAGATCGGGCCAACGAGCATTCTGCTCATCCCAAGTCATACTAAGAGAATAGAGCTCATTGTCCTGAGGGAAGGAAGGAGAAGAATTTCCAAGACTGGCAAGCAGAGTGGCCAAGGGGCCAGCAGGTAGCGGCAGGATGACTGGAGTAGGTCTACCAGTAGCAGAGGGTGTGGGAGCAGCAGCGGAAGGCTCAGGTGCATCATAGAAATGATTTTATGCATAGGATACATAATCACTACCGGGGTATGGTTGGTAGGTGGGGTATGGGTGTGCATGGGACAAGTTCATGTTAGACATGATTGAACATAAATCCTAATGTAGATGCTCTTGGACCTGGAGGTTGTATGCCTATTGGGGTATCATATAACCTATGAGGGCTTCATTGGTCACATGGAATGAGGTACGGCTAGGTCGGGTAGGCTGAGGAGGTGGAGGAGCTCGGGTTGAGGTAGAGGTAGGTGTAGCTGAGGTAGAGGCAGAGGGTGAGGCACCGGGTGTGGTGGAGGAAAAGATAGGCACATATTTCTGAATAGTGGTCTCACTGATACACACTCCCTTCCAGGCAGGTTTTTAATGGAAGTCAGAGAAGAGTGATTTCTCAGTGGCAAACTGGAAAAGACCACATATCAGGGTAGGATAAGGAGGATGGGTGCCATGGGTGTTCTTTCTAGAGTCAAAGCAAGTCATGTGGTGGAGGATGTATCTAGAACACTTGACTCCGACATTCTCTAAGAGGTAGTATATTATGATAGTAGTGTTTTCTGCAATATCTGTTTCATTTTTCTTTGGATGGATGTTACAGTTAACAACTAGGGCTAATATATGCTTCTTGAGATCTAAGAAGGAGGAGGGTAGGGTGCTATTCTTCTTATAGGCAACCTCAAGTTTCTTCAAGTAACGATGGATGTCAGGAAGAGTGATCTATTTTTCTTGTAGAAACCTTCGGGGTCCAGTATGTCAAAATACTCACCATAATCCTTACGCCAGGTATCATTCTCATCGGCTCCTGAAAAGAAGATATTTAGGATATCCTCTGAGATTTGAAATTTCTTCCCAACGATCACAGAAGTAAGGATAACTTGAGTATTCAGAGGGGGTACAAGGGAGTCATAATTCCAATGCAAATTTGCATAGAATTCATGAACGGCTTTCATGCTAGACATTGAATTGTGAAAGCACTCATGCTCGACAGCCAGGGCAGATAGGTGATGAACTTGGAGCAACCTCGCCACTTGATCGATGATGGCTTGACACCTAGGTCTAGGCTAAAAAAGGGCTCAAAATGGAAAAGAACTCCTAGGAATAAGGTCCTTATACCGATTTACAACCTCAATTGAGACAAAAAGGGTCTCATCAAAAGGAATCAAGCGGGAAGATGAGGAGGAGGATGGTGCATTGCTAGAGGCAGCTCTCTTCCTTCTATTTGTAGCCATGGAGGCAAGAAGGAGAGGAAGAAGATATAAAACACACAAACTAATCCACCAAAAACATTCACACGCCTAGGTTAAGCTAGGAGGAAGGTCTAGGAAGGTCTCCCTAGGTCGAATAAGGGTTAGGTTAGGGAAGGGAAGGTCGAGGGTTGAGATCTTAGGGATAGAAGGAGTGGAATCGGTCGATCATTCTCTAGTTGAGAGGGAGAATAGTTGAACGAACCCAACTTAAGTTGGCTTCAACTCGACCAATTGGTCCTTTTTAAAAATCTCTCAGCCATGGATCGGTCGAGTTTGTCCTGGGGAAACTCGACTGATGGTCAACCTGACCTAAAACCATCAAACTTACTTTCTATCCATTTGAACGCTAGTTAAATTTATTTTCAAGTCCATTATGTATATTGAACATACTTAGGCACATATCACTCATCATTGGGTACTATTTTGCGATAAAACAAGCTTTTGCAAAAAGTACCCAAAAATAAGGCAATATGAACAAGAAAAACCAATTTTAAGCATATTAGCAAGCAAAAATGATCAAGATAGATGCAAAACATATAGGATAGATGAATACTAGCTAGAAGGCATATCAAATTCATTAAAAGAAGATATAAGCAATTTTGATCTAATAAAATTAAATAGCTCTCTAGCTATAGGTTTAGTGAAAATGTCTGCCAACTGATTTTCCGTGTCCACATGCGTGATATAAATATCCTTCTTGGCAATGTGATCATGAAGAAAGTGATGGTGAACCTCTATATGTTTAGCTCTACTATACAATATAGGATTGTAAGATAAGTTAATTGCACTAGTATTATCACATTAGATAGGAGAAGCATCAAAATGAATGTTAAAGTCTTGGAGCATTTGCTTCATCCATAGGACTTGGGTTCAACAACTCCTGGCTATAATGTACTGAGCCTCAGTGGTTGATAATGCGATGATGCTCTGTTTCTTAGAGAACCAAGACACCAAGCATGGTCCTAGGAGGAAACAAGTACTACTTGTGCACTTTCTATCAATCAAGCAGCCTACATAATCGACATCACTATAGGCAGTAAGAGTAAAATCCCTTGACTTGGGATACCATAGTCCAAAATTTTGATTTTTGGCTAAGTACCTTAGAATCCTCTTAACATCTATAAGATGAGATTTCTTAGGATTTGATTGAAATATAGCACACAAGCCAACACTAAACATTATGTTAGGTCTAGAGGCAGTTAAGTAAAGTAAACTTTCAATCATACCTCTATAGAGCTTCTCATCTACCTTTTCACCTTCTTCATCTTTATCAAGTTTGGCGATGTTTGACATGGGTGTGTCCATTGGCTTGGTATTCTCCATCCCAAAGCGCTTAAGTAGTTCTCTTGTGTACTTGCCTTAGTCGATGAAGCTCCCATCTTTTGTTTGTTTGATTTGAAAGCCGAGGAAGAATGTGAGTTCACCCATCATACTCATCTCAAATTCAATCTGCATAAGATCACTAAATTCTTTGAAAAGATCATAGTTAGTTCTGTCAAAAATAATATCATTAACATATATTTGAATAATAAGAAAATTGTTAGAAGTGTGTTTTAGAAACAAGGTAGAATCCACTTTTCCCATGATATAACCATGATCTAACAAAAAGTTTTGTAATTTCTCATATCAAGCCCTTGGTGCTTGTTTAAGTCCATAGAGAGCTTTTTGCAACAAATAAACATGGTTAGGTAGACTACCATGTTCAAAGCCCGAAGGTTGTGCAACATACACTTCCTCCTCAATTGTACCATTCAAAAACACACTTTTAACATCCATTTGATACAAAAGAACGTTTTTATGACTAGCAAAAGCAAGCAACATACGAATGGACTCAAGTACAACTATAGGTACATATGTTTAATCAAAGTCAATACCTTTTGGTTGATTGTGGCCTTGAGCCACTAACCTTGCTTTGTTTCTTATCACTTTGCCGCTTTCATCTAAATTGATGCGGTAGACCAATTTGGTGCCAATGATCTTTCTATCACTTGGTCTTGGCACAAGGGTCCAAACTTTGTTCTTCTCAAATTGTTCCAGCTCCTCATACATAGCTAGAATCCATTCTTCATCCCCAAGGGCTTCCTTGACATCTTTAGGCTCTAGTTGTGAGATGAAGGTGTTGTTGGCTTGTTCTTTGTTGAATGCAACCCATGTCTTCACTCTCTCAAATGGATCACCTAAAATCATCTCCTTAGGATGATTCTTTGCAAATTGGGGAGTTGTATCCTTTGTTTCATCATCTTTGTCTTCTTCTTGAGAAGCCACCTCTTTTCCCTTTTGGGTGATGTTGAGTTCTTTAAGGATAGGAATCACTTCATCTGCAACATCATCATTTGAAACAATATCTTTGGGAATAAAGGGGTTAGTCTCAATTCACTTTACATTAATAGATTCTTTGACCTTAGTAAGATCAACATTATAAACTTTGTATGCCTTGCTAGTAGTGCTATAGCCGAGAAAGAAAACCTTATATGATTTCAGATCAAACTTGTCAAGAGAATATTTTATATTCAAAACAAAACAAGGGCATCTTAAAACATGGAAATCCTCGATAGAAGGCTTCCTACCACGCCATAGCTCATAGGGGGTTTTCTTAAGCGAGGGATGAGTGAAAACATGATTTTGCACAAAATAAGAGGTAATGATAGCTTCAACCCAAAACTTCTTAGGAGTATCATACTCAAGAAGCATGGTCCTATCCATATCGTATTGGGAGATATTCTTCCTCTCTACAACCCCATTTTGTTGAGGTGTTCGAGGTGAAGAAAAGTTGTGTGCAGAACTTGATTCTTGACAAAAATGCTCAAAAAGCTCATTTTCAAAATTATCCCCCATGGTCACTACGGATGGAAACAATCCGGCAAGAATCTTCATTCTCAACTTGTTTGCAAAAACTAGAGAAAACATCAAGCGCATCACTCTTTGAAATGAGAAATAAGGTCCAAGTATATCTAGAGAAATCATCGACAATAAAAAGGCAATATTTGGAACCACGAAATGATTGCATTTTCATTGGCCCAAATAGATCAATATGAAGAAGCTCAAGAGCTCTCTTAGTGCCAAGGACTCCTTTGGATTTGAAGGAGGACTTGGTTTGATTTCCTTGTGTACATGGTTGGCATTCCTCATCCTTTTCAAAATCCAATTTAGGAAGTCCCTTGACTAAGCCCTTATTGCTCAACTTCTTTAATTGATTCATATCTACATGACCAAGCCGGCGGTGCCAAAGAGAAATATCATTCGAATTAGCTACAAGGCATCTACCGACCACATGCTTAATAGAGTTAAGAACAACAACATAAAGATAACCACTTCTAGTTCCCTTATATATAACTTGGTAGGTGAGGGAATCTAGAATCAAAAATTCAAAAGCAGTAAATAGTACAAGGTAACCATCATCACAAAGTTGACTAACACTTATTAAATTGTGATGTAGGCCATCCACAAAAAGAACATTCTTGATGCATAAGGATTCACCTACATCACCCTCACCTTTGACTTTACCTTTCTTGTTGTCCCCAAAGGTGACATATCCTCCTTTCTTCTTTGTGAAATTGTTGAAATGTCTTATGTCACCAATCATGTGCTTAGTGCAACCACTATAAACAATACATCTATCTTTTCCCTACAAGAAAGGAGAATGTCAGTTCCCAACTCAAACTTTGGGATCCGGAGTTAGGTTGGGGACCCATTTCATCTTTGGGTTGGTCCCCTTAGGCTTGTAAGGACAATAAGTGGAATCATGATCATCACATTTACAATAAGAACAAACCATAGGATTCTTAGTGCCCAAAGATTCTCCTAAAAAGAAAGAGATCTCCTTGATCTTTTTCTTACCTTTGGCCTTACTCTTGCCCTTTGAGGCTCCCCCTAAAAATCCCAAACCACTAGTACAACTTTGTTTAGTAGAATGATCAAGGATTTCATTTAGGGAGTTCTTCCCTATGAGGAATTTCTGCATGGATGCTCTCAATCTATGGTTATCATCATTCAAAGAAACAATAGTAGAAGATAAACTAGATATGTCATCCCTAGCATGCAAAAGATCAGCCTGAAGACATAAAGCTTTATTAAGATATGAATCCTTTTCAAGAGAGATAGAAGCAACATTAACACTAGGCAACAACGGTCTAAAAGATAGATCATTTACTTGACTAAGAAACCTAACATTTATAGATTTTATCATTTGAATCTATTTGAGATAGACATCTCTCTCTTCTCTACGAGCATCAATAAGAAACTTAAATTCAACATTTTCAATTTTAAGCAATTCAAGTTCTTTTAGGCAATTTTTGTTCTCTTAAGATTTTCAATGTTTATAAGGTAGATACCATTATCAACTTCAACCCCATTGTAGTGAAGTTCAAGATCAAGGTATTTCCATTGCAAATTATCAATACTCTCAAGGTTGGTTTTCTCATTCAATTTCAAAATTTGAAGCTTAGCATAAAGATCATCAATAATTTTTCCTAACCGTTTTCTTTTAGATTTACATTTAGAAAAAGAAGAACGGGTAGTAATAAGAATGTCAATAATAGCTTCTGTAGGCAATTAATGCAAACTTACCTCACTTACCTCACCAATGTCTTTACTTGTATAGGCCACGAGAGCAAGGCAACACTCTCCATCTTCTTCAGAGCTAGAGCTGCTTGAAGATGAAGCTTCCCAGGCTGCATGAGCTGCATTCTTATGTCTCTTCTCCTTCTTATCCTTCATCTTGTGCTTGCTCTCCTTCTTGTAATCCTCTTCTTTCCTTGATCTTCTCTTGTGGTGAGACTTTCTTGACTTTGGGCATTCACTCTTGTAGTGCCCCTTTTGACCACATTTGTAACATCTTGGAGTAGAGGAGGAGGAGGCTTGCTTTCCCTTGAAGTGCTTACCGTTAATGTAGTTGGCTTCATGCTCACTAGGGCCTTCATCTTCACTAGAGGAGGAGGGAGAAGTCTGAAAAACAAGTGGTTGTTGATGGATGATAACCTCCAGTTGTGATTTGAAAGCACTATCTTTGATCTTCTTAGCTTCCTTCTCTTCTTGCTTAGCTTCTTCTTCTTACTTGTCAAGTCTAGGCTCATGGGCTTGAAGATTGTCAATGAGTTCTTCAGTTGGGATGTCACCAAGGCCCCTCACTTATTAAATGGAGGTGACCTTTGACTCCCATATCTTTGGAAGAGATCTCAAGATCTTTGAGTTGATGACACCTCTATCCAAAGTGTTGCCCAATGCAGCCATCCTGTTGATGATGACATTGAGCCTTGAATATATCTCCGCAATGCCTTATTTCTTTCCCATCTGGAAGTTATCTAGGAGGTTGTTAAACATATAGATCTTTTCCTCCTTGACTTGCTTTGTGCCTTCATATGTGATGCACATCTTGTCTCAAATCTCATAGGCAGTGTCCCATGATGAGATCTGATTGAACTCCGTGGGAGTGAGGGATGTGTAGAGGATGCTAATGGCCTTTGCATTGAGTTGAGCCTACTTGAGAGAAGCTTCACTCCATGTAGAAACAACTCTAGTTGGCTCCTTGTAAGGTGTGACCATCACCTTCCACATATCAAAGTTCATCCCTTGAATGTAGAACTCCATTTGTCTCTTCCAATAGAGGAAGTTGGTGCCGTCAAAGATCAGATGACGCATGGAGAAGCCTCACTCTAGGTTGAGTGAACCAAGTAGGTTGTCACCCATCTTCTCATCTCGTGGGAGATTTTTGGAGAAGATCCTTGGCTTTGATACCACTTGTTGGATCTAAGGGCTCTAGATGGGGGGGTGAATAGAGCTACAAATTTTTTCACAGAATAGATTAGACCTTCAATTTATATTAATTAGGAGCAAAAGCTTAATGAAAATTTGAGGTCCTATCTAACAAGCATATCAAGGATGAGAGATATTGATAGCAAGCACTTGACAAAGGGATGTAGAGTGGTTCCACACTTCAAACTAGAAGTGAGTCAGTCCACTACCTAGAGAGGTTAACCTCTAGGACTTTGCAAGTACTTTTATCTATTATATCACCATAGAGATTTACAAAAATAGACCACCAAAGGACTTACCCATCCAACCACAAGGAGATCTCCACCTTAACAAAGAACTTATTCACTTAGCTTGAGTCTTCAGCCTTCACCAAGGTCTTACCCACTCAAGCTCAAGTCTTCTACCTTGAAGGACTTTGCTTCTCCTCTTGGATCTTCAGCCTTTGCCTTCTCCTTCACTTGGAGAAGATCACCACCTCTTCAACACCCTTGAAGAGGACTAGCTACAAATCCTTCTTCACTCGATGGAGCTTGCTTCAACTTTTCTTCATGAGAAAAGGGGATAGGGAAGTGGTGGAAGATTGAGAGCTTTACATGCAAAAAGGTGGAGCTCTCTTACAATAATCCTAACTCACTCATAAATCACAAAATGATATGTAAACTAGAGAGAGAAAGGGTCTCAAGGAGTAGTAGCACACTCAACTATAGAAAGGACCTTGAATGTAGTGAATGAGCAAACTTGTAATGAACTCCAAGGGGTCCTATTTATAGATGGGGCCTCCCTTGATTTGGGGAACACTTAGGGACAAAATATAGCCATTTTTGCTCAAGGCAACAAATCTATTTTTGTCCAAACAAGTCATCAATGGTTAGAATCACTTTTTCTGCATTTTCTGTACAATACATTCAATCAAGTTTCAATAAAGGTAACTCGACCGATCGGCTAAAAGAGAAACCCAATTTTCAAAGTATCGGTCGAGTTTGTCCTGGGAAACTCGACCAATTAGCCAAAATCACATTTGGCCAGTAAGCTATTTGATCAAGTTCTGTGAATGCACAACTCGACTGATGCATATCATCAGAAGGGATCAGTCGATATTGAAACTTGACCGATCAACAATCTATGATCAATTTTCTACTTTGACTAAAAAGTGATTAAAACTTGGTACTAAGTGTCCCACATATTTTTCTCATCTTAGTTACAAGTCATATCATCAGTACAAATGATTACCAAATTCTTCTAAGGTCATTTGAAGGGATTTCCTTATTAACACACTTGCATTCTTTTGACTTGAACTTTGACAAGCTAGGGCTTGTGTAAATTGATCCTTTTCATGTACCTAAAACTTGAGATCAATCTTGAATACACATATTAGATACATATGTTGAGTCAATATCAAAATATGGATAATGTATAACCTCTAAGTCAATAGATCCTACCTACTCCCATCTACCTCCACCTCATTTCCATCCTCCCTCAAATCAAAACGTTAGTTTTCTAGGGTTTTGGCCATCATCCACCACCTTTCCATTCCATCTATCCATATTGGGAGAAGAAGGGCGTTCTCTAACAGCTAGGAGGTGCAGAAAGGAGGAGTCCTCACTAGGTTTCATGGACATCTACTACTCTACCCCTTCTTTATCTAATTTTGTTTTGTTAGAGTAGGTAATCCACTTAGGTGGGCTGTTTGGAGCTTTTACATGACTTTGATTCCATGTTGGGTGAAATAACTTGTAAACTCTATAATTTCATATAATGATGATTGCCTTCAACTTTTATCTTATTTCCCATGCTTCTTCTTGTGGTTTATGCATGAAAACATGGATCTCTTGTTGATTTGTGCATCATACCACTTAGGCTCTAGGAAAGAATGTCTTATATGTGACCATCTTAGGTATTTCTCATAGGTCCAACTAGTGATCCAAGATAAAACCCTATCTTCCTACATACATATCCCCTCTCTTACTTCTAAGTGGAAGATTTAAGTAACTAATGTAGGAGTACTTAGTGCAATTGCCTAGGAGTTTCCTAAAGGCTATATTTGAGTGATATGAGGTGAAACACCCTCACATCGACTCTCCATTCCTATCCTTGACTCCCAATTTTCCTAAGAACACCTACTTTAGAAACCTAGACTTTCTAAAGCCTATTAAATTTTACCTAAGCCCTAGTTCAACTGAGCCTTGTAAGGTTGGATAGGGTGTGCAAGGGTGTAGTTCCCCTTCACACACCTTATACCATCCATGTCCAACTAGTAGCTCAGGTTATGTAAAGACCCCATCCCCATATCATCCCCAATTAAGGTGGATTGAGAAGGCAAGGGACATTATCATACATACATGATCAAGGTTTAGCGACTAACCAATAATAGCTAATAATTTCATTAAATGGAAAAGAGTTTGGTAACAATATTGAGATAGAATCACCACTAAGGAGCTACATGAAATGGAATTCTAAATGTTTGCAAAAAGAAACAAATACTATCTATCTGAATCCTCCATAATAACTTTAGATCTTTTCTTTTGGTGTCTTCTTCTTTGGATGTCCATCTTTCATCGTACTTGCACTTTAACCTAAAATGTGTGAAATAAAGTGAGACCAATTTATCAAGATATACTGAGTATGTGAGGGAAGAAAAATATTCACATGTAGGTGTAACAACATATTCAACCATAAAAACATTCAAGTATTTTTAATTGCAATCTAATTAGAAAAATTCAAAAAACACGAAAGCCGACAAGACGAGTAGTCATAGGTGTAACCGCATACCTTTCTCAAAGATGAATTATAGTCCAAGTAAACAAAAGTAGCTGTTATCAACCAAGAAACCACCCTAAAGTTAATGCATAACACCCAACTGTTACTATATTGTCCAAAAACTATCATTAAGACTAATTGGGGTTCCAAGTTATGAATTTGGGGGTCCAATTAGGGTTTTATTATGGTCACACTTCCAAAACCCTAAGTAACATACTTTAATGCCTTTTAACTCAGGAAACCATAACTTTTGTATCATATAAATTCTAATCTCAAATAGATCCAAGATGTCTTTTTTATCCAAAAAGATTAGAATTTATCTATTAAAATAATTTAGACAAGTTATGATCATTAAAACTAAGAAATTAGGGTTTCCATGTATTTATTACATTAAATTTAGCAACTTTATGCACTTTTGGAATTCGAGTTATAATTAGGTTCTAAAACTAATTTTATTGAATTCCTTGTATTTATCAAAAAAATGCACTACTTATTTTCCATATTTGGATATTCCTACCATTTTATATATATTTTACAAAATGAAATTCTTTAGACCAATCACAACTCGCCACATTTGCGACTGACTGGTCCAAGACACGCTGGAGCGGGGCAATGGTCGAGCCAATCTTCTTGTGCCACACTGGCACCTTGGTCCATTCACTTAGATGAGAAAAGAAAGGGAAAAAGGTCTGGAATGATCCTTACCTCACTACGGCCAGTCAGGGGTAGAGTGTAACCTCACCACATATTGTCTTCTTCCTCTACACATTCTTGAGCAGGCTCTGGCAAGTCAACATGAAGGTTGAATCTAAGAAGTGGTGGCTCTGAGAAATAGGTGAGTGTATGGTCTTCTTCACCTTGTCTTTCTAGACTCGACTGTGGCCTCCAATTGCACAGAGATATCTGGATAGAGAGGAAGGGTATGTCTACCTTCAACAGGGTGTTGAGTAGAGAACGAGAGAGAGCAGGGTTGGGATTATAATTGGTGATTGGGCAACATACCTATGCTCTAGTAAAACTCATGAAGTGTTTATACATCTTGTATAGGGGCTCTACCCCTTTATATAACTCTTTCTATGGAGGACAGGGCACCGATTGGATTAAAGTTGTGGGGAGATATTCAATAGCCTTCCAAAGGGGGTAAGTTCTAGGAGAGGCTGGCTCAAAATCATTTCCTGATGATAATGGAAAGGTTTCTAGATCTACACATGGATCAGAAAGAGAGAAAAGCAAGAAGTGAAAAGGGAACCAGACGACTCCTGATTTCCTTATTTGTCAAAGGTAGGAGATGGTCTTTTGACCATTGATCCTTGATCGTACGACCACCAGTGTCTGAGCTCAATAATAGAAGGGCCAACTTATTTGATGAATAATATGAAAAATAATACATTGCTATTTTAACCCTTTCACTTAAGGAAAAAGTAAATAATTCATATCTCTCTTTCCTCTTCACCAAGCAATCCCAAATTTTAAATGAAATTCTTTAGCACTTAAATGTCGGTGGACAATATTTGATACCAAAATACAAAATTTATTACTACTTTTATTTTCCACTAAGTCAACCTTTTATTTGAATAATTTAAGGCACTAATTAATCCCTTTTTTATATCTTAAAATGGCAAACTATCCTATATTAATGTGTTTTCTCATTGAGTTTTGACCAAATCCAATTCATTTGTTTCCTTCAACATCTTTTTTCTAGAAAAATCCACATAATTCCATATTCAAAATCCCAATTGTCCATTACCCTTAGTAATTCTTTCATTATTGGATTTTCCTCTCTTTATTTATCCAATATCTATTAATGGATTATTGAAAAAAATAAAACCACAAAATCCATTTCAAAGGAGAAATTTAATTTTAAATGCATACTTTAAAACAAGGCATACCAAGATTTATAATACATCCTTAACAATTCAATATTTACATTCATATACATGTGTAAATACATGTGATAAGCCATGCTATAACAAGGTAACACCATATCATTTATCATGTTGTTTCATTTAACAATCTAGAATGATGGGATACCATTTCCATAACATGACTCCCCAACTTGTATTCTATTTATACCCCCAAATGACCCACACCTTCATGAATTGCTTAAAACCCAGTTTTCCCTCTTTCTAGTTAATACTTGCTTAGTTACTTGCCTTATTTGCATTCTAAGCTAGTTAATTTGCTCCTGATAGTTATGTCTTGATAGAGTAGATAATGTATCTTAGTGCTTTCTTGTGTTAATCTTAGATAGTTAGTGGTAGTCTAGGTCCTTTACTTCTCTAGTTGCCTAAATTGCTAGTTAGTGTAGTGTATCTCTTGCTTTGCTCTTCTTAGTCTAAATTTCTTTCTTCATACTTAGTTGCCTTTCTTGCTAATTAGAACTAAACTGCCTCAGGTTAACACATGTTTTGATTGATTATTCCCTTGAATTTCTTACTTGTACAACTTTCATGTAATCAAGAAAATCCCCAAACAAACCCTTGAACCCTAGACTATGCTTTAGAAACCTAGACAAAACTAACTTAGCTCTAGCTCCCCCTCTCCCTTAGATTGCACCTTAACTTTCCCCTTCGATAACACAGCCTCATGAGCCTGTGGGTTAGTGTGTTACTCTATGTGGGTGTGCCTTTTAGGGTCTTATAAATCTTGGAAGATACCAATTGTGTTAAAGATAGGGGCACATCCAATCAAGATTCAATTGATTGGGTGAACCCCGAGGCAAAATCACACTAAGCTTTCTGGCAATGTCACCAAGAAAAAAGGCACTCAGACTAGCTAGTTAGTTTATCATTACTTTTCCTACTTCCCTCATTATTTATACTCTTTATTCCTTTTTTTTTACTTTTATATGCTTGTCTTCTAACTTAGGTTCTGTTGTTTGGTTGTTCCTTGTAGAGGTGACAACTGTGCATGCTTGGGCTTCGTTCATTTTCTGCTCACTTGTTCCCAATAGACCCTGAGATAGGAAGAAGGAAACATCAACATTGGTGCAAGAAACACCAAGAGACTGAGATGGGAGATAGGGATGCTCACAACCACGAGAGGGAGGCACATGTCCCTCTAGGGCCTCCACCACCCAAGCCGCTTCATGACTAGTTTATGCCTGGAAATTAACCTATCCAATCAACACTAGTGTGGACCAAATGTTGCATCAATGGCTCTCCATTCCACCGTATCTCCTTGGATTGCTCCATACTTTCTATGGATATGAGAATGAGAATCCGTACAAGCACATAGATTCTTTTTGGAAACTTGCTCTACTTTTAGTTCCCTATGACCATAGATGACTCTATTTGCCTCAACATGTTCCTTTTGTCTCTTAAGGACAAGGCACAAGGGTGGTACTCTTCAAAGACATAAATTGTCACATGGGAGGCAACGAAGAATGTGTTCCTAAGGAAGTTTTATCCTATTGTTGAGTTGAACTAGATGAGGAGACAGATTACCCCCTTCATCTAAAAGGAGACTGAGCAATTCCATCAAATTTGCGAGAGGTTCTAAAATCTTCTATCAGAATGCACACATCATTAAGTGCCTATCAAGAAGTTGGCCCAATCTTTCTACACTTTCCTTTCTGAAATTGGTCAAACATTTGTTGAATCATCTTATGGTGGAGCATTCGTTTCCAAGCCCACAAAAGATTCATCACCCCTCTTTGATCATTTGGCTAAAAACTCCCCTCATAGTGCTTCTATTGTGGATGTGCATTGTGATAGAAACTTGCCCGCTTCACCCCCCTCCACAAAGATGAATCCTATTTGAAAATTATGAAGAATTTAGTAGACATGATGAATCTAATGAAAACTCTAGTGAGGGGACTTCTAGCCATTCCACTAACTCTATGAAGGCTCTTTGTGAAGAAGTGCAAGATTTGTAATATTTTTTTGGGAAGAGGAACAACCAAGGTCCCATGTCAAAAACCTACACATTAGAGTGGAGAAATCACTCAAAATTCTTTTAGAATAAAGTAGAAGAAGGATAAGGACATGCAAGACAATATAAAGGGTCAAAGTACAACTCCAAGTTTGAAGAATAGGTTTTTGGGAAGTTGAGGAGATTTGATGGTGTGAAAAAAGATGTGTCTACTCAAGGACAAAATATTATATAGATAGAGAAAATGATTGATCAAATTTCTCTATCTCTTGTTAGACATGAAAAGGAAAGGCTTCCTTCCCAAACATTGGTGATCCATAATAGTGTTGGTGGAACCATGGGTGCTCCTCAAGGAACCTATGGTCCACAACAAGGGCAAGTGCCTACATTGCAACAATACCAAGGGCCTCCAAATCCATATGCTCCTCACTCTCACAACTTACCAACAACTACCAATATGCTCCACCTCCACAACATTCATACCAACAACCTTAAAATTAATATCATCCCCCCTGCACAACAACCACCATAAAAACCTCCATATCAAACACAAATCATTCCCAAAAACCCAAATCCCCCACACCAAAGGCCACCACATCAAGGATCACGACATCCATCACAAAATTCCTCCATTTCCACCCATGAGCAAGTGAAGGTCGTGATTGTGTTGAGAAGTGGGAAGACTTTGGAGCAACCAAAGTATAGATCAGTTGATGGTTTTGTGAGCGAAGATAGAGTGATACAGTTATGCATGCTGATGATATTGTGATTAGAAGTCAATCTTATACTATGATAATGGATGATCATATTGTGATTCAAGTGATGTCGCTTGATGATTACGATGATGTGAGCAAGTCAGGTGCACAAATACCTCCTTTTCATGGAAACTTTCAAGCAAGTGAGAATCAACATTCCTTTGTTATATTCCATTAAGAAAATTCCCTCTTATGCAAAGTTTCTAAAAGACATATGCACTTTTGATAGGAAGACAACTGGAAGAATGCCAAAGCAACTCAAGCTCACTAAACAAATGAGCTTCATTCCACATCATACTACACCAAAGAAGAAAAAAGATCCTAGTGCCCGTATCATTCCTTGCTACATTGGAGCACACCTCATAGACCAAGATCTTCTTGACTTGGGTTCCAATGTGAATCTAATGCCCTATTCTGTGTATGCTGAATTGAACTTGGGACAACTGGAGTTGGAAAACTGCACCTTTCAATCGACCTTCCATTCTACAAAGATGCCTAAGGGAGCATCGATGATGTGTTAGTGAGGCTTGATGATGACATATCTACTTTCTTTCCCTCTAATTTTATTGTGCTGGATATGGAAAAAGACATCAAAAAAATGCTTATCATTTTAGGGAGACCATTTTTGTTGACAGTTGATCTAGTGATAGTATGTGAGAACCGGTACCATGTATGTGACTTTCATGCACATGAAGATCCGACTGAGCATCTTCAAACCATTACCAAAGCCGAGGTAATATTTTCTATTGAGGAAGTTTTTTATCTTGTTGATTGTCTTGAAGAGATTGTATAAGAATGCCTACCTTCATGGACTAAAACCTCCAAAAAAGGAGATGTCTAGGGCCTATTGTTGAGATGCTTGGAAATGACATTGTTGAGGAGAATAAACTCTCATTAGTCTCCACTAGTGAAGACCTCCCATCTATTTGTGAGAAACATTTGAAGAATTCTATCGAGTACCCTCATGTTGTGGAGCTTAAATACTTTCCCAAAGGTTTGAAGTATGCATTTCTTGGTTCAAATGCACTCTCCCGATGATCATTTCTTCTATTCTCTCTTTGAACCAAGAAGATGCTCTCATTTCTTTCTTGAAAAGTAATATTCAAGCCATTGGATGATTTATTGTTGATTTGAGGGGTGTAGACCCCTCCATTTGTGTCCATAGGATCTATCTTGTAGATGATGCAAGGATGACCCATAAAATGCAAAGAAGTTTGAATGCTAAGTTGAAAGAGGTTCTCTCTCAAGAGGTAGTAATGTTGCTTTATATCCAGATCATCTATCCCATTTTAGCTATCCTTGGGTGAGTCATGTACAAGTTGTGCCCGATAAGGGTGCAATCACCATGGACCAAAATGAATATGGAGAAATGATGTTGGTAAGAGAACAATCAAAGTGGAGGATGTGTGTGTACCACATGAAGTTATATGAGAAGACAAACAAGGACCACTTTCTCCTCCCATTCATTGATCAAATTTTGGAAAGACTTGCAGGACAAAGTTTCTATTGCTTCCTTGATGGCTACACATGGTATTTCCAAGTTGTAGTGCATCCTACAAATCAAGAGAAAACCATGGTCACATGTCCTAGTGGTACCTTTTCCAATAAAAGAATTCATTTTGGGCTTTACAATTCCCACTCTACTTTCCAAAGATGTGTCACATCCATTTTTGTTGATATGATTTATTCTTCTATTGAAGTCTTATGGATGATTTTTTAGTGTTTGGAAAGTCTTTTGATGAATCTTTGTCTCACATCACATCTTTGCTTAAAATATGTGTTGAGTCCCTTTGGTTATATGTTGGGATAAAAGTCACTTCATGGTGCTTAAGGGTATTATTCTTGGTCATAGAGTATATAAAACCAAGACTGAGGTTGAAAAGGCCAAAGTGGACCTCATTTCTACTCTAACCGTTCCTTCCACTGCAAGACATGTCCATTATTTCTTGGGGCATGTGAGTTTTTGTCTCCATTTTTTCAAAGATTTTTGAAAGATTTCTAGACCATTTTCTCATTTGCTAGAGAAGGATGTCAAGTTCAACTTTGATGAAAAATGCATTGATGCATTCAGTTACTTGAACCTTAGTGTAACATCCCTGACCTGGGTTATGTTTTAACCTTAGGTGTTTTGATTAAGAAAGATGATTATATGCTTAATCCTATATTGTGAAAAGTAATTAGGGCTCATGAGGAACTTATGTTTCAATTTTGGTCATGTTTGGACAATGTTGAAGCAATGTTTGCTTATCTTGGACTAATGTGCAAATTACCCAAGTTGAGGGGTTAACTTGAAAATTCCACATGATAAGATGTTCCTCTGATGTTGAGACATCATAAGAATGAATATGATGTAATTGTATGGTTTCCACAAGCTTGGGCATCAAGATAAAGCTTGTAGAGCAAACCTTGTGCATTAAAACCTAGATTTGGAGTAAAGTGCAATTTACCCAAAATCTAGGGTTCAATATGCAAATTACCACTTCAACAAGGTCCCTAATGTTTCTTGGCATCATGTAGAGCAAATAAAATGAGAGGGGTGCTTCATTTGAATTAAGTTCGAGGAGAGAGAATCTTGATATTAAAATAATCAAGATTAATGCCTAATTGAAACCCTAATTCGATTTAGGGAAAAAATGAATAAAAATAATTGAAGGGATTTTAACCAAAATGTTTTGGGTTGATTTTGAATAAGGATGGACGTTCCTTTGCCAAGATAAGGAACGAAAATATCCTAAGTAGGTGAAATTCCACTCACCATTATTATAAGAAAAAGAAAACCCACTCACATATGGATACTAATATAATAAGCATTAAGGTGCTTAATTTGATTTTCTTTAAATCATGGATAATGGAGAGGAATAAGAGGCAATGAAGATAGCCTCGTCCTTAAGGATTTTGAGGAGAATTTGAGTGGGAAGAGGCGGCACCAATTTTGGAATTAAATGCATTTTAATAATGCATTTTCTCTTTCATTGAATTTTTATAAAAAGACCTTTTCCTAGCCAAATGAAAGGCTATTTCGACCCCACTTCTTCTCTTAGCTTGGAAACCTACCAAGGAATCTAGGGAGGACCAGGAGGACGAACCCCAACCTGTGGGTAAGCTCTTGACCTTCGTTCTCCTTGATTTCATGGTGGAAATCGAAAATAAATTATGGATTCCTTCTTATTTCGATCTCCTCTTCAACACTAGCCAACTTTTGCAATCAAAAGCTTGAGGACGAGCCTAGGGGGAGTTGCAAGAGCTTCATCCACCATTAATGGCGTGAGCTTGGAGCTTTGGAGCTCAATTGGAGGCGGGTTTTATAACTTAAACCCTTAAACATTGCTATTGCATCAATTCTCTATGCTTTGTTGATTGATTTCTTCAATTTGATGCACTCTTGTTTCTTGCTGCAATTTCCATCAAGAACGGTTTCTGTTCTTGGTTGTTCGAAGGAAGGGGATGATGAAATCATCATATATGCTTATCCAAAGAAAATTACCAAGCAAAACCGTTTTGATAGCTACTCCAAATCGTTTTAATTTGATTGGCTATGCGGTTTCAGCAAACCGTTTAAGGGAAAACGGTTTCAAACCGTTTGGGAGAAAACGGTTTCAAGACCGTTTGAGATGGTTGACCAAGCGTTGACGGTTTGGGAATTTTGTTCCTAATTATGTAGGCGGATAACCCTCCAAATTGTAGGGATTAACTCCAAAGGAATCGAGAGTTGAAGGCCAATCAATTAGGCAATCGGATTGAATTATGTGCTGATTTTCAACCTGATTAACTTGACCTGGTTGAGAAAACGGTTTCAAGACCGTTTAATATGGTTGACCAAGCATTGACCGTTTGGGATTCCTGTTCATAATTATGTTTATTAATAACCCTCCAAATTTGAGGGATTAACTCCAAAGGAATCGTGAGTTGAAGCCTAATCAATTGGGGAAACCTAATTGGATTAAGTGCTGATTTTCAATCTGATTTAATTGAACTTTTTGGGCAAACGGTCTCAAGACCGTTTGAGTGCGTTGACCAAGCGTTGACCGTTTGGGATTACTGTTACTAATGATGTGATATAATGACTCACCGAGTTTGAGGGATTAACTCCCAAGGAATCATGAGTTGAGGGCTATTCAATTAGGCAAACCCTAATTGAAAACAGTGCTGAAATTCCAACAAGTTAAGTTGAGATTTTGGGTTGATTAGCCCAAACGGTTTCAAGACCGTTTGGGGATCACCCAAACGGTCTCAAGACCGTTTGGGGATCACCCCAAGACCGTTTGGAGGTCTGGGGTCAAGTATAGTTGACCAATTGAAGGTCCAAAGGTACTAATCATATTGCAATGTAGTGTTGATCTGTTGATCAACTCGATAGACCAATCCATGATGATTTTTCACTAGAATCCAAAGGTTGGATGGTCCAAACGGTCTCAAGACCGTTTGGTGGTCACCCAAGACCGTTTGGAGGTCTAGGGTTGAGTATGGTTAGGTGTTTGAAGGTCTAAAGGTACCAAGCTGTTATACAATGCAATGCTGATTTGGTGATCAATCCAATGATCCAAACCTTAATTGGATGGCTTGGATTTGAGTTATATGATGGGCAAACGGTCTCAAGACCGTTTGGAGGTCATCCAAACGACCTCAAAAACCGTTTGGGGTCAGGTCATACCCAATTTGGATAATGGTTCAATAGTTTCAAAGTAACCAATCTTGCATTGATGAGTGTTGTTGGATCTTCGATTCCAAACCCTAATTCAATTGAATCAAGCCCTAATTGATGACCAATTGAGGGTCAATTGAGGGTCCAATTAGTTGAAGGTTGACCTATTAAACTCAATTGAAGTATGAGCATAGGTCCAATTGATGATTGGTTCCATGAATTCAATGGTTGAAGGTCCAATGCAATCAATTGAAACACAATTAGTAGCATGATTGATGATCAACTTCAAAGCTCTAATTGGTGTTTATAAACCCTAATCCCATTGAGATCAGACCATAATTGAAGTCCCAATTGAGGGGTGAGCCATGATTCAAATGATGATTGAGTTGATGATCCAATTGGTTGAAGTTCCATTGATTAGAATTGAGTGTGGTTCAATTTGGTTAATTCAATTGGATACCTCATGTTATTGAAGGTCTAATTGATCAAACCTTTTTGAAAACCTAATGTGATTAGGTGGGAGATACCTTTAATGGTACTAGTCATTAATGCATAACAAATGCATGGACCCAATACATGATGTAAACCCTAATTGAGGCTGATTCAATGTATAACCTTAATAAGAGGTTGTCTACATGTGAAATCACTAATTAGGATGTTAGTAAACCCTAGTTGAGGGTGTATCCTTGTGAAACCCTAGTAGAGGGTGTATCATTGTGAACCCTGGTTGAGGGTGTAACCTTATGAAACCCTAGTGGAGGGTGTATCATTGTGAACCCTGGTTGAGGGTGTATCCTTGTGAAACCCTACTGGAGGGTGTATCATTGTGAACCCTGGTTGAGGGTGTAACCTTGTGAAACCCTAGTGGAGGGTGTATCATTGTGAACCCTGGTTGAGGGTGTATCCTTGTGAAACCCTGGTTGAGGGTGTATCATTGCGATTGTTTATAGGCAACTTTATAATAAAGTTATGCCTTAAACTAAGATAAGTCCATATCATGTGAGATAGCTGAACAATTCTAATGTGTGGCCTATGCATTATATGTTAAGGGTGAGTATTCTGTGATGGAATGTATTAAGAGGGGAAATACCTTAATACAAGATAAAGTTGGTTAATTCAAGAGGGTCTGAATTAATGAGAAATGAGAAACCCTAACCCTGGTAAGGGAATAGTGGTGTTACCCTTGAATAATGATGTTATATATTGTTTTGCATGGTGCTGATATGAAATTGATGTATTATCATCTGTACTAACCATGCAGGTATGATGTGATGATGAACATAGCCAGGTATGAGCTATGGCATTTTATGTATTGACATTGTTTATTGGGCCTTATGTGCCATGCTATACCTTATTGCCTAGTATGAGGTAATAAGAGAAGTAATGGGCCTTAAGTGCCATGAGAAGATGTTTATGTAATAAGCATCATATTTACCTTGGTCAGGTGACCTGAAGGTGATAATTACCTGAAAAAGTGGTAATAATGCTCAATGATGAGCTAAGGGTTTGAATACCCAGAACCATATGATTATGGCATTGAGTTGCAAAGGAATGAAAATTCCTAGTATTGAAATGAGGGACTGAGATCCCCATGTCTTATAAAGACTGAGAAGTGATTAATGGAAATAGTACATGTTTTCTATATAGCATTTGTCTTATTAAGTTATGTTTAGAAACTTGGCTGATGCTAAAAGAATATGATAATGTACTTAATTAATCAAGTGATACCATATAATGTAGTTGCCCCGATCACAGATCCATCAGCGTCAGAATTAGCTGAATGGTGAAACGAGTTTACTCGGAACGCATATTTTTGAATATGTGGGGGTAATTGGGCAATTATATCCTTATGCCCCATAGGCATTGCTACGGGCTATGTCCTATGAACGAGATTGGTTACGGACCATACCCCAATAAGAGCATGGCTACAGGCCATGACTCCACAAAATAATACCGGGCATTGGCTACGGGCCTTATCCTGAAGAGAGTATATGCTATGGGCTATAACTCTAATAGCGATGTTGCCAGTATACCCTGGAAAGCTATCTAACAGAGACACAAGATATCCTGCATGTTATCTCGTACTGATCGAGATAGTTGAGGTCATGGGAATCCGGCTCTTCCATTGACCTATGTGTGGTACCGATGCTTTACGTAACCGTGGTCGGTTGGAGTATGAGCGGTATACCTCATCTCCTCAGGGCATAAGTATGATTGTAAAACATAATCAGCTGTGTAGCATATTTGCTTAGGGTTGAATTACGAGAATCAATGGTTGATGATACATGGTCTATTATATCATAGTTGGATAAATGATATACATGTTCTTCATATTCCTTCTTAAATGAATGACTTGCTGCTTAATCAAGTTATAATTGAAATGATTGTGACGTGTATTTTACTACGCGCTAAAAACGCAAGTGTACGCGTCGAGTAATATAGGCCTTGTGAGGCCCGAGTCGAACTCAGGGATACGTGAATTATTGGAGACTTCTACTAACTAATCGCAATCAGCTAGACCGATTAACAAAGTAGGGTTTTGTTGTTCAAATTAAAAGAAAATAAAAATCAAACAAAGAAAACAATCGATTAAAGGTTAATTTAATCAATTAAAAGGGATATCTTTAGGATGGCGGTTTCACCGCGGGTCAACATTGTATTAGATTTCATATAATTCCTCACACTTCTCTCTCTATCCGGGTAGTGGCCTGAAATGAGAATTACCCACTGTCGTGGTGTAATCCACTACTTAGATTTAGGTTGATTCCATCGTCATAGTAATCATTCCCCTAAACTAAGCGCATTAAGATCGGTCCCTCAGTTCCCACCATTAATTTTACAACTCCTTTGTCAAGGGTTTTATCAATTAATGTAGAATTCGTCTCTTTTCAACCGTTAATCCTTCTGTCGAAGTGATTAAGGGCATTAATTTATTATTATGGTGATCAAACATAACAATAGCAATAGAGAAAATGAATTTATACCACGGATATGAGAGAAAAATATGAATTATCAATATAAAATCATCATACAATGTATCCCCGGGCTACTCCCGGTCCTAAAGATTGAGGGTTTTAGCCTCTCATGTTCATCTTACACGAATACATGGTAGAAATTGGGGAATTCATAAGAAAAACGTGAAATAAATGGGAAAACCCCTGAACGGAGAAGAACCGGTGGATCCTTGGCGTAGAACACGAGCTTCCCCTCACAGTGGTGGAAATCGTCTCCGGCAGCGTCCGAATCACCCGGGATGAGCTTCTCGGCCTCCGTTCTCCTTTCTCTCCTCCTCGGCACTCGTGCAAAACCAAAAACGAGATAATCCTCCTCTGGGCGGCCGTCATTAGGTATAAGTCCCTAATTAGGTCGTCAAATAATGACAGCCGTCCGATTGATATCAAAACAGATCCAACGCATATCTGCCGGTGTCGATACCATCGACGCGGGTCGATGGTATCGACCCAGCAGATTAGCGGCAGCTTTCCTTTCCTTCATTCTGAGCGCCTGTGGTGATCTCGATACCATCGACTGGGATGTCGATGGTATCGACTCCTGTAGCGTCGGGTTTTGTCTTCTAGCGACGCTGTAGCTCTCCTAGTGTCGATGGTATCGACTTGCGTCGATGGTATCGACTTCATCCTCGCCAGCAGCCTGGAGACATCTCGATGCCATCGACATGGGTGTCGATGGTATCGACTCTGTATTGCTCTTCTCGGTTGACAACCTGTGGCTTGGTCGATGGTATCGACATCCGTCGATGGTATCGACGGATGCAGATACTTGTTTTTTTCCTGAAATTGCACAACAAGACCAAATAAATCCACACGATTTATGATAAGATGATCAATAATGCTTAAAATAGTGAAACAAAGGGGATTTGATATAAAATGATGGCAAAGACCAAATAAAGTGAATTATGCAATAATATCCATGAAAATGAGTAATTAAGGCACAAAACACATATGAAATCGGTCTATAAATGCGACTCAAAATCATCGCATCAAACTCCCCTAAGCTTAAACATTGCTCGCCCTCGAGCAACTAATCCTTAGAATAGAATTGCGAATGTCAACTAACAATCAAAATACCAACCCACATAAAAAATGACTCCCACTGGACGTTCTCAAACCGGCCTACCCTAATCACAGAACAGTAATTACCCTATAGGCGACAATAACCATCAATAAAAGAAATTATCCTTCAAACCGATGAACACTATCACATAGGGCAGTTAACATAATAAAGTTCGCCGATTCATCCATGGTGCATCTTGTGATCGCCTAAACTACGTTGCTCGCCCTAACTACCATCTACATGGAAGCAGTCCTCCTTATAATCATGAGTGAGGAGAAAATCATGGTGGCCTACCACTTCGAGCAACGGGTGGATGGAATGGGTGGTTCATGGGAGAATATGGAAGTATTACACAGTTTCAGTATGCATATAACAAAATGCCCTAAATGATGCAAATGCACATTAAGAATGCCCTACTGCCTAAAAGTGGGTGGAATGATGCATGCACTAACCTTCTACCTCAAAATGAGATAGAAATCTACTCAAGCCACATCATGTACTCAATTCCCCTGTTATACAAGTGATATCATTCCTTTCTCCCTCTTTTTTGTCATTTTTTTTTCTTTTAGATTTTCAGATTTTTTTCTTTTTTTTTTCTTTTAGCCCACATATCCATAATTGCTTAGAGCTACATGTGTTAGGCTATTTTCTTCATGATTGGAAATCTTTGTACTAATGCGAGGGTATGGAACAATTTAGATCACTTTTCAGGACAACTGAGGTACATGGTGTACTTATGCATGAAAATCATGAAAGTTATGAGTGCAACTACATGACATGCACCTAAAGGTAATGTGCATGTATCATCGTATATTTTTTTCGTTGTATGCAAAATTATGAAAATAGGAATGCAAATCCTATCTACATGCTATGCACGCAAAAGAAATTGAAACTGCACTTTACTTCCAATTCTTGGGTGGATTATAGAAAATGGGGTGGAATGATCACAAGATTAAGTGACTGAACCTTAGAAGAAAATTATGTGTCCCTCCTTACTGACATGTGTAGTAGTTTAAAGGGTTCTTTCTCTTACATCTGATTAAGGTCTCATTACTATTTGATTAGGTTAGGCTCAAACAACCGTTACTATCCACTTTTCATGAGTCAATGGGGGTGTGAGTATGACATATTGCTTCAAAGTTGACATAATCAATCATTTTCATAGAACAAGTTCCCCAAGGACAACCAAGTAAAGCTATCCAAATGACACAGAAAAATTTTAAATTCCCTTAATTTCCCCATGAAAACAACAAGATGACAATTTTTAAGACATCCACGATTACACTAGATAGATGTGGATCCTAAATAAAAACTTAAAATTGCAAAAACAAATAACAAATAGAAGCTAAAAACAACTAAAGAAAAAAAAAAGATAGAGCTGTTCCAGCCACCCCCCTAAGCTTGAATCCGACTATGGCCTCATAGTCAAAGACTAACTTAAGGGCGGAACAGTGATACCCTGATCAATCTTGCGGAGGCGGTGGTGGGTATTGTGGTGCCGTAGGATCCCAAGACGGGTACTCCCCCTGGAAGCTTGGATCATATTGGGTCCTCAGCGGAGGCTGTGGATAGCCTCCAAAGTAGTCTTGACTCCAGTAATGGTCAAAGAAGGGCTCCTGTTGCGTCTCTATCCGCTGCAACCGGGTGTGCATTTGCTCTTGGTTGGCGAGGATGAGGCGCTCATTCTCGAACATAGCCCGTTGGTTGTCAAGTACCCGGCTCGTAGTGTCATGAATACCGGTATACATACCCATGTGCTGCAGCTGAGTCTGCTGTATGTCCTGCAGCATGGCGTACATCCCTTGCATGGAGTAGGGATCCGCAGCTGGCTGCTCTTGCTGTGGTGATGGCAGCGGGGGGTGAGATGATGAAGATGCACCCGGGTGCATCCTAGGACGCTTCCGTGGTGCCACGCGTGCTCGAAGAGGTGTGAAAGCCTCCTCGTCTTCCTCGGCCTCGCCTTCTTGGTCTTCACCTCCGCCTTCTACGTCGGAGGACTCGATGGCTATGATGGGCCATCGGAAATGCTGCTTGCCCTCGATGTGGAAGACGTCGTCTGGCAGGGATGCCTCCTGGTAAGCTTGGTTGACGTGGCAATGAGCGTACGCCAACCCGTCCCGGATAAGAATGAGGTTTGAACGGTGCAAGTGTTGTACGTTCACCTTACTCCGTGTAGAAATCGGAGTCATGGACTGAAAGTTCATCCCCAAGTAAAGCGCCAAATTGGTGACAAGACCACCAAAGTGTATTGGAGCCTTCCTTGTGCTCCGCTTCACCGCCATGACGCGCTGTAACCAGAATGCTCCCCAGTTGCACTCTTAACGTTTCAGGAGTGCATAGAGAAAGAACAGGTCACTCTCCTGAAACTTGCTCAAAGCAAGATCGCTCCGAGCGAAGAAAGTCAAGCTCAACATCCTGTGGAGGACCCGGACGAACGGGTGCTCAAAATCCGCTACCGCGGCATTATGGTAGCTCACGGTCTTCCCTTCCGGCACTGTAAGTAGCTCGGCGAAGATTTTGTCGTAGTCGGTGCGGGCGTCGGGGCGTCGGTGATCGTGGCGGCTGTGGTTCCAGTTGAAGATGTCGTTGAACTGCTTCAACGTGATGTTGTAATTGTTGTTGAAGAGTCGGAAGGATACCCTTCCCTGGATCCACGTCTGGTCCGATGGTACCACGTCATTTGGTACGACGTAGATATCAAGAGACGCCATGAACTCGGCCACCAGTTCCTTGTATGTGGGCCATTCGCCGAAAAACGGCTGCCCATCCGCATGACAGTCCATCTCATACAAGCGATTGGTGTGCCGCGCTTGCCCGGCCAACACATAGGCCAAGTTGGCCTCGAATCCCAGCTCCCTGATCATTCCCCGGTCCACATACCGGGTGGCCTCGAACTTCCGCTTCATAATATCCTCGTAGACCTTCCTCACATCCATGTTGGCATGAATGAGGCGTGGATGAGAGATGGAAGCGGTTGGAGGAGGAACAAACTCCTCGATCTCCATGGGGTGCGCGCTTGATGAAGATGCTCCGCCCGTATGCACCATGATTGCGAGAAGAATGAGATTGGGAGAAAAGAGCTCGGTGAAGATGGAGAGAAATTCTCCGCTCGGTGAAGATCTTCGCTCGATGATGCTTCTCCACAGGTGTAGAGGGCTCGGGGGAGTGCTCGGCGCAATGGGAGATACTTGCTCTGAGGGTGTGATGTCATATGACGTTGCAAGTCCCCTTAAATAGACTTGATCGGCGCCCCTGTTGACCCGTCGATACCATCGACGCGGGTCGATGGTATCGACACGTCTCGCGGGTAGCCGCATCTGTCGCTGGTATCGACGGCTGACGTTTGCTGGATCGAGAAACCCGGATCGCTGACGGGTCGATACCATCGACAGAAGTCGATGGTATCGACGCAGCACCCGGATCGCTGACGTGGCTGTTGCGATCGTCGTCGATGTCTTCATGCGGATCGGTGACATGTCCGTCGATGCCATCGACGGGTGTCGATGGTATCGACTTGCTTTTATTGCGACACCTCCGTTTATTGCATTCAACCTGTGATGATGTCGATACCATCGACGAGGCCGTCGATGGTATCGAGTTGACTGAGCAAAATTCGTCTGAATATCTCCAGAGATCTCGATGGTATCGACTGGGGTGTCGATACCATCGACACTTTTATTGCGACCTGCCTGTGACCATGTCGATGCCATCGACGGGGCCGTCGATGGTATCGACGCAGTGTGATTTCTGCTGGTGTCAACCTGAACCCATGTCGATACCATCGACTGATGTGTCGATGGTATCGACCCTGCCTGTTCCTGCACATTTAACAAACGGATCAAGGTATCATTTTTAAACTAAAAAGTAAACAAAATAAAAGCAAACTACACCTAATATTAAACTATCCTAATGTACCAATGGTTGGGTTGCCTCCCAACAAGCGCCCTTCTTTAGCGTCTTAGGCTAGACGTCGGTCCTTCTTCTCATTCATGTACAAGTGAAATGAGTTTAACCTCATTCACTTTCCTCTTATAGTTCTCACCAAAGTACAGCTTCAAGCGTTGCCCGTTCACCAAGAACGTGGCCTCTCCATCTCGCACGAGAATCGCTCCGTGCGGTCTCACTTCTTCCACCTCGAAGGGTCCACTCCACGGGATTTCAGTTTCCCGGGATGTAATTTGAGACGAGAGTTGAACAATAGGACACTGTCTCCTTTCTTGAACGTGCGCATCTCAATGTGGCGATCGTGGATCAGCTTTGTGCGCTCCTTATAAATACGGGCATTCTCATATGCCGTCATGCGTAGCTCATCCAATTCATTCAATTCAAACATTCTTTTCCTCCCGGCCTCGTCATAGTGCAAGTTCAGCCTTCTTAGCGCCCAATGGGCCTTGTGCTCCAATTCTACCGGAAGATGGCACGCCCGGCCATACGCCAACCTAAAAGGTGTAGTTCCTATAGGTGTTTTGTACGCCGTTCGATAAGCCCAAAGTGCATCCGGTAGCAATGCACTCCAATTCTTCCGTGTAGATGCTACGGTCCTTTCTAAAATCTTCTTGATTTCCCTGTTTGATACCTCCACCTGTCCTTGCGTTTGTGGATGATATGGGGTGCCAATGTTGTGCTTGACCCCATATTTCTTCAAAAGTGAAGCAAATTTCTGATTTCGGAAGTGTGTGCCTCCGTCACTAATGATCATTCGAGGAATCCCGAACCTGCAGAAAATATTCTCTTTGACGAACCTGCACACTACATTCGAATCATTAGTCCTTGTGGGGATTGCCTCTACCCACTTCGACACATAATCCACAGCAAGCATAATATAAAGATTTGAATTTGAGGACACAAAGGGTCCCATGAAGTCAATGCCCCATAAATCAAATACCTCGACTTCCTGAAACACATTCAGGGGCATTTCTTGTCTCCTTGAGATATTACCTGCACGCTGGCACATGTCACACTGCCTAACAAAATCATAGGCATCCCGGAACAAAGTGGGCCAATAAAGGCCGCTCTCCAACACCTTAGCTGCTGTCCGTGAGCTAGCATGATGTCCTCCCGTAGGCGACGCATGACAATGATGTAGAACACTTTCGTACTCTACCTCCAGCACGCACCTGCGAAGAATACCATCCCTGCATTGCTTCAACAATATTGGGTCATCCCAAAAATAGTATCTCAATGAATGGAAGAATTTCTTCTTCTCTTGATAAGACCAATCTTCCGGGATGATCCCGCAAGCCAGATAATTCACAATTTCCGCAAACCATGGTTCTTTAGAATCAATTTTTAAAAGTTGTTCGTCGGGAAAAGTCTCGGTAATGGGTATATGCAAACCTTGTTCATCCACCCTCTCTAACCTAGACAAGTGGTCAGCCACCACATTTTCAATTCCCGACTTGTCCTTGATTTCAATATCGAATTCTTGTAGGAGCAAAATCCACCTAATTAGTCTAGGCTTCGCATCCTTCTTCTCCATCAAATATTTTATTGTGGCGTGATCCGTCCACACAACCACCTTAGAACCCACTAAGTATTGCCGAAATTTCTCAAAAGAAAATACAACAACAAGTAACTCTTTTTCCGTGGTTGTGTAATTTAATTGAGCATCATTAAGTGTTTTTGAGGCGTAGAAAATCACAGCAGGCTTGTTATCTACCCTTTGCCCCAAAACAGCCCCCACAGCATAGTCAGACGCATCACACATCAACTCGAAAGGCTTTGTCCAATCCGGCGTTTGAACAACCGGAGCCGAAATCAGCTTTTCCTTCAAAACCTCGAATGCGTGAAGACATTTCTCATTGAAATCAAAAACTGCGTCTTTTTCCAACAATTCCGATAATGGCTTTGCGATTTTTGAAAAATCCTTGATAAAGCGCCGATAAAACCCAGCGTGTCCTAAAAAGCTTCTCACCCCTTTTACAGAATTTGGTGGGGGTAGCTTAGAAATCACCTCAATTTTCACGGGGTCTACCTCTAGACCCTTGCTAGACACCTTGTGTCCTAGCACAATTCCTTCTGTCACCATCATGTGACATTTCTCCCAATTGAGGACCAAGTGTGTGTCCTCGCACCGCTGCAATACCTTATCTAAATTATAAAGGCATTCATCAAAAGACGCTCCATAAACCGAGAAGTCGTCCATGAAGACTTCGAGACACCGCTCCACCATGTCAGAGAAAATGGCGAGCATGCAGCGTTGAAAAGTCGCCGGCGCATTGCATAAACCAAACGGCATACGGCGGTAGGCGAAAGTCCCATAGGGACATGTAAACGTAGACTTCTCTTGATCCAAAGGATCAATAGAAATCTGTTTGTACCCCGAGTAACCATCTAGGAAACAAAAATGCGACCGACCGGCTAAGCGTTCCAAAATCTGATCAATGAATGGCAATGGAAAATGATCTTTCAGAGTTGCGGCGTTCAATCGGCGGTAATCAATGCATACACGCCACCCGGTTACCAATCGTGTGGTGACAGGTTCATTTAGAAGATTTGTAGTGACAGTAATTCCCCCCTTTTTAGGGACTACCTATGTGGGGCTCACCCACGTCGAATCAGATATGGCATAAATAATCCCTGCAGCAAGCAACTTAATGACTTCCTTTTTGACAACTTCCATCATGCTTGGATTTAGACGTCTTTGAGGCTGTATGACTGACTTGGCTCCTTCCTCAAGCCGAATATTATGTTGACAAAGTGTAGGGGAGATCCCCTTGATGTCCGCCACTGACCACCCAAAGGCTCCACGGTGGTTCTTGAGCACTATCAGTAGCTGCTCCTCCTCATCCGCACTCAAGTATGCAGAAACAATCACTGGCAACTTGTCCTCCTCATCTAGAAAGACGTACTTCAGGTGCGGGGGCAATGGCTTTAACTCCAGATCAGGTGGGCAGATAAGGGATGATTGTAGCGGTGGGGGCAGTGTACCCAAATCTTCATAGTGCCTCGTGTAGAAACATGGAAGCATTTGAAGCATTTTGGCGCACTCCTTGAGTGAAGTACTCTGCATCCAATCATAAGTGACATTAAGCAAGCACGCCTCTAGAGGAAATTCCAGATGTGCATCACAGACAGAAGTAATTATCACATCATCCTCCCACGAAGGTGGAATGTCCTCATTCTCATCATTTGGAAACCCGACAGCCTTGCATAAAGAGACAGCTTTCGTTTGCTCCATAAGGTCTACCGCTAAAGTCCCATTGTCTATCCTGCTCATCACATGGGCCATATCTAAAAATGGCTTCCCGAGACAAAGTGAGATATTGCTTTCCACATGCTTCACCATGTTGCACTGTGCCTTTGCTTTAGTAGATGTATTGCTGTTGGGCATGACCATCTCAAAGCGATCATCCGCAATGCCTAAGGTCAAGCGACCTCTCCCCATCTCCAAGATCATGTCAGTTGTAGCTTGAAATGGGCGACCAAGAAGTAACTCATTGCCGTGTTCGTCCTGCATCTCCATCACAACAAAATCAGCGGGAAAAACAAAGCGGTCTACCTTTACCAAAACATCCTCACAGATTCCATATGGTTTCACCACAAAATTATCGGCCAATTGGATAGTCATATTGCTTGGCCTTGACTCCTTCAATCCAAGTTTCTTGAATGTAGAAAGGGGCATCAGATTGATGCTTGCCCCGGAATCACAAAGCGCTTCGCCAAATTTGAACTTCCCGATAAAGCATGAAATATTGAAACACCCGGGATCCTGTCGCTTTGGCGGCAAAGTGCCCATAATAAAAGCACTCACTTGCTCCTTCAATACCACAACCTCAGTGTCGGGTATCTTCCTCTTCTTGGTGATTACATCTTTAAGAAACTTTCCATAAGACGGGATTTGTTCAATTGCCTCTAACAAGGGAATATTCACAGATAACATCCTAAAGCTGTCCAGAAATTTTTTAAACTGTGCATCCACCTTTCTTGATTTTGCACTATTGGGATAGGGAACCGGAACGGTATGTGCCCTTTGATGAGGTGGCACATAGGGAGTTAATTTCTGTGGTTCCTCCTCAGTGGCTTGTCCTTCCTTACCATCTTCGGTTGTGTCATCAATTTGCTCTATGACTGGTGCAGGCTGCTCCTTAGCGGTTGCTTCTTCGACTGTGTCCTGCGGTGTGCTTGTGTCATCCGCCCTTGGATTAAGCACCTTCTTACCGCTCCTCAACAATATGGCCTTGGCCTGTTGGTTTCCCCCGGGAACATTGGTGTTCCCCGGAAAACCCGGATGTGCCGGCTTCTTCAAGCTTGCAATCTCCGCTGCCATCTGTGCCATGGAAGTCTCTATAGTCCGCATCTGAGCCCCGTGGCTCTGCAACGTCTGCCCGAACTGGTTCATGAATTCACCCTGCTGCTTTATTTGCTGCCCAAAAGTGTTCATCAACTCTTGATTTTGCTTTATGACTTGATTGAGCAACTCCGTGCTCTTGTCCTCCGTGACCGGTGCAGGTTTGGCGTCCGGATCCTGCAGAAAGTTATTTGGATCCTTCCATGAAAATTTCTTGTCTTTCCGCCATGAATAATCGTTATTCCTGTACCCCTGCTGTTGCCTCATGTACTTGACCTGAGCCTCATCCTCGGACTCATTGTCTTCCTTCTGCAACAACTTCTTTGCGAGAAGATCCATCTTCTCATTCAGCTCTCTCATTGCCTTTGACTCACTGGCAACTCTTGCTTGCTCAACTGGGCCTCGTTCTCTTTCTCCCCAAGATTGCTTTCGTGCCATATTCTTCAGTATTTCCCAGCATCTTGTATCAGTGTTATTTAAGAAAAATCCGGAGCCAGCCGAGTCCAAATTGCTTCTATCATGCTCGGAGAGAGCAAAGTAGAAGATCTTCACTTGGGTTTCTTTGTCCAGTCCATGGTGTGGACATCTCCTCAACATGACTTGAAATCGCTCCCAAGTCTCAGAATAGGTTTCACCCGCCTGTTGGGTGAAATTGTGGATCTTCCGGATCATATCATTGGTCTTCTCAGGAGGAAAGAACCTCTCGAAGAAAACCTCCACCATGTGATCCCATGATTCAACAAACTCGTCGTCGAGGTTATGAAGCCACTCTCTTGCCACTCCAGCCAAGGAACTCGGGAATAACTTGAGATAGAGCACATCCTGCGGAAATCGATCTATCTTCACCATATCGCAGTTCTCCACAAACTGACTAATGTGTGCCACTGGATCTTCATTTTTCAGTCCGTGAAATGCATTGGATTTGACCAAATTAATCAGTGCTGGGTCGATCTTGTATGTAGGTATGTTTAGCCCCTGTTTCTTTATAGGCCCCTTTGATGCCGAGGAAGAAGACGCCTTGATCTTCTCCCATATTGTCTGTGCTTCAGCCATTACTTCTTCTTGTTCTTGCTCAGATTCAGAATGTATATCACTGTGGTGTTCCTCCTCGTAGTAGTCCTCGTCCTCTGGTCCCGCAGATGGAACCTCAGGTGTGCGATTCACGTAGTCTCGACTACGTGTGTGCACCATGCAAAGTACCTGAAAAAAAATGGAAATAGGGGTTCAGTACAATGCTTTGAACGAGTCAACACAATTATAGAGAAATAAAGGAATTTTTTTTGAAATTGTTTTAAAATAAATAAAAAAAATGTGGCCTAGAATGGCCGCTCTTAGCACTCAAAGTGCCAATAATTTGCCGTATCCCCGGCAACGGCGCCAAAAACTTGACGTGTATTTTACTACGCGCTAAAAACACAAGTGTACGCGTCGAGTAATATAGGCCTTGTGAGGCCCGAGTCGAACTCAGGGATACGTGAATTATTGGAGACTTCTACTAACTAATCGCAATCAGCTAGACCGATTAACAAAGTAGGGTTTTGTTGTTCAAATTAAAAGAAAATAAAAATCAAACAAAGAAAACAATCGATTAAAGGTTAATTTAATCAATTAAAAGGGATATCTTTAGGATGGCGGTTTCACCGCGGGTCAACATTGTATTAGATTTCATATAATTCCTCACACTTCTCTCTCTATCCGGGTAGTGGCCTGAAATGAGAATTACCCACTGTCGTGGTGTAATCCACTACTTAGATTTAGGTTGATTCCATCGTCATAGTAATCATTCCCCTAAACTAAGCGCATTAAGATCGGTCCCTCAGTTCCCACCATTAATTTTACAACTCCTTTGTCAAGGGTTTTATCAATTAATGTAGAATTCGTCTCTTTTCAACCGTTAATCCTTCTGTCGAAGTGATTAAGGGCATTAATTTATTATTATGGTGATAAAACATAACAATAGAAATAGAGAAAATGAATTTATACCACGGATATGAGAGAAAAATATGAATTATCAATATAAAATCATCATACAATGTATCCCCAGGCTACTCCCGGTCCTAAAGATTGAGGGTTTTAGCCTCTCATGTTCATCTTACACGAATACATGGTAGAAATTGGGGAATTCATAAGAAAAACGTGAAATAAATGGGAAAACCCCTGAACGGAGAAGAACCGGTGGATCCTTGGCGTAGAACACGAGCTTCCCCGCCTCACAGTGGTGGAAATCGTCTCCGGCAGCGTCCGAATCACCCGGGATGAGCTTCTCGGCCTCCGTTCTCCTTTCTCTCCTCCTCGACACTCGTGCAAAACCAAAAACGAGATAATCCTCCTCTGGGTGGCCGTCATTAGGTATAAGTCCCTAATTAGGTCGTCAAATAATGACAGCCGTCCGATTGATATCAAAACAGATCCAACGCATATCTGCCGGCGTCGATACCATCGACGCGGGTCGATGGTATCGACCCAGCAGATTAGCGGCAGCTTTCCTTTCCTTCATTCTGAGCGCCTGTGGTGATCTCGATACCATCGACTGGGATGTCGATGGTATCGACTCCTGTAGCGTCGAGTTTTGTCTTCTAGCGACGCTGTAGCTCTCCTAGTGTCGATGGTATCGACTTGCGTCGATGGTATCGACTTCATCCTCGCCAGCAGCCTGGAGACATCTCGATGCCATCGACATGGGTGTCGATGGTATCGACTCTGTATTGCTCTTCTCGGCTGACAACCTGTGGCTTGGTCGATGGTATCGACATCCGTCGATGGTATCGACGGATGCAGATACTTGTTTTTTTCCTGAAATTGCACAACAAGACCAAGTAAATCCACAAGATTTATGATAAGATGATCAATAATGCTTAAAATAGTAAAACAAAGGGGATTTGATATAAAATGATGGCAAAGACCAAATAAAGTGAATTATGCAACAATATCCATGAAAATGAGTAATTAAGGCACAAAACACATATGAAATCGGTCTATAAATGTGACTCAAAATCATCGCATCAGATTGCATAGAGAATACTGCTCTGCATATCTTATTCAATGATTTACCTGCTGTTGAGTAAATATAATTCTACTGCTCAGTGTTATTCTATTATCAGTAATAACAATGTTTCTGGCGGAGAGTTATATCTCTCGCTGGGACAATTTTTATAATTGTCTCACCCCCGTGGGATTAAATTTTTAGGTAATCGCCGAAGAAGAGGAAGAAGCCTTTCATTGGGTGAGCAACAGCAGCAGCAGTCATAGGGACAGCAGTGATCCAACAGGTGGAGACATTGGCTGTCTGGTTTTGTGTAGATAGTCCTATGAGTCGTCTCTGTACTCTCGGGTCCTAGGAGTTAGTGTTTTGATTCACCGATCTGAGATTTTGTGCAAAGAGGCATGATGTGTATATATATGAACCAGGATGTAATGTTTTACTTTGGTTCTAAATGAAAGAGTTTTCCTATGAATGGATCTCTTGATAAATGGTTTTAATTTTTAGTGATTTTCAGTAATCCACTGCTAATGATCGCTTCCGCATGTTTTATTATTGTTAATGACACTTGTTATCTTAAATGATGGCGGGTGTCGTGACAATTTAGTGGTATCAGAGCTCTAGGTTCACTGAGTCTATAGAGACATAGGATTAAGGTAGTTGAGTTTGTTCTAAGTGTCTTCTAGTTTATCTGATAGTGTCTTCTGCTCATATAGGAGAAGAAGAACTAAAGATGTCTGGATCACACGATGAACACACTGCTGAGAGTAGTGTAGCTGCACCGGGAAGAGGTGCAAGAGACCAGGATAGGGAGGGACCTGTACCTGATCAACCCCAGTTCAACCCAGCTGATATGGGGAACCTAGCCTTTCAGACTATGTTCAGGCAGTTTATGGCAGCTATGACGCACATGACGGATAGAATGCCAGTACCTACACCCAGGGCACCACCCCATGATGAAAGACATGGTGCCGGCAAGACCTTTGAAAGGCTGAAGAGGGTAGGAGCATTAGAGTATGCTGGTACAGCTGATCCAGCAGATGCTGACCTATGGTTGACTGAATTAGAGAAAGCCTTCAGAATCCTCATGATACCTGATGATGAGAGGGTTAGGCATGCTGTATATCTCCTGAAAGGGAGTGATGGACACTGGTGGACCATTGAGGAGGGAAAAAGACCTGGAGTTGTGATTGGATGGGATGAATTCAGGCATGAATTTGTCACTAGATACTTTCCTAAGACATTTCTAGATGAGAAGATATCCCAGTTTGAGAGAATTAAACAGGGACCTATGAATATTAGAGAGTATGAAGCTAGGTTCATGGAGTTGTTGCGGTTCTGTCCGCACATGGCATCTAATGATGAGGAAAGAATTTGGCAGTTCGAGAAGGGGTTGAACGCTGAATTAACCACTCCGGTGTCTGCTCTGGAGAACCGGGAGAGGTTTGCAACTTTTGTGGAATCTGTAAGACGCATAGAGAGGTCTGTAGTTGAGAAGCGACAAACTAAGGGTAAGAAGGAATACCCACAATTTCAAGGGCAGAGTGCTGGGAGTTTCAAGAAACCAAGGTATTCTGTGCCTACACCACCAAAGGAAGCTCATAGTTCAGCTTCTATGTCAGTAACTGGACCCCCTAGACCACACCAAGAGAATAGAACTTGTCATCGATGTGGACTAGTAGGTCATCTGACAAGGGATTGCCCAACGGGGAATGCTGTGGTGAATCAACCCCCGAGACAAAGTCAGCAAGGTTCTCAGAGAAAGCAGTTTTCTAGTGGTACCCGAGGATATGGACAAGCATCCCAGGCAGGATCTTCTGCGTCCAATAATAGAGCACATGGCCAACAGCAGGCAACAACTAGGCTCTATGATATGAACCAGTCTGAAGCAGAAGTTAACCCTCGGGTTGTAACAGGTCAGATGGAATTACTTTAATTCTGATATGTCTTTATCCTGCTTCGTATTTGTGTTAATAGATCCGGGAGTTGAGGAGGAAATATCCTACTCTTTTCTCTTAATGTTTTGTTGATGATTTCGGGGACGAAATCCTTATAAGGGGTGGATAATTTGTAACATCCCTGACCTGGGTTATATTTTAACCTTAGGTGTTTTGATTAAGAAAGATGATTAATCCTATCTTGTGAAAAATAATTAGGGCTCATGAGGAACTTATGTTTCAATTTTGGTCATGTTTGGATAATGTTGAAGCAATGTTTTCTTATCTTGGACTAATGTGCAAATTACCCAAGTTGAGGGGTTAACTTGCAAATTCCACATGATAAGATGTTCCTCTGATGTTGAGTCATCATAAGAATGAATATGATATAATGGTATGGTTTCCACAAGCTTGGGCGTCAAGATAAAGCTTGTAGAGCAAACCTTGTGCATTAAACCTAGATTTGGAGTAAAGTGCAATTTACCCAAAATCTAGGGTTCAATATGCAAATTACCACTTCAACAAGGTCCCTAATGTTTCTTGTCATCATGTAGAGCAAATAAAATGAGAGGGGTGCTTCATTTGAATTAAGTTGGAGGAGAGAGAATCTTAATATTAAAATAATCAAGATTAATGCCTATTTGAAACCCTAATTCGATTTAGGGCAAAAATGAATAAAAATAATTGAAGGGATTTTAACCAAAATGTTTTGGGTTGATTTTGAATAAGGATGGACGTTCCTTTGCCAAGATAAGGAACGAAAATATCCTAAGTAGGTGAAATTCCACTCACCATTATTATAAGGAAAAGAAAACCCACTCACATATGGATATTAATATAATAAGCATTAAGGTGCTTAATTTGATTTTCTTTAAATCATGGATAATGGAGAGGAATAAGAGGCAATGAAGATAGCCTCGTCCATAAGGATTTTGAGGAGAATTTGAGGGGGAAGAGGCGGCACCAATTTTGGAATTAAATGCATTTTAATAATGCATTTTCTCTTTCATTGAATTTTTATAAAAAGACCTTTTCCTAGCCAAATGAAAGGCTATTTCGACCCCACTTCTTCTCTTAGCTTGGAAACCGACCAAGGAAGCTAGGGAGGACCAGGAGGACGAACCCCAACCTGTGGGTAAGCTCTTGACCTTCGTTCTCTTTGATTTCATGGTGGAAATCGAAAATAAATTATGGATTCCTTCTTATTTCGATCTCCTCTTCAACCCTAGCCAATTTTTGCAATCAAAAGCTTGAGGACGAGCCTAGGGGGAGTTGCAAGAGCTTCATCCACCATTAATGGCGTGATCTTGGAGCTTTGGAGCTCAATTGGAGGCGGGTTTTATAACTTAAACCCTTAAACATTGCTATTGCATCAATTCTCTATGCTTTGTTGATTGATTTCTTCAATTTGATGCACTCTTGTTTCTTGCTGTAATTTCCATCAAGAACGGTTTCTGTTCTTGGTTGTTCGAAGGAAAGGGATGATGACATCATCTTATATGCTTATCCAAAGAAAATTACCAAGCCAAACCGTTTTGATAGCTACTCCAAATCGTTTTAATTTGATTGGCTATGCGGTTTCAGCAAACCGTTTAAGGGAAAACGGTTTGAAACCGTTTGGGAGCAAACGGTTTCAAGACCGTTTGAGATGGTTGAACAAGCGTTGAAAGTTTGGGAATTTTGTCCCTAATTATGTAGGCTGATAACCATCTAAATGTGAGGGATTAACTCCAAAGGAATCGAGAGTTGAAGGCCAATCCATTAGGTAATCGGATTGAATTATGTGCTGATTTTCAACCAGATTAACTTGACCTGGTTGAGAAAACGGTTTCAATACCGTTTGAGATGGTTGACCAAGAATTGACAGGTTGGGATTCCTGTTCATAATTATGTTTATTAATAACCCTCCAAATTTGAGGGATTAACTCCAAAGGAATCGTGAGTTGAAGCCTAATCAATTAGGGAAACCTAATTGGATTAAGTGCTGATTTTCAATCTGATTTAATTGAACTTTTTGGGAAAACGGTCTCAAGACCGTTTGAGTGCATTGACCAAGCGTTGACCGTTTGGGATTACTGTTCCTAATGTTGTGATCTAATGACTCACCGTATTTGAGGGATTAACTCCTAAGGAATCATGAGTTGAGGGCTATTCAATTAGGCAAACCCTAATTGAAAACAATGCTGAAATTCCAATGAGTTAAGTTGAGATTTTGGGTTGATTAGCCCAAACGGTTTCAAGACCGTTTGGGGATCACCCAAACGGTCTCAAGACCGTTTGGGGATCACCCCAAGACCTTTTGGAGGTCTGGGGTCAAGTATAGTTGACCAATTGAAGGTCCAAAGGTACTAATCATATTGCAATGTAGTGCTGATCTGTTGATCAACTCGATAGACCAATGCATGATGATATTTCACTAGAATCCAAAGGTTGGATGGGCCAAACGGTCTCAAGACCGTTTGGAGCTCATCCAAACGGTCTCAAGACCGTTTGGTGGTCACCCAAGACCGTTTGGAGGTCTAGGGTTGAGTATGGTTAGGTGTTTGAAGGTCTAAAGGTACCAAGCTATTATACAATGCAATGCTGATTTGGTGATCAATCCAATGATCCAAACCTTAATTGGATGGCTTGGATTTGAGTGATATGATGGGAAAACGGTCTCAAGACCGTTTGGAGGTCATCCAAACGACCTCAAGACCGTTTGGGGTCAGGTCATACCCAATTTGGATAATGGTTCAATAGTTTCAAAGTAACCAATCTTGCATTGATGAGTGTTGTTGGATCTTCGATTCCAAACCCTAATTCAATTGAATCAAGCCCTAATTGATGACCAATTGAGGGTCAATTGAGGGTCCAATTAGTTGAAGGTTGACCTATTAAACTCAATTGAAGTATGAGCATAGGTCCAATTGATGATTGGTTCCATGAATTCAATGGTTGAAGGTCCAATGCAATCAATTGAAACACAATTAGTAGCATGATTGATGATCAACTTCAAAGCTCTAATTGGTGTTTATAAACCCTAATCCCATTGAGATCAGACCATAATTGAAGTCCCAATTGAGGGGTGAGCCATGATTCAAATGATGATTGAGTTGATGATCCAATTGGTTGAAGTTCCATTGATTAGAATTGAGTGTGGTTCAATTTAGTTAATTCAATTGGATACCTCATGTTATTGAAGGTCTAATTGATCAAACCTGTTTGAAAACCTAATGTGATTAGGTGGGAGATACCTTTAATGGTACTAGTCATTAATGCATAACAAATGCATGGACCCAATACATGATGTAAACCCTAATTGAGGCTGATTCAATGTATAACCTTAATAAGAGGTTTTCTACATGTGAAATCACTAATTAGGATGTTAGTAAACCCTAGTTGAGGGTGTATCCTTGTGAAACCCTAGTGGAGGGTGTATCATTGTGAACCCTGGTTGAGGGTGTAACCTTGTGAAACCCTAGTGGAGGGTGTATCATTGTGAACCCTAGTTGAGGCTGTATCCTTGTGAAACCCTAGTGGAGGGTGTATCATTGTGAACCCTGGTTGAGGGTGTAACCTTGTGAAACCCTAGTAGAGGGTGTATCATTGTCAACCCTGGTTGAGGGTGTATCCTTGTGAAACCCTGGTTGAGGGTGTATCATTGCGATTGTTTATAGGCAACTTTATAATAAAGTTATGCCTTAAACTAAGATAAGTCCATATCATGTGAGATAGCTAGACAATTCTAATGTGTGGCCTATGCATTATATGCTAAGGGTGAGTATTCTGTGATGGAATGTATTAAGAGGGGAAATACCTTAATACAAGATAAAGTTGGTTAACTCAAGAGGGTCTGAATTAATGAGAAATGAGAAACCCTAACCCTGGTAAGGGAATAGTGGTGTTACCCTTGAATAATGATGTTATATATTGTTTTGCATGGTGCTGATATGAAATTGATGTATTATCATCTGTACTAACCATGCAGGTATGATGTGATGATGAACATAGCCAGGTATGAGCTATGACATTTTATGTATTGAAATTGTTTATTGGGCCTTATGTGCCATGCTATACCTTATTGCCTAGTATGAGGTAATAAGAGAAGTAATGGGCCTTAAGTGCCATGAGAAGATGTTTATGTAATAAGCATCATATTTACCTTGGTCAGGTGACCTGAAGGTGATAATTACCTGAAAAAGTGGTAATAATGCTCAATGATGAGCTAAGGGTTTGAATACCCAGAACCATATGATTATGGCATTGAGTTGCAAAGGAATGAAAATTCCCAGTATTGAAATGAGGGACTGAGATCCCCATGTCTTATAAAGACTGAGAAGTGATTAATGGAAATAGTACATGTTTTCTTTATAGCATTTGTCTTATTAAGTTATGTTTGGAAACTTTGCTGATGCTAAAAGAATATGATAATGTACTTAATTAATCAAGTGATACCATATAATGTAGTTGCCCTGATCACAGATCCATCAGCGTCAGAATTAGCTGAATGGTGAAATGAGTTTAATCGGAACACATATTTTTGAATATGTGGGGGTAATTGGGCAATTATATCCTTATGCCCCATAGGCATTGCTACAGGCTATGTCCTATGAACGGGATTGGTTAGGGACCATACCCCAATAAGAGCATGGCTACGGGCCATGACTCCACAAAATAATACCGGGCATTGGCTACAAGCCATATCCTGAAGAGAGTATATGCTATGGGCTATAACTCTAATAGCGATGTTGCCAGTATACCCTGGAAAGCTATCTAGCAGAGACACAAGATGTCCTGCATGTTATCTCATACTGACCGAGATAGTTGAGGTCATGGGAATCCGGCTCTTCCATTGACCTATGTGTGGTACCGATGCTTTACGTAACTGTGGTCGGTTGGAGTATGAGCGGTATACCTCATCTCCTCAGGGCATAAGTATGATTGTAAAACATAATCAGCTGTGTAGCATATTTGCTTAGGGTTGAATTGCGAGAATCAATGGTTGATGATACATGGTCTATTATATCATAGTTGGATAAATGATATACATGTTCTTCATATTCCTTCTTAAATGAATGACTTGCTGCTTAATCAAGTTATAATTGAAATGATTGCATAGAGAATACTGCTCTGCATATCTTATTCAATGATTTATCTGCTGTTGAGTAAATATAATTCTACTTCTCAGTGTTATTCTATTATCAGCAATAACAATGTTTCTGGGGGAGAGTTATATCTCTCGCTGGGACAATTTTTATAATTGTCTCACCCCCGTGGGATTAAATTTTTAGGTAATCGCCGAAGAAGAGGAAGAAACCTTTCAGTGGGTGAGCAACAGCAGCAGCAGTCATAGGGACAGCAGTGATCCAACAGGTGGAGACATTGGCTGTCTGGTTTTATGTAGATAGTCCTATGAGTCGTCTCTGTACTCTCGGGTCCTAGGAGTTAGTGTTTTGATTCACCGATCTGAGATTTTGTGCAAAGAGGCATGATATGTATATATATGAACCAGGATGTAATGTTTTACTTTGGTTCTAAATGAAAGAGTTTTCCTATGAATGGATCTCTTGATAAATGGTTTTAATTTTTAGTGATTTTCAGTAATCCGCTGCTAACGATCGCTTCCGCATGTTTTATTATTGTTAATGACACTTGTTATCTTAAAAGATGGCAGGTGTCGTGACACTTAGGATGATTTCCTCTCTTACTATGAAACCCCTCTGACTTCTCCTTTCCATTTGAGATCATGAAAGATCCATCCAATATGGTGGGGGGTTGTGTTTAGCCAAAGGATTGGACGGATACCACATGCCATCTATTATGCATGTAAAACACTTGATGTTGCTTAAAGAAATTACACCAACACAGAAAAATAATTTATTACCATGATTTTTCTCTTGACAAGTTGTAATCTTTTGTTCTAAAAAATAAATTGATTGTGTCAGTGAGAAGTAGCTAGGGTGGTCAAGAATGGGCACCCTCATGAAGGGTCCCGAGTTCAGATCCTCGTAGTGGTGATGTTCGGAAATGAATTTCCCACCACGTGGTGATTCCATTTCATACATAGGACTTTTGAAGTTTTATTGAAGAGGCATGGTGCGAACCATCATGTGTCTACTCCTTACCACCCTCAAACTAGTGGTCAAGTTGAGTTGGACAATAAAGAGATAGAGTTCACTCTTGAGAAGACAGTGAGATCGGACCACAAGGACTAGTCTTTACATCTCAATGAAGCTTTGTGGGCATATAGGACAACATTTAAGGTCTCGATTGGTATCAAACTATTCAGGCTTGTATATGAGAAAAGTTTAAATTTACCTTTAGAATTGCAACACAAGACATTATGGGTCGTAAAGTCTATGGATATGGACATGGACACCGTCAGGGTAAGAAGAAAGCATCAACTCCATGAATTGGAGGAAATGAGGCATGAAGCCTATGAGATGTCCAAGAGCTACAAAGAAAGAATCAAGTTTTTACATGATAGATTGATCAAGAAGAAGTCACTTGAGAGGGAAATGGGTGTGTTGTGAAACTCAAGGATGAAGTTCTTTCCCATAAAGATAAGTTTAAGATGGGAAGGGCCATACCAAGTGAAACATGTTTATCTATCTGGAACTATTGTGATCAATGAGAAAGAAGGTGCCAAGGAGTTCATATTCAATGTTTTTATATTATCATATTGGTTTAAGATATTTTGATTGATGAAGAGATGTGCTTGAATGCACATGAGAAGGCAATATACTAAAAAGATGCTTTGAGGTTCTTAAGAGGTTAAATGATTCAAAAATCAAGAATCCTGGATGAAGGCATAAAACTTAGTGCTAGTGGGAGACAACCCACCTAGGTTTGAGAAATTTTGCACCCAACCTTCACTTTTTGATACTTTTTGTTTGTTTTTACACATTCCAAGAAACACACACACTCGTGTTTAATAGTTTTTGTTTACATTTTGAATGTGATAGGTGAAATAGGTTAGAGTTCAAGAGAAAGGGAGAATTTCAATTAAAATGATTATTACATTATTTAGTGGATCCATGAAATCATTTGGAAGAAGTTTGATTTATAGAATGAAGAAGAATGAAGAATTTTTGAGCTTGAAAGAGCCAATATGGCCATGCTGGGAAGACCATTTTCACAGGTGAATTTCGGAGTTTTATGGTCCGATCAACATGACCATTTTATCCAACACGACTGTCTCGACATTCCACCAACATGGTCGTACTGGCCATAATGGCATGCATGCCCAGACCCACACCTTAGGAGATTTGATTTCTTTGGACAACAACACAACTAATGCTCATTCTACCTGCATAGAATGCATGTTCCATGTGTCTGGCAACCTAGGACGATCTCCCTTCACCTCCATCCACCCAATCTTCCTTCCTAACATCCATTCAAGTTTCCTCAAGCCCCTAAGGGTCTTCCCCTCCCCCTATCTCCTCTTTGCAACCTTCCTCCATCCTTATTTCTCCACCTATCATAGAAATCCACTCCCACTCTTCTAAAAGTAAAAATCCCAAAGCATTATCTATTTTCCACCAAATTCCTTACAAGAAAGAACAAGGCTGGGAGAGTCATCAAGAAATAGGTCAAAAGTGGTGTTCATATCCTCATGAGGGTGGGGGGAAAGTTGCACAAAGAAAGCCTTGAATGTCACCCAACTTCTCAAAACCCTACACGATCACTGTCATATTCCATTTCTGACTCATTATAATGCTTAATGCCCATGAGTGGATCCAGTCTTTGGTCCTCCTCAAGCTACAATACATTAGATCTAATCTACAACAACCACGATGAAGAGGAGGAGTAAGAAGAAATAGAGAATCTTGTTGACTCCATTGATTTTGATTCTCTGACTCAAGAGAGGAAAAAAAGAAGGTTGTTGTGGCCTCATCCTTGTGACTACCTTCGTGGCCTACTCCAATGAGGTACTACACATCTTTAGCAAATGCACATACTACATAGTGACCCAATAGATAAAGGTTAATGATTGAAGAAGAAGACGATGATGTGCAGATTGAGATGGTTCCCCTAAACTTGTACAAGTTTAGGGTCTCATGACTACAAAAAGGAAGAAGGGGATGACACCACGAGTGAAGAGGTGGATGATGAGCCAGTGGACTTTCTGTCAAAGTTGGAAGATGAAATATTGAAGTTGATGGGGAAATATCCTGAAGGAGCCACATATGGTAGAGAAACAACAAGAAAAATATTCATGAGACCTCTCCACCCCAAGTGTACTATAAGGCGGGTGATTATGACAAGGTATGCATGCATGTATATTGTGCAAGCTTTAGGGATCTACAACTACTCCAGAGATTGCTTGAATCAATGTGGGTTGTACAAGCTACTGACTGAGGCCCAAGAGACCTACATTGAGACAACGCATAAGTTCTTCAGGTCATTGGATAAGGTACAATGTTGAGGTGATGATTCCATCCAAATATCAAACTTAATGATTCTACCCATGTGTTGACAACTTCCCAACTCAATAAGATTCATGCACTACACTACTGATTTGACAAAAAAATGATGATGACATGTTTGATAAGAATGGAAAATGCAAATACTCAAATTTGTCGAAGACATTCACTGGCCAATACACCTTTGGAATAGGTAAACTGAAAATAAGTAAAATATTCAACCTACCTTGAGGTATATTCAAAAAATTCTAGCTAACATAATCTTTGACTGATATGATAACCAAGGCTTCCAATCACAGAAAGACTTGATTGTGATGTCTGCGTTGATGAGTTATGGTCTTGTAAATTCTAGAGCAATGTTGATTGATCACTTAAAGACAAAACCCTCAAAGAGAAAGAATTCTTTCATAATGGGGGGATTGCGACCAGCATAGCAAGGGAACTTGATTGTGTCTTGAGAGATTTGCAAAGGCAGAGGAGACCAAGTTGGTTGATTTGAACTATTTTGCAACATCCCAAATGATCTCCCTTAGAGATACAAAGATTTTCTACAACATAAAACCTGGGTTCCCTGGAGTGACTTTAGAGCTACCCTATCATGGTGTTGTTCTTATTGATGGTATATGACCACGAGAAGATCTTCCAATTCTAATTGTTGTTTGGGAAAGACAACACCCTAGAGAGGATTACAAAGGACTTCTAGTTATTTTACTTGTGGGAGAGGGAGAGACAAACATACTAGTACAACAGTGGACACCTAAGAAGCATCACTACCAAAGATAGAGGCATCAGGAGTTTGATGTGCTACCACCTCCAACAATTACATATGACATGTCAGTCAGTCATGTATAGTTGGAGGTGATTCAACATAATTAGCAGGTTGTGTGTCTTGAGCAATGATAGGTGCACCACTTTATAAACCACATGTACTGCTACCATCATGTACAAGTTTAGAGAAACACCCAATGGGGGAGACTATTGGGGAGCTTTTTCAGGTACCATGAGACATACCCGCCTCTGTAGGGGGACTACGGGAGCACCTACTACCAAAACCCACCACAATATGGGGGACTTCCTTAAGATCCCCCACCGCCACTATAGTGACAAGTGCCATCTCCCAGATAAGATTTATTTTCATGTCGAGGACAACATGATTCAAAAGTTTGGGGTGGTAAGGATGTATTATGTCTTTTATCAACTCATTTTGATTACACCTGTTTCACCCATTTTTTTGGTTGAATGACTTTGGCACCACCCTATCTAGTGTAGATTTCTTTTTCCTTGCATGCATGCATATCATGTAGCGTAATTTCATTCACTTGTTTTTTGTAATTTGTCATAATTGTTTCCATTCCATCTTATGAATTTCATTTAATGCAGATTTTGGTAATTTTTGTGTATCATTTTTTAAACTATGGGAGAGAACCTATTCATCCTATACTCCCACTAAGGTGAATTGGAAGACCCTAAATTATTGTGGCACAATGACTTTCCATCACCAACTAGGTTGGACATAAAATCAGGACACTACTGCCACCCATAATAAACACTATACTATTTTGGTAATTTTAATGTATTATATCTAGGATTTACCTTTTTCATGCTTTTTTTAGTATTGAGGGAATCACCCGCTTAGACGGGACACTTTGTGACTCCCCTAGACAACATAAATCCCTTAGACTGGGCTGTTCTGCCCAACTATGAATCAATTAAAGCGCACCGTCATCCGATTTGCACAACGTGTACCACTTCAGAGGCAACCACTAGGTCTTGAACCCGAGTCCCTTTGTTAAGGGACACTGTGCCGAACCACCCATACCACTCTCCCTGGATATTTTTTGCTTTTTATTTCCTAAATGTAGGTTTATATATTATGGAATGCAAGTGGGCACCATTTTGGCCAAATTTTCCCAATCTTGAATCTATTTGCCTAATGGTGCGGTTCAACTGGATCTCTACTCATTGTGATGTGAACATGTAGAATTCAGATAATGCACCCCATTTATGATGTTTATGGCTAAATGAGTCATATAATGAAATTTCTCATGTGCTCCATGCCTCTCAAAAGTAGTTGACTTTTTGATAAAAGTATGAATCTTGCAAGCCATAAACGTTTAGGATTACTCATTCCATGTGAAAAGAGTGTGATCTGACATATTGTTCATTTTATGTGTGGTTTGTTTGTTTAGTTAATTCTATATGGATAAGCTTGCTTGAGTGAGATCATACATGAATTTACACTTCTTATAACCCCTCTTTCATCTAAAATTTCTTATACCATCTTCTTACCTCTCTGCCTCATGAAAGGATGCCAAAAGTACACATACTAGCCTTGGTCACTGTAATGACCCCGTCTCCCAGTAACCCCCAATTAAGGGAGACTAAGAGGTCAAAGTTGTTATCCCAATTTCTGGATCAAAGGTTTGACAAATAATCTATAATAATTATCAAATTCTACTAAACTAAACTAAACTAAACTGAAAGGCTGTAATAAAAAAATTAACTTCACATACCTTTTTCAAAAAAACTTGGACATCTACTTCTATCCACATCCAGAGTCTATTCTAACTAATCCTCCTTTGCACTTTAATTCTCATTTAATGCCACATATGCCACTTTATTGTTTGTTCTTTTCACTTGTACCTAAAACACTGAAAAACAAAACATCAGTCAACATAAATGAATTATCTTGGTATGTGGGGGAAACAATAATCGTGCAATTAACCGTAACAACATATTGCAGTCAAGTATAGTTTAAAAAACAACTTTATGTTTTAAATATAACTACGCGATCCATACATACCGTATCCTTTGCGCTATCCCTGCAGTGTACTTGGATGCTACCTTCCTTATGGTAGATCCCCATTAAACCCCTCATGATCCTACCGAACAGGTGAATCAATTTCTAGGGTTGAGTCACATGGCACTACCCGTAGGTAGCCCACTCCTTAACTCATGGTGCGCTAAAGAGTTGCATGGCACTACACATAGGTAGCCCAATCCCTAACTCTTGATAACCTAGACCTTTCTCTAGGTTACCCTTTTTTAGCCTTTGCAAAGCCACATAGGAGGACCCAGATCTAAGCTAGTTATATATATATTTATATTGATAATCATAGTCACTTTATAATTGCATGAAATAAAAGTCATCCAAATAGTTATTTTCCGGCAACCGATAAAAACATTCGGGAATCACCGTGAAACTAAAGCGATTATCCATAAGCGTAACCACATACCTGTCAGGCTGATTTGAGATAGAATAATCCAATCAAGAAATCCAAATAGGCAAGCAAGCACATTATGAGCTCCTGAAATATGCATATAATTTCCTATTATTAATCATGCCCTCAAGATCTACTAAACCTAGCTCACTTCCTAGGGTTTCTAGTCCACTTTTAGGGTTTCCATTACAATTAGGGTTTCCCTTCATCTTTTACTATTTTAAACCCTAAATTTATACAATTACTCACAAACCCTAATTATCTCATCTATTCATCATGAAAGATACTAAGGTTATCTTTTAACAACATATAACCCTGATATCAGAAAAGGCATAATTAACCATCAATTAAGTCCATTAAGCCTCTTTTACATTAAAGCTACCATTTTTATCCTTTTAATCCATGATAAGATCATTATGCTCATTTATCATCAATTCATAGTTCATTATGGTCTAATTCACATATGAACTCTATTTGTCATTAATTCTACCTTTATCCATTAGAAAACCCTAATTACTAGATTAAGGGTATTTATCCACAATTCGGAACTTTTATACTTGAAATAGCTTGGAATTATCATATCTCAACTTTATTCATGATTTTGAATAATTAAAACCATTATGAGTCACATTTACTAATATTAGGGTTTCAAGGCCCATTAAAGCATATTTATGCACATGAATTTCTAAATTAAACCAATTACGTGCAAAGTTCATCCTTTTTTTCTCAATATACATTTTTACAATTAATAGTTAACATCAACTTTAATCATCCATTAAACCATACTAAATACATTAATAATCTCTAAATAGTATTTCTTAATCTTTAATTCATTAAAGTTGATAAGTTACACTATTTTTCTAATAGCAAAAGGAATTAGCCTCTAAAACCATTTTTATTGAATTCCTCTCATTTGTCTGAGCAATTTTTATATTTTATGTGTATCCATCCGAGCTACAAATATTTAAATACGAATTTTGCAAGATATTACTTAGTAGAGCCAATCAGAGGGTGCTATGTGTCCCTTCCATGCAACGTCACTCGACTATCCTGAAAACATTTCGAAATGACGTCTTTGCCCTTAGTTAAGTAGGTTGGCTATTAAGCTCGCGGAGGGCAAATCTATGAACGACCCAAAGGGTCATCTTCTACCCCTGGCGCCCAACCTGGCCGCCGATGGCCGCCCTTCCTTCCTGGGGGCTCAAGGACCACCGCCGGTTGTTTCCCTTGCTCCACCATGTCCCGACGCACCTGGGGCTCCTTCAATCCACTGCCAAGGTGGTTGTTCCCAAGCGGGAGAAGCATGCGACCGCTGCCACAATTGCAGCATGTCTTGCAGACTTCCGGTTGGAGCTGCACGATGCCAAGGGTGTTAGGTTGGTAGCTGGTCAGTCCCGGGTGGTCGTGGAAGCTTCCCGCCTCCATCAAGATGACTCCATAGCCCCTCGTCTGCTGTAGGGTTGCTCTACCTTCTCAGTTAGGGTTTTGACAAAGAAGATGAAGAAGAGAGAGAGAAAGTTGTGTGGGATCTCTTTAGAACTCAAACCAGGGCTCTACCCTTTATATAGGGAAGGGTATCCATGCCCTATTATGTTCATCCACAAGGATACAAGGCCTTTTCCCAATAGGAATCCAATTCCTTCATTGAGAAGCAAGTTCCTCTCTCTCCTAATTATCTTTTTATTATTCTTTATTCTTTAGATATTAGGATATCGAAAATTACCTCTTTCATTCTCTTTGTACTTGCCTTTTAATCCATTGGCCACGAAATTATATTTTCTTTTAGTAGAAAATACTTCCTTTTTATCAATACCACAAAATTCATTAATAATGTATCACATTATCCTCTTATTTTGCATTATTGGTATTCTCTCTTTCTTTCTTCTCCATTGGGGCTCCTTGGACCCCAAGAAACTCTAAGATTTCGAAATTCCTTTTTAAGCATACTTATTATCCTTCTAGATGCATCTATATTCATTATTTCTCATTGTCTTGTTTCTTTCTTATTAAAATATCCCTTTTTGAGGATTTCTCTTTAGCTTTCTTTTTATTTTCTTCATTGGCATTTCATTTAACATTAGGAATCCTTTGGATACAAAAATCCATCAAGGGTAACTCAATTATACCTCTTTCCACTTATTTTCCACATTTTATCATTATTTTCAATTTCTTTCTTAATAAAGAAATATTTACGGATCAAATCGAAGTGACTGACTTATCCAGGGTTAGCCAGGGTTCTGGGCGATTGACATGCGCATGCGAGGAGGTGGCATCGGCGGCCGCGGAGGCCACGGTGGAAGAGAACGTTTCGGGGGAGCGAGACCCCCGGATGCAGGCTGCGAGGAGGGAAGCGTTTTCGATGCGATGGAAGGAATTGACGGAGAGGCGACATAATAGGCGGGGGAAGACCTTGGAGTTCCGAACCCAAAGGCGACGCCCAAAGAGGTGCAGGGCACACCATCAGCTGACCAATCCGCACCTGCAGACGGAGGAGGTCGTGGGCTTGGCGAGAACCTGATAGACAATCCACTAGCAGCAGCGGCCAAAGCAACCAAGAAACAGACACAACAAGAAATTCTAAGGCGACTGGGAATAGAGCTCAACTTTGGAAAGTTGAATTTCAAGGGAAGTGGAACACACCACGCAGGCAATAAGGAGGGACCACCGGCGCTCGAAGTAGAGGAATTCCCCGCACTGAACAGTGGATCTCCAAGGAGGCAGGCTAGAGCGGCGGGAGAGGCAATCCAAGCAAAATCCTATAAGGATATTATAAGCACATGCGAGGGAACAGGCCGACTACCGTTCCTTGGGTTCGACGATCCGCACGCTAACCTGAACAGGATGGACATCAAGAAGAGTGTAGTGGGGGGCACACCAGCCTTTGAGATAGATGAAGGAAGGTTTGATGCCCTGGTATGACCTTGGACGTACGCCATCATTGTTAAGGTGATCGCCAGGAACATGGGATTCCTCACGCTGCAAGATAGAATCAAGACGATGTGGCGGCCGACGGGAGCATTTAAACTCATCGATCTAGAGGATAATTACTTCATCGTTCAATTAACAAGAGAGGATGACTATCTGACGGTGCTAACCGGGGGGCCACGGCCGCTCATGGGCTCGTACCTAAATGTTCAGCCATGGGACATGTCATTTTCACCGTCCTCTGCAAACCTTAAACACATGGTGATATGGATCAGGATTCCACGACTGCCTATTTTCTTATACCAAACCCAATTCCTGGAGGAGGTAGGGGATACAATTGGAAGGACGATCAAGGTGGATACAAACACCGACCAGAAGCGGAGGGGGAAATTTGCTAGAATCACAGTAAAGTTGGACACAAGTAAACTGTTGGTGCCCAAAATCATTGTACAAGGGGAGAGATACAAGATAGAATATGAGAACCTCACAAGCATTTGGATGTTTTGCGGCAAGATCGGCCACTTAGAAGAAGACTGCACTGCGCGCAAGGCGGCGGTAGAGGCCCAGGCGAAGGCGGGGAAGCAAACCGAAGGGATGTCCACAACACCGAAACTGCTGGGGAATTTCATAGAGACATTGTATGCAAAACCATTCGTCAGGCACCAGAGGAAGGAGGAAGTACCAGGCAAGGCCATAAGGGGTACAACACAGAACATATTCAAAGAACTAGAGGTCAACGAGGAGCAGATGGAGGAGACGATGGAGGCCAGAAAGGGCAGTCCTAAACTGGGGTATGAATGGCGCCAATGGAAAGCGGCAAACAAGAAGAAGTGGACTGTTCAGGAGGTGACTCGTCAAACCAAAACCGGACACAACAAAGAACCACAGAAGGAAAAAGGGAGTGATTCACAGAAGCATGTAGCAGTGACGATTGAAGGGGAAAACACCGTGGTAATCCCGGACGAGGAGACAGGGAACGGTGAGGGTCTGCGATTCACCATGGGTAGTACACAGACAAGGAGGATCATCACAGACAGTCCAAGCAAGGTGAGGATCACAGGCAGGCCAATTAAGGTGCTGTTGTTTGGAGCGTTTGTAGGTGTCCATCTCAGGAACCAGAAGATCCTAAGCTCCAAGGATCTAACGCAGAACGGTCCCAGGAAAAATAACAGAAGAAACTACAGCCCAGGCAGGACGACGGAACCGGGTGGGGAAGACCCGAGCCCCTCTGCAATGGTTACTCAATGATAGTAGCAACATGGAATGTACAAGGTATCTATGGGAGAGATACCCAAAACACGATCTGAGACCTAACAACCCTTCATAAGATTGATGTTCTTTCCGTTCTTGAGATGAGAACAAGCGGAGCCAATGCAGACAACATAGTGAAGACGCTGGGCTTTGATATGTCCTATCAAGTAGAAGCGACAGGGTTCTCGGGAGGAATATGGGTGCTATGGAAGAGTAGACTGGGAGAACTAGAGGTAGTAGCCAGCCACAAATAGTTCGTTCATTGCAGAGTTAACAAGCGTCTCCGAGTGACGTTCGTCTATGTGAGCACGAAGCAAGCATGGCGAAGATTGCTGTGGGATCATCTTCATACTATTGCATCCACTTCGACGTCACCTTGGCTCATCGCAGGCGACTTCGACGCCGTTCTGAGGGCCGATGAGAAGCTGGGAGGAGAGCCAGTCACGATGAACAGCTGTAGAGATTTTTCTGAGGGGCTGATGAACGTAGGGTTGGAAGACCTAGGTGCAGTAGGTCCGAAGATGACCTTCAGAAGAGGCTGGATGACGGAGAGGCTTGATCGTGACGTTGCTAACCAGGAGTGGCTAGAGGCATATCCTACTACGGTGGTGGAGGTGCTCCCTAGGATTAACTCCGACCACTCACCTATCCTAATTTCTATGGAGGAGAGAACTAAACGCTCCATCTTTTACCCAAAGACAAGCACGATATGGAACAACAGGGAATCCTTCCCTACTTTTTTACAGCAAAACTGGGACAATAGTATACCGTTCCATGCTGCGGTGAACAAACTAATGAAGAAATCCATCTCTCGGGATATGGAGGAACGATGGAAATTGACAGATAGGAAGAGAACTCTTCTGAGAGGGATGAGCAGAGTGCAAGCTAAGCATGACCGAGGATGGACCGAGGCTAAGGAGAATAGGCTAGCTGAACTGCAAGTAGAATACAATGAAATTCTGCATGCGGAGGAGGAGGAATGGAGGCAGAAGGCTAGATGTGATTGGATGAAAGAAGGGGATGCCAACACAAAATATTTCCAGGCTTTGGTGAAGGCTAAAAGACGGAGAAACAAAATATCTAAGCTCAAGAACAGCTTTGGAGTATGGGTGGAGGAGGAAGAAGAAGTAAAGAAAGTGGTGAGGAAGTTTTTCTATGACCTGTTCACGGGGAAGCGGAATAGGAGGAATGTTAGGGCGATGGAGGCATATACAAGACAATTCCCACAGCTGCAAGAGGAAACCAGTGTTGAGATGGGAAGAGTACCAAGAAAGGAGGAAATAAAGGAGGTGTTGATGAAGATGAACCCTATCAAAGCCTCGGGGCCCGACGAGATGGATGTTGGGTTCCTACAAAAGAACTGGGAGCACCTAGGAGACTCCATCACACTAATGATTTCTAAATATTTTGCAGGCCACCCTATTGACGAAAGTTTGGCAAATTCCATCTTGGTGTTGAACCCTAAGACTCCTACTCCAAAGAGTTGCAACAATTTGAGACCAATTGCCCTTAATAATGTGGGACTCAAGGTGCTATCCAAAGTCCTAGTGGAAAGAATCAAACCATACCTACCAGAATGGTTTCCCCACACAAAGTAGCTTCGTCCCAGGTAGGCGCATCACCGACAATATAATTCTAGTACAAGAGCTAATACATTCCATGAGAATCAAATTGGGAAAGAGAACGGCCATGGAAATGAAGGTGGACCTATCTAAAGCTTATGATAGGATGGATTGGGACTTTATTGAAGACACTCTCATGAGGACAGCCATCCCACAGAACTTGATTAGAATCATCATGAACGTCATGAAGGCGGGAGAGATAGTGATCACTTGGAATGGCGAGAACCTGGAACCATTCAAGGCAACTAAAGGGGTGAGGCAGGGTGATCCTTTGTCCCCCTACATTTTCGTGCTCTGCTTAGATAGACTTAGCCAAGCCATTGCTGTGGAAGAAAGGCCAGGAAGATGGATACCTTTTTACGCTACCCGACAGGGAACCAGTATTTCCCACGTCTGCTTTGCAGACGATCTCATTCTATTTGGAGAAGCTACTGAACGACAAGCCCGGATAATGCTCGCAACATTAAAGAAATTTGAACTTGTCTCAGGGCAGAAGCTAGCAAAGAAAAAATCCACAATATTCCTCTCAAAAAATACGGCCAACCCTACTCGGAGGGCGATAACCAGGTTAACTGTCATTAGGCAGACGGAGAACATCGACAAGCACTTGGGAGTCCCAATCCTACATGAACGGGCAAATAAAGAGCAGTACCTGGACACCATAAACAAGGTTGAATCCAAGATCTCAACATGGATGAATAAGTCGTTATCGCTAGCCGTCAGGGTGACTTTAATCAAATCTGTACTCAATACATTGCCCATATACATAATGCAGTCCACTGCCCTGCCGATGGCGGTGTGCGACAGTATCGACCAGATGGTGAGAACCTTCCTATGGAAGGGGGCGTTAAAACATGGGGGCATACATCTTGTAGCATGGGACAAGGTCATTGCGCACAAAGGAGATGGGGGCCTAGATATCAAGACGGCGAGGGTGCAGAACGAAGCTTTTCTATACAAAACATGTTGGGACTTCATGTCACGACGTGAGGCATTATGGAAGACAGTGGCCAAGAAGAAATACCTGCATAGAACAAATCTAGGACTGGCTTGTGCATCGAGGATGTGGAGAGCCATCACAAGGATCCAAGCGGAGTTGGTGCCTGAAGTAGGGAAGGTGATACTATCGAGCGAGAACACCACGGTTTGGGATGACAGATGGGTCGAAGGAGGGCGAATTCCTGAGATTAAAGAAGGCAGGATGATACTAGAGGACCTAAAAGAGCTCAAAGTAGGCTCAATGATTGATCTGAACGGCGCATGGGACACAAATTTTATCTGACAGTGGTTTATGGAAGACACGTCGACTGCCATCCTGTCCATGCCACCGCCGGACCCAAATGCCGACGTTGATGAAATTTGGTATACAAAGAGTGTGAGTGGGGAAGTCAGAATTAAAGAGATTTATCGACGACTGGTGCAGGTTCACACAGCGAGAACCCCGGGTCGCTGGAACACCATCTGGAAGATGACAGTGCCACAGAGAATTAATACTTTCCTCTGGCTAAGTTTGCACGGAGGAGTTATGTCTAATGACGCGAGACGCAGGAGAGGGTTCACGGACGATGCCCAATGCCCACGTTGTGGGAGTGGGACTGAGGATCTCTTACACCTGTTCGCCACTTGCCGAGAAAGTAGAAATCTATGGGAGTTTATAAAGAAAACAACTAACATGGAGCTGAAGAAAACCCGAATGTTCAATAGTTGGATTGATGCGAACCTGAGGAAGAGAACCGACACACCGAAATGGAATGTATGGTTCGCCATCTCAATCTGGAAGATATGGAACCAACGGTGCAAGCTTATCTTCCAAGGCGAGAGGATTCACACTGAGGTGCTGTTTGAGATTATCTGTCATGAGGTGTACGTATGCAGGAAAGCCTTTGCAACAGGACGAATGGCACCCAAGGAGATAAATGAGAAACCACGGTGGCACCCCCTGGGAGCAGGACAAGTGAAACTGAACGTAGACGCGGCAGTAAAGCGAGGTAGAATGTCCACAACTTTCATTGTCAGAGATCAAGATGGGCGTTGGCTGGAAGGGGGATATGATCGTGGAACCATCACAGACACTCTAAAAGACAAGCTGAGAGCTATCACTGTCGGTATCCAGGCGTGCCAAGGAAAACACAACAATGTGCTAGTGGAATCAGACAACAAGGGAGTTATTGCGATGCTGACGAATCTTACGCGGACCCCGATCCATTACAAATAGGAGTGCCTATACATCACGAAGCTTTCATAGACCTTCCATGTGCTTGAATTCAGTTTCAAGAAAAGGAATTGCTATAGGGTGGCCGACTGCATAGCCAAATGGAGTCGCTTACAGGGAGGCACGAAAGGAAGATGGCAGCAATGCCTAGAATTTCTCCTTGAATTGGTAAAGGAGGAAGCCACATTGAGCCACGAGGAATCTCTGAAGGCAAACAGACCTGCATTGAGGGAGCAGGAAGAGTAAGACGATCCCCAGGAGGACCAAAAAAAAATATATTTAATTGATATTTTCTTTTCTTATTGCATTCTCTTTGCAACTTTGGACTCCTTGGAACCCAAGGAACCCAAGAGGCACGGAATCCTCCTTTGGATTTAATTCTTTTGCCTTCTAGAGGTTTCTACATTTTTCTTTTCTCCATTTCTTATTAATAATGGAATTCCTTTTGTCTTTTCCTTGTTATTGGGCCCAATAGCCAATAAAGCCCACAAAACAACCAACAAGGCTATTGTAAACGAAACTCATTTATTCAAAACAAATTATATCATTATTTGTTCCAATGTCTTTAATATGAGAAATTACATTTCTCACCAAATGAACCCAAAATTTGGGGTTGTAACATCCTTCCCCTCTTATAGGAATTTTGTCATCAAAATTCCATCAAGCAAACAAACAATTCAGGATAAGACTTTTCCATGTCCATCATTGGCCCCTATGTGGATTTGCCCTATCCATGGCGCTTCCAAAGAACCATTATCATCACATATTCATTTCTCTGAGTTGTTTCACCTTGGCATCTATAAACCTCATAGGTGACTCATGTTATTTTAGCCTCCCTTGGGGCTCACTAGGTTCATTGCTTCGCACATGGTCCGGGTACCTCACATAGTGCTCTAAATTGGACATATGGAACTCTTCACACATCACATTATCTTGAAGGGTAATGGAAAAACTTAACCTTCTCCACCAAACCATGTCAAAAGAACCCGTGCATCGGGGACTCACCTCTCTTAGCTATAACTTAGAGGGGTCAAATTTTTATATCACATATTCTTCCACAGTGAACTATAAGTCTGACACAACCTCCCTTGCAGAGCTTCTTTACATCTTGATACAAGCTATGGTGGTTATCATCACATTTATAAAGAACTATCTCTATGTATCACCCTGAATGAGCACAGATGCTCTCATCAGACCCTCTAGTCTGGATCGTACTAACCATTAGCTAGGGTGATAAACTGTAGTAACATCGAGTTCTTCATGTATCTACTTACACCTTATGGAAGTGTATCTTTAGGTTATAATCAAGAACTTTTAAACTCACATCATGGTGTAGTTGAACCATCTCTCTCATATGTAGTTCAACTGGATCTGTCCCTTGACATTACTCTTTCTTTCTCTTATTATCTAGGTAAGGTGATCTACCATAACCCATATTGCATCTTGACCTTCCTTGGTCTAGGGGAGACTTACCACAACATCCATAGTGATGAACTCCCATTCCCTCTCAGGGACTCTTTTATCCTCTATATCGATACATTGGGTTACTGGTGTTCGTCCTTCACCTTCTGGCTTGCATGGAAACATACCACATGTAACTTCATCTTAGGCATCCAAAGTACCACGGTCACTTACTATCTTCGTAGTACCATGGTGTATGGTGATCTTCAATCATGATCTCCTGTATGCCATGATTTCTCAAGATTGATTCCCTAGAAACCCTAAACTACTCTAATCAGGGTTTCATCCCCTTCCTTTTCAGAGAAGTGCATCTAAGGTTTCATCCCCTAGGCTGGCTAACCAAACAACCATTAACCTGATCAACCAATATTGTTACATCTGAGTGTTAGCCAAACATATCTCTTTTTCCAACTGAGGGTTAACCTAACAACCTCTTCTAGCCTCCATCTAAACTAGGCATATGTATCCCATCTAGAGCATCCATTACAACTTCACATCCTTAGGTGTTAGGTAACGTTGAAGACATACACCTCCATGTATTCCACTTATTATCTCATCTCATCTCTAAGTCTATCTTCATCAAGAAAACTCTGAGCTTATTCTCTTGGTTTTCAAACTCAACCTGGTATGACTCATATCTCATGATAAAAGCATCCTCATAAGATGACTACCTTGTTTCCATTCATGTATCATCCACTCCACTAGGGTATGTTATCATCCTTGTCCTCATACCTCATGGAAACGTTCCAACTCATATCACCTTTTATCATTGGTGTATGGCATGCATATTGTCCTATCTCTCACTCCCATAACAAGAGGAAATAAGCATTTGGCTACAATCCAAGTACAGAGTTCTTCCTTTTCCAAGAGTAGGGATGGTACATCCCACCTTGCCAGTACCTTTAAATCTAAGTTGAAACGTGCAACTTATGCCTCTACATCACAATCATCTTGATATCAAAGTTACTTCCATGGAAAAATGGTCTCGAACTTACTTAGGTCCACACATATTCCTTGGTCATCTCCTCTAGGTCTATAGGGTGCCGACACTTTTGGGGCCATCCCTCTTCCCTTATGCATCCAGAGAGTGCCCTACTCATCCGCCCTTTGGGTCCCATGAGTTCATGAAGGTGATCAATCTCCTAACCCATGGCCCTCAGACAATGATAGCTGTTACCTCCCGACCCTATGGTCATGTGCAACTAGGGAATCATGAAACTCCTTCTTCCATCGGTCTTATCCCTACCTGACCCTAGGATAGACTTAGGATTCTATTATAGTACATGTCCAACTTAGAACCTTACCCAAGCCTTCATCATCTCTTTCTCTGCATTCATGTCCTGACTTCCATCCTTTCATAGGGATCATGACAACCTGCCTACCTTGGTCAGGCCCCATACCAGTTACCTCCATGGTAACACATCCACATGCACTTGGAGATGGTAATCTATGGGTCTACATGTTCATTCTCATACCATGTACTTTTCACTTAGCTTCTCAAGATCCTATGAGACCTCTTTAGGTTTCCTCAAAACCCATAAAACGGGTATACGCCCTACAAAGGGTCCCTCTCCTAGGATGGGAGGAAACTACAACTCTTGACAACAAGGTCACAAACGTCCTTATGTCTAGGGTTTACATCTACATGAGCGTGCTTAACCCTAGTAAGATACTAAGGCACAAGAAAACCACCTACTAAACCATGCTAGGTCATGCTTGTTCTCATTCCTCATCATTAGATCAAGATCATACCTTCCCATGTCATCAACTTAGTTGTGAGGGGTTCATCAAACATACCTTAAACTTAAGGGGTTTCCCTTTCCTCTAACCATGAATAGTACCATGCTCGAATCTATAGAAACTCAAATCTCATCACGAGCATCAGGTACACCACTTCCCCTCTTAGGCCTAGGAACCCTAGGTTCACTTTTGGGTGTCAAAGTGCATGCTCAACCTCTTAACAATGAATCAATCATGTATAAGGCATGACATGCACTTCCAGTCATCCTTCTACTCAAGCAACACTTCAGAGTTGAGTCCTCCTCAAGGACAATCAACAAGGTACAAGGCCTCACAACCTGTTACTAAGCCTCTCTAGGTCTAAGGAACTCTTCTTCTCATCTATACCATAGGTACATAGGTACTAGTATACTCATCCTCTCTTTAGGGTTTGGTTCTTCTCATGGCAACCAAGACATCATCAGCCAACAGGGCTCAAGCATGAGGTAACCACAAACATCCACTTGGTCACATCATCCTCAACTCCCCACTTTTTCTCATATCTTAGAGTCTAGGCTTCCAACCTTCTTGCTTGGGTCTTTCTCTCTCTCTCTAGAGTTAACTCCACAACTAGCCTTATACTAAAGGTCCTCTCTCCATGAAGGTGGATCAAGCTCACCAGCATACCTCTACATGGGTGAAGCCTATGTTCAAACTTATGTTTGCTTAAGGTTATCCCTAGCCCTTTATGCTTATGTCATCAACTATCCAACATACTCCCTTAGCTAGGGTTTCAACCTACTGCTCGCACTACTGATGTATTCTGGGTGCCTACTATGCCATGCTCATATAATCTCATGGGGTTTCCATAGGTTCTTCTCTAACCTCATCAATGAAGGAGCTATCCTTCACTCTAACATGCACAACCCTTCCCAGGGTCGAGTCTCCAAAGGTACTCGGTCATCCAACTTCTCATGGCTCATATGGCATCCAAGGCATGTCCATCCAAACACCTGGTCTACCATGACATATAACTCATCATGTCATCTCTCTCTAACCACCACTTAGGGTTAGGGTTAGCTTCATCCTCGAAGGATGTGCCAGGTGTCTACTTTTAATGGAGGTCTCTACCTCCTAGACTAACTCTCTTTACTTATCCTCCTGACAAGAAGGTCTGGCCTCAGATCTCTCCTAAGGGCATGAAAACTTATGTCATACGACCTAAGCATGTATCTATTCTTTTATGCTTAATCTATTAAGCTTATGTCCATGACATCTTATTTACATGCTTTTTATTAATTTGATGGATGATTCCTTAAACCTGATCAACCTTACCCATACCTCAAGAGGGTGAGGAAAAGAGAGAAAACCCTAATCCTTATATTCCTTAACAACATTTGAGTTGAGAAGGGATGAACAAGATGAGAGAGTCCTAAAGGTATCTTATTTCGAGTCAAATCCTGAGACATTGGCCAGACAATCACATTAATTCGGGAGTCCTCATATTCTAACTAGCGGTGCAGAGGAAAATCTTGCCAGCCCCCGAATGTGATCCTTTTCTAGACACCGCTATCTTTCGGAAGATCCTCTAGTAACTTCCTTGGGTTCTAAAGATTTTGTAAAATTTAATAATTATTACAAATTAAATGTGGAACCTAGGCTCTATTACCAAATGTAACGACCCCGCCTCCCAGTAACCCTCAATTAAGGGAGACCAAGAGGTCAGAGCCATTATCCCAATTTCCGGATCAAAGGTTCGACAAATAGTCTATAATAATTATCAAATTCTAATAAACTAAACTGAAAGGTTGTAATAAAAAAATTAACTTCACATACCTTTTTCAAAAAAACATGGACATCTACTTCTATTTACATCCGGAGTCTATTCTAACAAATCCTCCTTTGCACTTTAATTCTCATTTAATTCCACATATACCACTTTACTATTTGTTATTTTTACTTGTACCTAAAATGCTAACAAACAAAACATCGATCAACATAAATGAATTATGCAGGTATGTGGGGGGAATAATAATTGTGCAATTAACCATAATAACATATTGCAGTCAATTACAATTTAACAAACAACTTTACATTTTAAATATAACTGCACGATCCATACATACCCTATCCTCTGCGTTGTCCTTGTAGTGGAACTGGATGCTACCTTCCTTATGGTAGATCCCCATTAAACCCCTCATGATCCTACCTAATAGGTAAATCAATTTCTAGGGTTGAGTCATATGACACTACCCGTAGGTAGCCCACTCCTTAACTCATGGTGTGCTAAAGAGTTGCATGGCACTACACATAGGTAGCCCAATCCCTAACTCTTGATAACCTAGACCTTGCTCTAGGTTACCCTTTTTTAGCCTTTGCAAAGCCACAGAGGAGGACCCAGATCTAAGCCAGTTATATATATATATTTATAGTGATAATCATAGTCACTTTATAGTTGCATGAAATAAAAGTCATCCAAACAGTTATTTTTAGGCAATCGATAAAAACATTCGGGAATCACTGTGAAACTAAAGTGATTATCCATAAGTGTAACCACATACCAGTCAGGCTGATTTGAGATAGAATAATCCAATCAAGAAATCCAAATAGGCAAGCAAGCACATTATGAGATCCTGAAATATGCATACAATTTCCTATTATTAATCATGCCATCAAGATCTACTAAACCTAACTCGCTTCCTAGGGTTTCTAGTCCACTTTTAGGGTTTCCTTTGCAATTAGGGTTTCCCTTCATCTTTTACTATTTTAAACCCTAATTTTATACAATTACTCACAAACCCTAATTATCTCATCTATTCATCATGAAAGATACTAAGGTTATCTTTTAACAACATATAACCCTGATATCAGAAAAAGCATAATTAACCATCAATTAAGTCCATTAAGCCTCTTTTACATTAAAGCTACCATTTTTATCCTTTTAATCCATGACAAGATCATTATGCTCATTTATCATCAATTCATAGTTCATTATGGTCTAATTCACATATGAACTCTATTTGTCATTAATTCTACCTTTATCCATTAGAAAACCCTAATTACTACATTAAGGGTATTTATCCACAATTTGGAACTATTATACTTGAAATAGCTTGGAATTATCATATCTCAACTTTGTTCATGATTTTGAACAATTAAGACCATTATGAGTCACATTTACAAATATTAGGGTTTCAAGGCCCATTAAAGCATATTTATGCACGTAAATTTCTAAATTAAACCAATTACGTGCAAAGTTCATCCTTTTTGTTCTCAATATACCTTTTTACAATTAACATGTTAATATCAACTTTAATCATCCATTAAACCCTACTAAATACATTAATCATGTCCAAATAGGGTTTCTTAATCTTTAATTCATTAAAGTTGATAACTTACACTACTTTTCGAATAGCAATAGGAATCAGCCTCTAAAACCATTTTTAATGAATTCCTCTCATTTTTGGAGAAATTTTCATATTTTATGTGTATCCATCCGAGCTAATGATATTTAAATTCGATTTTTGCAAGATATTACTTAGCAAAGCCAATCAGAGGGCGCCATGTGTCCCTTCCATGCAACGTGACTCAGCTATCTTGAAAACATTTTGAAATGACATCTTTGCCCATGGTTAAGTAGGTTAGCTCTTTAGCCCGCTGAGGGCAAATCCATCCAATGACCCAAAGGGTCTTCTTTTACCTCTGGCGCCCAACTTGGCCGCCGATGGCCGCCCTTCCTTCCTGGGGGCTCAAGGACCGCCACTGATTGTTCCCCTTGCTCCACCATTACCTGACGCACCTGGGGCTCCTTCAAGCTACTACCAAGGTGGCTGTTCCCAAGTGGGAGAAGCATGCGACTGCTGCCGCAATTGTTGTAGGTCTTGCATACTTTCGGTTGGAGCTATGCGATGCCAAGGGCATTAGGTTGGTAGCTGATTAGTCCCGGGTGGTCGTGGAAGCTTCCCGCCTCCATCAAGATGACTCCACAACCCCTTGTCTGCTACAGGGTTGCTCTACCTTCTCTGTTAGGGTTTTAACAAAGAAGATGAAGAAGAGAGAGAGAGAAAGTTGTGTGGGATCTCTTTGGAACTCAAACCAGGGCTCTACCCTTTATATAGGGAAGGGTATCCACACCCTATTATGTTCATCCACAAGGATACAAGGCCTTTTCCCAATAGGAATCTAATTCCTTCATTGAGAAGCAAGTTCCTCTCTCTTCTAATTATCTTTTTAATATTCTTTATTCTTTAGATATTAGGATTTCTAAAATTACCTCTTTCATTCTCTTTGTGCTTTCCTTTTAATCCATTGGCCACGAAATTATATTTTCTTTTAGTAGAAAATATGTCCTTTTTATCAATACCACAAAATTCATTAATAATGTATCACATTATCCTCTTATTTTACATTATTGGTATTTTCTCTTTCTTTCTTCTCCATTGGGGCTCCTTGGACCCCAAGAAACTCTAAGATTTCGAAATTTCTTTTTAAAGATACTTATTATCCTTCTAGATGCATCTATATTCATTATTTCTCATGATCTTGTTTATTTCTTATTAAAATATCTCTTTTTGAGTATTTCTCTTTATCTTTCTTTTTATTTTCCTCATTGGCATTCCATTTAACATTAGGAATCCTTTGGATACGAAAATCCATCAAGGGTAACTCAATTATACCTCTTTCCACTTATTTTCCACATTTTATCATTGTTTTCAATTTCTTTCTTAATAAAGAAATATTTAATTAATCTTTTCTTTTCTTACTGCATTCTCTTTGCAAATTTGGACTCCTTGGAACCCAAGGAGCCCAAGAGGCACGAAATCATCCTTTGGATTTAATTCTTTTGCCTTCTAGAGGTTTCTACATTTTTCTTTTCTCCATTTCTTATTAATAATGGAATTCCTTTTGTCTTTTCCTTGTTATTGGGCCCAATAGCCAATAAAGTCCACAAAACAACCAACAAGGCTATTGTAAATGAAACTCATTTATTCAAAACAAATTATATCATTATTTGTTCCAATATATTTAATGAAGAAATTACATTTCTCACCAAATGAATCCAAAAGTTGGGGTTGTAATAGTCACCCTCCACAAATTTGGGGTGGCCATATCTATATCACTCAACTTCACTCTTGCCACCATATGCCCTCCTTACATATTGGGGGAAGAAAAAGAAAAATAAAAAGAAAAATAAAAAGACCTAAGGGATGACTCTATGTAATAGCCTCTCAAGAAGAGAAAAAAGTATGAGTGCTCCTATGTAACAACAATCCAATCCCATCCATAAAAATTTCTTCTCTTTTTTATGCCTATTAGGGATAGGGTACATCAACTCTAGTCCTCACACCCCTATAAAAGTCAAGTTGGTAATGACAGGTGGAATGAAATGTATGATCTAACTATATCAAGTGAAACAAAAACTCTAACATTTTAAAAATAATTCATGTATGATACAGTTTACCTAGAGGTTTTATGAAAATTGCATCACTTGCATGTGTGAATGATATCCCATATTTAAAGTTTTTGTACTTTGTGGTTAATTCACACTTGAAAATATAAAATGAATATAGAGTAGTGGATTTCATGCCTAATTTCACATGTGAACTCTTTTTATCTAGTAAAAATCATGTTGATTACATTTTCCTATGATTTTCTTCAATGAATTAAAAGAGAGATTAAGTTGGAGCAACATGAGAATAAGTATATTTTAAGTATGGGGTGGCAATGTAGCCCTATTTTAGGACTTCGTCTTGTGCTTTCTTGCATTTCGATCACATTTGACATGTTAGATTGTAAGTTATTTCCCCTAATAACTATCTTTATATGAAATACACTTATGAACACTCTTTGCATGTTTTTCAAGTACTTGGACCATGCCATGGGTGGATAGAAAAGAAGGAAGTTGTTCTAGGATTCCTCCATCCATGGAGGAGTCCAAACAAGGTCCAAAAGATCCCCCAACCTACCCCTATTGTCCAAGGGTCGATTTCAAAGAAGCTCAGAGCGCATGCACAACTCCTAGCACAACTCTGGTGGAACAGAATGATTGTGCTATCAGCTTCAAAATCATAGGGGAATCCTAGATTTGATAAGGCTATGACAGCTCCAACATCACAGTCTTTCCAGCCAAAATGGTCATGCAAAGAAGATGCTAGCACAACAATGCCATCCAGGAGGACTGTGTTGGCCGAAGCCAGAATGCCCCTTCCAAAGAAAGCTACCAAGTTCTGAACTCACCCACCACAGTCGTGCTACCTAACACATGCATGCTACCTAGCCCCCACCATGACCATGTTGCCCTGCATGACCGTGCTACCAACCATCATTTACCCCACATCAATGTGACATTTTCCACTCCACCAACATGGTTGTCCTCTCTCTGCATGGTCGTTCTACCCTCTACTCACCATGGTCATGCTGCCCTATACAACCATGCTATCACCCAAACCCTACATTTTTCTCCACTACTTTTCCCAAACTACCCCAACTTAACCTAGTGCTTCTCTACCAGCTATCTATACCTAGGTGGTGGATATAACACAATCTTACACTCCCCTAGCATTCATTCACACCCTACTTGATCATTCAAGGAGCTCCTACTTACTCCCACCTACCGCCACCTCATTTCCATCTTCCCTCAACTCAAAACCCTAGTTTTATAAGGTTTTGGCCATCTTTCACCACCATTCCATGCCATCAATCCATCTTAGGAGAAGAAGGGCATGCTTTAACAACTAGGAGGTGAAGGAGGAGTCTCAACACGTTTCATGGCCATCTACTCCTCTACTCCTTCTTTCTTCTTTGTTTGTTTTGTTATATGTAGTGAAGCTCCTTAGGTGGGTTGCTTGGGGTGAAAATATGACTTTGATACCATGTTGGTGGAAAATAACTTGTAAACTCCACAATTTCATTTTATAATGATTTCCTTCTACTTTTATCTTATTTCCCATATTTCTTCTTGTAGTTTGTTCTTAAAAGCATAGATTTCTTGTTGATTTTTGTGTGAAACCACTTAGGCTCTAGAAGAGAATGGCTTGTATGTGGCCATCTTAGGGATTTCTCCTAGGTCCAACTAGTGGATCCCTAGATAGAAAACTATCTTCCTACATACATATCTCCTTTCTTACTTCTAAGTGGACGGTCTTAGTAGATAATGTAGGAGTACTTAGTGCAATTGCTTAGGACTTTCCTAAAGGCTAGATGGTGAGTGATGTGAGGTGAAACACACTCACTTCCACTCTCCATTCCTACCCTTGACTTCCAACTATACTAAGAACAAATACTTTAGAAACCTATACTTGCTATATCCTATTATAACTTCACCTAAGACCTAGTCCAATTGAGCCTTGTAAGGTTGGATAGGGTATGCAGGGGTGCAGTTCCCCTTCACACACCTTATACCATTCATGGCAAACTAGTAGCTTAGGGTAATTATATAGGATGTATTTTTTGTTTTGTTTAACGATCTAGAATGCATGGATAGAATTTGCATGATATGACCCCCAACTTGGATTCTAGTTACATCCCCCCAAATGGCCCACACCTCCTTTAATTGTTGAATCCCAATTTGCTCTCTTGATAGTTCAAGCTTGCTTTGTTACTTTCCTTAATTCCCTTCTTAGCTAGTTCATTTCCTCTTGATAATTAGGTCTTGCTAGTGTAGCTAATGTCTCTTAGGGCTTGCTTTTGTTAATATTAGCTAGGTAGTGCTAGTCTAGGTCGATTATTTCTCTAGTTGCCTAAATTGCTAGTTAGTGTAGTATACCTCTTTCTTTGTTCTTCTTAGTCATACTAAGTTGCCTTTGTTGCTAATTAGAACTGAATTGACTAGTGTTAACATAGGTTTTGATTATTTGTTTCTTTAATTGTATGCTCATTCAACTTTAGTGTAATCAACTGAACCTCCAACCAAACCCTTGAACCTAGAAACTACTTTACAAACCTAACCATACCAACTTAGCTCTAGTATCCCCCTCTCTCCTTGTGGGTCAGCCCTTATCTTTCTGCTTGCCTATACTATAGCATGGCCCCATGTGTTTGTGGGTTAGTGTGCTAGTATATGTAAGTGTGCCTTTTGGGGCTTTACAAATTTTGAAAGATCCCAAATGTGTTTGATCTAGGGGCACATCTAATCAAGATTCAATTGATTTAGGTGTATTCCAAGGCAAAATCACACCAATCAACATTCGAATATGGTGGAGAGGAGAAGAATATCAAAATCCCACACCAATAAGGAAGGTACTTGAAGGGTTTGTGATTAAGATGAAGTGAAAAATCAATCAAAAACTAAATAACTGACCAGATAGGGAATCCATCAGGCGACTAGTTTTCCATTTGGTTGAATGTGAAATCCTATGAAGGCATATTTAGTGTTACATTAGATGTGAATCTCTTGGTTTCTTTCTATCACTCTTGTTGGCTCAAGATATTGTACTAGTTGTTCTATCTTGTTTTATCGATTCTGGTGATTGTTTAAGTATATGATACATCCAATAATGCATATGTAATGATGACTAGATATGTATGATTACTATATCAAAACCCTGACTATAATAATAAAGTTTAAGATTCCTTCCATTGTGCAATACACATGAAAGCTTTGTTCAACTATTTGTGAGCAGACCAAATCATGATGCACCATCTATGTTGGGGAAGTGTGATAATAAGTATGTGGGTCTACCAAAGTAGGGTGTGTAGCTTATTGTGTTAGACTCGAATGAGTGATCTTAAATGGAACTAAGAACCTACAAACATAAAGAAGGATTATACTTCAAAAGATAATTTATGATAAGGATATGTGTAACCATCTATCCAAGAGTTGCATTTGATGCAATTGGTAATTGTTACCTACCTTAATTGTTAAATTGTGAGCGGTAGCTAAAATTGACTCATAATTTTATGTAGTATGGATCTTGTCTCACTAGAAGATTTCCCAATGTAATCTTATGATTAATTACGAGGGCTACTTATTTGATCCAAAATTGGAAGAATTTTCTATTAAATTACAAATAAATATTGTAAAAAATATTGTTGAATCATGCAGATATATTCTTTGTAGATCTAGTAGAAAATACAAATAACAACTTCTCATTGTAAAAAACCTTGAGAAATAAATTTTGAATGGGAATAACTTCCATGACTGGTATAGGACATTAATATTTGTTCCCACTAATGAGTGTAAGATCCATGTTCTAGAAACATCAAAACTAGAGTAACCAACTCCAAATTAACCTAGAGAGAAAAGTGATAGATTTAGAGTAGGGTGAATAGATATTATATAAAAACATATTCAATTTAAACACAAGGAGGTTAGATTGCAATTTGCTTAAATAGATAATGTGGTAGAAATGTAAAGCAATTTATATGGACAAAGAAAGTAAACCACAATAGACACTTGATTTAGAGTGGTTCTGAGAAAAGACGTCAATCTACTACGTGGTTGTTCCCAACTAGGTTTTTCAACCTGTATTTTATTTTTTTTGTTTAACCGATATGAAATATAGAAAATTCATAGTTGTTTTTTGTAGATCAATACAACCCTCCTTTTGTATATCAAGGAGAATGTGCATGTGGGAGTGGATCAAAACTAGCCTCCCTCCTTGATTGCAACCTTCTCACAGTAAGTAGCTTTCAATGACACTTCCAACAACCTTCTTCCCAGAAAGTACTTGGAATCACACTATGGAGCATATCACAATTAGCCTCCTCCTTGGTCGCAACCTTCCCACCAGAAATAGCTTCCAATAATGCTTCCCAACAACCTTCTTCACAAGAAGTAGGTGAAAGCACACTATGGATAAGATTTGAATAGCCTCCTCCTTGGATGAATCCTTCTTGCAAGTAGTAGCACCAAGAAGTTACTTCACAACCTTCTCTCAAGAAGTAATAAGAAGCACAAAGAACAATAATCGTGAATAAGAGTGGAAGAAGAAATTACTATTCTTCCAAGTATTAGAATATGAAGCTCTCTATGAACAACTGATGATAAATATATCCAGAAGGATAGGGAAGGCTATTTGTGGTGGAGTCTCACACTACTTTAAGTTATGGATTAGATCTAAAGATAGCAATATAGAATTCTAAGCTTTGAGAAAGATATCCTGTAAATGATTTGCTCAAATGTATGTGTGTAAATTGTGTGTACTAAGTACCCATAAGGAACTCGTATATATAGAATACACTTAGGAATTTTTAATATAGATTATGGGAGTATTTTGACCAAGTTAAATGCTAAATTAACCGTTGGGATGTCAAAAATTGAGTTTACAATGGATAGAAAAATTAATGTTGTTTTTGAATGTGGATTGATTCTCAGTCAAATTGTACTTCGACTAAGATCCATCTAGGTCGAACTATAGTTTGACTAAGAGTCATCCTCCTCTCATACTTTGCAACAACTATTTCCTATAATGACTCTTTTCCTACATCATCTCTTTCTCAGTCAAAGTGTAGTTCAGCCAAATAAGTGTCTATAAATACATTTCTAAACATTTGGAAAAAATATTAAATGTTTTTTTCCTAATGGAACCTAACTATCATAAGGACTTGATGTGAGTGTAAGAAAGGGTTTAGGATAGGATAGGGTTGATCATTACTTGTTCTTACATCATTCCTATTAAGTTGTACAAAAAGTATTAATACAAGCTACATTGATGGTACAACTTGATTTGGAAATTTGTTTAAATTCCTTGATCACCTTAAATACTAAATTCACTTTTTTGGTAACATAAATGGGAACTATTTTTATCATAGAATTTATAGGGTGTCATTTCCAAAAATCCAACAATCTTCGCCCTTTTGATGATCACAAGTATTTCGTAAGATAATTTGAAAGTACAGAAATTTAGATCATCATATCTCTAAATAGTCAAAATTTTCTTCATGGGAATATTTCCACACGATAATTTTCAAGTATTAAAATATAGATCATCATACCTTTAAATAGTCAAAACTATGTTCATGGGATTTTTCTGCACTTTGTCAAAGTCAAAAGGGGTTTCTTTTTACCAATGATGTAACGCCCCTCCAAGTACATACATGACAACGGAAGAAAACCCTATGTTGTCCATAAAATTGGCCATTTGGCTTGGAGGAACATTACAAAACATGATATACAATAATAACAAAATAAATGAAACATCATGCATTAGTTGGAAAATAGATCATACATAGTTTTGGAAAAAGGAAAACTACATCAAGTTCATCTGATATACTTTGGTAACAAGTTTATACATCATGTAAAAGATATCTAAAACTCTGGTTCATCATGGAAAAAGGCACCCCACTAGGTATTTTCTTTTTTAAGATTCCTTAAGCTATTCCTTGGATGTCAAAAAGCTTCTTCCTCCTAAGCTTGCTCCTTATCTGTGGGCATCACTCCCCCAACCATGCATAAAACCAATGGTAAGTGGAATCGAAAATATTATATATTTAAAGAAAACATGTAAACTGGAAAGACAATTTTACCATTAAATAAAAAAAAACACAATTGCATTTAATTTACTTCTTTTATCTTGACTTATATTAGAATCCTTGGGTTTTTCACTGAAGTATGTCTTCTCTTATGCACCGAAGTACCTCTTGGGTTGCACCGGAGTGCCTCTTCTCTTATGCACCAAAGTGCCTCTTAGTTTTTCTCTGAGAAGCCTCTTGATGAGGATCTTATATAAGTTATCTTTTAATCATTATCTTTCTCTTAAACTCTTAACTTTTTATTAAAATATTAATCTTGTCATTAATCTCAATGTTCATGATAGATGATATAATATTATTGACAACAACACATGACTTTTAGTTTCTTATACAATCATTGAATTTTAACAATTGAAACAGTAAATAATACATTCATAACATTCGTTGTACACATATAATTAAAATCATCGAATAATTATGTTCAAAGTGTACAGACCACTTACCTCTCTCTTTGAAAAGATCCTAGTTGCTTCCTTAAGTTGATGAAACCCTAAACACAATCCTGGGGTTATGAAACCCTAATTACCATGTTATATAAATTATCATTGATTAATAATTAGTATTCAACCTAATTTCTAGGGTTTTGGGGTTATAGTTTGAAATAAAGAAACTAAGTGTCAAAACAGGCTTTGAAAATTAGTTCATCATCCCAATCTCAAAAAATTGTGAAAAATTCATATATAACTTGATCCCATTGGACTTACCAATAAAAAGATATGAATTTTATCAGAAATGCTACAAAATCCACATGTAAAGACATGGCCACCCAAAGAATGGGTACCTCATTGAGATGGACCAAGGAAAGCCAGGCACTTGGACAGGGCTTTTCCATACAATCAAAAGATAAATCAGGCGGCTTAATCACACATATGTCCTCATGGGCACATGACGACAAGAACAAATGTGCGGGGCAAAGTCGTCAAACATGGGCCTCGATTTCTCATCTTCAACCTAGACACAAAGATGATGGCAGTGAAAAACCGAGAATCAAATCTCATTTTCTAGGATCAACTCAGGAAAACAGCCTAAAAACATCATTCCCGTGGTTGCCATGATCTCGACAAAACAAAAAAGGATCAGCAGGGCATCCTATGGTCCTAGAATCGGCCGCCGCTATCACAGGTCAAGAGCTCAGAAGCGGAGAGCTCCCAGAAACCTACTAAGAGAAAAACCGACGACCGGGACGGGTTCTATCATCCCAGGAGGAGACCACGTTGAATAAAATCATAACAAAGGTGGTAGAAAAACTCATACTGCTAAGCGGTCATTAGAACAACGAACCTGGAACAAAAAGAGGGAAACAGGGTACCTCCAAGCATGGGTTGAATTGGATGTCAGAAATGGTTTGACGAGTCTTGGGCAAGCATGAGATGATCTCCCCAAAATCACAGCGGTCCCCGAGCATTTTGGTTGTCACTGCACAATGTCAGAGGATGCAGAAGCAAGCCAAAGTAGGGAGGGTGATTGCAGAAGTGCAAGAGGGTAGAGGGGTAGAGTAATTTGATTTCTTGAAGGTTGCAGAATGTTTTTGGGTCCTAACTTATATAGATTTATAGCTGGAGGGGCTAGATTCCGATCCACAGTAGGAAATAGGGGAGAAAGAAGGAGTTCTTGTCGACCGGGAGTCCTAGGTCATGAAATCCCATCTTGTTTGGGACCTTACAATTCGAGAAGATTCTCTAGTGATGAAAAATGCGGTATTTTATCAAAAATTTGATAAAAAACAAGGATTCGAGCAGAGAGACAAAAAAACATTCAACAGAGTCCAAGCAGCGTGGGACTTAGGTATGGGAGACAACCTCCCCACTCGCAGTTGGATCCACGACCTAGAGTCTTGCCCAGACTGGGTAATGGGTTGCGTTACAACACAATATATGTGCTATACCACATAAACCAAAGTCCAAAATTATAAATATTAGGTCAAAACTTTTCTAGTTCAAATTGGATTAGTTAAGAAGCTTCAATTCCTCTCCAATTTTGGGTATTAGGCAAATGGGTCACAAGGAACCCAAAAATATAATTAGCTTCATTTTTTGACCAACATAGGTTATTATATCTCTCTTTTTAGTATAAACATTTAATTAAATATATAGGATTGCTTAAAATGCATTTGAGGATACAAATTTGGGTAAATAATTAAATTATCAAAACCAACTTATTTGTAAAATTATGAGGCCATAAAAAGAACATTCATTGGATAAATTTCATATTAAACCCTAATTGTCATTTATATAATAGTTAGGGCTAAATTGATGATATTTAGTTTCAAGTTAGTGTAAAAGTTATCAAATTCAACTTATGAACATATTTGAGAGCCATCAACCCATTGTGATATATTTCAATTATCAATTTCAAAACAAAACAAATTAGGGTTTCAAATTAGGGTCATTTTATAAGGTTCAAAATTTTAGGGTTTTACAATTCTATCCACCTTAAATAAATTTCATCCTCGAAATTTCCCTTAGGCTACAACCCACTTTATGGTTTTTCTTACCTCTTCATTTAATGGTAGTTAATATTTCAAGATTCATTCATGTTCACAAATTTGCATGCGAGAAAAAACATGAGGCATGTAAATCTCCTTATGATTATGTGGACATGAATCAACTATCACTTAACTCCTCATCTTCTCAACTTATACTTAGGGTTAAGGAACCAACTCATAACTATACATATGGAATGGCTTTCTACATTAGGTATAGATGACAAACTATTTGAGGTCTTTTCTATTGTCCATCTTTTAACATCGCTAGGCATGTGTTGATTAGATACATGCTCAACAATGTGAAATCCTATTATGATACCTTTCACCAACATAATAACACTCATTTCCCATACCACATGTACTAATAAGAAAGGAAGAAACACATAATAAGACTTATGTACCAACATCCCCTCTACAACCCTCAATTGGTTGTCCATCTCCATGAAGAGAAGAGAGGACATGTCATTATCTAAGATTAAGGTAATACCTAAGATCTAAACTAGATACACACCTATCCCTAATAAATATATCTACTCTGGGGTGAAAACTCTTGTTATCTTCAGGTTTGATACTCTTCCATGGAGTCCCTTCCAATACCTTAATCCCATATCTTCATTCTATGGTGACTATGTGAATCATGCTTGACTAGTGGCCATTTACCAAATTGCTCTAATACCATATTGTAACACTCCTCCAAGTACATACATGGCAACATAAGCAACCCCTATGTTGTCCATAACATGGGCCACTTGGCTTGGAGGAACATCACAAAACATGATATACAATAGCAACAAAATAAATGAAAAACCATGCATTAGTTGGAAAATAGATTCATATATAGTTTTGAAAAAGGGAAAACTACATCAAGTTATTCTAATATACTTTGGTAACAAGATTATACATCATGTAAAATATATCTAAAACTCATGACCGTCTTGGTAAAAGGCACCCCACTAGGTCATGAAATCTCATCATGTTTGGGACCTAACAATTCTAGAAGATTCGCTGGTGATGAAAAATGTGGTATATTATCACGGATGAGATCAGAAAATAGGATTCGAGCGGAGAGATGAAAAAAAAACATTCAACAGAGTCCCAGCTCTATGGGACTCGGGTGTGGGACATGGCCTCCCCACTCACAGTTGGATCTATGACCTAGATTCTGACTCAGACTGGGTAAAGGGATGCGTGATAGCACAATATATGTGCTAAACCACATAAACCAAAGTCCAAAATTATAAAGATTAGGTCAAAACTTTTCTAGTTCAAATTGGATTAGTTAGGGAGCTTCAATTCCTCTCAAATTTTGGGTTTTAGGCAAATGGGTCACAAGGAACCCAAAAATATAATTAGCTTCATGATTTGACCAACATAGGTTATTATGTCTCTCTTTTTAGGATAAATATTTAATTAATCATATAGGATTATTTAAAATGAATTTGAGGATACAAATTTGGTTAAATCAATAAATTATTAAAACCAACTTATGGTAAAATTATGAGGCCATAAAAAGAACATTGATTGGATAAATTTCATATTAAAGCCTAATTGTCACTTATTTAATAGTTAGGGCTAAATTGATGATATTTAGTTTCAATTTACTGCACGATTTATCAAATTCAACTTATGTAACATATTTGAGAGCCTTCAACCCATCACGGTATATTTCAATTATCAATTTCGAAACAAAACAAATCAGGATTTCAAATTAGGGTCATTTTGTAAGGTTCAAAATTTTAGGGTGTTACAATTCTACCGACCTTAAATAAATTTCGTCCTCATAATTTCCCATAGGCTACTACACACCTTAGGATTTTTCTTACCTCTTCACTTAATGATAGTTAATATTTCAAGATTCATTTATGTTCACAATTTTGCACACAAGAAAAAATCATGACGCATGTAAATCTCCTTATGATTATGTGGACATGAATTACCTATTTCTTAACTCCTCATCTTCTCAACTTATACTTAGGGTTAAGGAACCAACTCATAACTATACATATGGAATGGCATTCTACATTAGGTATAGATGACAATTTATTTTAGGTCTTTTGTATTGCCCATCTTTTAACATCAATAGGCATGTGTTGATCAGACACATGCCCAACAATGTGAAATCCTATTATGATACTCTTCACCAACCTAATAGCATACATGTCCCATACCACATGTACTAATAAGAAAGAAAAAGATGCATAATAAGACTTATGTAATGACATTCCCTCTGCAACCCTCAATTGGTTGACCATCTCCATTGAGAAAAGAGAGGAGATGTCATTATCTAAGATTAGGTTAATACCTAAGATCTAAATTATATATACACCTATCTCTAATACATATAGCTACTCTAGGGTGAAAACTATTGTTATCTATGGGTTTGATACTCTTCCATGGAGTCCCTTCCTATACCTTAATCCCATATCTTCATTCTAGGGTGACTATTTGAATCATGCTTGCCTAATGGCCATTTACCAAATTGTTTTGATACCATATTGTAACGCCCCTCCAAGTACATACATGACAATGGAAGCAAACCCTATGTTGTCCATAACATGGGCCACTTGTCTTCGAGGAACATCACAAAACATGATATACAATAGCAACAAAATAAATGAAGAACCATGCATTAGTTGGAAAATAAATTCATACATAGTTTTAGAAAAAGAAAACCTACATCAAGTTCATTTAATATACTTTGGTAACAAGATTATACATCATGTAAAAGATATCTTAAACTCTGGATCGTCTTGGTAAAAGGCACCCCACTAGGTCTTTTCTTCTTAAAGATTCCTTGAGTTATTCCTTGGATGTCAAAAAGCTTCTTCCTCCCATACTTTCTCCTTACCTGCAGGCATCACGCCCCTAGCCATGCATATAACCAATGGTAAGTGAATTTGAAAATATTATATCTTTAAAGAAAACATGTAAACTAGAAATAAATTTGAACAATAAACCTTAAAAAAACAAAATTGGTTTTAAATTACTTCTTTCATCTTGACTTATATAAGAATCCTATGGTTTTGCACCAAAGTGCCTCTTCTCTTATGCATCAAAGTGCCTCTTGGGTTGCACTGGAGTGCCCCTTCTCTTATGGACCAAAGTGCCTCTTAGTTTTGCTATGAGGAGCCTCTTATTGAGGATCTTATATAAGTTATCTTTTAATCATTATCTTTCTCTTAAACACTTAACTTTCTATTAAAATCTTAATCTTGTCATTAATCTTAATCTTCATGAAATATGATACAATATTATTGCCAACAAAGCTTGACTTTCAATTTCTTATACAATAATTGAATTTTAACAATTGAAACAGTAAATAATACATTCATAACATTCATTATACACATATAATTAAAATCATCCAATAATTATGTTCAAAGTGCATGGACCATTTACCTCTCTCTTAGAGAAGATCCTAGTTTCTTCATTAGGTTTATGAAATCCTAAACAAGATCCTGGGGTTATGAAACCCTAATTACCATGTTATAACAATTATTATTCATTAATAATTAATATTCAACAAAATTTCTAGGGTTTTGGGGTTCTATATTAAAATAAGTAAACTCGGTGTCAAAACATGCTTTGAAAATTAGTTCATCATCTAGATCTCAAAAAACTAAGAAAAATCCATATATAACTTGGTCCCATTGGATATACCAATAAAAATATATGAATTTCCATTTATCGACCAATCAGAAATGTTAGGAAACCCATGTATAAAGAGAGGGCCACCCAAAGACTGACACGTCATTGAGATGGACCAAGGAAAGTCGAGAACTTGGCCAAGGATTTTCCATGTGATCAAAAGATAAATTAGGTGGCTTAATCACAAATATGCCCTCATGGGTGTGTGACAACATGAACAAAGATGTGGGCAAAGTCGTCAAACAAGGGCCTCAATTGTTCATCTTCAACCTAGAAACAAAGATGATGACAGTGAAAAACTGAGAATCAAATCTTGTTTTTTGGATCAACTCAGAAAAACACCCTCAAAACATCGTTCCTGAGGTTGTCATGGTCTCGACAAGACCAAAAAGGATTAGTGGGGCATCCTATGGTCCTAGAATCGGCCGCCACCATCACAGGTCAAGAGCTCAGAAGCGGAGAGCTCTCAAAAACTAGTTAGGAGAAAAACTAATGACCAAGATGGGTTCTATCATCCCAGGAGGAGACCACGTTTAAGAAAATCATAACAAAGGTGGCCAAAAACCTCATATTTCTAAGTGGTGGTAAGAAGAGTGACCTTGGAACAAAAATAGAAAAAAGGGATACCTTCAAGCTTGGGTTGAATTGGATGTCAAAAATGGTTCGACGAGTCTTGGGGAAGCATGAGATGGTGTTCCCAAAATCACTACGGTCCCCGAGCATCTTTTTTGTCACTGTACAACATCTGAGAAAGCAATAGCAAGTCGGAGTAGGGAGGGAAATTGTAGAAGTGCAGAGGGTAGAGGGGTAGAGGAATTCGATTGCTGGAAGGTTGTAGAATGTTTTTGGGTCCTGACTTATATAGATTGATGGCTGGAGGGGCTAGATTCCCATCCATAGCAGGATATAGGAGAAAAAGATGGAATTCTTGTCGAACGGGAGCCCTAGCTCACAAAATCCTATCTTATTTGGGACCTTATGATTCTAGAAGATTTGCTGGTGATGGAAAATGTAGCATTTTATCGCAGATGAGATAAAAAAATAAGATTCGAGTGAAGAGATGAAAAAAAAAACATTGAACGAAGTCCCAGTCGTGTGGGACTCGGATGTGGGAGACAGCCTCCCCACTCGCGGTTGGACCCAGATTCTGACCTGGACTGGGTAAAGGGATGCGTGACAACGCAATATATGTGCTATACCACATAAACCAAAGTCCAAAATTATAAAGATTAGGTAAAAACTTTTCTAGTTCAAATTGGATTTTTTAGGAAGCTTCAATTCCTCTCAAATTTTTGGTATTAGGAAAATGGGTCCCAAGGAACCCAAAAATATAATTAGCTTCATGATTTGGCCAACATAGTTTATTATATCTCTCTTTTTAAGATAAACATTTAATTAATCATATAGGATTACTTAAAATGAATTTGAGGATACAAATTAGGGTAAATCATTAAATTATCAAAACCAACTTTTGGTAAAATTATGAGGCCATAAAAAGAACATTGATTGGATAAATTGCATATTAAACCCTAATTGTCTCTTATTTAATTGTTTAAGCTAAATTTATGATATTTAGTTTCAATTTACTGCAAAATTTATCAAATTCAACTTATGTACCATATTTGAGACCCTTCAACCCATTATGATATATTTCAATTATCAATTTCAAAACAAAACAAATTAAGGCTTCAAATTCGGGTCATTTTATACGGTTCAAAATTTTAGGGTGTTATAAATGCTCCCCCTTAAGGAGAAACTCCCCCTCAATAAGATAATCAGTTTGTGGAAGGGATATATACTCAATGAAAAATAAAGATGTACCGATTGAAAAAGGGACGTACCAAAAAGAAATTAGATATATTTCATAAAAGAATGTATAATATATAGACAAAAAAACATATTTGATCAATGAACATCAAGGGGTTGTCTAATTACCAATGAAAGATGTTAAATCATCCATGATAAGAAATCCTATCACATGAAATTTTTTAGAAAGATATTATAAACCAACGATAAGGAATGTTAAGCCCATCATGATATAAAGTTTTCCATAAAAACCAATGGTAAAATCAAAACTGATTTCTCAATCATTTTCGAGGGATGTTAAGCCCATAAATGATTGAGAGTCCATTAAAATCAAAGTTAATAAAAGAATATGGAAATAAGATATGAGGGATGTTAATCCCATATTGATATAGAGAGACAAATATAAGGGATGTTAAGCCCAAATTGTTATATAGAATCCATTATGCACAAAATGAGGTCAATAAAGAATCTCTAGACAAAATATAAGGGATGTTAAGCCCATATTGTTATAGAGAATTTTGACTATAGATATGCAACTTTATATCAAATAACGTTGAGCTCCCCCTTAATATTATACACATAAAAAAATTAAGCTCAAACTAAGAATTGAACCATTAAGATAGAGATATCCAAAAAAAAATTAGAGTTCATGTAAAAAATTAAATTTTGAAAAACCAATACAAAACATAATCGAAGAAAGTAACTTCCAAACTAATGGTTTTAAAGAAATGTAGAAGTAGGATATAACTAGTTGTATAAAATGAACATGAATAAGATTAAAACGATATTTGTTAAGCTCATGATCTTTTAAATCTTGTATAAATAGAAGCTTTAGGAACCCAAACCTTGTTGTTGTCTCTTTTAAATGGTCAAGAGAATGAATAATGTTCAAATTTCCCATAACCATAACAAGAAACATGGTTTACAGGAGCATGAGAACTAGATTTTGATTTTACAAAAATAGACCTTTCTATTTCTTTCTTTTATCATGTTTAGAACTATAACAAAGTCCATGAGTGCCAACATGATTTTGAGAATGCAACATACTATTAAAAATATATCTACAATTTGAAAATATTTTTAGATATTTCTTAAAATTTACATATTCCTTTGCAAGAATCAAAGAATTTTTAGAAATAGAAATTAAGCATTTTCTTGTACTAAAAATGTTTCTTCAAGGATATCAATTTAGTCTTCTAACCAATCTTTTATTTCAAGTATGCGATTGTAATCAAAATGCGAGCAATAAATTGGTTGTTTCTCCATATTACTCAATTTATCTATAAGAGTACTCCCTTGAGTTTGCAAAGATGTATTCTGAGAAACAAGTTCATCCATATTTTTCTTTTTATTCGCATATAGATCATTTATATCTATGTTCATCATTTTAAGAATCAACAATGTTTGCCAAAATAAATTCTTTCCCATTTATTTTTCATCTATATTTGAAGTAAATTCAATGAGTTCAATTTTGGAAAAATTTGAGTGATATGCCTTCTCATCATTAACTTATGCATATTCACATGGTCATCATTTTCCTCATGCTCTGCTATGAAGCATTCAACTGCATGATGACATATTTCTTCATTACATGTCTCTAAGTTTGAAGAATCATCTGAGGTGACATGATACACCTTCTTATTCTTGTCCTTAGAGTTCATTTTCTGATTCTGAATTCTAGGCATTTATCTTTCCAATGTCCTTTCTCTCTGCACATGTGACATCTAGTAAAGATAGATCTAATATGTTTTTAGAGGTAGAATGTATATATTTCTTACCTTTATTATGTATTTCATCTTCACTACTAGATGAGTCACTATTGAAGAAGATGTCTTTGAAGCTTTTTCTTTGAAAGCCACACCCTTTCTCTCTACAAACCTTTCTTCTTCTTCTCTTCTAGCCTCTTTTTCAAGCTTCACTTCATGTGTTTCTAATTCCCAATGAGTTGCTCTATCAATAATTTTTATAGTTCATTGGATTATTCTATAGCAATGACCTTAGATTTGAATTTTTATGCTGGAGACCTAAGAATCTTGAAAACCTACTCTTCTTCTAATATATGTTTTCCTAAATCAATCAAATCATTTATTGGAGTAGAAAATATAACATTCATGTGAGAAATAGTCTCAGTTTTAGACACGAGAAATAATTCCTTTTTATTTTTCAACATAATAATCTTTATACTCTTAACCTATTAAGTTCTTTCATGTGTAACCAAAAGTTTTTTCCATATACCATATGCCGTTTCACATGAATATATTCTACTAAATAATCTAGGAGATATATAGTAGTACAAAATGCTTACCGCTCTAGAATTTGGAGGTTCCTTTCTTACCCATTTCTAGATCCCATATTCCATCTCTATCATTGGAGGTTTGTATGGTAAGGCAACCATTTTCCATAGCTTGAATCTAATATCTTGGAAGTAATATTATATCATTTTTTCCAATATATGTTGTCTACCCCGTCAAACACTGTCCGTCAATAGGTTACATATGGTCCTTCTAGACTGATATGGTTGAGCATGGTGCCCCCATCCTTCAAGACCTATTTAGGCTCTTTGAAGATCATCTCTAATGACATTTTATAGATCTAGATGGTGTGAATAGATCTTATATAAAAACATATTCAATTGAAAACACAAGGTGGTTATCTTATAACTTTCTTAAACAGATAATGCAGTAGAAACGTAAAGTAAGTTATATGGAAAAAGAAAGAAAACCAAAAGCGACACCCAATTTAGAGTAGTTCCGTCAAAATACGTTAGTCCACTACCTGGTTGTTCCAAGTTAGGTTCTTTTACCTATATTTTATTCCTTTACATCAGTAGATACAAAATACAAAAAATTGGCAACTGACTTTTGTTGCTCAGGACATCCCTTATTTTCTTGTTCAAGGAGAACTTGCACTCTGGAGTAGATCAAAATCAACCTCCCACCTTGGTTTCCACCTTCCCACAACACATTGCTTCTAACAACACTTCCGAATAACCTTCTTCCCACAAAGTGGTTGGAAGCACACTATGGGGTAGATTGCAATGAGCCTCCTCCTTGGTCACAACCTTCTCACTAGAAGTAGCTTCAACAACTCTTCCCAACAACCTTCTTCCCTAGAAGTAGTTGGAAGCACACTATGGAGTCGATTCAATCCTCCTCCTCCTTGTACACGGTCTTATTGCAAGTAGTAGCACAAAGAAGCTTCTTCACAACCTTCTCTTAGAAAGTAGTAAGAATCACCAAGAACAATAATGGTGAATAAGATCAAGATGGTGTCTTGGTAGGCGATAAGCAAGGTGATTCTCCAGGAGAATGTGTGTCATTGACCCTCTGCTGGAGACAACCACCAGATTTGGAAGCCAAAGACCACAAATTAAGATCCTACTTTCATGCTCAGTTCTCTTAAAGAGTGGTTTGAGGTTAACCAAAGTTCAAGAAATCCTGTCACACCTCTGGCTCCAATTGAGATTCAATTTAAAGAGGGACACATCCGATTTCTAAGCTCTGAAGTGTCTGAGAATGCTTCTAGATGGAAGTTCTGCTTATCTGGATACATTGTGGATTTATCTCCATATCTATATTTGCTTCATTCCCATCTAACGAATGTATGGAACTTGGAAGACAACTTTGATATCATCCCCATGCCTTATGATATGTTCATTTTCAGATTCTATAATCCTTGTGATATAAAGTTTGTTCTTGAGCAAGGGACGTTGTTCATAAAGCAGTATCCTATGGTTTTGATGAAATGGAAACCTAGTTGCTCTTTGATGATAGTTGGTTTTAGATCGTCCCGATCTGGATTAAGTTGTATGATCTACCTCTGGAACTATGGGATACCCGGATGTTTGAATGGATTGGTTCTTTCCTAGGCTCTCCTATTGGTACTGACAAAGAAACATGGAACTGTACTAACCTTGATTATACAAGGATCCAAGTTCTCATGAACCCAACGTCTAAGTTCCCCTCCATTGTAGAGCTCCAAGGAGATGATGGAAGAGTTTTTTCTATATCTTTTGATTACGAATGGATCCCAGGTGTCTGTAAAAAGTGCCAGTTGTTCGGTCATGAAGCTATTTGCTACCCTATTTCCCATGACTCCCTTACTTCTGAGAAGGTTATGAATACTGATTCTGTGGTAAATGTGGGTTACCTATCATCTAAAAACTCGTCTGTATTAGCTATACCTGATTCTGGAACTTTCTTGTGTTCGGTCCCTACAACTCCCATTCTAGTTTTTGAAGACTTGTCCATGCAATTTGCTAATGATCCTACTACTATGACCAATAGTAACATGGTTCAAAGCTCTCTGCCAGTGGTTGCCCCCAAAATTTCCATGGGTATTCCTTTGAGAGTCATCAACTCTATGTTCTCCCCTCTAAGCATTCTTGACATTGTTGATGATCTACTAAGGCCGCCAGATCAACGGTCTGAGTGATTAAATGACTCCACCTCTCAAGATCTCCTCCTGGAATGTTAGGGGCATTAGCAACAAAATAAAGAGTGTCCAGCAGGAGCTTACAAGGGTGGGCAGAAACACCTTTATCATGCTGGAAACTAAATTGAGAAAGAGAAATCTAGCTAAATTTATGTCTAAATACTTTCCTAATGTGGAGTACCTATAAAATATTGAATCTCATGCTTTAGGACGGATCCTGATCTTATGGAATAAAAATGATTGTTCGATTACAAAGATTTCTGAAAATGATCAACATATCTCATGCAAAGTCATGGTGGATGACTTCTCATTTCTTATTTCAGTTGTTTATGAGCACAACAGAGATTATGATAGATCTAGTATTTGGAATTTGCTGGATGATATCTACCTTAACTGTAACTTACCCTGGATTTCTATGGGTGACTTTAATGCTGTTTGAAGAGATAATGAAAGATTAAGCAACAATCCTCCATCAAACAAATCAATGAGTGATTTTAATGACTGGGTTCTCAACTGTGGTATCTTTGAATTGGATCTCAAGGGTCCTTTTTATTCTTGGGACAACCATTAGGATGATGATGGGTTTATTACTTCAAATATAGATTGGGTTTTCTATAATGATCTCTTCATGAATTCAGGTGATGAGTTCTCTGGAGAGATAATTTCTAACACAGTGAGTGATCACAGATCCATCTTATTTTCTATTGGACATTCTAGAGTGGTTAAAGCTCCTTTTCAATTCATAAATTCATGGACTTTGAAGAATGATTTTCTTAATGTGGTTTGAAGGTTGTGGGAGATGGAAGTTGAAGGCACATCCATGTTTAAGGTATATAGGGAATTTAATTATCTGAGAAAGGCTCTGAAAGACTGGAAAAAAAATAGTGTTGGTAATCTTTTTGATAATGTGAAGATAGATAAACTCTTAACTCTTCAAGCTCAATCCAAGGCAGATCTCAACCCTATGAACACTCAACTGCAACATGATGCAAAGGTTCAAAGAAAGGCCCTCTATGAAGCTGAAAGAGAAGAGGAGATTCTTCTTAGACAGAAGTCAAGAGTGTAATAGCTCGCCAAGGGTGATAAAACTCCAAGTTCTTTTACTCATCTCTAAACAATAGGCATCAAAGAAATCAAATAAGGAGTCTCTATATTGATGACCATGTTAACTATGATTTGGATGTTAATAGAAATTATGTCTTGAACTATTACTCAAGTTTATTTAACAACGGCCATTCTTATGAGGGTCTTGGTGATTTCAAATGGTGAGGTCCTACACTCAGTGAGGAAAAAAAATTAATATCATTAGATCTAGCACACAAGATAAAATTCATGATACCATTTCTTCTTTTAATACTTATAAGGCACCAGGGCCTGATGGCTTTAACTCACTCTTTATAAAAAAAAACTTGGTCTATTGTTGGAGATGATATTTCCAAGGCTGTTAAGGACTTCTTTTCCAATGGAAAGCTTCTGAAGGAGTCTAATAACACATACATCACCCTAATCCCAAAAGGGCAAGATTCTTTTGATATCAAAAACTGGTGACCCATATCTTTATACAATGTTGTTTTCAAGATCTTATAAAAAGTTATGGCCAATAGACTTCAGAACATCTTTCCTCAGATCATCAACAATGATCAATCTGCTTTTATTAAAGGAAGGAATATCAAAGACTCAATCCTTCTCTCGAATGAAGTTCTTCATGACTTTAATTGGCCCTCCACAGATGGAAAAATGTGTTTGAAGATTGACATATCGAAAGCTTATGATAATGTCAAGTGGAATTTCTTATATGAGGTCTTTCATAGAATGGGATTTCCTACTATTTAGATTGGGTGGATTGCTAGCATCCTCAATTCTACCTCGTATCAAGTTCTCTTTAATGGTGAGCCCACAGACATATTCTCTCCCACCAATGGCATACGCCAAGGAGACCCCCGACTCCTTATTTGTTTGTGATGGTTATGCAAGCTTTCACTATCCTCATGAATCAAGATGTTGAAAACAAGTCTCTCCATCCTATTAAAGCCTCTCAATCCTTTTCTCTGTCCCATTTAGTTTTTGCTGACAATCTTATGATCTTCTTGAAGGCTAGTCCTCAAAATTCCTCTAAAATTCTCAAAATTCTGGATAAATTTGGAAATCTCTCTAGATTGAGAATCAATAATCTCAAGAGTGAATTTATTTTTAGTAAGAGTTCTAGAAAATATGAAATTATTAGTATTCTTGGATTCAAGGAATGTAGTTTACCTTCTACTTATCCTGGAGTTCCTCTTGTTACTGGGAAATCACCTAGATATGAGTGTTCTACCCTGATTGATAAAGTTAAAACAAAGTTGGAAGGCTAGAAATAAAAAACTCTTTCCATGGTCGGTAGACTTGAACTTATTCAGTACACTCTTAATGTTCTCTACCTGCACTGGTTCTATGCTTTCCCTATCCCCAAAATAACTATGAACTCTATTGATATGCTCTATTGTGATTTTTTGTGGGGAAAAAAAGAAAAGAAGTCAAGCCTATATCTTGTTAAATGGAACAGAGTTACTATGCCCAAGAGAGAGGGTGGGATTAGTATTAGGAAGATCTCTGATGTTTCTAAAGCCTGTCTCCTCCTCAATGCATGGGATATTGTAAACAAAAAAGATTCTCTATGGGTTAAAAGGATCAGTTAAAGATATTTACTGAAATCTTCTTTTTGGTCAATTAAAGTTTCTTCTTCTATGTCTTAGATGTTTTTAAAGATTTTGGAGTGCAGATCTGACCTTCTAGTTCATACTAGATTTAGTGTAGGATGAGGGAATGATGTCTTCTTCTGGTTGGACCCCTGGGTTCCCAAAAATCATTTTCTATGGGACTCAATTGGAAAAGAAGCTTGTTTTAAACTTGGTTTGCCTATTAATTGCAAGGTTAACGTTGTGTTGGTGAATGGTAAATGGAATGTACCTAATAATAGAATTAATATATGCCTTTTGGTGGTTCTTAATGGAATCCATATTACTGATGAAGGCAATGAATACTTATATCTCATTGGTAGAAAGAATCCCAAACTCAAGCATGTGTGGATGTTATCCGGGATTCTGATGCTGAGTCAGACCTCTTATTTGGTTATGGAAAGACTCCATGCCAAGGAAATTTCTATTAAACATGTGGAAAATCTTACATGATAAGCTACCCACCTTTGAGTACCTAAGAAGAATAGGTTTCTCTAGTCCCTCCAGATGTTTTTTATGTAAAAATAATAATGATTCTACTATCCACTTCTTGTTCAGTTGTCCTTTCATGAAGATTCTTTTGGAAAAATAAAAAAATGATATTGATATGCCTGTCTATATCTTGGATTGGCCGAATAGTCTGAAGATCAAGAAGAAAAGACACAAATTTGCTCTTCTATGTTCCTTGTACCATTCTTGGATGGAGAGAAAAGCTAGAGTTCACATGGAATGTGAATCTACTGCTGAAGATGTCTAGAAGAAAAATTTGTTTGATTTGTATGGTTTTTGGGACTGATTTCCTTGTTGCTTGGCTTTCTTCTTTGAGAGGTCCTTGTTCAGCTGCAATGAGAGGTTTAGGTTTGATGATCTTGTCTTGATGATACCTTCCTTTCAGTCATGGATTTATAGAAAAGTATGCTACCTTTCTTTCATTCTGTGGATAGCATACATCGATATACATATACATACATGTCAGTTGGGGTCTTATTTTTTGATCTATCTTTCTGTTCTGTTGGTTCCTGCTTCAAGATTCTTGTTCATCTGCAATGATTTAGGTCTCACGATCTTGGCGTAAAGATATCTTTCTTTTTGTCCTGGATTTCTAGGAGCGGTTTCTCCCTGTTTTTCATTCTGGAGATAGCATACAATGGCATACATATACATTCTTATCAGTTGGTTGTAGGGTTCCTCCTTATCTTTTCTCTGGAGGTTTTTATGCCCTTTATGTACAACTCTTGCCTTCTGCTTTAGTTTGACCAACCTTTCTTAGGCTTGCATGCCAATCCTTTCTCCCTTCCTTTTCTTTTCCAGTACATAAACTATTCACAAAATACAAAAAAAAGGAAAAGGAGTTTTGAGGACCAAAAAAATAATGGTGAATAAGAGAGCAAGAAGAAATTACAACTCTTGAAAGGATTACAATATGAAGCTTTGTATTAATAAGTGATCATCAATCTCTCCACTAGGATAGTCACGAATATATTTGGTGTAGTATGACACTACTTTGAGCTATGTCTTAGATCCGAAGATAACAATATAGAATTCCAAGCTTTGAGAAAGATAGCATATTAATGGGTTGCTCAAATGTATGTGTGTCAATTGTGTGTCCTAAGTGTTCATAAGGCATTACCATATATTGGAAACACTTAGGAATGTCAAAATGGCTTTTGGGAGTGTTTCGAACAAGTTAAATGCTAAACTATCCATTGGGATGTCAAAATCAAGAGTACAATAGATGGAAAAATTAATGTTGATTTTGACAATAGATTGATTCCAGGTTAAACTGTACATCGATGGAGATCCATTTCGATTGAACTGTAGCTCAACCAAAAGTTATACTCCTCCCAAAATTTTCAATGGCTATTTTCTACAAGGAATCTTTTTCTACAATGAATCTTTCTCGGTCGAACTGTAGTTCAACACAAATGTGTCTATAAATACATTTTTAAACTTTTAGAAAACATATTAAATGTTTTTTCTAATGGAAAATAAGTATCTTAATGAATTGTTGTGAGTTCAAAAAAGTATTTAGCATAGGATACATCTGATCATTACTTGTTATTACATCATTCCTAACAAGTTGTACAAAAAGTATTAATACAAGGTACATTGTTGGTACAAATTGATATGGAAAGTTGCCTAAATTCCTTGATCGCTGAAATACTGAATTCACTTTGTCAATAATAGAAATGGGAAATATTTTCATCATCAAAATTACAGTGTGGCATATCCAAAAATCCAAAATCTCCCCCTTCTTGATGATGACAAATATTTCTATGAGATAATCTGAAATTAGAACAATTTAGGTCATCATACATTTAAGTAGTCAAAATAAAATTCAAGGTAATATTTCCATAATATGATTTTGAAGAAGAACAATTTAGGTATTCATACCTTAAAATAGTCAAAATTATCTTCATGGGATTCCCCCCCTTTATCAAAGTCAAAAAGGGGTTCATACTTATCAATGCGCTCCCTCAAAGAGACACCCCCTCAATAATGGGATGAAATATATTACAACCTCAATTTTGCATATGTTTTCATAATTGAAATGTATTAATTTTATGAATTTGGACTTAATTGAAAAGGTTGTATGCTTAGCTTAAAAGGATGTATTTCTTTGCAAATATCCCTTTGGATAGGAACTTTGTGATTCCTATTATTATGTTGATCCAATAATGGATATAAAAGAGAAGAAAAGTCCAAATATTAGAAAAAGATACAAGATAATGAATATTGAGCAAAGAATTTATGAGAAATACTTAGAAATCTCTAGAAAGTCACATTTATGGCCACAAATGAGTAAATTTTATTTACATGTGATTTCTAATGAAAGAAATAGAAAAAAAGGAAAAAGGAAATAAAAGATAAAGAGAAATCCTTAAAAAGAAATCTTTTAATAAAGAAATAAGTAAGATAATGGGAAATGAAGAATATAGATGCATCTAGAAGGATAATAAGTATCCTTCAAAAAGGATTTCGAAATATTAGTATTTCTTGGGTTCCAAGGAGTTCAAGTTGCAAAGATTATGCAACAAGAAAGAGAAAAGATCAATTAAATATTGCTTCATTAAAGGAAATTTGAGATAATAATATTATTATAGGAAATATGTGGATATTTTGATAATGGATCCATCTTGGAAAAGATTTTGTGTTCACATGGTTTCTGATGGTAAAAGGAATCAAAATAAAGAAAATAAAAGATTAAGAGAGAGAAAATATGCTTAAAATATGTCTTATTAAAGGATAACTTATACATGAAGATAATGCCCTTTTCCTTTGGAATTTGGGACTCAATTTTAGTGTACGAGTAGAAAAAGTCTTTATAGACTTTCCCTTAAAATTTGGTATTAATTGGACAAACGGATTGGGAGATATGATTTTTCTAAATATTCTTAAAGTGAGAGGAATGCCATTAAAATGTCATGATTAATTATATTTATTTATTTTTCTGATTTTCGTTTTGGGTGCATGCAACGACAACCTTTGCATCCAAGATCGATGGTGTTTGTGCCATCACCTATCTCGGGTAGGAAAAAGGAAAGAACGATAAATGCAGGGAAACTACCCGATCGTTTTTCTCGTGAGACAATCTGTGTGCAAAGAAGGAAACCCCTTCAGTAGATTTGCAAGGCACAAATGAACCAAATCATCCTATATTTTGGTGCCTTTGGAAGGTATTTGATGGAAACCCCAATTCCTATCTCCACAACAATGGAACCCCGACCGAGACCTATAAAAGGAGAATTGAATAACCCCAGAGGGGGAATTAACTCGTCCTCGAGGATTCTATAGACATCCCGAACTTGTTCCTTCAGTCAATTTGAAAGGGAACGCCTTTCTTCACCACCAGTTATCCACCTTGGAGCCAAGTTTCTGCCGTGGGATTATTCTCTGTGCTCCCTACTTCTCCTGCCTCTCTGACGCATCTGAGACCACCATTGGCTTCGGTGGGACATGGCAGAGGGATGATGACCTTCACCCGCTTCTGAGGGGGCGGGATTTGCGAAGTCAACCCTCAGGTTCACCGATCCATGGCATTGGCTCAGGAGCAGGTAAAGCAAAGATTGAGGAAGGAGGCAAGGGCCGCAGAGATGTCCATTTTACCCCCAAGGTTAATGAAGAGACTTAGGGGTAAAGTCATCTTTTCGTTATGTTACTGACTGTGCCACGCTAGAGCGGGCCGCTGAGAGGGCCGCACATGATTGGCTACAATTACACACGTGGAAAAGGGAAAAAGGAACCGGATGCTGAGGTGGCACTCTGCGATTGGCCAAGAGGTAATTATCTCACAAAATTCGTAACTAATTATTGGTAAGTATGATGGAAATATATTATACATGAAAATTGATCAAGAGAATGAGAGAAATCCAATAAAAATGATATTAAAGCCTGATTCCATTCCTAATTGCAAAATTATATTAAGTTGATGAAAAGTGCATTGAAATTAGGTTAGAAACCCTAATTGAGATTAATGATTGAATCTAAGATGCTTAATGGGTTAGTTTGAGTGATAATAACATGTTGGATGAAAAAGAAAGATTCGAACATGATCTAGATGAGATATTACATGTTTTAAACCAAGAATGTAAGATAATGGATCTAGAAACCCTAATTACAAGGGAAACCCTAAAAAGGAGTAGGAACTCTAGGAAGCAAGCTAGGTTTAATAGATCTTGATGACATGATTTATGATAGGAAATTATATGCATATTTTAGGATATCTTTGTGTGCTTGCTTTCCTATTGGATTTCTTACATTGATTGGATTATTCTATCTCAAATCTGCCTGACAGGTATGTGGTTACTCTTATTGTTAAATCGCTATAGTTTCGCGACGATTCTCAGATGTTTTATCAGTTTCCTAAAAATAACTGCTTGGATGACTTTTATTTCATGCAACTATAAAGTGACTATGCTTATCACCATAAATATGTATACCTAACTAGCTCAGATCCTAGTGCTCCTCTTTGGCTTTGCTAATGATGAAAGGGGTAACCTAGTACATGGTCTACCTGTTAGGTAGGACCATCAGGTTATCATGAGTTAGGAATTGGGCTACCTATGTGTAGTGCCATGCGACTCTTTAGCATATCATGAGTTAGGAATCGGGCTACCTATGGGTAGTTCCATGTGACTCAACAACCTTAAGTATTGATCTACCTGCAAGGTAGGATCATGGGGGTTAATTGAGTTCTACCATATGAGAGGTAGTATCCAGGTCCACTGCAGGGACAATGCAGAGGCTAGGGTATGTATGCATTGAGTAGTTATGTTTAAAATGTAAAGTTTTCTTGATAAATCATACTTGCTTGCAATATGTTGTTATAGTTAATTACACGATTATTGTTTCCCCCACATACCGACATATTTATTTATGCTGACCGACATTTTGTTTTTCGGCATTTTAGATACAAAATTTAAAAAGGACAAACAGTAAAGTGGCATATTGTGAAAATAAGAAATAAAGTGCAAGGAAAAATTGTGAAAATAAAAAATTAGATATCCAAGTTTTTGAAAAAAAAGGTATGCAAAGTTTTATTTTTATTCCAGCTTTTAGTATAGTCATGGTATAATTTAATAATTATTACTGATTATTTGTCGAACCTTTGATCCGGGAAATTGGGATAACGGCTTTGACCTCTTGGTCTACCTTAATTGGGGGTTATCGGGAGGCGGGGTCATTACAAAATATATACTCAATAAACAATAAATATGAACCAATCAAAACAAGGTTGTAGCACAAAGAAATTGAATGCATGTCATAAAAGATTGTATAGTGTATAGTTCAAAAGCCATATTTTACCAAGGAACATTAAAAGTTTTCTAATTACCACTGAAGGGAATGTTAAATCCTCCACAATAAACATATCCGATTAAGTGTAAATTTTCAAAACGATACTCTAAACCAATGGTAAGGAATTTGAAGTCCACCATTATATAGAGTTTGCCATAAAACACCAATGGAACTGATTTCTCAATCATTTTCATGGGATGTAATGCCCATAAATGATAGGGATTCCATTAAAAAATGAAGTCAACAAACAAATCTGTAAATCAAATATAAGGGATTTTAAACCCATATTAATATAGAGTTGACATTAAGAAAAAGTCAAGGTTAATACGGAACCTATAAACCAAATATAAGGGATGTTAATCCCATATTGGTATAGTGAATACATTATGCATAGAATGAAGTCATCAAAGAATCTCTTGAAAAATACATGGGATGTTAATACCATATAGATATCGAGAATTGCCATTATAGATATGCAAGTTTATATCAAATAACTTTCATCTTCCCTTGAATCTCATACTAAACATATGATCTCAAACTAAGAAGTGAACGATTAAGATATAGATATCCAAAAAAAATTATAGGTCATATAACAAATAGAAGTTTGAAAACCCAATTTGGAACATAAGAGAAGAAACTAACTAGTAAGGAAATGGTTATAATAAAATGTAGAAGTAGGATGGGATAAATTATATAAAAAACATGAACAATATCAAAAAGATATCTGTTAAGCTCATGATATTTCAACTATTATCTAAAGAGAAGTTTTAGGGACTTAAACCACGTTGTTGTCCCTATGCTTTTTAAACGGGAAAGAGAATGCATAATAACTAAATATCGTACAACCATAACAAGTAACATGGTTTATAGGAGCATAAGAGCTAGATTTTGATTTAACAAAAATATGACCTTTCTGGTCTTTCCTTTATCATGTTTAGAAATATAACCAAGTCAGTGCCAACATGACTTTGGGAATGCAACATACTATTCAACATATTTCTACTATTTAAATTTCCAAAGAATTCTTAATATTTACATTTTCCTTTGCAAGCATCAAAGAATCTTTAGTAGTAGAAATTAAGCATTTTCTTATACTAGCAATATTTTCTTTAAGAATATCAATTTTATCTTTTAGCCCATAATTTATTTCAAGTATGATATCATAATCACAATGTGATCAATATATAGGTTGTCTATCCATATTACACAATTTATCTAAAAAAGTAGTCACTTGAGTTACAAAGATGGATTATGAGAAACAAGTTCATATATCTTTTTCTTTTCATTTTCATGTAGGTCATTTACTCATTAAGTTCTTCATTGAACGAATCAATAATGTTTGCCAATTTATTTGCCTTTCTCTTATATTTTTGAACTTTATCCAAAGTAAGTTCAACAAGTTCAATTTTGGAAAAAAAATTTGAGAGGTATACTTTATCATCTTTAACTTGTGCATATTCATCATGGTCATCATTTTCTTGATGCTCAACTATGAAGCGTTCAACTACATGATGAAAAATCTATTCATTACTTTCCTCTGAGTGTAAAGAATCATCAAAAGTGGCATGATACACCTTCTTCTTCTTGTCCTTAGAGTTCTTCTTCTTCTTCTTGTTCATGAGTTCTAGGCATTTATCTTTCCAATGTCCTTTCTCACCACATATGTGACATCTAGTAGAGAAAACTCTAATGTTTTTGTTCGAGGAAGAATTTATATATTTCTTACCTCTATGATGTATTTTTTCTTCACTACGAGATGAGTCACTATAAGAAGATTTCTTTGAAGATTTTTCTTTGAAATCCACACCCTTTTTCTCGGCAAGCCTTTCTTCTTCTTGTATTCTTTCCTCTTCTTGAAGATTCACTTGATGTGTTTCCAAGTTCCCAACAAGTTGCTCCATCAATAATTTTGAAATATCGATGGATTGTTGTATAGCGGTAATTTTATCTTTGAATTTTGAATAGAGATATAAGAATGTTGGATACATGCACTTCTTCTAATACCTGTTTTCCTAAAGTGCTCAAATAATTTATTAGAGTATAAAATATTGCATTAATTTGAGAAATAGTCTCAGTCTCAGACATGCAAAATATTTCATATTTATGTTTCAACATAATAATATTTGTACTCATAAACTGTGGAGTTCCTTCATGTGTAAATGAAAGTTTTTTCCAACATATGCAGTTTCACATTAAGATGTTCTATTAAATTCATGAGGAGATAGATTAGAATATATAAAGCTTACGACCATGGAATTTGTAGTTGCCTTTCTAATCATTTCTGGATCCCATTCATCCATCTCAGTTGTTGGAGGTTTTTATGGTAAGCCAACCATTTTCCATAGCTTAAATATAATACCTTGGAAGCAATATTTCATCCTTTTCTTCAAATATATGTACTTTGCCCCGTCAAACACTGGTAGTTGGTAGGTTATATATGATTCCTTGAGATTGAGATGGTTGAGAACATTATAACGCTCCTTGAAGACCAAATGTGATATCTCTTGATAGATCTAGAGGGGGGTGAATAGAGTTCTTATATAAAAAAAATTCAATTTAAAACACAAGGAGAGTATGTTGCAACTTTCTTAAAAGGACAATGCAACTGAGGTGTAATGCAAGTTATATGGACAAATAAAGAAAATCACAAAAGTCACCCGATTTAGAGTGGTCCCATCAAAAGATGCCACTCCACTACATCTTTGTTCCCAACTAGGTTTTTTTCCATCTATATTTTTTCCTTTTGTTTAACTGATACAAGATACATAAATCAACCAGTACGTTTTGTTACTCAAGACAAACCTCCTTTTCTAGATGAAGGAGAACTTACACACGAGAGTAGATCGTAGTCAGTTGCTCGCCTTTGTCATAGCCTTCTCACAAGAAGTATCTTCCAATAATGCTTCCCAACAACCTTCTTCCCTAGAAGTAGTTGGAAGCACACTATGGAGTAAATCATAATCAACCCCCTCCTTGCTCACAACCTTATCAGTAGAAGTATCTTCCAACAATGCTTCCCAACAAAATTCTACCCATGAAGTAGTTGGAAGCACACTATGGAGTAGATTCGACCGTACTTTTCCTTGGATGCATCCTTCTTGCAAGTATTAGAACCAAGAAGCTTCTTCACATCCTTCTCTCAAGAAGTAGTAAGAAGCACCAAGAACAATAATGATGAATAAGAGAGGAAGAAGAAATTACAACTTTTCAAAGGATTAAAATAAGAAGATATCTATGAACAAGTGATTATCAATCTCACTATAAGGATAGGTAAGACTATATTAGATGGAGTATGACACTACTTTGATCTATGGCATAGATCTGAAGATAGCAATATAAAATTCTAGACTTTGAGAAAGATTACATGTAAATCATTTTCTCAAATGTATGTGTGTCAATTGTGTGTCCTAAGTGTTCATATGGCACTCCAATATATAGGAAGCACTTAGGACTGGTCAATATTTATTTTGGGAGTGTTTTGACCAAGTTAAATGCTAAACTAGCTGTTCAGATGTTAAAAATCAAGCTTATAACAGATAGAAAAATTAATGCCAATTTTGATTGTGAACTGATTCTTGGTCGAACTGTACTTCGACCGAGATCCATCTCATTCAAATTGCAGTTATGATTGAGAATCAATCTCCTCTTAAAATTTGCAACAACTTACAATGACTCTTTCTTAGTCAAACTGTAGTTCGATAGAAAATGTGCTTGGATATACAACTCTAAACTTTTGGAGAACACATTAAAAGATTTTTCTATGTTAATAACTATCCTTAGGACTTGATATGAGTGTAAAAAGGGTTTAGGATAGGATGGGGCTAATCATCACTTGTTCTTACATCATTCCTAGGAAGTTGCAAAAAAAAATTAATACAAGGCACATTCATGGTAAAATTTGAGTGTAAACGTGTCTAAGTTCCTTGATCACCTGAAATCCTAAATTAAATTTGTTAGTAACATAAATTGGAAACATTTGCAACATCAAAATTAGAGTGTGGCATATCAAAAAACAATAGAAATGGAAACTTATAATAAGCACAGTGACAATGCTATTGATGACAAGTGCATCATGCTATGCCCCATGAATCATGAGCTTTAGAAGAAACATGAAAACATGGGATCTCTAGAGATGGCAAAAATACAAGGAGTATGCTCCAAGGGTGACCAAACAAAGGAGGAATGATGTCTCAAAAGTCTTGTTTAAGTGCAACATAACTGCAAATGATCCTATTGGGCCACATGTATTCAAGTTGATTGGGTATGTGAAAAGTGTAGAGAGATACGACTCCCCTTAGGCCAAGAGTTATCCATTGATACAATCTTGAAATTATTGTTAGACTATTAGAATGAGTTTTTCATGAACTGTAACATACACAACTTTGTTCAATAGTTGTTTGAGTTTCTTGGCATGTTGAGAAATATTAAGACTCAGATGAAGAAAGACAAGCCAAATTTGATGTTAACAAAGGAAAGGGTAAGTCAAAAGGTAAGGGAAAAGCTAAAAATAATTCTCAAGCTAGACAAAACTCTAAAGTATTATGAACTTAAATCTAAACAAGGAGTACATAAGGAATACAATTGTCACCATTTTCTTCAGTCTTGACACTAGAAAATAAATTTCCCTCTTTATCTTGAGGTATTAAAAAATAAGGATGGGATAGGGATCTCCACTTCAGGTCTCTAAGTTATAGAGATAAACTTATCTACTTCTTCATCTTGGGTATTGGATACCATATGTGGATCTCACCTATGCTCTAATATGCAACATCTGAAAAGAAGTAAACCCATGTTGAAGGAAGAGGTGGATTTACAAGTAGCAAATGGAGAAGAAGTTACTACCATGGTTGTAGGTACCTATAGTTTATATATTTACATTGGGCTTGTAATTGAGTTATTGAACTACTATTCTATATGTACCGTATATAGAAGAATTATTTTTATATCTTGTTTGTACAAAACAATTTTGAGTTTCTAATACAAAATATTTAAATTTCTACTTCAAGAGATTAGCTATTTGATGGTAGTGCCTTAATGTCTTATGATCTATAATTATTGGAACTAGAGATAAGTGTATATAAAATTAATATTAGAAGTTAAAACTTGATGAATCAAAGAAAACATATCTTTGTCACTTGGTCAACTATATATTAAAGCAAAAGGTGGTTATCTGCACTCTATAAAGGTGGTTAACGAGACTCATTTGAATTTGAATCAATAGAGACATGTGAATCTTGTTTAGTGAGAAAGATGAAAAAACCACCCTTTATTGGTAATAGTGAGAGGGCAAGTGGCTTATTAGGACTCATACATAATAATGAGAGTGGATGACAACCTCCAATTTTATGATGTTATCTTAGTAATTTTCCTCAGTTTTTCACACTCTTTCTCAAATAAATTAGATAGAATCCTAAACATTCCTAACTCATTGCAAATATATTATTAGATTAACTTTTCTCCCTTTTTACTTACAGAAAAAGACACAAGAAAATCACAAAAGTGTCACATGGTCCCAAGACCGCATGCAGTCAACCGGTCTCGAAACCGCATGGAGTCACACGGTCTGAAGACCGCATGAAGCCAACCGGTCCTGAGACTGCATGGAGTCACACGGTCTCAAGACCACATGAAGCCAACCGGTCCCGAGACCGCATGGAGTCAAACAGTCCTTAGACCGCATGGAGTCACACGGTTTCAAGACCGCATGAAGCCAACCGGCCCCAAGACCGCATGGAGTCACACTGTCTCAAGACCGCATGAAGCCAACCGGTCCCGAGACCGCATGGAATCAAATGGTCCCGAGACCACATGGAGTCAAACGGTCTCGAGACCGCATGGACTCACACGGTCTCAAGACCGCATGAATCCAATCGGTCCCGAGACCACATGGAGCCAAACAGTCTCAGGGTCCAAATGGTCTCTGAGCTCAAACGGTCTCAGGGTCCAAACAGTCTCAGGGTCCAAACGGTCTCTGAGCCCAAACAGTTTCAGGATCCAAACGGTCTCTGAGCCCAAACGATTTCAGGGTCCAAATGGTTTCAAAGTAAAATTTCCCAAACCATTTGGACTTCACTTAAAGCCTATAAATAAGACCCGAGGGGTCCTCCCAAAATCATGAAGTTTCATACGTCCAGAGGCTACCTCTACTACTCCAGAGGTATTCCATCATCCATCCTCCGCCCAAAGGCTTCCGGTCTAAGATCCACACTCCATCCTGAAGCTGCTTTATCTCTCTTCACCAAAGAAGGTGGGAAGAGGAGACCTCATCATCGAGCAACCTGTGAAGTGTGAAGATCGTCATTCTCTCTCCTTCCAAGGGGTTGACTTTCCTATCTCCTTTGTGGGGATGACGTTCTCTCTCTCTCTTCTTTCCTCCTTCTTTGTCCTAGCTATGAGCGAGTAGTCTCTTTCACTAGAGTGCGGGGAGTAGCCCCGCTACCCATGTTTTCATTTCATGCATTGTAATCCATAGTTTGCAATAGAGATATACTTTCTTTTCAGTTCAACATCAATCATTTAATGAATGCTTGTTGCTTGATCACCAACTTGTGTTACCTTTTATCTTTTAGTATGAATTGTCTATGTTTGTACTATTAGATTCGAATCTCGATTTGATGTTGGTTCTTGATGCATGTATCCACCATGCATCTGTTTCGGTATCTAGGAGTGTTTTTTCAAGAAGTGGAGTAAACTCACTTCCATCGTTGTACTTTCATACTATGAAATGGAATGAGTTGACGTATGAAAGTACAACCTTGATAAATCGAGGAACACACTTTGCGAAGGGAATGCTGTAAAGAAAGTGACCATTCATTCAGAGATGGCTAGCATTACAACATTCCCACACTTCTCGTAGTTAGTTCTCTAAAAGGAAACTAAATCTACAAAGATACTAACTGTTTAGACTCTTTTTGCAGGTTATGTTTTATGTTGCATGTTTTGATCCGTGTGTAGTGGGGGTGAAAGCCGATCACATCCTAGTTGCTCCTTATCATTGTTAACATCCTTAAGTTTACTTTCTTGCTTTGTTTTACTTGTACTTAGTTTAAAAACAACCAAATCTACCTTTAGATCTAGATACCAATTGTTAAGAGGTTAAGTGAAATTCTAACGTTTTCCATCTTGTTGCTCCCAACAAGACCGTTGTCTCGTGGATTCGACCCTTAACTATACTACGATAAGACTTCCACGTATCCTAGCATACGCGGGTGGAGTTCTCAATCTAGTATAAGCAAGGCTAAACCTAAAAACTTACCATCTTTAGGATTTTTAGTGGTGTGCGCAATTCCATGCGAGTAGAAGCTCCATCAAAAATTGGCGTCGTTGCCGGGGACAACAGAACATTTTAATTTCATTTACCATCTTGCTAGTTGGTTATGGTTTTACACTTTTCTTTAAACATTATTCTACATCTTCTTGAATTTATCATATCCCCTGCATCATCTAAAAAAGTGTGTTTCTTCCTCTACTCAGGTAGAAGACGTGTATGCAACCATCGCATAATCTCAGATTCTCCCCTGATCCAGAGTATGACTCTGAGGTAGAGAGAATCTTCCACCGCCGCATCAGACTTAACCGCCAAAGAGCCAGGCAAATGGCTGAAGATCAACACCAAGCTGTGTTAGTAATGGAAAGGGTCAATGCCGCCATAGCCGGTCAGAGAGCACAACTAATTGCTGACACCCGTGCTCAGATTCAAGCAGAGATCTGAGATGAAGAACAGGCCCACATTCGAGCCGAAAACGAAGCAGCTAACCAAGCTGCCCAGTTAGAGCTAGGAAACAAGCAACTGAGTGATTATGCCGTCCCTAAGAACTATAAAGACAATCATCCAGTTCGGCCACCAATCATCAACATACCCAACTTTGAAATCCAGACACAATGGATTCAAATCATGAAGGGCATCTCATTCTCTGGTGGTTCTGAGGATGACTGCATGGATCACTTGAAGAGGTTCAAGGCACTTTGCCGACTTGTCCCGCAAGCTGGAGTTGCCTTTGATGCAATAATGTTACATATTTTCCATTTCACTCTGTCCGGAAGGGCTCTGAGTTGGTACAACTCGCTTGATAGGGAGCCAATCATCACCACCTGGGCTCCCTTGGAAGAAAAATTCTTGGAAAAGTTTTTCCCTCCATTAACCTACGAAATTAGGGGGCAGGTCAACCACTTCGCCCAACTACCTGGAGAATCACTCGCAGAAGCATGGGAAAGATTCAAGGAGCTTATAAGGAAGTGCCCTCATCACGGTATCTCCCAAAATCAATTAATAGAAACATTCTATAGGGGGGTGATTGATGACATCAAGCAATTTCTGGATTCCTCATCTAGAGGAAATTTTATGAGGAAGAACTACGAGGATGCTTGGAAAATACTTACACTTGGCGCTGAGAACCAATCCAATTGGGGACGATCATCCGGTAAGGGAGTCCTTAGTTAGCACCCTTAGTTGCAGCAACTGCAACAACCTTAGTTAGCACCACCTCCACAACAACTACATCAAGGACAACAACAACTCACTCAAAAAAATGCCCCCTCCCAGCCAATAGACGAGATGACTATGATCAGGCAGATGTTACAGTCACAACAAACCACGCTTGCCAATCAGCAAGCTCAGCAGAAGGTGGTGGAGGCCCAACTAGCACAAATTGCTGCCCAACTGAAGCCACCAACAGGCACTTTTGCGGGACAACCAGAGTCAAACCCTAGACACGATCAAAATAGACCAAAGCAATTGAATGACGTCACTGCAAGATCCTATCGTGTCCTTCATGAAATTACGAGAATCGCTCCTGATGAAGATGATGCACCTGTCTTTACTTTGAATGCAAGCCCAAATCGAGGAATTGAGAAAACTACAGAGACCGTAAAAGGTAAAGAAAAAGAACAAACTTCCATAGAGCCAGAAGTCACACAATATAAACCTAGGATACCATATCCAGGAAGATTGAGAGAGACTAAAATGGACACCAGGTTCCAAAAATTCAAGGAGGCAATGAAGAAACTTTATATCGATATCCCCTCTCTCTGAAGTACCAGCTTGGGCTATATACCTGAAAACTTTGCTATCCAGGAAATACATTACTGAAGAACAAGAGACGGTCAAACTGGCTCAGACCACCTTCAATATCATTCTTAATAAGATGCCCAAGAAAAAGAAGGACCCGAGTTCTTTCGGTATTCAATGTTGTATTGGAAATGCTTCGAGCAAAAAGGGATTAGCTGACCTAGGGGCTAGCATATCTATTATGCCCTACTCCATGTGTAAAATATTGGGCTTTACTGATTTACTACCCACAACGATGACAATTCAGTTAGCTGGTTCCACTATCACTGCACCTCTAGGAATTATTGAAGACATTCCAGTCAGGATAGGCAAGGATTCTTATGTCCCAAGTGATTTTGTCATTATGGACATCAAGGAAGATCTCAGATACCCAATAATATTTGGCAGACCCTTCCTTGCCACAACTAGGACACTTATTGATGTTGAAGCTGGCACAATCATTCTGAGATTGGGGAAAGAAGCAATTCAGTTCCGAGTCCTCAATAGTATGAAAGGCCCCAACATTCATAAGGAAGTCTTTCTCTTAGATGCAATACATCAAATGTCCCAATAAATCCAGAAGTCAAATTCTAGAGAAAGCTGAAGAAGCACCAACAACCACTTTTGAGGAGCTCAAATCCGTCACTATCCTAGAAACAACAGCAATACCTAAGGCTCCCGAGATGAAAACCTTACCAACAGGGCTTAAGCACGTCTTTCTGGATTAAGAAAAACTATATCCAGTAATCATCAGTTCCACTTTAACGAAAGATCAGGAAGAACGACTTCTTGTTGAATTGAAGAAACATAAGAAATCCATTGGGTACAAAATTACTGACCTGACAGGTGTACACCCAGCCTTATGCATGCATAGACTGCCCATGGTGGAAGAATTTAAACCTTCAAGGGAGCACCAAAGAAAATTGAACCCCAATCTTAAAAAGTTGTTCGCCTTGAGGTCCTTAAATAGCTGAAAGCTGGTATTATCTACCCAATTTCAGATTCCCAATGGGTCAGCCCTGTCCAAGTGGTCCCCAAAAAGGGAGGGACCATTGTCATACTAAATGATAAAAATGAGTTAGTACCCATGAGGACTGTCACAGGGTGGAGGATGTGTATCGACTTCAGGAAACTAAACAAAGCAACACGTAAAGATCACTACCCTCTACCTTTTCTTGATGAAGTCCTCGAACGCCTAGACCATCAAAAGTTCTTCTGTTACCTCGATGGTTATTTTGGGTTCTATCAAATTCCTATACACCCAGAAGACCAAGAAAAAACAACTTTTACTTGTCCCTTCGAGACCTATGCTTTCAGAAGAATGCCATTCGGGTTGTGCAATGCACCTGCTACCTTCCAAAGGTGCATGTCTGCTATTTTTGTGGGGTTAACCGAGTCCATAATGGAAGTGTTCATGGATGACTTTTCAGTTTATGGAGATTCCTTTGACAGTTGTCTACTCAACCTTAGATAAGTCTTACAAAGATGTGGGGAAATGAACCTTATCTTAAATTGGGAAAAATGCCATTTTATGGTAACTGAAGGTGTCATCCTCGGACATAGAGTAAGCGATAGAGGGATTGAGGTAGACAAGGCAAAGATTGATATCATCTCCAAATTGTCACCACCAAAAGATGTAAAAGGAGTATGAGCATTCTTGGGTCATGTTGGGTTTTATCGAAGATTCATTAAAGATTTCTCCAAAATTGCAAAACCCATGACTCAAATTTTGACAAAAGACATCGAGTTCAATTTTGACCAAGAATGTCTACAAAGCTTCACAACCTTAAAAAATGCTCTAGTCTCTGCGCCTATTCTGAGAGAACATGACTGGTTGCAACCATTCAAAATAATGTGTGATGCCAGCGACTATGCTATAGGAGCAGTGTTAGGACAGAGAATTGATAAGAAACCTTATGTAATATACTATGCGTCCAAGACTCTTGATGAAGCACAAAATAACTACACCACTACAGAAATGGAGTTCTTAGCTGTCATCAATGTGTTCGAGAAATTCTGCTCCTACCTGATTGGATCAAAGGTCATAGTTTACACTGAACACTCCGCCATACGATATCTAATTCAGAAGCAAGATGCAAAACCCAGACTTATATGCTGGGTATTGATGCTTTAGGAATTTGATTTGGAAATCAAAGACAAAAGTGGAGTAAAAAACGTCGTCGCTGATCATCTCAGCCGTATTGAAGTCAAGGATGACGATAAAGTACCTATCCGAGACTCCCTCCCTGATGACCAGCTAATGCAAATCACCACCGGATTTCCCTGGTATGCCGACATAGTAAATTATCTGGCTACAGGAATCATCCACCCTTCCACCTCTTACCACGACAAACAGAAATTTCTGCACGATGTCAAGCAATACTACTGGGACGAACCTTATCTCTTTCACCTATGTGCAGACGGACTTTTCCGTCGCTGCCTACCTGAAGAATAGATTATTCTTGTCTTAGAACATTGCCATTCCGGCCCCACTGGGGGGCACATGAGCTCGAAAAATACCTCTATGAAAGTTTTGCAATCGGGTTTCTTTTGGCCAACAATAGCAAGAGATTCCCATGACTTCATAAAATCATGCAATAAATGTCAACTTTCTGGCGGTATAACGAAAAGGAATGAAATGCCCCTCACTATGTGGCAAGAGATCGAACTTTTCGATGTGTGGGGGATAGACTACATGGGCCCCTTTCCCTCTTCATATGGATTTTCCTACATATTGGTTACAGTGGATTATGTTTCGAAATGGGTAGAAGCTATACCCACAGTTTGCAGCGATTCCAAACCAGTCATTAAGATGTCTAAAGATATCATTTTTCCCAGATTCGGAGTCCCCCGAACTGTCATATCCAACGGAGGGTCCCATTTTCTGGAGCGTAGCTTTGAATCCCTCTTGAAGAAATACAGAGTCAACCATAAAGTTTCCACAACGTACCATCCACAAACTAGTGGCCAGGTTGAAGTTTTGAATAGACAACTGAAGGCAATCCTAGAGAAAACCGTCAATAGACACCGTACCGACTGGTCCACCAAGCTTCCCGACGCCCTTTGGGCTTACCGAACAGCTTATAAAACACCAATTGGAACAACCCCATTCCGTTTGGTATATGGGAAATCATGTCATCTTCCGGTGGAACTGAAACATAAGGCTTGGTGGGCCATTAAACAACTAAATTTTGATTTTAAAAGCGCCGGAGAAAATATACAACTCTAGCTACAAGAACTAGAGGAGCTCTAAATGACCGCTTATCAAAGTGCTAGGATTTACAAAGAACAAACCAAGATGTGGCACGATGGTCATCTAAAAAGAAAAGACATCGCCATTGGAGATAAAGTCCTTCTTTTCAACTCCATGCTCAAAATGTTCCTTGGAAAACTCCGCACAAAGTGGTCCGGGCCTTTCACCATCAACCACATATACCCGACTGGAGCCATCATAATTGTTGACGACAATGGAGGAGAAAGGACAGTCAATGGCCATAGATTGAAAAAATACTATACTCCAGTAGACAAAATTCTGAGATAGACTATTGAGATCAGAAACCCCACAACATCACCATAACAAAAATCAAAACCTCATCGAGCCAGCGACGTAAAACCCAGGCGCTACTTGGGAGGCAACCTAAGATCTGAGTATCACCTTTTATCTCTGTTTTCTATTTCCTTTGTTTAATTTAGGATTATCATCTTTAATCTGAAAATATAAAAATTCACACAAACAACCAAAACAAACATAAAAATATAAAAATAAAAAACCTAAACCTTCTCAAACGGTCCTGAAACCGTTTGGAGCCAAACGGTCTTCAAACCGTTTGACCTCGGGATTTTTTAAGGTCAACCCCTGAATCCTATAAATATAACCCTACCCCCTCTCCTTCTTCTTTCTTTTGACTCTCGAGCTTTCCAAAACCCTCACAAGCACTGTTTCATCTACCCTGCTCCCATTCCCGCGCAGCCCACTACACTAGTTCTCTCCGTCACCGTCGCTCCCACTTCCGCATGTCTTCACGACGTCTGCACCTCAGTTACCACCTCTCTTCGCATCGCCATCATATTCATCACTCGCAGAAGCAAGGTAGACCAGAGCACCACCATCATCAGCGCTTTCGTCTGTGCACCACCTCCGTCTTTACCATCATCGACGTCTACGAAGCTGACGCGGCTCCCTTTTCTATCACCACCGTCGTCTTTATCACCGCCACCTTTGCTATCGTCGCCGATACCATTCTATCGCCATCTGTTGTGCCCCCGTCATTTCACCTTCCAAACGGTCTTGAAACCGTTTGGAGCCAAACGGCCTTGAAACCATTTGGAGCCAAACGGCCTTGAAACCGTTTGGAGCCAAACAACCTTGAAACCGTTTGGAGCCAAATGCCAAACAACCCTGAAAACGTTTAGAGAAAAATGGTCCTGAAACCGTTTGCAGCCAAACGGTCTTGAAACTGTTTGGAACCAAACGGTCTTCAAACCGTTTGGTCTTTCAAACCGCTTGTATTTAGCTAAAAACCTAAAAACATTAATACTTACATGTAAACCAACCTTAATACTTTTACAAATACAAATCATCTTACAACATGATTTTATCCTTTTCAGATATGGCAGGAACCGCCGACAACCCACATAGGACAATAGAGAAACTAGTGGAGGACTGAGCCAGGCTCCAAAAGATCGTACATACCTACAACGAGACTGGAAAGACCCAACCAAAGGTCAACATCATAGCGGTCATGTGTGAAATTGACCGCATCAACAAATGTCTAGCTGAGGAGCCTGAAGAAGAAGTGGAAGAAATTTCTTCCAGTGATGAAGGCTCTGAATACGAGCCACACTCCGAGGAAGAATCCCCAGCTGAACAATCCAAGGGGAAACAAAAGGTCTAGGAAACTGTGACCGAACTACCCTCAAAGAAATGGGCAAGGAAACAGGTCCACCCCGCTACTGCTAGGGAATAAACCCTAGTAGAGTACGTCCCAACAACCACCACTACCACCCCCGCTACCACTTCCACCACTACTCCCGTTTTCCCCGCCATCACCACTACAACACCACCACCAGAAAAACTTTACATTCACACCCTCCCATCCATCGACAAAATACTAAAACCAACAAAGTACGTTTGCTCAACCGTAATGTACAAGATGGGGATATATGACAAAACCCTCACCATGCTCGACAACGCTAATTTCTCGAGATTGTGCTTTGTCCCTGAAATTTCATACGTCGAACCCAAAACAGAATTCTTTAAACATCTTACTAAAGAATATGTGGACATTATGCATAGGGCAAGGGACGGAGGTGACCGCATGCTAGTCACAAAGATTTTTGGTAACAACATTGTTATCACAGAAAATCTTTTGAACGAAATATTCATAGACAACCCGAAGCAGCTCAAACAGGCCAAAGTTGTTAGCACAGAGAACTCACAATTCAACAGACACAGCTTGTGGAAGACCCTAACAGGGATCCCCACTTATGAGGCAAAGACCTGCAAAGCCTCCAATATTCATTCTGGGTTCGTCGAACGCTTAACAAAATTCTCCCTAGTACCCTGTTCCCCAGAAAAGATGGAGGAAATGTTATCACTGCCGACCTTTTTCTTCTATGGTCCATTCTGTACGGAATGTCGGTCAACATCGGACGACACATGATACAAAAATTATCAGCCTACGCCATAGGGAAAGAAATATGCATGGGCGGGCACATAACTTCCATCATCAAATATCTCAAGATGGATAGATTACTCCCTCGATGCATGCAGATCAAGGGCGACATTCTTACTAACAAACAAACCTTGAAGAACTCCTACATTATCAAGGAGAAGGATGCGAAATTACACTACATTTTCTGCCCCACAGTATGATCTTCCAAAACTCTGCTACCGCTTCCGGAGCTTGCGGATTATGACAAAAACAAGCTCCTCTTCACTGACGAAGAGCTTACCAAAGTCCTGGCTTCGGTTAAAGTACAAGAGAAGAAGACCAAAGCAGGATAGACATAGCTTAGTATTAACGCCCCAACAACCAGGGTAACAAAAATACCAGTTAAATGACCATCTAAGGCACGTTTACAACCACCACAGCTGTCGGGGATGCCAACATCAAAACTACAACTGGAGACAGACCACCCTCATCCAGAGGAGCTAATCACTACCTCATCATTAGACTCATTCATCATGAGCCTACATGATGAGCTCACCACCATCACCCCCACCACATTACCATCCACTACCATCCCACCATCTACCACCCTCCCACCTCCCTTTATAACAATCCCAACAATAATCCCTCCACCCACATCTACCACTTCACCATCTTTCTCCCCGGGCACCCCTTTTTCCGCTCCAACACCCGGCTTCACATACTCCGCTCCCATCTCCACCATTTTCTCCTCAAAAATTTCGCTCCCACAATTCTCACCTAGACAATCACCATTTTCTTCTGCTACCACCCCGACACCACTGGTGACTCCATCAACGGTCACTACGTAGCTCGCGGGACCATTAACAGTGTCTCTTCTGCAAGACACTACCACCTTTCCATCCCGACCCCAGCCGCACCACCCATCCACATTTGGGGTCCATTTCACTAACGTCGGTGAGGAATTCAGACGTCAATTCGACGCTATTCGAAACCTCCTCACTGACCCTTTTAACATATTACAATCTATTTTTTCTTGTGTGCAGGGTTTAACTACACAGGTCGCCAAGATTGACGCGCAAAACCTTGCCTTGCCAGGCATCATCTCAAGCATCCACCAACAACAAAAAGAAGTGGCCATGAAAGTCGATTGCCTCGACGACCGCCTGCAACAACTGCCACAGTTGATGTTTGAAGTGAAAGGCCAGCAAGGCGATCTGGTCAAGCAAGTCGATAGGATTTTTGTGCAAAATCAACCTTTGCCAGAAAATCTGCGCGAGCTTAAGCAGCAACAAACTGCTTTAAGCATGTGCTTGGATGACATCAACACCACCCTCACACAGCTAAATAACCAGCAAGAGGAGTCATCCAACAATGAAATCAACCAACTGAGAACTCAAGTGACAGATCTCTCTGCACGACTCCTCTCCGCCGATGCTCGATTTTTAGATCTTAAAGAAGCCCACGACGCTTTGCTTGAAACACATGAGCATACACAAGTGGCTTTCAACGAGCTACAAGCACTCCACCGAAAGTGCAAGAAGCCTCCACCAAAGAAGACAACAGACGAGGAAAAAGTCGAAGATTATGATGAAGAAGACAATGACGATGAGGATTCTGATTCCTCGGATGAGTCCAATAATAGCACCTCCTCAGATGATAAATCTGACGACCCAAACAATGCTGGGGAGGGCCCCAGCCAAGGAGCTTCAGCAAAACAACAGAAAGATCACCACGAAGGTGATAAAGATCCTAAATCCCCTACTCACAATGACAATGTTAATATGTCATATGGGGATCAATTTCTTGATTATTCAACAATGGGATCTCTGGGGGAAACCGCCAAAGAGGCAGCTTTCACTGAATTCCAACAATGTTTATTCGGAACCAGCACAAGCCAACAACAAGCACCATCATCTCAACATCTCTCTGCACCATAACAATCGGTGCCCTTTCCCCTAGAACACGAAGAATTCGAAAGAGTCAGTTTAGATACAGATGAAGACCTTGACTCTATTTCTGATTCTGATAAAGAAGAAGATCTGCAATGCTACATCGATGATTTGGAGCAGACCTCTTCCCATCCTCCGCAAGAGCTTCCCCCGCCGCCACCTCTAATGCACAAAATGCACAATCTAGATATGGCGGCCATCTCTACTCTAGATGCTCAAGACATCTTCATCCTAAACACTATAGTAGATGATGCCAAAGACGGGGGCAATGTTATATACCATAATACAAAGATGCATCACAAGTTGACTCGTGAAGATTTCCGCACCATCCTTCGACCACAATCAGCAGTGAAGATGGAAGTCTTCCATTTCCTCCTTGCCAATTCTATTGAAATCTACAGAAGCTCCAAAAGATAGCAACCAGTACTTAACGCTTCACCTACTCTGGCCATGAGTCTTTTATATAAAGACTTACAAAAAAAATCTATCGAGCGGTTGCAGAGGGGGATTTCCAGAAAGGCACATTATATCATCGTGCCCCTTTCAAGTCTCATGTCACTGGATGTTACTGATAGTGGACACCGCAGCTCGAGACGCCAAGGTGTACAACTTTTGTGCCACTGAACTAAGAGCCAGAATAATTAATTTCTCTGGAACAGAAGCCAGGGAGGCCAGATGCATCCCTTTCTAGCTCCTAAAATTGATTTGGGCTGCTTTCCCATCCCTCCGCAATGGTTGGAACCAACCATGGTTCCAAATCATCAACCCCCACACCCAAACTCAAGAGGGATCTAAGGATTGCACTTTTCTACATTATACGCCATATTCAAGCACTCAATCAGCAAATCCCTTTCACCGAGCTGGCCACAGAGGATTTTCATTCTTTGCGGGGTCGTTACGCCATGGAGCTAATTTGTGATAGAAGGTTCTTCAAGGACCCAACTATGGCGCCCAACGACGTTCCTCGCTACCTCTTTTTGGCCATCCAACATCCTCCAAAATGGCCATTCCGGCAAACAATAGAGGAGTTGGGGAAACAACAGCCTGCCAAGGTTCCCGAGAAGAAGAAATGGGACCCTTACTCTTTTGATCTGGCGGATGATGAAGGGGTTACCGAGTTGCTAACCGGGGTGACCATCAACAGATCATCTTCACAAATGGTCCCCCTGTCTGCCATTTCACCAACATTCCCTGTAACATACCGAATTATGAAATTTTGTCTTTTGACCCTCTTTCCCATGTTTTCCTTTCATTTCTATCCTTATTGGCCTTTCTATTTAATTAATGGAATTTATTGTGGTTTAGTGAACATTTATTCACTAATTATACCAATGGAAGGGTTTATGCACAAATACCTCAGTGAAAGCTTAATTACCATAATTAAGTGCTATAAAACTTAATCTAACTTTTTGATATGATTTGAAAACATAAAATGAGGCTAAGTTTCAAATTTGGTTTGATGGTATTTCTTTCCAAGGGCATTATAGGGATTACCCTCTTTAAAAAGATGCTTATCCTTAAAAGCTATCAACCAATGAGGTTATTTCTTTCTTGAAAAATGGTGGGTATGGCCTAGAATGATCTATGGTCTCTTAGGACCGACTTTGGATATGCATGAAGCCTCTATGAGCTATCCTCTTGCATGGCCATCAATCCCTAGGCTAAAGACACATGGAAAGTCCCTTAAGACTCCTCATGCTTCACCTCTTTCTATATATTAGCCATACATACCCCTTTCCCAACTAAAATTCAAAACTCTTGGTCTCCTTTTCTTTCCTCTATCTTAGAGAATAGTTCCTTTAGTATTTGTCCATGATGTTGCTGACCCAAGGTAATAGAGGGAGCCTACCTTTATTAAGAAGGCTCATATGGCTTCCAAATTGCTCTATTAGGGTTTCAAAAGCCCCTCCTTGGTAATCTTGACCAAAACTAGTAAGTATCATTCTTTCCTTCCCTATTTTCATGTTGATAGTATTTCTCACACCTTCCTCCAGGTCTGAACCATGACCTTACATGATAAAACTCCACTAAGAACCCTAAAAACACCTCATCTCTATGCACTTTTGCTAGGGTTTATCACCTCTAAGTGGAGAAGGTGATCTTTGTTCAAGAAAGGAGCTAGGCTTGGAGCAACCAGACCGTATAAGCTCGGGATCCTTACTGTTTGGACCTTATTATCTTCCCTAGGTATTAACTTCATAACCCCCTTCCCATATATTTCTTATTACATGCTTAAAACTCATTATCTTATGTTAAACATTGACGATGTGTAGATTTCTAATTGGTCGATTTTCAATAATTCATAACTTTTGATTCGTTTGTCCAAAAATTAAAGAAAAATATGTTATGAACTCAGAAAAACATTTTATTTTTAATAAAAATATTTCCAAGTATTGGTTTTCAGTTTTGTCGAAAAGAGTTTTTAGAAAATCAATTAAATACCTAAAAATCACCAAAAATACACTTTAACCTTCATAACTCCAATATATGCAAAATTATATGTTTTCTTAATTAGAACAACCTAAATAAGTTAGTGGTGATATTTTTGAGGTCTAAATCTAGGTTTTGTGTAAAAATTGCATATATTAGGGTTCAACTCTTTAATGTATATATGTTATTCTAATACATGAATATGAAATTGGAAATAGGACAAGTGGACCTTGATTTCAACTAAAGGTTTGGAAAAGAGGTTAATAGGACTCTAAGTAAGAGGTATGTTCTATGTATGTGCATTCCTTACACCCTATGTTGGGATAATTGTATCCAAATCCTATATTTCCCTAATGAGGCTTAAATGAACCCTAAATATTCTATTCTTGAATCCTAATGTTGTACATGCCTCAAATTAGATTATAATTTATTCTTGTTTGAGTCTTATACCCCACTGCCATGCTTAATGAATATTATGACTACTCTTGCCATGACTACTTTTCTAGCATGTGGATTTATGTTCTATTTAATTTAAAGTAGCGGTACTTATGTACAACCACCCACAGAGGGCATGTAAATAATCGCCCTGGAGAATGTCTTATTCTCCCCATAATATTGTAGGTGACTGGGAATGTCTTATTCTCCCCTCACCTATGGTTAGAGGTCTGGTAGGTGCCTCAACCCTACTTAGTTAGGTTGACATAATTATCTTACATGCAAATCCTTTTTGATATAATTGTTAATGGCAAGTTTCTTTTGAATATAGCCTCATACTCTTGTTATCTTCATCATATGATAAACACTAGCCTATTTTTATTTGTTGTACTTATCTTGATATCCTAGAATAGTTTTGTGACACATACTTTTCTTCCCTTTCCCTTTTTGCTGGGTGCCTTCCCAACCACCCAGGTGTTGAGCAATGTGATGGATAAGACAAGGAAGATCTTAGATTTTGGCTTGGACTCGGTTGATGGAGATGTTTGTTGGAGACAAGATTGTAGTAGTCTAGACTTCCTTCTATCTAGATCTTGATTGTGTGTCTTGATGTAAACCCTAATGGGAGAATTTGATGTATTTTTGTAAACCTTTTATGAATTGAAAATAAGTCAATTATTTTTATTCCGCTGCTTTCTAATGGTCTTTTGTATACCAATGTTTAATAAGTTTTGCAAAATTTATGCCCATTCCATCATACCTCTGAGAGTGTTTGGAATGGATGTCAATTCTTCAAATGTTTTTTGTAAAGGGGTGATTACTCACTCCTTACAGCATGGTATCAGAGCCCATGGTAGTCAGAATCTGATTATTTCAGTTTTGTCTCCCTAATTAGAATCACTTCCTTACATAGTTTCTTTAGGTGACATGGTTGCCCTAGAGTTGATCTATAAATGATGAAATGTTGATTTTGGACCCTATAGTTCCACATTAGTATCATGATGAATAAAACCCTAAAAGACTCATAACTAATATATGCACAACATAATGTTGTTTAGGTTTGGCTTTAGGCAACTATTAGGGCATGAAGTTGAAGCAAAGGTGTCTAGAAAGGATCAGGTTCTGGGGGCTGGCAATATTTACCTCTGTGCCACTTGCTTGGTTTACGAGGACTCCCAGATCCATATGATACCGGCCTGGCCTAAGCTGAAATGGATTATTTGAAATAGTTTGCTTTTAGGCAATAGTGACCTTAGACATCTATGTTGTATATCTTTGGGAACCCTCAGTTTTAGGTGTATGATGACTTGTTTGTGGATCGATACCCAATATAGTTCCCTTATGACCCATATAACCACATGTTTGGATAGTTATCCCTAGAACCTAGACTTTGAAGTTTGATGTTTAGTAAGCAATCAGAGTGCGCAGTGAAGTATGATGTATCTTGTATATGGTCTAGTTAGACTCACCCTTTTATCTCTAGATTATTTTGGCTTGGTAGGTCAAACCTTTTAAGGGGTGGAGAGTATTTGGTTTAATGATGTTTGGGTAGTTAGATTTTGAGGATGAAATACTTTCCAAGGGAATGGAGTCATGTAACATACTGAAATATAGCTACTCTGACTTTAGAAACCCTAACTCCCTAATTCAGAATTTAGTGTGTTTGAATCCTTAGTTTTGATCAAACAAGTTATAGTTGTAACCACATGTTTCTTTATATACAAAAGAACATATAACGATCATCTAATGAATAGTTCATATATTTGAACCCTAATGAATATCTAATGCACATAATAAGAGTAACTCACATTTCAATACTAATAATGGATATGCATGATGTTGACCATGTCATAAACCAATAAACCCTAATGATATGATGGGAAAGATAATTGTAATCTAACCTTGGACTTAATGCATCCTAAGAAGGTATATGTGACAAATAATGATTATGTTAACCTAAACCCTAAGTTGTAATCATCTAACCTTAACCTATACATCCTTAATAACATTCATGATACATTAGTGTCACTAGGTATCATAATCAGATAACATACTTTAATACACATAAATCATAGATTAATCAGATCATAAATATGAAATACATATCACCTTGTTCTCTAATACACACCTAATTAATCACCTAATGACTTAGTATGTGAATCAAGTCATTAATATGTAATATGTCCCACCTTGATCATTAAAATATATATAATGACTTCAATATGTATAAGAAGTAATTGATTCACACAAATGTTCATAATAAATAATAAGAAGTGAATAAATATGAGAGAATGATTAATGATGACATAATGTGAATAAAAAAGTTAATGTGACAATGTGACAATGTTAAATATAGATATAAGTGATTAATGTGACATTATTTGGATTACTTGTAACAAGTTGGATAAAATGTCTTGATTCATACAAAAAAAATTGTTATAATTCGATATGTTGATAATAGTGACTAAATCCTATTATTAAGGATAATAATTAAGTATATTGATAATTGAGTAAACTCTAATTGCGTTAAAACTCATACTGAGGTAAATAAGAAATATATATGGTTTCAAGCATAATAATGAAATATAACTCTTTTGGAAACAAAGTAAATATGACATGACACAATTAAAAGAATAATAATGATAATGTGATATCATAATAAATATAATCTTAATAAGCCAAAAATGTAAATAATGTTAAATCTCCTAAAAAGAATATCTAAATAATGGAACCTAGGTGATCCTTGAGAACCTAACCTATGTCGAGATGCTTGTGGAGTATATGTTGATGAGTTGTTTGGTGGAAGTTAAGGTTGGAGAAATAACCTGAAGTTTTGTGATGAAATGTTGCACACTCACCCTTCTCTTCTTGCTTGTGATTTCGTGGACGAAATCCTCTTTAAGGGGTGGAGTGTTGTAACATACCGAATTATGAAATTTTGTCTTTTGATCCTATTTCCCATCTTTTCCTTTCATTTCTATCCTTATTGGCCTTTCTATTTAATTAATGGAATTTATAGTGGTTTAGTGAACATTTATTCACTAATTATACCAATGGAAGGGTTTATGCACAAATACCTCAGTGAAAGCTTAATTACCATAATTAAGTGCTATAAAACTTAATCTAACTTTTTGATATGATTTGAAAACATAAAATGAGGCTAAGTTTCAAATTCGGTTTGATGGTATTTCTTTCTAAGGGCATTGTAGGGATTACCCTCTTTATAAAGATGCTTATCCTTAAAAGCTATCAACAAATGAGGTTATTTCTTTCTTGAAAAACGGTGGGTATGGCCTAGAATGATCTATGGGCTCTTAGCAACGACTTTGGATATGCATGAAGCCTCTATGAGCTATCCTCTTGCATGGCCATCAATCCCTAGGCTAAAGACATGGAAAGTCCCTTAAGACTCCTCATGCTTCACCTCTTTCTATATATAGCCATACATACCCCTTTCCCAACTCACAAATTCGAAACTCTTGGTCTCGTTTTCTTTCCTCTATCTTAGAGAATAATTCCTTTAGTATTTTTCCATGAAGTTGCTGACCCAAGGTAATAGAGGGAGCCTACCTTGGTGAAGAAGGCTCATATGGCTTCCAAATTTCTCTATTAGGGTTTCAAAAGCTCCTCCTTGGTAATCTTGACCAAAACTAGTAAGTATCATTCTTTCCTTCCCTATTTTCATGTTGATAGTATTTATCACACCTTCCTCCAGGTTGGAACCATGACCTTCCATGATAAAACTCCACTAAGAACCCTAAAAACACCTCATCTCTATGCTCTTTAGCTAGGGTTTATCACCTCTAAGTGGAGAAGGTGATTTTTGTTCAAGAAAGGAGCTAGGCTTGGAGCAACCAGACTGTATCAGCTTAGGATCCTTGTTGTTTGGACCTTATTATATTCCCTAGGTATGAGCTTCATAACCCCCTTCCCATATATTTCTTATTACATGCTTAAAACTCATGATCTTATGTTAAACATTGACGATGTGTTGATTTCTAATTGGTCGATTTTCAATAATTCATAACTTTTGATTCGTTTGTCCAAAAACTAAAGAAAAATATGTTATGAACTAAAAAAAAGATTTTACTTTTAATAAAAATATTTCCAAGTATTGGTTTTTAGTTTTGTCGAAAAGAGTTTTTAGAAAACGAATTAAATACCTAAAAATCACCAAAAATACACTTTAACCTTCATAACTCCAATATATGAAAAATTATATGTTTTCTTAATTAGAAAAAGCTAAATAAGTTATTGGTGATATTGTTGATGTCTGAATCTAGGTTTTGTGTAAAAAATTGATATATTAGGGTTCAACTCTTTAATGTATATATGTTATTCTAATACATGAATATGAAATTGGAAATAGGACAAGTGGACCTTGATTTCAACTAAAGGTTTGGAAAAGAGGTTAATAAGACTCTAAGTAAGAGGTATGTTCTATGTATGTGCATTCCTTCCACCCTATGTTGGGATAATTGCAGCCAAATCCTATATTTCCCTAATAAGGCTTAAATGAACCCTAAATATTCTATTCTTGAATCCTAATGTTGTTCATGCCTCAAATTAGATTATAATTTCTTCTTGTTTGGGTCTTATACCCCACTACCATGCGTAATGAATATTATGACTACTCTTGCCATGACTACTTTTCTAGCATGTGGATTTATGTTCTATTTAATTTAAAGTAGCGGTACTTATGTACAACCACCCACAGAGGGCATGTAAATAATCACCCTGGGGAATGTCTTATTCTCCCCATAATATTGTAGGTGACTGGGAATGTCTTATTCTCCCCTCACCTAAGGTTAGAGGTCCGGTAGGTGCCTCAAACCTACTTAGTTAGGTAGACATAATTATCTTACATGCAAACCCTTTTTGATATAATTGTTAATGGCAAGTTTCTTTTGAATATAGCCTCATACTCTTGTTATCTTCATCATATGATAAACACTAGCCTATTTTTATTTGTTGTACTTCTCTTGATATCCTAGAATAGTTTTGTGACACATACTTTTCTTCCCTTTCCCTTTTTGCTGGGTGCCTTCCCAACCACCCAGGTGTTGAGCAATGTGATGGATAAGACAAGGAAGATCTTAGCTTTCGGCTTGGACTCAGTTGATGGAGATGTTGCTTGGAGACAAGATTGTGGTAGTCTAGACTTCCCTCTATCTAGATCCTGATTGTGTGTCTTGATGTAAACCCTAATATAGTCAGCAATTTTTTATTCCGCTGCTTTCTAATGGTGTTTTGTTTACCATGTTTTAGTAAAGGGGTGATTTCACCTCCTTACATTCCCCAATTTTGACCTCAGCGCCTGCAAAAGCTCTCTGACAATGAACTTCGCCTCATCATGTCAAGGCTTTACACCGAGAAAGATGACCTCGTTTTCATGTCCGGCGATATTTTGGTCATGGCAGACGCGCTACGAGAAACTATACAGACAAAAGGGTCTCTATCCGTAAGTTTGATGGCCGCCTATCAATTTCTTCTCAGACAGAATCACCCTAAAACCTATATGGCATCTGCTTATATGAAGGACGATCTCCTAAAGCTAAAGAACTTCAGAACAACTGAGGCTCTCATTTCCTTCCTACAACATACGACTCCGAAGTTTATCATGCTTCCTTTCCTTCATTCAGAACACTGTATGTTGTTGGCAACAAACCTTCACAACGGAACAACAATCATATACAATAGTTCCGACAGCCAGTACAATCCAGATCAGCAACAATACACTACAACACCAAGAACGCCTACAAAAGAAGTGGCGAAGGAGTGTGCTGACCAACTACATGCCCTTCTCAGCAAGCACACACGGGCATACGGTAAAGAACACTTTCATTGCCCCGCCTTCAGCCACAAATGCCCACAGCAGCTCCAGAAGTCGAACGACTGTGGTTTCCACGTCCTCTACTGGATGTACACCATTCTGGCCCTTGGAAGTCCAGTAGAGGACATGATATATGTGGATTACCACGCGTTACAAGGAAAGTTTGCTGCTAATCTTCTCCGCGCACATGGAGCTAATGCAAGACTAACAGACGCCTGATGCCCTTGTCCTTGTACTTCTCAACCTATCACTTTGACACTCTGAGGACAGAGTGAGTGATAAGTTAGGGGGGAGTAAACTATATAAGGGCGAGGTATCATTCTTAAATCTTTCCCTCTCTATCTTCTCTTTCAATCATGCACAAAATTTTTCTTTGCACACTTAATTTTTGTTTTAAATAATTCCCCTGATAACAAATCATGTTCATAAAGAATAATATCCCTCTTGGAATAAAGTCATCCCCAGCTAACTTCGGAATCTAGTTAGTCCTAAGGAGTAACAACAAGAATAGCACATAGACATTTAATGGTGAATTAATAACTTATCTTCACATTCAATTTTCATGCTTTTGCTACAATTCTACATCTGACTTTCCACCGGTCAACATCAGGGACGAAATAAGCCAAACACTCTCAAGGACAGGAGGGACATCAGGTGACATCCAAATCATGAAGCCTTGCAAGTGGACCACTAGTGTAAACCAAATAAGTGCATGTCGAGCAACTCTAAGAATAGCTTTCTTCTCTTCAAATAAAAGAGGCTTGGCCTCCCAAAATCAAAATTCCTAAAAACCCAAATCCTAAGTCTGTGAGTTTACGAATAAAAACCAGAGTGTTGAATAAAACTATGAGAGTTGTGCCATGAATAAGGATCTATATGAAGAACCAATAAAGGTCACACCCGGCCGGTACATTCAGCTGCCCTCACAAAGGCAGATGTGTCGTGCCCGATAGTGAAACCATAAGGTATCCAAATATATGAAAGGCTGATAAAGGACTCGCCCGGCCTGTACGTTCAACTGCCCTCAAAAAGGCAGATGTATCGTGCCCGATAGTGAGATCCTAAAAGCATAGACAACCCCTCCCCCACTTGAAAGGGGAGTTACACATCAAGCCTTTAGCCAACCCTCATACCCACTCTATCTTCCGGTAGGATTTTTAGAGAAGTATAAAATTTATTAGAATCAACGACATGCACAGAACAAAAAGTGGTCCCAATGCAGGCTACAAGAGATGGAAGAAACTTGAGATCCAAGAAACTCTCAATACCTAAAATAGTTAAGGCAAGCAAAGGCCCCGATACAACTTTAGGAGACCTCTGGTTTAGAATTGGAGCAAGAGTATGGAAATCTCAATTGAATAAAATCACCTTGCCATTACATGCCTCAGCTCTATCTAACTTGAGGACAAGTTAGACTCTAAGTTAGGGGGGTTATAACCTCCAATTTTGTGATGTTATCTTAGTAATTTTCCTCAGTTTTCCACACTCTTTCTCAAATAAATTAGATAGAATCCTTAACTTTCCTAACTCATTACAAATATATTATTAGATTAAATTTTCTCCCTTTTTACTTACAGAAAAAGACACAAACAAATCACAAAAGCCTCACATGGTCCTAAGACCGCATGCAGCCAACTGGTCTCGAGACCGCATGGAGTCACAAGGTCTCAAGACCGCATGAAGCCAACCGGTCCTGAGACCACATGGAGTCACACGGTCTCAAGACCGCATGAAGCCAACCGGTCCCGATACCGCATGGAGTCAAATGGTCTCGAGACCGCATGGAGTCACACGGTATCAAGACCACATGAAGCCAACCGGTCCCGAGACCGCATGGAGTCACACGGTCTCAAGATCGCATGAAGCCAACCGGTCACGAGACCGCATGAAGTCAAACGGTCCCGAGACCACATAGAGTAAAACGGTCTAGAGACCGCATGGAGTGACACAGTCTCAAGACCACATGAAGCCAACTGGTCCCGAGACTGCGTGGAGCCAAACGGTCTCAGGGTCCAAACGGTCTCTGAGCCCAAACGGTCTCAGGGTCCAAACGGTCTCTGAGCCCAAATGGTTTCAGGATCCAAATGGTCTCTGAGCCCAAACGGTTTCAGGGTCCAAACAGTTTCAAAGTAAAATTTCCCAAACCATTTGGACTTCACTTAAAGCCTATAAATAAGACCCGGGGGGTCCTCCCAAAATCATGAAGTTTCATACGTCTGGAGGCTGCCTCTACTACTCCAGAGCTATTCCGTCCTCCATCCTCCGCCCAAAGGCTTCCAGTCTGAGATCCACACTCCGTCCTGAAGTTGCTTTCTCTCTCTTTGCCAAAGAAGGTGGGAAGAGGAGACCTCATCATCGAGGAACCTATGAAGTGTGAAGATTGTCATTCTATCTCCTTCTAAGGGGTTGACTTTCCTCTCTCCTTTGTGGGGATGACGTTCTCTCTCTCTTCTCGCCTCCTTTTTTGTCCTAGCTATGAGTGAGTAGTCTCTTTCACTAGGGTGCGGGGAGTAGCCCCGCTACCCATGTTATCATTTCATGCATTGAAATCCATAGTTTGCAATAGAGATATACTTTCTTTTCAGTTCAACATCAATCATTTAATGAATTCCTGTTGCTTGATCACCAACTTGTGTTACCTTTTATCTTTTAGTATGAATTGTCTATGTTTGTACTACTAGATTCGAATCTCGATTTGATGTTGGTTCTTGATGCATGTTTCCACCATGCATCTATTTCAGTATCTAGGAGTGTTTTTTCAAGAAGTGGAATAAACTCACTTCCATCATTGTACTTTTATACTATGAAATGGAATCAGTTGACGTATGAAAGTACAACCTTGACAAGTCGAGGAACACACTTTGTGAAGGGAATGATGTAAAGCAAGTGACCATTCGTTCGGGGATGGCTGGCATTGCAACTTTCCCACACTTCTCGTAGTTAGTTCTCCGAAAGGAAACTAAATCTACAAAGATACTAACTATTTAGACTCTTTTTGCAGGTTATGTTTTATGTTGCATGTTTTGATCCGTGTGTAGTGGTAGTGAAAGCCGATCACATCCTAGTGGCTCCTTATCATTGTTAACATCCTTAAGTTTACTGTTATGAACCCACCTTCCGGTAACCCCCAATTACGGGAGACCAAGAGGTCGAAGCCGCACCCATAAATTCTGGATCAAAGGTTCAACAAATAATCAATAACAATTAATAAACTTTACCAACTAAACTGAAAAATGGTATAAAAAAAACTTTGCTTACCTTTTAAAAACTAGGATTTCTAAACTTCTATCCATGAAGATACCAATCTAACTAATCCTCCTGTGTACGTTAACTCTCATTTAATTCCGCATATGCCACTTTACTGTTTTTTCTTTTCATTTGTACCTAAGATGCCGACAAACAAAACGCCGGTCAGCAAGAAGCTGGTATGTGGGGGAAACAATAATCATGCAACTATAATAACAATGTAATCATGCAATTAATCATTTAACAATCAAGATTACATTTTAAGCCATACAATTCAATCCATACATATCCCCAACTCTGTGTTGTCCCTGCAGTGGACTTATATAATACCTCTATAAAGGTAGAGTCGCATGGCACTAATCGAGGTAGCCCAATATCTAACTCAATGTGACTTGATGGTCCTACCTCAATGGTAGCCATGTACTAAGTCATCCATAGACCTGATGGACCTACCCAATAGGTAGCCATGTACTAGGTCTTCCTCTGACCTGATGGACCTACCCATAGGCAACAATGTACTAGGTCAACTATGATGCCACAGAGAGAACCGTGATCTGAGCTTGTAGGCATATATCCTTTGTGATAGTCATAGCCACATTATAGTTTGCACGAACTAAATTCATCCAACAGTTTATTTAAAGCAACCAATAAAACATTTGAGAATCACCGTGAAACTAGAACGGTTATTCATAAGCGTGACCACATACCTTTAATTGCAGTTTTCAAGATAGATTCAAGTATGAAGAGAAACCCAATTAATCAAGCAAGGTTGAATAGAAATCCTGAAATGAAAGTACCAATTTCCTTTTATTAATAATTATCCAATTCCATTACACTATTTAGAAATTCAATTCCAATTTTAGGGTTTCTATGAAAATTAGGGTTTTTCTTCAATCTTTAATCATCAAGGTTCCTAATTCCATTAAATTCAGTTAAAACCTTTATCATTAACAGGGTTACACTTATCAATTTTACCTATTGATTCACCAAATTACACTCTTAACCTTCAATTAGGGTTTCTCATAAACTTTTCATATAATTTACTAGCAATTTAGAGTACTTTTGCAAAACGGAGTAGAATTAGGCTCTCAAATCATTTTTATCATATTCCTTGCATTTTTGTACATTACTTTCATATATAAAGTTTTGTCATCCGAGATTCCTAGTTATTTCTATCATTTTTGCAAGAATAATCCTTTTTCTGGTTTATTTAGTAGAGAGATAAAAATTACCAAAATTTTTGGACCACTCGATCAGTGGTCCGGTGATCCACTTCTTGGATCTGACGATCCTAGTCGCACGCCCTCTAGCAAGGCCGCTCCTTCTCTGGAGCATTAGATGCCACTGAGACCACCGTGGTCTCAGATCGGACGATCGACGGGTCGTCACCTTCCTTGGACTCAGCAGCTCCGCGCGGTCAACCTAGAGGTTGACTCGGATCTCTCGTCGCCCTTTGCTCGCACCGATCGACTAGGGAGCTTCGCCTCCCCTCAATGAAGTAGGTGGCCGGTCCAATTTCTTTCCCGAGCTCCTCCAACCTTGTCCCCTACTCGCCAGACTCCGGCATGGTCTTCGGAGATGACGAGGGTGAAGGTCAGGTCGAACGTAACAATTGATCGGATGAAAACACTCCTTGCACCCTTCCGTAGAGGTTGGGTTAGCGATCAAAGATGTTGGTTCCCTCCATAAACCTCCCCTATATATAGGGTCGAGGTCAGTTTGCGAAGTTTGGGTGTTTCCCAGAATCTCCTCTAATCCTATTAGAACCAGGGATGATTGATAACCTCCCATTTTGTGACATTATTTTATTAGTTATCTTTAATTTTCCATACTCTTTCTTAGATAAACTAGATAGAATCATTAAACTTTTTTACTTTATTGCAAATACACCAATAAACTAACTTTTCTTATTTTTTCATTTCAGAAAACACAAAAAAAAAATTATTACAAAGACCCCTCACGGTCCCAAGACCGCGAGAAGACCTCACGGTCCCAAGACCGCGAGGAGACCCCTCACGGTCCCAAAACCGCGAGAAGACCCCACGGTCCCAAGACCGCGAGAAGACCCCACGGTCCCAAGACCGCGCGGAAACCTCATGGTCCCAAGACCGCGAGAAGGCCTCACGGTCCCAAGACCGCGAGGAGACCTCACGGTCCCAAGACCACGAGAAGGCCTCACGGTCCCAAGACCGCGAGGAGACCTCACGGTCCCAAGACCGCGAGAAGGCCTCACGGTCCCAAGACCGCGAGTAGGCCTCACGGGCCCAAGACCACGAGAAGACCTCACGGTCCCAAGACCGCGAGAAGGTCTCACGGTCCCAAGACCGTGAGAGGCCAAACGGTCTCTAGACCGTTTGGGCTCAACTTGAGCCTATAAATAGGACCTCAAGGGTCACTTCAAAGGGATCAATTCTCAGACGTCCAGAGGCTGCCTCTCTAGCTCCAGAGCACTTTTGTCTTCCATCCACTGCCCCAAGGCTGCCAGTTTGAGATCCGCGTTCCATCACCAAGCTATCTTCTCTCTCCTCTCAACAACAAAGAAGGTGGGAAGAGAAGATCCATCATCAAGTCAACCACGAAGTACGAAGATCGTTGCTCTCTTCACCAAGGGTTCAACTTTCCCTCCTCCGTGGAGATGACGTTCTTTCTCTCTCTTCTCGCCTCCTTCTTTGTCCTTGACATGAGCGAGTAGTTTCATTCACTAGGGTGCGGGGAGTAGCCCCGCTACCCATGTTTTCATTTCATGCAATGTAATTCAATAATTTGTAATAGAGATACTCTTCTTTTCGGTTCAACATCAATTGTTTAAATGAATGCTAGTTGCCTGATCATCAACTTGTGTTACTTATTATCTTTTGGTATGAATTGTCTATGTTTATACCCTTAGATCTGAATATCGATTGAATGTTGGTCTTAGATGTATGTAGTCACCATATGTCTGTTTCGGTATCTAGGAGTGCTTTCATGAGTGGAGTAAACTCACCCCCATCGTTGCACTTTCATACTATGAAATGGAATCAGTTGATGTATGGAAGTGCAATCTTGGTAAGGTCGAGGAACACATTTCATGAAGGAGTAATGCAAAGCATGTGACCATTCATTATGGTATGGCTGGCATTGCAATACTCCACACTTCTCGTAGCTAGTTATCCGAAAGGAAGCTAGGACTACAAGATACTAACTGATTTGACTCTCTTTGCAGGTTGTTTTATTATGTTGCATGTCTCGATCCATGTGTAGTGGTGTGAAACCCGATAACATCCTAGTGACTCTTAATCATTGTTTACAGCCTTAATCTCTACTTTCTTGCTTTACTTACCTCGCACTTAGTTTAAAACCAAATCAAACTTTCGATCTAAATATCAACTGTTAAGTAGATAAGTTCAACTAAAAACGTTTTCCATCTTGATTTCATCAAGACCGTTGTCCCGAGGATTCAACCCTTAACTATACTACGATAAGACTTCCGCATGTCTTAGCACACGTGGGTGGAGTTCTTACCATAGTACTAGCAAGGCTAAACCTAGGGATTCATCATCTCTAGGATTTTTAGTGGTGTTGCAAAACTTCATCAAAAATTGGCGCCGTTGCCGGGGACAACGGAACGTTTTAGTTTTTACTTAACAACTTCTTGGTTGATTAGGATTTTACACTTTTTCTTGATAACTACTCCAAATCTTCTTGATTTCTTCATTTCCTTCCATTATCCTAACATGTGATTTTCTTTCTACTCAGGTACGACTCTGAGGTAGAAAGAAGTTTCCACTGAAGAATTAGACTTAACCGCCAAAGAGCCAGACAGATGGCTGAAGAGCAACGCCTTGTTGCAGAAAGAGTTAACACCGCCATAGCAGCACAACGAGCACAACTTATTGCAGACACTCGTGCTCAGGTGCAAGCTGAGATTCGAGCTGAGGAACAAGCCCGCATCCAAGCAGAGCATGCTGCTGCTCAACTTGCGTTAAGAAACAAGCAACTTCGGGACTACGCAGTCCCGAAGAATTATGAAGATGATCATCCAGTCCGACCACCGATTATTAACATACCAAACTTTGAAATCCGGACACAATGGATCCAGATCATGCAAGGCATCTCTTTCTCTGGAGCACCCGGAGACGATTGCATGCATCACCTTAAGAGATTCAAGTCACTCTGCTGACTTGTACCCCAAGCAGGAATCGCCTTGGAAGCAATAATGGTACACCTTTTCCACTTCACCTTATCTGGAAGAGCACTAAGCTGGTACAATGCTTTGGATAGACACCCCATCATCACTACTTGGACTCCTTTAGAAGAAAAGTTTCTTGAGAAATTCTTTCCACCTTCACTAACCTATGAGATTAGGGGACAGATTAATCACTTTTCCCAACTACCTGGAGAAACACTTGCTGAAGCTTGGGAAAGATTTAAAGAACTCCTGAGAAAGTGTCCTCACCATGGCATATCTCAAAATCAACTGATAGAAACATTCTATAGAGGAGTAAGTGATGATATCAAGCAATTTCTAGATTCCTCATCTGGAGGAAATTTTATGAGAAAGAACTATGAAGATGCCTGGAATATAGTTACGCTAGGGGCTGAGAACCAATCCAATTGGGGAAGGTCATCTAACCAACCCAAGGGAATTCTTAAAGTATACAAAGCTGAAGAATCAATGGAACTCAAGGCCATTGCAGAGGACCTGAAGACTATTGCTAGCAAGCAACAAGCCCTCGAAACTTCTTTCGGGGAATATGACAAGAAGAAAAGCTCTCAGGTTCAACAAGTAAAAGTAGCTACTTGAACTTGTGAAGCCTGTCATGCATCTGATCATCCCACATTATCATGTGGTTTGTTGTACAATGTCATGATGGATTTACAACCACCTATGCCGCAATATGAACCCATTATTGAGCATCCCGAGGACCAAATGCCAGAGCAAGTCAACTCCATCCATTCAATACCTGGCCAGGTGTACTACAATCCAGATAAACCAAGGAACCATCCTGGTTTCCAATACGGGAATCCTGCAGGGACCGCCAACCCACAACAGCAGACTCAAGGTGGATCTTTCAATAGACAACCACCAGGATTTCAGAATAACTTCAGTCAAGGGAATTATAGATAGGGTTTCCAAAGATCTAACTATCCCAAGAACCCTTCTTACCAATATGGCCATCCAGGTCTGCACCCGCAGCTACAACAACCTCAGTTGCAGCAGCCCCAACAACCACAGTTAACTGCACCTCTACAACAACCACAAGGACATCAAGTCACTCAGTATCAACAGAAGGGTGCTACTCCCCAATCATCTGATGAAATATCCTTGATTAGACAAATGCTTCAATCTCAACAGACTATGCTTGCAAACCAGCAAGCTCAACAAAAGGGCGTAGAATCCCAACTGACACAGATTGCCGCTCAATTGAAGCCACAAGCCGGCACTTTTGCTGGGCAACCAGAGGCAAACCCGAGACATAACCAAAATAGACCAGAACAACTGAATGCCATCACCACACGGTCTGGTCGTGTCCTGCCTGATGTCACCAGAATCATACATGATGATGATGATGTAGCCATTCTTTCTCCAATAGGAAATTCAAGCATAGAAACAGAAAATTCTACTGAGAAAGAAAAGGAAAAGGAACCAATGCCAGAGGTCCCACCCAGAATTCCTTATCCAGACAGGCTGAAAGGGACCAGAATGGATACTAGGTTCCAAAAATTTAAAGAAGCTATGAAAAAATTATACATTTATATTCCTTTCCTCGATGCTCTTTCCGAGGTGCCCGCTTGGGCCAAATACCTGAAAACTCTCTTGTCAAGAAAGTATATGACAGAAGAGCATGAAACAGTGAAACTTGCTCAGACCACTTCAGACATTCTGCTAAACAAGATGCCAAAGAAAAAGAAGGATTCGGGTTCCTTCGGTATCCAGTGTTCTATTGGAAATGGTTCCAGCAAGAAAGGATTGGCAGACTTAGGAGCAAGTATATCTATTATGCCCTATTCGATGTGTAAAAGATTAGGCTTCACTTATTTGTTACCTACGACAATGACAATTCAGTTAGCCGACTCTACCATAACTGCCCCTCTTGGAATTATCAAGGATATTCCTATCAGAATAGGAAAGAATTCTTATGTCCCGTGCGATTTCATTATTATGGACATCCAAGAAGACCTGAGATACCCGATAATCTTTGGCAGACCTTTCCTAGCTAGTGCCCGAGCACTTATCGATGTTGAAGCAGGAACTATAATCTTGAGACTTGGGAAGGAAGCTTTCCAGTTTAGAGTTCTTAACAGCATGAAAGGTCCAAGCATTCAAGAGGAAGTTTTTCTCCTGGATGCTATATATCAAATGTCCCAGTTAGAAATGTCCGAACCCTCCGATGAGCTGGAAAGTGCCTTGACAAATCTGGAAGTAGAATTTTCGGCAAACGAGCTAGTGCAAAAATGCCTTCAATATTTAGAAAAAGCTGAAGAAGCCCCAACAGCCACCTTTGAAGAACTCAAGGCTGTCACCGTTATAGAAGCGACAAAGTCACCTAAGGCCCCTGAATTGAAGGCCTTACCCGAAGGACTCAAACATGTCTTCCTTGACAGCGAGAAACTTTGTCCAGTGATTATCAGCTCTACTCTGGAAGAAGACCAAGAAAACAAACTTCTTGATGAGCTAAAGAGACACAAGAAAACTATCGGATATAAAATTACTGACTTAACTGGTGTAAACCCAGCTTTATGCATGCACAGACTGCCTATGGTGGAAGAATTCAAACCATCGAGGGAACATCAAAGGAAGTTGAACCCTAATCTCAAGGAGGTAGTTCGCATCGAGGTTCTCAAACTCCTGAAGGCAGGTATCATCTACCCAATCTTGGATTCTCAATGGGTAAGCCCCGTGTAGGTGGTCCCTAAAAAAGGGGGGACTACTGTTGTTCTTAATGATAAGAATGAACTGGTACCTACTAGAACAGTAACTGGGTGGAGAATGTGCATAGATTACAGAAAACTTAATAAAGAAACAAGGAAAGATCATTTCCCCTTGCCTTTCCTAGATGAGGTCCTCGAGCGCTTAGCTCATCAGAAATTCTTCTGTTACCTCGATGGTTATTCCGGGTTTTACCAAATCCCTATACACCCGGAAGATCAAGAGAAAACTACTTTCACCTATCCTTTTGGGACATATGCTTTCAGAAGAATGCCATTCGGGCTTTGTAACGCGCCAGCCACTTTTCAGAGATGCATGTCTGCTATCTTTGCAGGATTAACAGAATCTATAATGGAGATATTCATGGATGATTTCTCAGTTTATGGAAACTCTTTCGACAACTGTCTGCTCAACCTGGTTCAAGTTCTACAAAGATGCGAGGACACAAACCTCATCTTAAATTGGGAAAAATGCCATTTTATGGTAACGGAAGGTGTTGCCTCGGACACAGAGTGAGCAACAGAGGGATCGAGGTGGATCAAGCAAAAATTGACGTCATCTCGAAATTGATGCCACCAAAAGATGTAAAAGGGGTACGTGCTTTCTTAGGTCATGCTGGGTTTTACAGAAGATTTATCAAAGATTTCTCAAAAATAGCAAAACCCATGACACAACTGCTGACCAAGGACACAGAATTTAACTTTAACCAAGAATGTTTGCAAAGTTTCACAACTCTGAAAAATGCCTTGATTTCCGCACCCATTCTAAGATCTCTAGATTGGTCACAACCATTCGAAATCATGTGTGACACGAGCGATTATGCCATAGGGGCCGTATTAGGGCAAAGAATCGACAAGAAACCCTATGTTATATACTACGCATCTAAAACGCTGGATGAAGCACAGAAAAATTACACCACTACAGAAAAGGAATTCTTAGCTGTCATCTACGCGTTCGAGAAATTCCGCTCATACCTGATTGGAGCTAAAGTTATTGTCTACACTGACCACTCCACTATACGGTATCTAATTCAGAAGCAAGATGCAAAACCTAGACTTATCCACTGGGTATTAATGCTCCAAGAATTTGATTAGGAAATCAAAGACAAAAGCGGGGTGGAAAACGTCGTCGCTGACCATCTCAGCCGTATTAGAGTCGAGGATGAAGACAAAGTACCTATCCGAGACTCCCTCCCGGACGACCAATTAATGAAAGTCGCTAATGGATTCCCCTGGTATGCCGACATTGTTAATTATTTGGCAACAGGAATCATTCACCCATCTGCATCCTATCACGACAAAAAGAAGTTCATTCACGATGCTAAGCAATATTTCTGGGACGAGCCCTATCTTTTTCGCTTATGCGTAGATGGACTCTTTCGTAGATGCATTCTAGAGACGGAAATCACTTCGGTTATTGAGCACTGTCACTCAGGCCCCGTTGGGGGCCACATGAGTTCTAAAAAGACAACTCTTAAAGTCTTGCAATCTGGCTTTTATTGGCCTACCATCGCAAAAGACGCACATGAATATGTGCGATCATGCGACAAGTGCCAACTATCTGGGGGAATCACCAGAAGAAATGAAATGCCATTGAACATATGACAAGAAATCGAACTCTTCGATGTATGGGGAATTGATTACATGGGCCCTTTCCCCTCATCCTACGGATACATGTACATCTTAGTTGCTGTGGATTATGTGTCAAAATGGGTAGAAGCTCTACCGACCATCTCTTGTGATTCAAAACCGGTAATCAAGATGTTTAAAGAGATAATATTCTCCAGATTCGGCGTCCCAAGAACGATAATATCTGACGGCGGATCACATTTCTTGGAACGGAGCTTTGAAGCCTTATTAAGAAAATACGGAGTCAACCACAAAGTTTCTACACCGTATCATCCACAGACATGTGGACAGGTTGAAGTCTCCAATAGGCAAATTAAAGCTATCCTAGAAAAGACTGTCAATCGGAACCACACCGATTGGTCCACCAAACTATCTGACGCTCTATGGGCTTACCATACAGCTTTCCAAACACCAATCAGAACAACACCGTTTCGATTAGTGTATGGGAAGTCCTGCCATTTGCCAGTTGAATTAGAGCATAAGGCTTGGTGGGCCATTAAGCAACTAAACTTCGATCTCAAAGGCACTGGTGAATTCAGACAACTGCAACTCCAAGAACTAGAGGAATTACGAATGACAGCCTACCACAACGCAAGAATTTACAAAGAACACACTAAGATGTGGCACGATGGACACATAAAAAGAAAGGATATAACCGTCGGAGACAAAGTCCTCCTATTCAACTCCAGATTAAAAATGTTTCCTGGAAAATTACGTACTAAATGGTTGGGGCCTTTTACAATCAAACATATATACCCGACAGGAGCTGTCATTATTATCGATGATAATGGAGGAGAGAGGACCGTAAATGGTCACAGATTAAAAAAGTACCACACTCCGGCAGACAAGTTATCAAGACAAACCATAGAGATACATAACCCTATAAAGTCAGCATAGCCGGAGCAAAATCTTGTCGAGCCAGCGACGTTAAACCAAAGCGCTTCTTGGGAGGCAACCCAAGGCCTGAGTATCACCTTCCCTAATTTTTATAGCCTTTTATTTTGTTTTTAAACCTCTTTTGTTTTTCTTTGCTTCTCGTTTTTTCTTTAAATCTAAAAAAAAAATCCACATGATCTTGAGGTCAAACGGTCTCAAGACCGTTTGGGCCCTCGCGGTCTCAAGACCGTTTGGGCCCTCGCGGTCTCAAGACCGTTTGGGCCCTCGCGGTCTCAAGACCGTGAGGTTCCTCGCGGTCCCCGGACCGTGAGGATTCCTCACGGTCTCAAGACCGTTTGAAAGGCCGACCCCACCTAAAACCTATAAATATACCCTCCCCACCAACGTTTCTCTCTTCTTGAACCCCGAACTTCCAAGCTTCGCTGTTTCATTCATCTCCGAGCTCCATCTCCGCGCTCTCTGACGCCGCTTCCGTTTCAAGTTCTTCACCGACGACTCGTCTTCGCCGCTGTCGTCTTCGGCTCGTCGTCACTCGTGCGCCCCTGCTGTAACGCCCACCGCACCTAGGCTCTTCACTGATTCGCTGACCGCACCAACAGATTGACAACCCGGCAATTCATTAAATAATAACTCGCGTTCGAACTCCTCTCCGCCCTTGTCGCCGTCGTCATTTTCTTGGTCCTCTATCGACTTATGACCACGCGGTTTGTCTCCCGCGCGGTTCGTCTCCTTCGCGGCCCCGCGCGTTTCGTCTCCCTCGCGGCCCCGTGTGTTTCGTCTCCCTCGCGGTCTCCAGACCGTGAGGCCCCACTCGGTTCGTCTCCCTCGCGGTCTCAAGACCGTTTGGATCCTTGCAGTCTCAAGACCGTTTGGACCCTCGCGGTCTCAAGACCGTTTGGATCCTCGTGGTCTCAAGACTGTTTGGATCCTCGCGGTCTCAAGACCGTTTGGATCCTCGTGGTCTCAAGACCATTTGATCCTTGCGGTCTCAAGACCGTGTGAGCCCAAACGGTCTCAAGACCATTTGAGACCAAACAGTCCCAGGACCGTTTGAACTCAATCAAACTACTAAAACTCAAACTCAAAATAATTTTACTTTGTTATAATTCCAAAATTTATGATTTCTAACTTTTGTTTTATTGTCAATCATTTCAGAATGACTTCACCTGTGAAGCAAGGATCAACAAATGCTCCTTTCTGGACAAAGGAAAAATTACTAGCTGAACGAACAAATCTCCAAAACATAGTTGACCAGTACAAAAAGACTGGACAGGTCCCAGCACAAGTGAACCTGATTGAAGTCATGAAAGACATAAAGCAAATCAACCGCTGCTTAGATGAAGAATCTTCTGAAGAAGAGGTAGAAGAGAGTTCATCCGACGAAGCCTCAGAATACCAGCCCTCCCCTGAGAAAGAATCACCCACTACACAATCTAAGAGGAAGAGAATGGCTCAAGAATCCACAGCTGAGCCAGCACCTAAGAAGAGAGCCAGGAAGCAGGTTCACCCCGCCTCTGCAAGGGAACAAATCCTGGCAAGGTACATCCCACCATCCACCACCACCACTACCACCCCTGCCACAATAACTGTTCCTATTTTTCCTCCCATCACCACCACAGCACCACCACCCGAAAACCTTCATCTCCATAACATCCCCTCCATCAACCAACTCCTTAAACCAACCAAGTATGTCTGCCCCAGCATACTTATGAAGATGGGGATCTACCACAAAATCCTCACTCTTCTTGACAATTCAAACCTTTCCCGGCTCTGCTTTTTATCTGAACTTTCCTACACTGAGCCCACAACAGAATTCTTCACCTACTTCAACAAAGAAGTGGTGGATATCATGCATAGAGAAAGGGACGGTGGTGACCGCAGAATAACCACCAGAATCTTAACAACGAGGTGGTCATCACCAAAAATCTTCTGAATGAAATCTTTGTTGACAATCAAGACCAGCTGAAGAAAGCTAAGGCAGCTCGCACAGAACACCCCGGGTTCAACAAACATACCTTCTGGAAATCACTAACGGGGTTACCAACCTTCGATGCAAGGACAAGCAAGGCCTCCAACATTCATTCTGGCCTAGTGCGCATGCTCTACAAAATCATCATCCGCGCACTTTTCCCCAGACCCAAAGGAGGAAATGTTCTTATATCCGACCTTTTTGTCCTCTGGTCAGTCCTAAAAGGAATGCCCATTAACATTGGACGACATATGCTGCTCAAGCTATCAGCCTTTGCCCTCGAAAAAGAAATTTGCATGGGAGGTCATATCACATCTATCATCAAATATCTTAAGATGGATAGACTTCTACCCCAATGCAACCCAATCAAGGGCGACATCCTTACCAATGAACAGACACTAAAGAACTCCCATATCTTAAAAGATAAGGATGCACTACTACAGAAATAGCATTCAGTGTCGCTTTTCTGGGCGTCGGTTATTAAGGAAAACCGACGCCTTATATTAAAGGCGTCGGTTATTTAGAAGAACCGACGTCTATATTCAAAGACCAGCCAAACACGGGTACCGCTTTGTATACAGCGTCGGTTGTTTATACAAAACCGACGCATTATTTCATCCAATTTTCGAGCGAAAAAAATAATGTCACTTTCGGCGTCGAGTCTGTAGTTAAAACACCGACGCTTATGTGCGATGGAAATTTGCGCGAAAAGTGTCCTTTTCCGCGTCGGTCGTCCTTTAATAACCGACGCTGAATGTGGTTCCCGCCAAACATTTTCACGAAAATATCGTCCAAATGGACGTCGGATGTTGCGAACGACCGACGGTAAATATGTTTAGGCGTCGGTTGTTGTAAACAACCGACGCTATTGGGGAACTTCATAACCTTCGATCGCCCGACTCTTCCCCTCATTGCTACCCTATTTCCCTATTGCGGCGATTTCTCCGGCGATTTCTCTGCTGCTGGTACTAGTTTTTCTCCGGCGCTTCTCTCCGGTGCCCCATCTCCGGCGTCCCCTCTCCGGCGCCCCTCTCCGACGCGTTTCTTCTCTGGCACCCCTGCGCCGCCGCCACGCCTGACAACCGACGCCCCTGCTCCAACTGCCTGCGCCGCCGCACGCCTGACAACCGGCGCCGCCGCAACGCCTGGTGCCCACCTGCCTGCCACGCCTGAGAACCGGCGCCGCCGTACCCCCTTCTCCTTCTCCTCCGCCTGGCCGCTGCCTGCCTGCCGCCGCCTGGCCGCCTGCCTGCCTGCTGCGGCTGACGCTCCTGCTCGTCGGAGTCACTGCCGCTGGTTCTAGAGCTCGTCGGCCGCCACCCACGTACTCAACCAGCTCGACCTCACCCTACTCTTCTTGCCCAGGTACCTGCAGACCTACCCAGGCGCGAAATTGGTTCTTTATGTGCTGACCTAATTTGTTGCCTAATCTGCTGGCACGAAATTGGCTCCCTACTCTGCTTGCTTAATGTGCCTAATCTGCTTTAAGTGGTCCTAATATCATAACATGATAGTTTTATTATATGATTTGTGGCACTTTAGGGTGTATATACATGCAAATTATATAAGTGATAGATGTTGGATGTTTGTCAAGGTTTCTTGAAGATTGAATAAGTGATAGATGCTGGATGTTTATTTATTTCATCTATCGATGTTGCCTATAGTTTATAACATTGCATTGTGAATTATTGCATGTTTGAAACTATGAGATTCTTGATTTATTAGATGATATTCAAGAAAACCCTAGTTTGATGAGCATGTTGTTAATCATGTTAATTATGATTCTTCTATATATTCTGATGTCATTATATAATTATGTGATCCCAACATATTAAATTGAATTAGAATGATTTCATGAATTATAGGGTTTATATAAGAATGAAAACACATGTATTTGTTGGCCTAGAAACCCGTCAAAGATTTACTCAGTAGGAGTAAATCTTGGATAGTCCCCAGTTTGGGACTGTTCTTGAACACCTAATCTCACTTAGGATGTAAGTGTATAATGTGTATTGGGTTTTCGAGAAAATTTCGGTAGCATTTCCCCGTTTGTTCTCTAAGTATATGTACTTAGAGAACAAACGGGGAAATGCTACCGAAATTTTCTCGAAAACCAAATACACATTATACACTTACATCCTAAGTGAGATTAGGTGTTCAAGGATGGGATAGGTGGTACACATTTATTATATATAAGATTGACATCAAATGTGTTTGTTGGCCTAGAAACCCGTCCAAGATTGACTAATATATACTTGTTTCCTAATATATACTTGTTTAAAAGGTTAACTGATGTTATACAACTTTTTCTGAAAATATATAACATCGTTATATGTACTTACACTTTGTTAATACTAATATTGTGCAGTCTCTGTCTTCCCATAACAATGACTATGAATTGGGCCTCTATGTCAATGTTAACGTTCCCTATTTAAGAACAATTGGACATCATCCTAGATGATCGTTCCTTAAACCAATTGGTCATACCCAAACATTGGCGTTTTCTAAAAGGAAGACACTACATGCCTGGTAAAGTGACCCTAACTTTTGGAAATTATTCACATGTAATCGAGGTTGAGTATGATTTGGCGGGAAATCTTGTATCAAAATCCGGTTGGCGTGATTGGATTGGAGAGCTGCATGTGGTCCGTTGGAATAGGCTTTTTCTCCGTCCAGTTGGCGATAATTCCATCAAAGTTTGGATAACCAACAACAACTGCGAGACCCCCGATCATCTTCTGCGGTATGAGCGCACGACGTCGCATATCAGCTCAGACAAATCTGAATCTGAGGCCCCTATCAGTTCATATTCGTCTAAATACAGTGAGGAGCTTCGTGACACAGCTTCATCATCAAAAAGAAGTTACTGATGCATGCGGGACCATGTTGGTGTAGTATTTAGTTGTCTATCTATCTAGACTTGTCTGTAGTAATAGTTTTTTTAATTATGCGCATGTTTAGGGGTACACCAACCCCTTTGTTTAGTTATTGTTATAACTAAAGTGTGTGTTCCCATGAATGGAACTGTAAGTTGCTACATGAATGCTTATAACTGAAGTGTGTGTTCCCATGAATGTTCCCATTTACATGATTACACTACTATTTTCTCATATTGTCTTGCCTCAAAAAAAAATTCTCATATTGTTTAGTCTATTTTAATACGACATACTTGCTTATATCTTTCTTAATGATGAACTGTAATACGACATACTTGCTTATATACTTGTTTCCTAATATATACTTGCTTTCCTAATATATACTTGCTTTCTCTGATCATAGAATGGATAGATCATGGATGTCCATTCGTAATCGTTGCACCCCAGAGTTTATATCTGGTCTTGATCAGTTTATTAGATTTGCCGAGGAACATAGGAAAAAACCTACAGATAGGTTCTACTGTCCATGTAGGCATTGCGGTAACAACTTGAAACTCAACACTGGTGAGGAAATCAAAAGTCATGTCATGTGCAACGGGATTGTACAAGGCTATACAGAATGGCACTGGCATGGAGAGATTTCAAAATCGAATCCAGTAGATGTCAATAGCAGTGCTTGGGTGGAAGAAGAAATTGCCTCCGCTTGTTACACGTTGTCTAGAAAGGAGAAGAAAACTTTTTGTGAATGCTTGGTAAATGTTAAGGTGCCACATGGTTACTCATCCAACATCCGTAGATTGGTATCAATGAAAGATCTGAAGTTGATAGGTCTTAAATCTCATGATTGTCACACTCTAATGCAACAAATATTGCCCGTGGCAATTCGATCTATATTGCCGAAGCATGTAAGGTTTGCAATTACCAGACTTTGTTTCTTTTTCAACAGTCTATGCAGCAAAGTTATTGACCCTGATACTCTCGATAATTTGCAAAGAGAAGTGGTTGTTACCCTATGTCAGCTTGAGATGTATTTCCCTCCTTCGTTCTTTGATATCATGGTACATCTTGTTGTCCACTTGACTAGGGAAGTGAAAATCTTGGGACCGGTTTTCTTGCATTGGATGTATCCCTTTGAACGATACATGAGCGTTTTTAAAGGTGATGTTCGAAACCGTTATCGTCCTGAAGGGAGTATTATTGAAGGTTATGTGGCGAGAGAGGTTATGGATTTCTGCAATGACTTTCTCAGTGGTAATGACACTCCTGATAATGACACGAATATTGAGGAGGGCAAAGGAATTTTGGGATCACGGGTGAAAGTAATCAGCCGTGAGCAGTTGGAACAAGCTCACTTGTATATTTTACATAATATGGACGAAGTGAGTGTTTATATCGAGGAACATACCAATTTCATAAAGAGACAACATCCTCGAGCAAGTTCAATGTGGCTTGCTAGAGAGCATAATAAGACTTTTACTAAGTGGTTTGAAGATAAAGTCTTACATCAACTATCTCAAACACCAAATGATATTACAGAAACTATCAAATGTCTCGCCTTTAAACCAAAACCGAATGTTATGTCTTATGAAGGGTTTGACATTAATGGATTCACATATTACACAAAGCGCCAAGATGATAAGAGTGTCGTCCAAAATAGTGGGGTCACTCTTCAAGCGTCAACTATGTACTTTGCAAGTGCAAAGGATAAGAGTCCACGTGAAGCTAAAATGTCATATTACGGTGTCATTGAAGACATTTGGGAGTTTGACTACATAGATTTCAATATTCCGCTCTTTAAATGTAATTGGGTTGATAACACCAAAGGAGTTATAGTGGATGAATTGGGTTTCACTTTGGTGAACTTTGAAATGATTGGCGAGAAGGCTGAACCATTCATATTGGCATCACAGGCAAAACAAATATTCTATATCGATGATCCTGCAAATGATAAATGGTCGGTTGTTCTTCATGGTAAAAGACAGTTCATTGAAGATCCTATAGATGAAGAAGAGTACTATGATAAGTATGATGACTCCAGTCCATTCTCAGTTGGGTTGCCAACTCCACAAAATATTGAAGCTAATGATGACTTATATGTGCGCGGAGATCACAATGAAGGATTGTTAATTGATACAAGATCACAATTTTAGAGACATGTATGTTTATACAAATGGTAAATGTTTTCCTTTTTCTAGTTTATACAAATGCTAAATGTTTTCCTTTTTCTAGTTAATACAAATGCTAAATGTTTGCCTTTTTAATGACATTTTCAGATGCGCGGAGGCGGCTGCAAAAATGGTAAAATACAAACGTTTAGAGTAATGTTTGCTTTTGTAATACAAATGCTAATTTAGTGTGTTTATTTTTGTCAAATTTTAGGTTGATGATGCACATGTACCCACTGAAGCACTGGAGCAACTTGATGTGCGGAGAGGGACATTCCAACTCAAGATATCGTCTACCGTTTCCTCCTCCTCCGCAGTAATATCCTCATCTCTAAACGTTTCTCGTAGGATTCTGAACCCCTTCTTTCCCTCTACTGCATCGAAGCCATGCTGCAGTTGAACCCTTTCGCCGAGCCCTACCCGGCCAAGTAGGCGTCGCCTGAAGCACCACTGTCGTCGTCGTCTCCACCTCCATCGCAACTTGCTGTGCTAGTCCTGGCAGTTTATCACCCCACATGCCTTCCTCCCCAGTTCCTGCCGCTAGACGACCACACAATGGATCCAAGAGGATATGCAGGAGTTCTCCAAAGACTATAAGCTGAGTATACTCATCCTATAGTCTGTGGCGAACACCTGCATATCCTCTTGGATTCCATTGTGTGGTCGTCTAGCGGCAGGAACTGGTGAGGAAAGCATGTGGGGTGATAAACTTCCAGGACTAGCACAGCAAGTTGCGATGGAGGTGGAGACGACGACGACGGTGGTACTTCAGGCGACGTCTGTTTGGCCGGGTAGGGCTCGGTGAAAGGGTTCAACTGTGGCATGGCTTCGATGTAGTAGAGGGAAGGAGGGGTTCAGAATCCTACGAGAAACGTTCAGAGATAAGGATATTGCTGCGGAGGAGGCAACGGAAGATGATATCTCGAGTTGGAATGTCCCTCTCCGCACAGGAGTCTGTGAGGGAGATACTGGAGGAGAGTTCTATACCATACACAGGCGAAGAAAGACATCGATACCATACATGAGGTATTATATATAGTCTCATTAGTTAGTATAAAATATATCAATCTTATTTTTATATTATTACTTATATACATCATTCTCTTTGCAGGTGTTTAAAACTGACCACACTATAGGCAAACACTTAAAAAATGTACATGCTCCATATACGAGGGAAGCATTAGATGAAGTAAGAGAAGAATGGGCAATAGTTGTACAAACAGTGGCAACTGTAAGATATAATTGGGATGTTGATAGTGATGATGAATGATACTTTGTAAATGAATGTTTCTGAATGTTAAAACATGTATTTGAATGATTCTATATGTGTGAACGTGACAATTGAATTGATGTCTGAATGTATCTACTTGTGTGAATCTTTTTATGTTAATTTTGCAGGTTTGTGGCCTGTTTGTAGGCTGATATCAATGGATGTTGTAAACCTGCAGTTCAGAAAACTGAACTGCAGGTTCTCATCCTGCTGACCAGCCACAGCAGGCCTGCAAACAGATTTATAAAAAAAAAATAGATATAGGCGTCGGTTATTTACCAATAACCGTCAGCACAGACTTACAGCGTCGGTTTTTTGTTGAACACCGACGCCAAAAGTGTTCGCGCTACAGGAAATGGGAGTCATCTAGGACACTTTTCTGTGTCGGTTTTTTAGTATATAACCGACGCAGAAAGCGTCCTAGATGACGCCGTTTTCTATGGCGCGAACCCTTTTGGCGTCGGTGTTTTATAATAAACCGACGCCTTTATGTTAAATAGGCGTCGGGTTTTTAACCGACGCTGAAGTGTCCAACCTTTTAGCGGCGCCCACATAGGCGTCGTTCCGAAACCGACGCCAAAGGGGGTTAAATAACCGACACTAAAAGGCACTTCTGTAGTAGTGATGGAAGGCTGCACTACGTGTTCTGCCCCACAAAATCTACTAGAACCCTGCTCCCACTTCCAGAGCTTGCTGACTATGACAAGGACAAGCTCCTATTCACCGAGGACGAGATCGCAAAAATCATAGCCTCAGTCAAGGCCAAAGAAAAGAAAGCAAAGGCAGGGCAGCCAGAACTCAGTATCAATGCCCCAACAGCCAAAACATCAAAACTTCTAGTCAAACGACCTTCCAGAAGGCTCGTAAAAGCACATGAGCTGTCGGGGACACCTACATCAAAGCCTAACCCCGAACCTAAACCCCCCCTCCCAGAAGAACATATTACATCCTCATCACTAGACTCTTTTATAATGAGTCTAAATGTTGAGCTCGCCACCACCTCTCCACCTTCCACCACCCCAATATATACCACCCCACCACCATCAACCACCCTTCAATCATCCTCCACACCACCTTCCTCTACCACCCCACCACCACCCCCACCCTTCTTCACTTAGGCCACCCCATTCTCCACCACAATGCCCGAATTCTCCTCCTTCACATCCACTGACTTTCCATCAACATTCCCGGATCCATTTCTCTCTCCGGGAATGCCACCACTTTTTCCACCCACCACCACCCCGACATCACTGGTGACCCCATCTACAGTCACCACGCAATTCGCGGGTCCATCAAAAGTGTCTTTTTCGCATGACACTACCATTCCACCCCAACCCTAGCCGCCTCACTCTTCGTTTACTGGGGTCCCTTATACTAACGTCGGTGCGGAATTCGGACGTCAATTCGACACCATCTGAAACCTCCTCACCGACCCATCTAACATTTTAAATTCTATTTTTTCATGTGTGCAGGGTCTAACACAACAAGTTTCCCAGATTGGCGAGCAGAACCGCGCCATGCCAGGCATCCTCCAAGGAATCCAACAACGTCAAGATTCAGTGGCCAAGCAAGTCGACCACATCGACGGCCACTGCAACAACTTGCCCGAGTTGATCCATGGAGTACAACGCCAGCATGAAGTGTTGGCAAAGCAAGTCAATAGGATTTCTACGTAGACTCTACCTCTACCATAAACCCTCCGTGAGCTGAAGCAGCAACAGCAAGCTTTCAGCACGCGCCTGGACGACATCACCACCACCCTCACGCAACTACATAATCGCCAGGAGGAGTCGTCAAATAATGAGCTTATTCAGCTAAGAGCTCAAGTAACCGATCTCACAACACGACTCCTCTCGGCCGAACAACGTTATTCTGATCTAAAAGAAACCCACGAAGCACTGCTCGAAACACACGAGCACGTGCAAGTGGCATATGATGAACTCCAATCCATCCATCGTCTGTGCAAGAAGAAAGCACAAAAGAAGACAACTATGATGATGAAGATGATGCTGATGACGGGGAAGATTCTGACTCCTCCGCTGACTCAAACAATAGTTCCTCCTCAGCTGATGACTCCGACAAGCCAGATGATGCTGGGGCAGGCCCCAGCCAAGGAGCAGAACCAAAACAACAGCAAGATCACCAAACTGGTGATAAAGATCACAAATCCCCTGCTCATATAGAGAATGTCAACATATACTTTGGGGATCAATTTCTAAACTTTTTTGCGGGATCTCTGGGGGAGGTTGCCAAAGAAGTGGCTTTTGCTGAGTTCGAAAAATGCATTCAGGGAACCAGAAGCACTACACCAGCCATAGCAGCCCAGCAAATCTCTGTACTTGAACCGTCTGCGCCTGAACTTGACGAAACAGAAAGAGTATGCCTAGACACTGATGAAGATTTAGGCACTCCTTCTGATTCTGATAAAGATTACGATCTGCAGCAGTACATGGACAGCCTAGAACAACCTTCTTCCCCCACACCGCATGAGCTACCTCCGCCGCCACCTCTACTTAACAAAATGAAAGAGTTAGACATGGCGGCCATCTCTACCCTAGATGCACAAGATATCTTTATCTTAAACACTATAGTAGATGATGCCAAAGATGGGGAGGATGTAATATACAAAAACACGAAGACAAAACGCAATCTGACGCGTGAAGATTTCCGATCCCTTCTTCGATCCCAGTCGTTGGTGAAGATGGCAATGTTCCGTACCCTACTTGCCAACTCTATCGAGATCTACAAAAGCTCTCGGCGACAGCAATCGGTTCTTAACGCCTCACCCATACTAGGATTGTGCTTACTGTACAAAGAGTTACAGCACAAATCCATTACAAGGTTGCACAGGGGGATCGCAAGAAAAGCGAGATACATAACCGTGCCTTTCCAAGTCTGTAACCACTGGCTGCTCATGATTGTGGACATTGTCGCCCGCGACGCCAAAGTGTACAATTTCTGTGCCAGTGACTTAAAGGCTGGAATAATCAATTTTGTTGGAATTGAAGCCGGGGAGGCAAGATGCATCCCTTTCCGGCTGCTAAAGCTCATATGGGCCGCATGCCCTTCTCTCCGCCAGGACTGGAGCTCCCCCTGGTTTCGAATAATTAACCCACAAGTCCAAGCCGCAGAAGGTTCTTGGGACAGCACTTTCTACGTCATAAGGCACATCCTAGCGCTAAACCAGCAGGTCCCTTTCACTGAACTAATTAATGAAGATTTCCACTCCCTACGAGGACGTTACGCCATGGAGCTTATTTGCGACAGAAGGTTTTTTAACGACCCTACCATGGCGGCAGACGACGTCCCTCGTTATCTCTTTTCATCTATTCAACGCCCGCAGAGGAGACCTTTCAGACAAACCCTAGCGGCGCTGACAAAAGAAAAACAACCATCTAATGTCACCAGGCAAAGCCAATGGAACCCTTACATCTTCGATCTGGTTCCAGAAAAAGGTGACATTGATCCGATATCAGGGGTAGCCATCAAGACATCTTCATCACATATGGTACCCCAATCTGCCATTGCACCTTCATTTCCCGACTTCGACCCGGAGGCTTGCAAAACTCTTTCAGATAACCAGCTCCGGTTAATAATGTCACGGGTATATGCCGAAAAAGACGACCTGGTATATAGCGACGGGGATATATTGGTTATGGCAGATGCCCTCCGTGAGACCTTACAATTCAAGGGTTCCATGTCTGTAAGTGTAATGAACGCTTATCAATACTTACTTGCATGAAATCACAACACGGTCTATATGGTGTCAGCTTACATGAAGGATGATCTTCTCGGGATGAAGAACTTCGGAACAAAGGAGTCAACCATCTCTTATCTCCAACATACAACTCCGAAGTTCATCATGCTACCTTTCCTTCATCAAGAGCACTGGATGTTAATGGCAACCAATCTTCATGAAGGAACAACAATAATCTACAACAGTTCCGACAGCCAGTATGATCCAAAACGGAAAGCATACACTACAACTCCAAGGACACCAACGGAGGAGGTGGCAAAGGAGTGTGCTGACAAATTACATGATTTTTTGGGTCAGCACACGCGGGCATATGACAGAGATCATTTCAAATCACCAGCCTTCTGCCACAGGTGCCCCCAGCAAATCAGAGAATCAAATGATTGTGGCTTCCACGTCCTCTACTGGATGTACACAATCTTGGCCCTTCACAAGCCGGTAGAGGACATGACAGAGGTGAATTACCACGCGCTACGGGGAAAGTTCGCCGCCAACTTACTCAGAACACATGGGGCAAATAAAGGATTAACCGACGCCTAAATGCCCTTGTTCATGCATTTCTCAACCTATTACTTTGACACTCTGTGGACAAAGTGCGTGATAAGTTAGGGGGGGAGTGCACTGGACAAGGGAGAGGTATCATTCTGCTTCAACCTTTCTATTTTTCCCGCTTATCATTTTTCAAACTTTCTGTCCATATTTAGACTTTTTCCAGTAATTTTTTTTCTTTTTCAATAAAATAACTCTCAAGTATAACTTTCATCATGGAAAGAATCACCCTTAGCTAAATTAGAGATAAAGTAGTCCTCATATAAATAATAAGATTAGCATACAGGCATGAAATGGCGAATTCATAAATTTCATTCACTATTGGTTTCTATACTTTTACTTCAATTCTATCTCAGACTCTTCACAAGTCAACTTCAGGGCCAAAGCGAACCGAAAACTCTCAAAGTCAAGAGGGAAATAAGGGAAATCCAAAATCAAGAAATCTCGCGAGCGGACCACCAATTAAAAATAAGTGCATGTCAGGAACCCTAAGAACAGTTTTCTTCTTTCAATAAAAGAGGCTTGGCCGCCCAATCAAAAACCCTAACAAAACCCACTTCCTAAGCCTGTGAGATTCGAATAAAATCCAGAGTGCTGAATAAAAACATGAGAGTTGTGCCATGCATAAGGACCTATATGAAGAGACAACAAAGATCTCACCCGGCCGGTACATACAGCTGCCTTCATGAAGGCAGATGTGTCGTGTCCGGTAATGAGATCCTAAGGTTTCCTAATATATGAAAAGGCTGATAAAAGAGCTCACCCGGCTGGTACATTCAGCTGTTCCCATGAAGGCAGATGTGTCGTGCCCGGTAGTGAGTCTCTAAAAAGCATAGACAAACCCTTCCCCACTTGAAGGGGGAGTTACACAATAAGCCTTTTAAGCCAGCCCTCATACCCACTCTAACTACCGGTAGGTTTCTCCAAAGAAGTATAAAACTGATTAGAGTCGATGACATGCACATAATAAGAAAGGTGGTCCCAATGCGAGATTCACGATATGAAAGGAACCTGAGATCCATGCAACTTTTGATACTCGAAAGAGTTAGTGTAAGCAGAAGCCCTGATAAGACCTCGGTAGATCTCTGACCTAGAATTGAAGCAAGAGTATGGAAACCCTAAATAAATAAAACCGCCTCGCCATTACAAACCTTGGCTCTATCTAACTTGAGGACAAGCTAGACTCTAAGTTAGGGGGGTGATAACCTCCCATTTTGTGACGTTATTTTATTAGTTATCTTTAATTTTCCATACTCTTTCTTAGATAAACTAGATAGAATCATTAAACTTTTTTACTTTATTGCAGATACACCAATAAACTAACTTTTCTTATTTTTTCATTTCAGAAAACACAAAAAAAAAATTATTACAAAGACCCCTCACGGTCCCAAGACCGCGAGAAGACCTCACGGTCCCAAGACCGCGAGGAGACCCCTCACGGTCCCAAAACCGCGAGAAGACCCCACGGTCCCAAGACTGCGAGAAGACCCCACGGTCCCAAGACCGCGAGGAGACCTCACAGTCCCAAGACCGCGAGAAGGCCTCACAGTCCCAAGACCGCGAGGAGACCTCACGGTCCCAAGACCGCGAGAAGGCCTCACGGTCCCAAGACCGCGAGGAGACCTCATGGTCCCAAGACCGCGAGAAGGCCTCGCGGTCCCAAGACCGCGAGAAGGCACGGTCCCAAGACCACGATAAGACCTCACGGTCCCAAGACCGCGAGAGGCCAAACGGTCTATAGACCGTTTGGGCTCAACTTGAGCCTATAAATAGGACCTCAAGGGTCACTTCAAAGGGATCAATTCTCAGACGTCCAGAGGCTGCCTCTCTAGCTCCAGAGCACTTTTGTCTTCCATCCACTGCCCCAAGGCTACCAGTTTGAGATCCGCGTTCCATCACCAAGCTATCTTCTCTCTCCTCTCAACAGCAAAGAAGGTGGGAAGAGAAGATCCATCATCAAGTCAACCACGAAGTGCGAAGATCGTTGCTCTCTTCACCAAGGGTTCAACTTTCCCTCCTCCGTGGAGATGACATTCTTTCTCTCTCTTCTCGCCTCCTTCTTTGTCCTTGACATGAGCGAGTAGTTTCATTCACTAGGGTGCGGGGAGTAGCCCCGCTACCCATGTTTTCATTTCATGCAATGTAATTCAATAATTTGTAATAGAGATACTCTTCTTTTCGGTTCAACATCAATTGTTTAAATGAATGCTAGTTGCCTGATCATAAACTTGTGTTACTTATTATCTTTTGGTATGAATTGTCTATGTTTATACCCTTAGATCTGAATATCGATTGAATGTTGGTCTTAGATGTATGTAGTCACCATATGTCTGTTTCGGTATCTAGGAGTGCTTTCATGAGTGGAGTAAACTCACCCCCATCGTTGCACTTTCATACTATGAAATGGAATCAGTTGACGTATGGAAGTGCAATCTTGGTAAGGTCGAGGAACACATTTCATGAAGGAGTAATGCAAAGCATGTGACCATTTATTATGGTATGGCTGGCATTGCAATACTCCACACTTCTCGTAGCTAGTTATCCGAAAGGAAGCTAGGACTACAAGATACTAACTGATTTGACTCTCTTTGCAGGTTGTTTTATTATGTTGCATGTCTCGATCCATGTGTAGTGGTGTGAAACCCGATAACATCCTAGTGACTTTTAATCATTGTTTACAACCTTAATCTCTACTTTCTTACTTTACTTACCTCACACTTAGTTTAAAACCAAATCAAACTTTCGATCTAAATATCAACTGTTAAGTAGATAAGTTCAACTAAAAATGTTTTCCATCTTGATTTAATCAAGACCGTTGTCCCGAGGATTCGACCCTTAACTATACTACGATAAGACTTCCGCATGTCTTAGCACACGTGGGTGGAGTTCTTACCATAGTACTAGCAAGGCTAAACCTAGTGATTCATCACCTCTAGGATTTTTAGTGGTGTTGCAAAACTTCATCAATGATCCCCTTCGCCTTCATCTCCTGAGTTCAAAGAACATCTCAGAAACCTTTCCCGCCCATTGATTCGTGAGAAAACCAAGAGGGAAAATCCCTCTGTCAGTGATAGAGTCCCAGTCCTCCTGGGACATAGATGATGAGTGGAGCCTGTTGGATTAAGATCCAACGACCCACCATCTTCGCGTTCAACCAAAATAGGAAACAATTTCTTAAATTCTAAATTAAAGCCATATTTGAGGGAAAACTTGGAAAATTAATAACTCCCAAACGGTAACTCCTTTCCTACTCAAATTTTGAGGGAAACTCAATTATGTTTTTATCTTCCATCCTACAAAATTCGAAGTTATTATCTCAAGTGTACGATCCCTTTTCTTAGTTTGCAAGTTATCTTTCAATTACTCATATTTTCCATGTCCTTTCTATTTCTTTGATCATTAATTTATGATTCTGAGCTCCTTGAACCCCAAGGAATCCATTAAACTTGAAATCCTATTTTTGGGAATTATTTCTTAGCCTTTTGCTTTATTTTCTTATGTACTCATTATCCAATTGAATTTCTTTTTCTTTTTCCTTCAATTGCGCTCAATGGCCAATAAGGCCCCTTAAGAAAACATACAACACGAAATTCATTCAAATCAACCCATCAAATCAATCATGGATTTTTTTTATCTTTAAATAGAGATTTATAATATCATTACATATCTTGGAAAAATGGGGTTATAACATCCTCCCCTCCTTATAGAAATTTTGTCCTCAAAATTCAATCAAGCAAAACAAACAATTCAGGATAAGACTATTCCATGTCCGTCAACGACCCCTATGTGGCTTTACCTTACTCATGGCGCTTCCAAAGAACTTTTATCATCACATATTCTTTTTTCTGAGTTCTTTCATCCTGGCGTCTATAAACTGCATAGGTGACTCAGGCCATTTCATCCTCCCTTGGGCACACTAGGTTCATTGTTCAGCACATGGTCTAGGTATCTCACATAGTGCTCACATGGAACTACTTTATCCTGAGGGGTAAGGTCAAACTTAACCTTCTCCACCAAAACATGTCCAAAAGAACCCATGCATCGGGGGCTCAATTCTCTTAGCTATAAGTTAGAGGGGTCGGATTTTCATGTCACATATTCTCCCACAGTGAACTGCATGTCAATCTACTTTGTATCTTCTCACGACTCCCGTCGTCTCTAGGCTCCTTTTAGCCATTGCATGATCAAAGTGACTTCATCTACACCCACTGTGGTCCTTTTCTAACCATCACATGGTCCTTTCACCAACATCATCTTACTTAAGTGGTGACCGACACAACCTCCCTTATAGAGCTTCTTTGAAACCCGATACTGGCTATGGTGGTTATCTTCACATTTTTCATTGGACAAGAACTGTCTCTAGATATCACCCTGAACAAAGCACACCTACTCTCATCAGACCCTCTAGTCTGGATCCTACTAACCATTAGTAAGGGGTGATAAACTGTATCAACATCGAGTTCTGTATGTTTCTACTTTCACCTCATGGAAGTGAACCGTTAAGTCATACTTAAGAATTTTGAACTCATGTCATGGTGTAGTTGAATCATCTCTCTCTCTTATGTAGTTCAACAAAATCTGTCACTTGACAGTACTTATTTCTTTCTCATGTTATCTAGGTGAGGCGATCTACCATAACTCATATTGCATCTTGACCTTCTTGGTCAAAGGGAGACTTACCACAACATCCATAGTGATGAACTCCTATTCCCTCTCAGGGACTCTCTTTTATCCTCTATATATACATTGGGTTACTGGTGTTCATCCTTTACCTCTTGTCATGCATGGCAACATACCACATGCACTTCACCTTAAACATCCAAAATACTACTATTACTTACTGTCTTTGTAGTACCAAAGTATATCATGATCTCTTGCATTGTTATGATTCCTTAAGCTTGTTACCTCGGAAACCCTAAACCATTCCAATTAGGGTTTCCTCACATTCCTTTCCATAGAAGTGCATCTGAGGCTCTAAACCATCCTTTCATTACATCAAGGACTAGACTTGCTAACCAAACAATCATTACCTTGTTCAACCTATCTCATTACATCTGAGTGTTAGCCAAATCACATCTTCTTTCCAAACTTAGGGTTAGCCTAACAACTTCTTCTAGCCAAACTAGGCAGCTATATATTCACCAGAGCATCCACTAACACTTCACATCCTTTGGTATTAGGTAATGTTGAAGACATACTTCCTCCATGTATTCCGCTTAAGTCCCGTCTCGAACTCTTCATCAAGAAAACTCTAGGATCATCCTCTTGGTTATCAACTCAACCTTGTATCGCATGTAGATTCCTCATGATAAAACATTCTCACAAGGTGATTATCTTAATACTCTTATCGTTTGTACCTATCCATGTATCATTCACTCCATCAAGGTATGTTATCATCTCTATCCTCATACCTCGTAGCAGCGTTCCAACCCACCTCATCTTTTATCCTTGGTGTATGGCATGCATACTATCCCATCTCTCCCTCCCATAACAAGAGGAAATAAGCATTTGGCAGTCGTCCAAACACAAAGTTCTTCCCGTTCCAAGAGTAGAGATGATACACCCCACATTTTCAGTACACCTTGAAATCTAAGTTGAAACGTGCAACTCATGTATCTACATCGCAATCATCTTATTATCAAAGTTACTTCCATGGAAGACTGGTCTCGAAACTTCTTGGGTTTACACACAATCCTTGGTCATCTCCTCTAGGTCTATGGGGTGCTGACACTTTTGGGGTCATCCCTCTTCCCTCATGCATCAGAGAGTGCCCTACTCATCTGCTCTTTGGGTCCCATGAGTTCATGAAGGTGATCAATCTCCTAACCCATGGCCCTCAGATAATGATAGTTGTTACCTCCAATGGTCATGTGCAACTAGGGAATTAGGCAACTCCTACTTCCATCGGTCTTATCCCTACCTGGCCCTAGGATAGACTTAGGATTCTCTTATAGTACATGTTCAACTTACCCAAGCATTCATCATCTCTCTTTCTGCATTCATGGGCTGACTTTCATCCTTTCAAAGGGATCATGATGACCTTCCTACCTTGGTCAGGCCCCATACCAGTTACCTCCATGGTAACACATCCACATGCGCATAGAGATGTCTATCTATGGGTCTATAGGTTCATTCTCATGCCATGTATTCTTCACTTAGCCTCTCAAGATTCTATGAAATCTCTATAGGTTACCTCAACACCAACAAAACTGGTATACACCCAAAGGGTCCCTCTCCCAGGATGGGAGGAAACTACAACTCTTGACAACAAGGTCACAACCATTCTTAGGGTTTACCTTCACATGAGCATGCCTAACCCAGCAACTACTAAAGCACAAGCAGATCACCTATTAAACCATGCTAGGTCGTACTTGTTCTCTTTCCTCAACATTAGATCAACTTAGTTGTGAGGGGTTCATCAAACATACCCTTAACTTAAGGGGTTTCTTTTACCTCTACACATGAGGAGTTCCCATGCTCGAAACTATAGAGACACAAATCTCATCATGAGTATTGGATACACTACTTCCCCTCTTAAGCCTAGGAACCCTAGGTTCGCCTTCGGGTGTCCAACTGCATGCTCAAACTCTTAACCACGAATCAAGCATGTCCAAGGTATGTCATGTACTTCCATGATCCTTCCACTCGAGCAACACCTCAAAGTTGAGTCCTCCTCAAGGACAACCAACTAGGTATAAAGCCTCACAACTGGTTACTTAAACCTCCTTAGGGTCTAAGGCATTCCTTGACTCATCTTAGTAGGCAAACTTCTATACCATAGGCACATAGGTTCCAGGAGCATCATTCTCTCTTAGGGTTTGGTTCCTTTAAAGGACACCAAGATATCGTCCATCCCCAGGGATCAAGAATGAGGCAACCACTATCATCCACTTAGGTCGCATCATCCTCAACTCCCCACTGTTCCTCATGTCTCAGAATCTACACTTCCAACCTTCTTGCCTGAGGTCTTCTCTCTCTCTAGAGCTAATCCTACAACCAACCTCTCTATAATAGGTCCTTCCTTCATGAAGGATCAAGATCACAAGCATGCCCCTACCTGAGTGACGCCTATGTTCAAACTCATGTTTACTCAAGATTATCCATTATGATTCCTTTTCCAGGGTTTCATCTTACTGTCAGCACTATTGACGTACTCTGGATGTAAGCTATACCCTACTTGCACATGCCCATAGGGTTATATAGGTTCTTCTCTAACTTCGTTCATGAAAGAGCTATCCCTTGCTTAAACATGCACGAACCTTCCCAGGGTTGGGTTGCCAAAGATGCTAGGTCATCCAACCTCTCATGGCTTGTATGGAAAACCAAAGGTATGTCCATCCAAACACCCAGTCAATCATGACATCTAACTCATCATGTCATCTCTCTCTAACCTCCACTTAGGGTTAGGGTTAACATCATCCTTGGAGGATGTGCTAGGTCTCTATATTTAAGACTAACTCTCTCTAATAATCCTTCTGCCAAGGAGGTCTATCCTCAGGTCTCTCCTGAGGGCAATGACAACTCGTGTCATACGACCTAAGCATGTATCTATTCCTTTACGCTTACTCTATTAAGCTTATGTCCATGACATCTTATTTACATGATTTTTATTAATTTGGTGGAGGATTCCTTAATCCTTATCAACCTTACCCATACCTCAAGAGGGTGAGAAAAAGAGAGAAAATCCTAATCCTTAAGGTCCTTAATAGAATTTGATCTGAGAAAGGACGAACAAGATGAGAGAGTCCTAAAGGTATCTTATTTCGATTAATACCCTAAGACTTTGGCCAGGCAGTCACACGGATCCGGGAGTCGTCATATTCCAACTAGCGGTCCGGAGGAAAAATATTGCCAACCCCCGATCATGATCCTTTTCTAGACACCTCTGTCTTTCGGATAATCCTCTAATAACTTCCTTGGGTTCTACGGAGTTTGTAAAATTTAATAATTATTAAAGATTAAATGAGGAACCTATGCTCTGATACCAAATGTTACGACCACACCTTCCGGTAACCCCCAATTACGGGAGACCGAGAGGTCGAAGACGCACCCATAAATTCTGGATCAAAGGTTCGACAAATAATCAATAACAATTAATAAACTTTACCAACTAAACTGAAAACTTGTATAAAAAAAATTTGCTTACTTTTTAAAAACTGGGATTTCTAAACTTCTATCCATGAAGATACCAATCTAACTAATCCTCCTGTGTATGTTAACTCTCATTTAATTCCGCATATGCCACTTTACTGTTTGTTCTTTTCATTTGTACCTAAGACGCCGACAAACAAAACGTCGGTCAGCAAGAAGCTGGTATGTGGGGGAAACAATAATCATGCAACTATAATAACAATGTAATCATGCAATTAATCATTTAACAATCAAGATTACATTTTAAGCCATACAACTCAATCCATACATATCCCCAACTCTGTGTTGTCCCTACAGTGGACTTATATAATACCTCTATAAAGGTAGAGTCGCATGGCACTACTCGAGGTAGCCCAATATTTAACTCAATGTGACTTGATGGTCCTACCTCAATGGTAGCCATGTACTAAGTCATCCATAGACCTGATGGACCTACCCAATAGGTAGCCATGTACTAGGTCTTCCTATGACCTGATGGACCTACCCATAGGCAGCCATGTACTAGGTCAACTATGATGCCACAGAGAGAACCAGGATCTGAGCTTGTAGGCATATATCCTTTGTGATAGTCATAGCCACATTATAGTTTTCACGAACTAAATTCATCCAACAGTTTATTTAAAGCAACCGGTAAAACATTCGGGAATCGCCGTGAAACTAGAACGGTTATTCATAAGCGTAACCACATACCTTTAATTGCAGTTTTCAAGATAGATTCAAGTATGTAGAGAAACCCAATTAATCAAGCAAGGTTGAATAGAAATCCTGAAATGAAAGTACCAATTTCCTTTTATTAATAATTATCGAATTCCATTACACTGTTTAGAGATTTAATTCCAATTTTAGGGTTTCTATGAAAATTACTCCCTTACTCCCTTAATTTTAACATTCTCAGTAGTTTTAAGTTGACATCTTGGCAAGTTACTCCCTTAATCCGTAATAACTTAGCTTTTATCTCCTTTTCCCTAAATTAGGGTTTTTATTATAAATTAGCCTTCTTTTAGGTATTACAATTCTAATTTAGGCATCTTTACATTCAAAACGGATAATCAAACCTCTTTTACCATTAATAGGGTTACACTTATCAATATGACATATTGATTCACCAAATTACACTCTTAACCTTCAATTAGGGTTTCTCATAAACTTTTAATATACTTTACTAGAAATTTAGAGTACTTTTGCAAAACAGAGTAGAATTAGGCTCTCAAATCATTTTTATCATATTCTTTGCATTTTTCTACACTACTTTTATATATAAAGTTTTGTCATCTGAGATTCCTAGTTATTTCTATCATTTTTGCAAGAATAATCCTTTTTCTGGTTTATTTAGTAGAGAGATAAAAATTACCAAAATTCGTGGACCACTCGATCAGTCGTCCGGTGATCCACTTCTTGGATCCGACGATCCTAGTCGCATGCCCTCTAGCAAGGCCGCTCCTTCTCTGGAGCATCATATGCCACTGAGACCACCGTGGTATCAGATTGGACGATCGACGGGTCGTCACCTTCCTTGGACTCAGCAGCTCCATGCGGTCAACCTAGAGGTTGACTCGGAGCTCTCGTCACCCTTTGCTCACACCGATTGACCAGGGAGCTTCGCCTCCCCTCAACAAAGTAGGTGGCCGGTCCAATTTCTTTCCCGAGCTCCTCCAACCTCGTCCCCTACTCGCCAGACTCTGGCGTTGTCTTCGGAGACGACGAGGGTGAAGGTCAGGTCGAAAGTAACAATTGATTGAACGAAAACACTCCTTGCACCCTTCCACAGAGGTTGGGTTAGCGAGCAAAGATGCTGGTTCCCTCCATAAACCTCCCCTATATATAGGGTCGAGGTCAGTTTGTGAAGTTTGGGTGTTTCCCAGAACCTGCTCTAATCCTATTAGAACCAGGGATGATCCCCTTCGGCTTCATCTCTTGAGTTCAAAGAACATCTCAGAAACCTTTCCCACCCATTGATTCGTGAGAAAACCAAGAGGGAAAATCCCTCTATCAATGACAGAGTCCCAGTCCGCCTGGAACATAGACGATGAGTGACACCAGTTGGATTAAGATCCAACGGCCCACCATCTTCGCGTTCAACCAAAATAGGAAACAATTTCTTAAATTCTAAATTAAAGCCATATTTGAGGGAAAACTTGGAAAATTAATAACTCCCAAATGGTAACTCCTTTCCTACTCAAATTTTGAGGGAAAGTCAATTATGTTTTTATCGTCCATCCTACAAAATGTGAAGTTATTATCTCAAGTGTACGATCCCTTTTATTGGTTTGCAAGTTATCTTTCAATTACTCATATTTTCCATGTCCTTTCTATTTCTTTGATCATTAATTTATGATTCTGATCTCCTTGAACCCCAAGGAATTCATTAAACTCGAAATCCTATTTTTGGGAATTATTTCTTAGCCTTTTGCTTTATTTTCTTATGTACTCCTTATCCAATTGAATTTCTTTTTCTTTTTCCTTCAATTGGGCTCACTGGCCAATAAGGCCCCTTAAGAAAACATACAACAAAAAATTCATTCAAATCAACCCATCAAATCAATCATGGATTTTTTTAATATTTAAATAGAGATTTATAATCTCATTACATATCTTGGAAAAATGGGGTTATAACATTTACTTTCTTGCTTTGTTTTACTTGCACTTAGTTTAAAAACAACCAAATCTACCTTTCGATCTAGATACCAATTGTTAAGAGGTTAAGTGAAATTCTAAAGTTTTCCATCTTGTTGCTCCCAACAAGATCGTTGTCCCGTGGATTCGACCCTTAACTATACTACGATAAGACTTCCACGTATCCTAGCATACGCGGGTGGAGTTCTCAATCTAGTATAAGCAAGGCTAAACCTAAAGACTTACCATCTTTATGATTTTTAGTGGTGCACACAATTCCACGCGAGTGGAAGCTCCATCAGTGGACCTTTTAGCAAAAGTTCTAGAAGTGGCATCAATATTCCATTACATTCACTGATGACTTTGGTAGATATGAATATGTGTATCTTATGAACCATAAATCAGATTCTCTTAAAAAATTCAAGGAATTTAGATGTGAAGTCCGAAACCAACATGGAAAGATTATTAAAGCACTACAATCTATTTTTTGTGGAGAATATATAATCTGAGAGTTTGAGGCCCTTATCAAGCACCATAATATTGTATCATAGTAGACTACACTTGGTACACCATAAAATAAGGATGTGATAGAAAGAAGGAATTTCACCCTATTGGACATGGTATAATAAATGATGAGTTTATCTAATCTTCCAAATAATGTATGGGGATATGCTTTGGAAACCTTTATATTTACACTTAATTATGTACCTTCCAAATCTGTTCAAAGACACCAAATGAAATTTGAAATGGGAAGTGTCTCAATAGATCTTTTATTAGAGTGTGGGAATGTGAAGTTTATGTAAAGGGATATGTGAAAATATTGGACCTGAATCGAATAAATGTCTCTTTGTTGAAAACTCTAAGGAATCCATGGTTTATTATTTCCTTTCTTATTATGTTCTTTCCACATGACAACAAAGTATTTGTTTCTACAACTATTGCATTCTTTGAACATTATTCATTTCCAAAGGAACAAATTGGAGGAAAATATATCTCAATGAAGTTTGAGGCCAACAAGATAGCATTGAACCTATGGAAGTAAATGAGAAACATATGCAATCACACGCCGTTATGAAATTTCAAATTCCTCATGAAATGGAAGAACCTTGAAGGTCTAGTAGGACATGTCTAGATCTAAAGAGATTTGGATTTCTCCTGACTCAATCAGATGATTTGATGGTCATAGATGATGAACAACAACATAAAATGAAGCCATAGAGGGACCAAAATCATGTGGGTCATGGTCTGATGTGAGTCTAACTATGGGTTGTTAGAGAACAAGTTGTATTGGATAGAACCACTTTGAGAATTGTAAACAGAACCCATGCCATGACAAGTCAAAGTCATATCCCAATGTGACACTGGTGACTATGATCCTTAGACTTGTATTCACTGTAGTAATCTCATGTTTATCTATGTATTTTAAGACCAGACCAACATGTCTATGAATAAGGGTTGTCATATACATGGTAGTTGGGTGCACCGTGACACTTGTGGATTACTTTGAGTGATGTAGAAATACTTTGTCCCTAATTCAAGTGACATCTTTCCCACTTAATAAGTGAGACTATGAAGTGCATGCCTATGCTCATGTGAGTCAATATTTGCTATTGATCTCACAATACATAAATAATATACTATAGTTCAAAAAGTATTGTTTAAATGTTATGAGGATGACAACTCCATGACTTAGTCTTAATATAAGTATTTATGAAAAAGGACTTATGTGGTCATGGTAACATGGATCACTTTATTGGTGATCTTGGTGCTATCATATCTATAAATGAAAGAAGAGGCCCTAATTCCCCAGACTCCAATGATATGTGGGAGAACAACTGCATAGAGGATATGAATGCTCAAGAGATCCCTTATGAAAGTAGCTCCTTCATGTGGTTCGATAAAAAAGAGGCACACCACCAACTGGTAGATGATATCCCCCTTAGATCTGCTAGATAACACATCTCACTCAAGATTGCTTCTCAGACCACTATCCACTTCTCATTTACTATGTTTCTTCTTCTCGGGTTACCACGTGAGCCACAACATGTTCCTTATCGTTTAGGGATGTTTGTCTGATGCACAAGGATTGTCTGCCTTACACTATAGCGGGATGGATTCTAGAGTGTCTAGCATAGATGTTAACATGCTTCTTCCTGAACATAAAGAATCTTAAATAGTTCTCTTCATCTGGTGTCAAGACATCTTTGGAAACATGATACAAGGAAAACTAATTTGGAATATATGATATATAACATGGGAATTGACTTTTATTCCAATCCAACATACATCCACTAAAGGTAATTGATAGAATACATAAAAGAGAGGAATACTATCCTTGATCATGTGGAATTAATCTGAAAAGAGAAAGCCAAAATCAATTGTCTTTATGATGGGGAAAGGAACAAAAAGTTTTATCATGAGTTTGTCAAAGGGTGAGGTAAAAGAAGGTTGGTGAAATCCATAATTTTGGAGGATGGCATATTAATAATCGAACAAAGGATATATGCAAGGATGTAGTCAGACACTTCTCAAATTTCCTTAGCCACCAGGGCTCCAACGATACTGTTGATGCTCATGTAGGGAATATGGCGACAACAAAGGAAACAAAAAATGACTTCCCATATTCCCCTTGACGATTCGATCACGTCAACAATTATGGATTGGGTAGGAAGGTTGCAAGGAATTTACCTAGTCCTGGAGAAAGTCCAGTGACTACCCTTGTAACAAGATGCTTCTTTCGCAAGTAGCACTCAATCAGTTGTCAGCAACAGCCTCCTAGAGTTACATCACATATGATATTTGATGTCATCCTCCTAGTGGGTGGCAACAACATGCACGCCTCTACATAGTCCACGCAGACCACTTGGAAATCCATGTTACGATGCCAGAGCAAATGTGAAGGAGTTGTCCCTTTGAACGTCAACTTGGTAGCATTAACTTTCTGTTCCTTGTTGTCTCTTACTTGTTGTCTCTCCCTTTTATGAGTAAGACTTGCTCGAGCTCTCACATTACCATAACTGTGAGAGGACAATAATTTTCAGAGCTTATTGTTGTGTCTCCTGAAATCCTTGACCATCCCTTTATTTATAGGAGGGTTAGGGTTAGGGTTTCCAGACCAACTAGGAGTCAAAGAGGTAGATTTAATTGAATTTTCTAGAATTTGTAAATCATGAACCAATTACTTCACCTTTATGGAAACATTTATTAACGATTACATCACATGGTGTTAAAATACATTGATTGACTTGTGATGAATGTAGTGACTTTAGGTCTAACAACCATAATCAATATAAGGCCCCTAACCTAGATTAGTTCTTGGGTATGCTTTATTTTCTTAATAAATGAGGTTTAGAACTTTTCTATAATACTTTGAGATATTTTTTTATCATGTGACATGCTTATGTTTAAAGTTTGGTCCTGTTTGGATGGTGTTTGATCTATGTTTGCTTATTTTGGACCAAGTTGCAATTTACCCACATTGAGGGATTATCTTGAGATTTGTCACATGTAGAGTGTTCCTTTAGTTCTTTTACATCTTAATAGAGAGAAAGATGCATTGGGGAGCCTTAGTTGAGTCGTGGATGAGTGGTGGCACCCTTAGCGGTGATTAGGGTTTCTAGGGTTTTGAGTGCCTCAACCAAGAGTACCTTGGTGTTTATTGCGACCCTTGTCTCGATGTGTTGATGGTTTTGGATGTGTCTTGACCGAGACACTTCCCTTGGGTGCTCTTGTTGTAACTTTGATGTTCTAGGATGTGCCTTAGTTCGAGATAGTGGCCTCCTTGAGGTGTGTCTTGACCTAGGGTTGGTGATCCTTTTTGTCTCAACTGAGACAAGTGGCCTTGTGCTTTTTTTGACCTCCCTTGGTTTGTCTCAACCATGACCTAAGCGTTGGGGACCATAAGAGGTTGACAACCAACATAGGTTATATCACCATCACATGCATGCAAGTTTTAAGTGGTTTCATGCCGGTTTCTTGGTTGGACAACTGTCCATTTGATACCTTTTTGTGTTGACACATCATCTATACCCTACTTCCCTTCTCCTTTGGGTATATAAACCCTTTTCTCTCCATGAAAGTGATCTTTTTCGGTCATCCTTCTTCTCCTTTCCCTTGTGTCCATCCTTGGAGTTTGGTGGAGCAAATAAGGTTTTTTTCTTGGTGCGTTGGAGGTGGATCATCCTTGCATGTGGTGCCTTGAAGCTCGATCTTCATCCTTATGGTGGTTTATTTCCTTGGTAAGTAGTTTTATCATATTGATCACGTTTTCCTTTGAAACCCCGATCTTGTTTTTCCTCTTTTCTTGGCCATAGACTAGGGTTTTACCCTGGTGGTCACTTTAAGAGAAACTCCTTTTCACAAAGGACTTATCCATGGTGGTAACTAGTTGGAGGCTATTTTCTTTTCCTTTCTCCCTTATTATTTGGTTTGAACTAGAGTTCTTCTTGACCTTTTCTTGAGATATCTTTTTTCTAAGGTGTTCTTCTTTTTGGAGGTGACCTTGTGGATGAAGTGGTGATCTTGTTGGATCTTCTTTCTTTCTCTTTGAAGCTAGAGCTTGGAGCTTGATTTCTCTTCAAATTAGGCAGGTTATATAACTCTCTACCTCCTTGTATCATTTTCACCTTACTTTTATGCTTGCATGTTATTATTTCCATATTTCAAGATGATGTTAAGATGGTAGATCATCTTGTAATCTAGGGTTTATTACTTTCTAGTTTTACCATGATGATAAATCTCTTTCTAAAACCCTAATGCTATGAGTACGTTTCTAAGTGATCATGAGAGGGTGACTTGCATGCATCTTGAGGTTTGTCCTTATCACCATGATCCATGTTCGACCATCATGTTTTCCTTGGAGTTGTGGATGTTTTCTCACATGTGCAGTGGTTTTATTTTTCTCTCACCTAAGTAGTTTTTCTTAACTATCCTTGTGGATCTTGATCTAGGGTTGATGATCTTGGATCCACAAGTTTTTATCCTTATGATGTTTGGTTTCTTGCAACTATTTGACTTTGTTATGATCAACACATATGTGGGTCTTGATGTTTTTGGGTCAAGACACGGATATGTAGCATGGGGTCGAGACACTCATGTGTGTTTTTAGTCAAAACCCTAGCCTTAATGGTTTGGGGTCGAGACAGGGGTGTGTCTGTGCATGGGTTTGTCTTGGGTCAATACATTGCTAGTGCGAGGTGGCGATGCTGCTCTAGGTTGGTCAAGACATTGGGTCTGTTTGGTTTTGTTGCAGTCGCAACACCTCGTTCTATAGCTGGTGAGAAGCTTTGCTAGTTGGTGGTCGTGATACCATGTTTGAGAGTGGTCGAGATGTTGTGTTGGCTTTGGGTTGAGACGCGTGTTCTTTGGTGGGTCGTGACATGGTTAGATTGGGTCGTGACACCATGCCTTGATGCGTTCGTGACACAGGGTGGAGTGGTGGTTGCGACACCTTATTGTCTTGAGGTCACGATGTTTTAATTTACATGATCGATATGCTTCCTTGTATATAGTTGAAACCATAGTCTGTTGCTTTTGAGATCAGATCTTGTCATGGTCACAACATCTGCCATAAAGGAGGTCGAGACACCTATTATGATACATGATTGTGACACATACATAATACCATAAGATATTACACGCATAAACATATAAGGATGGTGATTCTTAGTGTTGTTATGTAATGATCTAATTGCATTCAACTAATGATGTTTAACCCTAAATTAGTTCCAAGAATGCGGGATGTGACTCAATTAGGGATTGGTGCTATGATCATGATGCAAACCCTAATCGACTAAGTGTGTGAACCCTAACCCTAGTCTTGGGTTATGTTATACTTGTTGAATATGTAGAGATATATAGCATGTTCTTATATGCTTTCTCTCTCCTACTTGTATGCATCTAACATTTGTAGGTTGATTGAAAATCATGGCAAAGTGAATGCTATGGTAACCTATATGTGATACAGGGACATGTTCATGCACATTGCACTTGTTGAGGCATGATGTTATGTTGACATACAAGAATTATGTATTTGGGTCCTATGACCTAGTGAATGCATGATGCCTATTGTGAGGTAGTATCCTCTAGTGATATAGTTGAGGGATTGAATCTTATAGTGATGTGATATTGGTGGTGTCCATGTGAATCGACAATGCTACAAGAAGCATGTGGTGATAGTGTAACAAGTTCACACCTTATACATTTTATATCTTCTGAAGTTGTACTACACACTTATTCTTTGTAGAGTTTGTATTGGCCTTTTACGTTGTATCTTCATTGATGCTAAAAGTCACTCAATTGTCTTAACTAATCAAGTGGAACCCTAAATTATGTAGTTTTCCCTATGCCATATATCCATTCTAGTGTCATCATTATTGATGGATTGGTGAAATGAGTTTAATGCGGAGTGCATATTTTTGAGTATGCGGGGTTGCAAGTCGAGTATCTACGTGCATCTAGAATTACAGGTTGTAGGAGATGGCGATGTGTGAGCCGATAACCTTGTGATATGGATGTCCATGTGTGAGCCACTCCTTTTGAAAATGGTCATGCGTGAGCCTATTCTTCTAGAGTTATTACATGTACCAAGGTGGGATAGGTGTGATTATACATTTGGATGGCCATGAATGAGCCAATCCCCGAGCTTGAATATAAGTCATAGTTGCAGTTGATTGATATGCCTTTATGATATTTTCCCATGTGCTGACCAAGAGATGTGGAGAGTTTGTGGATTCTAGCTCTTCCATTGACCTTGTATGGCACTAATTTTGACTTAGCTGTGGTCAGTTAGATTTGGATGGTACAACTCAAATTCTTAGGGCAATAATAAAAGATGCAAAATAGGGTCAAATATGAATAACCTTAGTTAAACCCTTTGCCTTATATTTTTATTGATTTCTTAAATTATATGATGGTATGAGAAGTCAATTGTCATACATGTTCTTCATATTCCTTTTTAGAATATAAATTGTTCTACTTCTCATTGTTAGTTTCCTAGTCTCTCTTAATATGCTTTAACTGTTGATTACACATCATTTAGTTGAATCTGCTCAACCTGCTTAGTATGATATCTACCTTCTTAGTAATATGTTCTTTTAACAGATGTTGGTGGAGAGTTTTATCTCTCACTGGGATATTTGTTCTCACCCTATGGGTTTCTACATCTTTTAGATGGTCATGTACGAGGGAGTAGAGATCATGTTGTTGGACCTGAACAGCAAGAGGATCAGTAGTTTTTGAAAAGTTGGAAATTCTTCTAGTGTGAGTAGAGTCCTAAGTGTCATCCTTGTACACTCAGGTCCTTGGGGAGGTTTTTGTTGTATGTATTGTTATGAGGTTTTGGCTTTATGCCTGTTGTTGTATAGAGATGGCATATATTGTTGGTATGTATGCCCTGAGAGCCAATCATGGGATGATTGGTGGGATACATTAAGATTGATTTGATAAACATCAAAGGCAATCTTCCAATTCATTCTGGTTCAATCAGTTATGAGATAATGACAGAACAAATTGAATGTCTAAAGAATTGTTTTACTCAATGACATATGCTTTTAGGTTAAGGACCTAAACGATGAGATCATACAAATGTTAAGAGTATACATTCTTGTTTTGTCCCAAGTCATATGTCATTGTGGAAGGTTGATAGACAAAAATGACACACAAGACTAGATTGTATGTTGGTTGATGACAAAATCTCATTGGTCATGATATAGTGATATCAAACCAAGCACATAGGTACTTGTTAGAGAACAAGTGTATCAGACAAACCCACTGTGAGAGTGATACATGGAACCATGACTTGGTACTCACAGTCAGCTCTCATAGTGATGGTGGTCAGTGTGATTCTTTGACCTAAAATCACTACACTCATAACATGTCGTTGGGTACACTTTGACATCATCAAATGCAGTCCTGAAATATAGATTGTTATAAAGGTGATGATTGGGTTACTTTGACACATGGGGCTTTTGAGGGGTGAGTGATAGATATGGGATTTGTCCCTCCTAAGGGAGTTAGATGTCCATGGCCACTTAATGAGTAGGATTGAGAAAGGCATGTGCATACATGTGTGAATCAATATGTGATATTTATGTCACACATATCTCATCCAGTCTGCTCTGAGATCAAGGAAGTGAATGAAAGTTGAAAGGATGATTGTTCCATGCCTTGAGTTCATTTGAGATATCAGTGACAAAGGAATTATACATTCATTGTAACACCAATCACAGATAGTAGGATTGCAAGTTGTTCTCCAACTTTCCGTTTCACTTGGGTAGCACTGATGTGTGACTAGGCACCACTCTTTTCTTGTGAAGTCATAAGTGTTATGAACTTTCGTTGCCAATGTGAAATGGGCCTGTAGAGTCACACACATAGGATTTAACCTGGAAGAGGAGTTTATCCATGAATGATGTTTAGATTGTTTACTAAATGTGTTTAATAGTTCAATTAAACATTCAATCAATTAACTTGACTCAGAATCACCAAGTTTAAGTGTTGGACTAACTGATTTGGGTGTCAGATTGATTGAGAACTACATTGACTGATTTTTGCACAACCTGGACTGCCAACCGACTGATTCAAACTGTTGAACCGATTGGCTCAGGGTCAAGCGAAATGACTGGTACAAGTGTTGAACCTATCAGTTCAGCTGGACCAAACGAGCTAGCTTGGGAAAGTTAGGTTGGTGAGAAAATATTTTCATTTCACTTGTACAATTCGATTGGGACAAGTTTTGATCTTTGGATTAATTGGAAATAGAAAGAAGAAAGTCAATTGGGAACTGCCCTGGGAAGTGAAACAAATAGTTCATGAATGAACCGATCAGTTCAGCTCCCCAAATGACCAGTTCATGAGATGAACCGATCAGTTTAGTCCCCAAATGATCAGTTCGTTTGTGAAACAATTGGTTCACCTGTCGTAGTGTATCAATTCGTGGAATTTCTAGACTCTTCTACTCCCACTTTAGTCCCACATTGCATGGGGCTGAGAACCTTAACCCTGACCCCTCCTATATATAGAGGGGTACTGGGGGATTCTATGATAACACAAATCATAACATCAGTTGCTCTGCAAAGTTGTCCTCTCTGGTTGTGGTAACCGAGAGAGCCCAAGCAAGTGCTACCCGACTAGGGAGGCACAGTGAGGGAAAGACAACTGTAGGATGACAACTGGTGGTAGGAGAGCACATCAGTGACTAGTACGTTGACAAAAGAGGATGGCTCCTTCTAGTGTCCTGTAGGACATGACGACTGGAGTTCCCAGTGGTACGTGTGGACTACTACAGAGGTGGGAGATTTCTACCGCTCAGAGGACAGTTGTCAATCTATCAGTCTAGGTGTGATCAGGAGTCATTAGTCCGGGTGCGACCAGGAGCCGTCAGTCTGGGTGCGACCAGGAGCTGCACAGATGTTGTCCAAGACCGGAGGTGAAGACCACGCTAGATGCAAGGTAACGTCGTCGAGCAAGCCTTGGGACAAGGTATGCCTCTACAAACCATCCTTCCTACCGTATAGATGTTGACGAGATCTCTTTGGGTTCTGGGTTTGGGGAGAAATTTTTTTGTTACCGCTGCCATCTCTGCCTCCCCTAAAACCCAATAGTGGTATTAGAGCCACATCAACATTCTATACTTTAGGATAATCAATGTGATCAGTTTTTGGTTTGTCTCCTTTTATTTATTGCATATGATGCGAATAATTAATTGGCTTTATGCATGTCCAATATAAATCCACAAAATACCTATGTATACATATATGATATGTTTTATAAATGCATTTGATACACGTCGCCCATAAACATTTTCTGTGGTTATTGTAGTGTGACTGTGACCATAAATCATAAATCTATGTGTGGTTGATTGTTATAGCTTGCATCTTGGTCTATGCATCGATTCCCTACCTCCTATTCCTGATGTAACACGAGATAAATCGAGATTCTTTCCTACCTTTACACGTCCCAAATGTAACTCAGGGTTTCCTAATGCAAATGTAAATAGGATTAGTTTATATTTCCTGTTATTACAAAGAACGGTGGACACCTGGAGGATTCAGATGATCGTCTCAGGCGTGATACGATATGATGGTGGACCAAGGTGACCAGTTCCTGGAGCAAGATGAGTGGGTGGCAACCTGAGGATATGCACGGAGACCAGTGAACCGATCGGCTGGAGGTACCAATCGATTAGCTGCTAGCACCCAACTGACCGGCCTGATGGCGAGCCAATGAATCATGGAGATGAGTTGATCAAACCCAGAATGGCAAAGCACAAAGTCATGTTGTACATGTTGTATGTGATGTGGACCTAGATGACCGTGATTCCTCTTGGCTCGAGGAAACACATTAGGATGGCCATAATCATCATTTTTTATCGTTTAACATGTTTTCTAGTGGGATATAGCATGTATAGGATACATACTATATATTGTGGTGATTGGATATGTATGTGTACTTATAAAACCAAATCCCTCAATAAATATTAAGTTTTAGATGCCTTCCAAATGCAACACACGTGAAAAGCTTGATCGACCAAGTGTGGGCACGCCCTAGTGTGGTGCACCGTCTATCTCATGGAAGCGTGAAGGATGGATATGTGGGTCTGCCCTAGCAGGGTGCATATTCATCGTGTTGGCTTTGGGTCAGACTTAATAAGGTTACCTAGATAGGATCTAGCACCTTGAGGCATGGAGGTGATCATGACAAGGAGTTGCACATGACATCTTTTAAGAGTTGCATATGATGCAATTGGCATGAGTGGTTGTAACGACCTCGCCTCCCGGTAACCCCCAATTAAAGGAGACCAAGAGGTCAGAGCCATTATCCCAATTAACTGAATCAAAGGTTCGAAAAATAATCAGTAATAATTATTAAATTCTACCAAGACTATACTGAAAGATGGAATAAAATAAAACTTTGCATACCTTTTTCAAAAACTTGGATATCTAACTTCTATCCACATCTAGACTCTATTCTAACTAATCCTCCTTGCACTTTATTTCTTAATTTCACAATATGCCACTTTACTGTTTGTCCTTTTGAATTTGTACCAAAAATGTCGACAAACAAAACGTCGGTCAGCATAAATGAATATGCTGGTATGTGGGGGAAACAATAATCGTGCAATTAACTATATCCACATATTGTAGTCAATTTATGATTTAACAAGCAACTTTACATTTTAAGCATAACTACTCAATCCATCCATACCCTAGCCTCTGTTTTGTCCCTGTAGTGGACCTGGATGCGACCTTCCTTATGGTAGATCCCCATTAAACCCCTCATGATCCTACCTAATAGGTGAATCAATTTCTAGGGTTGAGTCACATGGCACTACCCATAGGTAGCCCACTCCTTAACTCATGGTGTGATAAAGAGTCTCATGGCACTACACGTGGGTAGCCCAATTTCTAACTCATGATAACCTGATGTCCTACTTAACAAGTAGGCCTTGTTCTAGGTTACCCTTTTCATCATTAGAAAAGCCACAGAGGAGGACCAGGATCTAAGAAAGTCTTGTATATATTTATGGTGATAATCATAGTCACTTTATAGTTGCATGAAATAAAAGTCATCCAAGCATTTATTTTCAGGCAACCAATAAAACCACCAGGAATCACCATGAAACTAAAGTGATTAACCATAAGCATAACCACATACTTGATCCAGAGCAGCTTGATATCCAAGCAATAATATTCAAGAACAATCAATCAAGCAATCATCAATATCTTGAAATTAATGTATAACATCCAAGTGTCATTGTTTTATTTAAAACATTATCGAGATTGACTTGGATTCCACCTTAGGATTCCTAGGTAAAATTTAGGGTTTTATTAGCGTTTTAGACTTCATTAGGCATTTATCACTTTTAATGCTATTTTAGTCCGCAAACCCTAATTTCTAAATCATAGGCACAATTAAAAGTCAATTAAGTCCAATATTCCTTTTTATTACATTAAAGCTACCATTTTTATCCTTTTAAGTCTTGACATGACCATTAAGGCCAATTATCATCTTTGGCTTCTTCCGGATTAACAACTCATAATTATTTATGATCTAATTCACATATGAACTCTATTTCTCACTAATTTCACATTTATCCATTAGAAAACCCTAATTACCATATTAAGTGTATTTATCCACAATTAGCAACTTTTATACTCAAAATAGCTTATAATCATCAAATCTCAATTCTATGCATGGATTCGAACAATTAAAGCCAATAAGAATCATAATTTCTAACATTAGGTTTTCAAGGCCCATTAAAGCATATTCATGTACATGGAACCCTAAATTAATCAAACTATGCATAAAGCTTATCCTTTTGGATCTAATGTGTCCTTTTTATAATCAACATGTTAATATCAACTTTAAACATCCATATAACCCTTCCCAAATCATTAATCAACATATATTAGGGTTTTTCATTAATTAAACCATTAAAGATAGTATCTTTACATAATTTTTGAATTGAAAGAAGAATTAGGCTTCAAATAACACTTTTTTGTGTTCCTCCCATTCCGAGGATAAATTTTCATATAGAACTTGTCTCAATCTAAGTTTCCTAGAACTAGTTATCATTTTTGCAAATAACTGTAATTGGACCAATACAGTACTGCCACGTAGGAAACTTACTCTTCATGCACATACCTCGTGGCCGGCTTGAATTAGATAAAAAATGTCCAAAATACCACCGCGCTATTGGTTGCTCCTTTACACACCAGAGGGGTGTTTTGGTCCAATGCAACTTAGGTCGTCTTCCTCCTCCCGAATGCACGCTGCTTCCGCCACGGTGTGCTTCCACCACGGTGTGCTTCCACCACGTGCAGGTGGCTCTTCTGGGGTGATGGAGGACTGCCCGAGGGTTCCTACCCCTCTGCCGCCCCCTGCCACACTTCTCAAGGTTGCACGTTGGAGTCGAGATGGTCCGAGCATCGGGGACCAGAGACAAGGACGGCTGCGCTTGTAGAGGGATGACCTACTTGGCAGAGGTTGCAGCAGATGAAGGAAGAGGGGGAAGGAGATTTTGCTGCCCCTGATGCTTCTCTGGGAGCTAGGTACCTTTGGAGGACACCATTCTGAGTACGTCCTCCATGCTAGGTCAGGTTCTTCACGCAATAGTAGGTCTTTCACGTAACGACAAGTCTACGAAGGTCTGCGACCGCAGTTCTCCTATGGTCTCTAAAGACACAGAGTTTCTGAGTCCAGAATAGGGGTGAGGGTTCCTTATATAGGTCCAAAAAGAACCCTCTAGAACCATCGAAGGGGAAAATGTAGAGGAGTGGGAAACCTATCCCCTTTCGGAAAGGCAAGACTTTCCTTTGTGACCACTAGGCATCTTGAAAGATGGATGTTTCTCTTCTTCTAATTAGATGGAAGGTGGTACAACTACTAAAGAAAATTATCTCTTTTTCTTACTTATTCCTTTCATTAAATAAATCCTTTTTTTTTCTTTTTCCATATTTCCTTTATTTTGACTACTCTTTTCATTAGAAATCACATGTAAACGAAATTTAATCAATTGTGGCCATTAATGCCACTTTCTAGATATTTCCAAATATTTTTCATAAATATTTTGCTTAATATCCATTATCTTTTATCTTTTTCTATTATTTGGACTTTTCTTCTTTTCTTATATTTTATATCCATTATTGGATAAATATAATAATAGGAACCACACAATTCCTATCAAAAGGGAGTTTTGCAAAGAAACCCCTTCTTTGAAGCAAAGCATGCAACCTTTTCAATTAAGTCCAAATTCATAAAATCATTACATTTCAATTATGAAAATACATGCAAAATTGAGGTTGTAACATCCTTCCCCTCTTATAGGAATTTTTCCCTCAAAATTCCACCAAACATATAAGCAATTCAGGATAAGACTTTTCCATATCCGTCATTGGCCCCTATGTGGCTTTACTCTATCCATGGCGCTTCCAAAGAACCTTTATCATCACATAAGACTTTTCTCTGAGTTCTTTCACCTTGGCATTTATAATCCTCACAGGTGAATCAGGTCATTTCGGCCTCCCTTGGGGCTCACTAGGTTCATTGCTCAGTACATGGCCTGGGTAGCTCACATAGTGCTCTAAATTAGACACATGGAACTCATCACACATCACATTATCCTGAGGGGTAAGACTAAACATAATCCTTCTCCATCAATCCATCCCAAACGGAGCCATGTATCAGGGACTAGCTTCCACAACTATAGCTCAAAGGGATCAGATTTTCATATCACATATTTTCCCACAGTGAACTGCATGTTAGTCTACTTTGCATCCGCTCACGACTCATGTCGTCCATGGGCTCTCTTTTCTAGCCATTGCATGATCAAAGCGACTTCATCTGCACACACTGTGGTCTTTTTTGACCTTCGTGAGATCCCTTCACCAACATCATCTTAATGAAGTGGTGACCATCTGCACACACTGTGGTCTTTTTTGACCTTCGTGAGATCCCTTCACCAACATCATCTTAATGAAGTGGTGACCGACACAAACTCTCTTATAGAGCTTCTTTGCATCCCAATACTGGGTATGGTGGTTAACATCACACCTTTCATAGGACAAGAACTGTCCCCATATATCACCTTGATTGAGCACACCACTCTCATCAGACCCTCTAGTTTGGATCATACTAACCATTAGTTAGGGGTGATGAACTTTACTAACCACGAGTTCTTCATGTACCTACATCCACTTCATGGAAGTGAATCTTTAGGTCATACTCAAGGAACCTTTGAACTCGTATCATGGTATAGTTGAATCATCTCTCTTTCATGTAGTTCAACCAGATCTGCCTCTTGACATCATTCTCTCTTTCTGTTACATCATGTCATCTAGATTAGGTGATCTACCATAACCCATATTGCATCTTGACCTTCTTCGGTCCATGGGAGACACACCACAACATCCATAATGATGAACTCCCATTCCCTCTCGGGGACTCTCTATCCTCTATATCAACTCAATGGGTTATTGGTGTTCATCCTTCACCTCCTGACATGCAACTCCGTACACTCCTTAGGCATCCATAGTACTACTACCACTTATTATCTTAGTAGTACCACGATATATGGTGAACTTAAAATCATGATCTCCTATATGTCACGATTCCCCAAGATTGATTCCTCAGAATCCCTAAACCACTCTAATCAAGGTTTCATCACCTTCTTTTCTAGAGAAGTGCATATGAGGTTTTACCACCATCCGTTTATTACATCAAGGCGTAGGCTGGCTAACCAAACAACTACTAACGTGTTCAACAGATCTCGTTACATCTGAGTGTTAACCAAACATATCTTCTCTTTCAAACTTAGGGTTAACCTAACAAACTCTTCTAGCCTCTAGCTAAACTAGGCAGATACATTTCAACCAGAGCATCCATTACCACTTCACATCCTTAGGTGTAAATTAATGTTGAAGACATACAACTCCATGTATTCCATTTATTATGTCATCTCAAACTCTAAGTCTATCTTCATCCAGAAAACTCTGAACTCATTCTCTTGGTTTTCAAACTCAACCTTGTATAACTCATATCGCATGATAAAAACATCCTCTTAAGATGACTACCTTAGTTCTCTTAGTGTTTGTAAACTATCCATGTATCGTTCACTCCACAAGGGTATATTATCATCTCTATCGTCATACCTCATAGAAATGTTCCAACTCACATCATATTTTATCCTTGGTGTACGGCATGCGTATTGTCCTATCTCTCACTCCCTTAATAAGAGGAAATAAGCATTTGGCTGCAGTCCAAATACCAAGTTCTTCCCATTCCAAGAGTAGAGATGGTACATCCCACCTTTTTAGTACACCTTCAAATCTAAGTTGAAACGTGCAACATATGTCTCTACATCACGATCATCTCGATATCAAAGTTACTTGCATGGAAAAATGGTCTCGAACCCACTTGGGTCACCACACAATCCTTGGTCATCTCCTCTAGGTCTGTAGTGTGCCAGCACTTTTGGGGTCATCCCTCTTCCCTTATGCATCCAGAGAGTGCCCTCCTCATCTACCCTTTGGGTCCCATGACTTCATGAAGGTGATCAATCTCCTAACCCATGGCCCTCAGACAATATAGTTGTTACCTCCTAACCCTATGGTCATGTGCAACTAGGGAATTAGGCAACTCCTACTTCCATCAGTCTTATCCCTACCTGGCCCTAGGATAGACTTTAGGATACTATTATAGTACATGTCCAACTTAGAACCTTACCCAAGTCTCCATCATCTGTCTCTGCATTCATGGTCTGACTTTCATCCTTTCATAGGGGTCATGGCGACCTGCCTATCTTAGTTAGGCCCCACACTGGTTACCTCCATGGTAACACATCCACATGCACTTAGAGATGGTTATCTATGGGTCTACAGGTTCATTCTCATCCTATGTACTTTTCACTTAGCTTCTCAAGATCCTATGAGACCTCTTTAGGTTACCTCAAAACCAACAAAAACTGGTATACACCCTACAAAGGGTCCCTCTCCCAAGATGGGAGGAAACTACATCTTGATAACAAAGGTCACAAAGGTCCCTACATTTAGGGTTTACATCCACATGAGCATGCTTAGCCCTATCAAGATACTAAGGCACAAGCAGACCACCTACTATACCATGCTAGGTCATACTTGTTCTCATTCCTCAACATTGGACCAAGAACAAACCTTCCCATGTCACCAACTTAGCTGTGAGGGGTTCGTCAAACATTTCTTTAACTCAAGGGGTTTCCCTTTCCTATAAACATGAGGAGTGACATGCTCAAATCTATAGAAACTCAAATCTCATCATGAGCATCAAGTACGCCACTTCCCCTCTTAGGTCTAAGAACCCTAGGTTCACTTTTCAGATGTCCAACTTCCTGCTCAACTTTTTAACCACGAGCCAAGCATGTACAGGGTATGACATTCACTTCCTATTATCATTCCACTTGAGCAACACTTCAAAGTGGAATCCTCCTCAAGGACAACCAACTAGGCATCAAGCCTCATCGCTTGTTACTAAACCTCCTCAGGGTCTACAAAACTCTTTTCCTATCCCTAGAAGGTAAGCACCTATATCATCTGCACATAGATACCAGTAACCTCATCCTTCTTCTAGGGTTTAGTTCCTCTAAAGGCAACCAAGATATCATCAGCCTTCAGGGATCATGCATGAGGCAACCACAACCATCCACTTAGGTCGCATCATCCTCAACTCCCCACTATTCCTCATATCTCGGAGTCTAAGCCTCCAACCTTCTTGCTTGGGTCCTTCTCTCTCTCTCTAGAGATAACCCTACAAACAACCTTACTACTAGAGGTCCTCCCTCCATGAAGGTGGATCAAGCTTACAAGCATATACCCCTACTTGGGTGAAGCCTATGTTTTCCCAAGATTATCCATATCTTATTATGCTTTATCTCATAAGCCATCCATCATACTCTCCTGGCCAAGGTTTCAACCTACTGTCCGAACTACTAACGTACTCTGGGTGCATGATATGCCCTACTCGCATAAGCCCATAGGGTTTCTATAGGTTCTTCACTAACCTCAACAATGAAGGAGCTATCCTTCACTCTAACATGCACGACCCTTCCTAGGGTTGGGTCGCCAAAGGCACTAGGCCATCCAACCTCACATGGCTCATATCGTCATGGGCATCTGAAAGCATGTCTGCTCACACACATGGTCAAACATGGCATCTGACTTATCATGTCATCCCTCTCTAACCACCACATAGGGTAGGGTTAGCATCATCCTCAGAGGATGTGCCAGGTCTCTACCTGTAATGGAGATCTCTACCTCCAAAACCAACTCTCTACTCATCCTCATGACAAGAAGGTCTAACCTCAGGTCTCTCCTGAGGGCATGACATCACATGTCATATGACCTAAGCATGCAACTATACTTTAGTTTACACTTAAACTATTAAGCTTATGTCCATGACATCTTATTTAAATGCTTTTCATTAATTTGGTGGAGGATTCCTTACACCTTATCAACTTCACTCATACCTCAAGAGGGTGAGGAAGAGAGAGAAAACCCTAAACCTTGTAATCCTAAAAGAATTAGGGTTGAGAAGGGATGAAAATAGATGAGAGAGTCCTAAAGGTATCTTATTTCGAGTCAGATCCTAAGATATTGGCCAGGTAGTCACACAGATCTGGGAGTCCTCATATTCTGACTAGCGGTGCGGAGGAAAATATTACCAGCCCCCGGATGTGATCCTTTTCTAGACACCTCTGTCTTTCGAAAAACCCTCTAATAACTCCCTTGTGTTCTACAGAGTTTGTAAAATTTAATAATTACTAAGGATTAAATGAGGAACCAGTGCTCTGATACCAAATGTAATGACCCCGCCTCCCGATAACCCCCAACTAAGGGAGACCAATAGGTCAGAGTCATTATCCCAATTACCCAGATCAAAGGTTCGACAAATAATCAGTAATAATTATTAAATTCTACCAAGACTATACTAAAAGTTGGAATAAAATAAAACTTTGCATACCTTTTTCAAAAACTTGGATATCTTACTTCTATCCCATTTGGACTCTATTCTAACTAATCCTCCTTGCACTTTATTTATTAATTTCACAATATGCCACTTTATTGTTTGTCCTTTTCAATTTGTACCTAAAATGCCAACAAACAAAATGTCGGTCATCATAAATGAATATGCCGGTATGTGGGAGAAACAATAATCATGCAATTAACTGTATCAACATATTGCAGTCAATTTATGATTTAACAAACAATTTTACATTTTAAGCATAACTGCTCAATCCATCCATACCATAGCCTCTGCGCTGTCCCTGCAGTGGACCTGGATGATACCTTCCTTATTGTAGATCCCCTTTAAACCCCTCATGATCCTACGTAACAAGTGAATCAATTTCTAGGGTTTAGTCACATGCCACTACCCATAGGTAGCCCACTCCTTAACTCATGGTGTGCTAAAGAGTCTCATGGCACTACATGTGGGTAGCCTAATTCCTAACTCATGATAACCTAATGTCCTACTTAACAAGTAGGCCCTGTTCTAGGTTACCCTTTTCATCACTAGCAAAGCCACAGAGGAGGATCATGATCTGAGCCAGTCATGTATATATTTATGGTGATAATCATAGTCACTTTATAGTTGCATGAAATAAAAGTCATCCAAGCAGTTATTTTTAGTAAACCGATAAAACCACCGGGAATCACCGTGAAACTAAAGTGATTAACCATAAGCATAACCACATACCTGATCTAGATCAACTTGATGTCCAAGCAATAATATTCAAGAACAATCAATCAAGCAATCATCTATATCTTGAAATTAATGCATAACATCCAAGTGTCATTGTTTTATTCAAAACATTCTCGAGATTGACTTGGATTCTCCCTTAGGATTCCTAGGTCAACTTTAGGGTTTTATTAGGGTTTATCCTTCATTAGGCATTTATCACTTTTAATACTCTTTTAGTCCACAAACCCTAATTTCTATATCATAGGCACAATTAAAAGTCAATTAAGTCCAATATGCCTTTTTTACATTAAAGCTACCATTTTTATCCTTTTAAGTCTTGACACGACTATTAAGGCCAATTATCATTTTTGTCTTCTTCCGGATTTACAACTCATAATTCTTTATGATCTAATTCACATATGAACTCTATTTCTCACTAATTCCACATGTATCCATTAGAAAACCCTAATTACCATATTAAGGGTATTTATGCACAATTAGCAACTTTTATACTCAAAATACCTTAGAATCATCAAATCTCAGTTCTATGCATGGATTTGAACAATTAAAGCCATTAAGAATCATAATTACTAACATTAGGGTTTCAAGGCCCATTAAAGCATATTCATGTACATGGAACCCTAAATTAATTAAACTATGCATAAATATTATCCTTTTGGATCTAATGTGTCCTTTTTATAATCAACATGTTAATATCAACTTTAAACATCCATATAACCCTTCCCAAATAATTAATCATCATAGATTAGGGTTTTTCATTAATTAAACCATTAAAGATAGCATCTTTACATACTTTTTGAATTGCAAGAAGAATTAGGTTTCAAATATAATTTTTTTGTGTTCCTCCCATTCTGAGGATAAATTTTCATATAGGACTTGTCTCAATCTGTGATTCCTAGAATTAGTTATGTTTTTTGCAAATAAATGTAATTGGACCAATAGAGTACTGCCACGTAGGCAACTTACTCTTCATGCACATACCTCGTGGCCAGCTTGAATTAGAATGAAATGTCCAAAATACCCCCGCACTGTTGGTTGCTCCTTTACACGCCAGAGGGGCATTCAGGTCCAATGCGACTTAGGTCATCTTCCTCCTCCCGACTGCACATTGTTGCCGCCACGGTGTGCTTCCACCGCATGTAGGTGGCTCTTCCAGGGTGAAGGAGGACCACCTAAGGGTTCCTACCCCTCTGCCGCCCCCTGCCGCACTTCTCAGGGTTGCACGTTGGAGCCGAGATGGTCCGAGTGGCGGGGACCAGAGACAAGGATGACTGCGCTTGCAGAGGGATGACCTACTTGGCAGAGGCAGTAGCAAACGAAGGAAGAGGGGGAAGGAGATTTCGCTGCCCCCGACGCTTCTCTGCGAGCTAGGAACCTTCAGGGGACACCGTTCTGAGTAGGTCCTCCATGCTAGTTCAGGTTCTTCACGCAAGAGTAGGTCTTTCACGTAAGGACAAGTCTATGAAGGTCCAGCAATTGCAGTTCTCCTATGGTCTCTAAAGACATAGAGTTTCTGAGTCCAGAATAGGGGTGAGGGTTCCTAATATAGGTCCTAAGAGAACCCTCTAGAACCATCAAAGGGGAAAATGTAGAGGAGTGGGAAACCTATCCCCTTTTGTAAAGGCAAGACATTCCTTTGCGACCACTAGGCATCTTGAAAGATGGACGTTTCTCTTCTTCTAATTAGATGGAAGGTGGTACAACTACCAAAGAAAATTATCTCTTTTTCTTACTTATTCCTTTCATTAAATAATTCCTTTTTTTTCTTTTTCCCTATTTCCTTTATTTTGACTAATATTTTCATTAGAAATCACATGTAAACGAAATTTAATCAATTGTGGCCATTAATGCCACTTTCTAGATATTTCCAAATATTTTTCATAAATATTTTGCTTAATATCCATTATCTTGTATCTTTTTCTATTATTTGGACTTTTCATCTTTTCTTCTCTTTTATATCCATTATTGGATAAATATAATAATAGGAACCACACAATTCCTATCAAAAGGGAGTTTTGCAAAGAAACCCCTTCTTTGAAGCAAAGCATGCAACCTTTTCAATTAAGTCCAAATTCATAAAATCATTACATTTCAATTATGAAAATACATGAAAAATAGAGGTTGTAACAGTGGTCTACTTGGAAGATCTAAGTTGTGGGTGACATCCCTAGCTGGTCCATGACTGAGAGGATTTTGGGATCTTGACCCACTAGAAGGTTGTACGCTACAATCTTCTGAATTCATGATGTGGGCTATCAATTTGAACAAAAATAGTGGGAGTGATAATTAATTAAAGTCCTAATTATATCGTAAAACTTTTTCAAAACAATCAAATCAGTTAAAAATGAATTTTTGCACTAAATTGCAAATTTCCTTTTTGTACAATAAATGGCTAATCAACAATAATCACTTTCATTGTGACAAACTAATTGGGAATAATTTCCACGACTGGTTAGGACGTTGAGAGGTGTTCTCAACTGAATAGAGAAAGATCTAAGTCCTAGTTATACCAGAACCAGATGAAATTGATCCCACCACACCAAAGGCTGAAAGGGATGCTTACTGGAAGCATTATGAGGATGCCATTCATGTGTAGTGCTTGAATGTTGTATTCTCTGAACTATGAGTTGCAAAGACAACATGAGACATATGATGTCTCTAAGGCACTGTCCTAGTATGTCATGACAGAACGAGATTCAGTTGGTTCTCACACACTCACTATGATTGGGTATGTGGAAAACCTAACTAGAACTGGGATTCCCTCTGAGCCAAGAGTTGGCTATTGATATGATACTTCAAGCGTTGCGAGAATCATACAGTTCATGATGAACTACAACATGAACAACTTCGATAATTAGTTGATAGAGTTGTTGGACATGTTGAGGACAGTAGAGGTGTCACATCCCGATTTTCAGATATAATTTAAAAGATAGAATGGGACTTTTCCCAAATAATAATTAATCGAGGGGTTTAATACAAAAAGGCCATGGAAATACTCCTTTAGAAAAATAAACTGAGAAAAACGAAAATAAGACTATAAATATACTCTCTCTCATATGCATGCCATAACGAGTTGAAGTTAACATAAAATGTTGAATATATGTTTTCCTTTCCACCTTTTCTCTCTCCTATATATTATGAGGATTAAAAGGAAATGATAAAAAGAGAAAAATGCTTGAGATATGAAATTATCACCTTGGGATGAGATTCCTTGACCTAAAAGTTCTCCCTCTTTCCTTATATAACTTTTAATAAGAAGGAGTAACCAATAATCCCTTTTTCTCTCTCCTCCAAGATAGTTGCTCAAAAAGGTGTGAAACTCATAATACATGACGTTTTAATTACTCATCACATTTTGTAGACTCAAAGAAATAAATATAGGAAGATATTGCACATTATCTCACCAACTATATGCATAAAACAAGGAAAATCACTTTTAATGGGTATTATATGGCCCAAATGGAAAACTAAGTATATGGAAAAAGTCTAGACACCATTATGGACGTATGGTCCAAATTTGGTGTTCTTTTGACTTAGTTTGTCTACTCAAATCTTTTTGGAAAGGATTTTAAAGTTTAATTGGATTTTGACCACAATTTCATTTATTGCACCGATTTGCCTATAGTCCCGGATTTATCTCTCTGTCACGCGCCCCTTTTTCTTTCTTTCCTTCTATGCGTGCATCGATAGCCATCCATCACAGATCTAACGGCACCCGAGTCTTCTCCTTCCTCCGACTCCTTCGCGGGTCAGGACTCCAGCCATAGTCTTCTCTCTCTCGATCCCGTTCTCTCTCATCCCTCAGCCGTTTTCAGAGATTTCTTCTCCTTTGAATTCACGAGGCTTTCCCGAATCATTCAAGACGTCACATACCCTCTCTCATGGAGTATTTTACAAATGCCCAATAGGAAATGCACCTCCCTCGCCGTCCCGGTTTTACAGAGACGACCTCAGGCGCCCCCATGCCTATATAACTACCCCAAAAGATTTGCCGCCCCTCTCGCTCCTCTCTCCCCCAGGAAATTTCATCTCTAGTGCCTCAGAAAAGCCCAACCTACTCGACCCATGGTTTTGATGATGGCAGCTATATCCTCATCACTCCGACCACCCCTGTCTGACTGCAGCCGTGGTGAGTATCCGTGACTCACTTGCTTTGTTCCCGACTTGTTGGTTTTCCCTGAGTTCTCCCCAAGTGACGGGTCCTGTAGATCACCGTTTGAGCCTCCACCAGCGTCCCTTACCACGGCGGGCGAGTGGCTGCCCTTCTATGTTGAGGCGTTGGATGGAGTCTCCTGGTTTACGAAAGTATTTCCCTACCTTCGAATCGCCCTTTGTTGACTTTTTTTTTATGGTTCCACCTTCGGATGATTATTCCCCTGTTCTTGTTGTTTCCTCGCAACCCAGTACAACACTGGTGTGATTGGCTTCACAAGAAGATGCCTGACTTCGGTTGTGGCTTGCAGACTATTTTGCTTCGCCTCCTCGCTGCCGTCGCAGTGTTTTTCCTCTCCTGTTGCTTGATCCCGATCTGTGCCCAGCCATGGCCAGAATCGTCCCCGAGCTCCACAGCTCCTCAGCACCCGAGCCTAGGCTCGTTGGGTGTGGTTTCCTTCTAGGAATGCAATGGGCAGGTTGACTCTTCCAGATGATCAATGAATCCAGTTCAAGATCGGACTTACAGAGCTCATGTCAGTCGGCTCCTTGCCATGGGGCAATGCTGAAGATCCCAGGTCATTGAATGATTCTATCACACTGCTCAGGGTTATTGTCAATTTTTTGTTTTTTTTATTTAACTATAGGCTGGTGCGCCCACATGGCTTTTACCTGGATTCCCATTGGCCAACATTTCGAAAATTCGTAGTAATTCAACCGTTTGTTAGAAAATTATGAATAAATAGTTGTTGGAAATGGTTTTTTGAGAAGAATACGATTTTAAGGTTCTTAGACCATCTTTTGATCTCTTATTTTGTTGGAAATGGTATTTTGGACTCATGAAACCTTAATCAAACATCAATGTGATTAATGTGACCTTCGTCAACCTAGATTTTCTTAGTATAATGATGTTGATTCATAAGATTGATCTGAATGCACTCAAGCCCTAAATCACCTAATATCAATACTATGTATTGATTCATTATGTTTAATGATTATGAACATGTTTTTAGAGCTATGTCAAGGGAAGGTTTGACCTAGATCTGACTCAAGGTCATGCTGCTGAGCACAAATAGTCATGGTTGCTTGTATGTTAAATATGAAATAGACATTAGTACTTCAAGTTTAATGCTTTAGTCATGTTTACCATATTATTGCTTGTTGATTGCTACATGTTATGTTCTATGTTATAATGTACACTATGATTATTGTTATCATTAAAGACTCATGGAATTTATGTTAATGATCAAGTGGGAGAAATCCCATCATGTTTAAAATATCATGTTAATGTGAGAAATCCCTTCATGTTAAGTTTAAGGAATCATGATTTATGTTAATTTCAACATTATGTTAATGGTCAAGTAATTGGAATTGAAATAGTTTTGTTATGCTCCCGATCATGGACCTCAAAAGGGTCATCAAGGGCTTTCCTAGCATCAAGGGCTTTCCTAGCAATCATGTTCTCCTAAGGGGGCATCACAGAGGGACACATAAGATTTATTTTCAATTCTTTATATTAATAATGATGATTCAAGAATTCTTCAAGTTAATTCATGTAAATTTTCTTACATGTCAAGTATGTTTACTTTGTTTATTTTATAAAGAGCCAGTACTGTAACATCCCTGACCTGGGTTATGAGTTAACCCTAGATGTTTTTCTTAATAAGGTTGAGTATATTATTAATCTTATCTTGGGAAAAGTAATTAGGGCTCATGAGAAACTTATGTTTCAATTTTGGTCCTGTTTGAACAATGTTGAAGCAATATTTGCTTATTTTGGACTAAAGTGCAAATTACCCAAGTTGAGGGGTTAAATTGCAAATGTTACATGATAAGATGTTCCTCTGATGTTGATACATCATAAGAATGAATACGATGTAGTGGTAAGGTTTCTACAAGCCTAGACACCAAGATAGAGCTTGTTGGACAATGTTGTGCAATAAAACCCAATTTTGGTGTAAAGTGCAATTTACCCAAAATCTAGGGTTCAATATGCAAATTACCACTTCAATAAGGTCCTCAATTCCTTGGCATCATGTAGAGAAAATAAAATGAGTAGGGAATCTCATTTGAATTAATTTGGAGGAGAGAGAATCTTGATATTAAAATAATCAAGATTAATGCCTAATTGAAACCCTAATTTGATTTAGGGCAAAAATGAATAAAAATAATTGAAGGGCTTTCAACCAAAATGTTTTGGGTTGATTTTGAATAAGGATGGACGTTCCTTTTCCAAGATAAGGAACGAAAATATCCTAAGTAGGTGAAATTCCACTCACCTTATTATAAGAAAAAGAAAACCCACTCACATATGGATATTAATATAATAAGCATTAAGGTGCTTAATTTGATTTTCTTTAAATCAAGGATAATGAAGGAGAATTAAAGGCAAAGGAAGGTGACTCGTCCTTAAGGGATTTGAGGGGGAAGAGGCGGCCATATTTTTGGAATTTAATGCATTTTAATAATGCATTTTCTCTCTCATCAATTTCCTTATAAAAGTGCCTTTTTCAAGCCAAATGAAAGGCTATTTCGGATTTTCTTCTTTCCCTTGCTTGCAAAACCGACCAAGGAGCTAGGGAGGAGCAAGAGGACGCCTCCCAACCTGTTGCTAAGCTCTTGACCTTCGTTCTCCTTGATTTCATGGTGGAAATAAAAAATAAATCATGGATTCCTTCTTATTTCGATCTCCTCTTCAACCCTAGCCAACTTTTACAATCAAAAGCTTGAGGACGAGCCTAGGGGGAGTTGCTAGAGCTTCATCCACCATTAATGGCGTGAGCTTGGAGCTTTGGAGCTCAATTGGAGGTGGGTTTTATAACTTAAACCCTTAAACATTGCTATTGTATCAATTCTCTAAGCTTTGTTGATTGATTTCTTCAATCTAATACATACTTGATTCGTTGCTGCAATTTCCATCAAAAACGGTTGCTGTTCTTGGGTGAACGAAGGAAGGTGATGATGACATCATCATAAGCTAGAACCTCACCAAATATCTTGGGAGCAAACGTTCTCTAAAGGTGGGAACCAAATGGTTTCATCAAAACCGTTTGGTGACCAAACGGTTTGCAAACCGTTTGGAGGAAAACGGTTTCAAGACCGTTTGGTTGAGTTGACCAAGCGTGGACCGTTTGGTAATATTGTTGCTAATTATGTAGGATAATGACCCTCCAAATTTTAGGGGTTAACTCGAAAGGAATCATAGGTTGAAGGCCAATCAATTAGGCAAATCGAATTGAATTAAGTGCTGATTTCCAACCTGATTAACTTGACCTGCTTGGGCAAACGGTTTCAAGACCGTTTGAGTGCGTTGACCAAGAGTTTAACATTTGAGATTATTGATCCTAATTATGTTGGCTAATGACTCACCAAGGTTTATGGGTTAACTTCCAAGGAATCGTGAGTTGAAGCCTAATCAATTAGGGAAACCTAGTTGGATTAAGTGCTGATTTGCAACCTGATCAACTTGACCTGCTTGGGCAAACAGTTTCAAGACCGTTTGAGTGCGTTGACCAAGCATTGACCGTTTGAGATTATTGATCCTAATTATGTTGGCTAATGACTCACCATGTTTTATGGGATAACTCCCAAGGAATCGTGAGTTGAAGGTTAATCAATTAGGGAAGCCTAATTGGGTTAAGTGCTGAATTTCAACCTGATTAATTTGACCTAGTTGAGCAAACGGTTTCAAGACCGTTTGGTTGAGTTGACCAAGCGTTGACCACTTGGTTGAGTTGACCAAGCGTTGACCGTTTGGGATTACTGTTCATAATGATGTTGGTTAATGACCCTCCAAATTTGAGGGGTTAACTCAAAAGGAATCATGCGTTGAAGGCTAATCAATTAGACAAACCCTAATTGAAAACAGTGCTGAAATTCCAATGAGTTAAGTTGAGATTTTGGGTTGATTAGCCCAAATGGTTTCAAGACCGTTTGGGGATCACCCAAACGGTCTCAAGACCGTTTGGGGATCACCCCAAGACCGTTTGGAGGTCTGGGGTCAAGTATAGTTGACCAATTGAAGGTCCAAAGGTACTAATCATATTGCAATGTAGTACTGATTTGTTGATCAACTTGATAGACCAATCCATGATGATTTTTCACTAGAATCCAAAGGTTGGATGGGCCAAACGGTCTCAAGACCGTTTGGAGCTCATCCAAACGGTCTCAAGACCGTTTGGTGGTCACCCAAGACCGTTTGGAGGTCTAGGGTTGAGTATAGTTCAGTGGTTGAAGGTCTGAAGATATCAAGTTGATCTGCAATAGATTGCTGTTTTGGTGAGCACTTCAATGAACCAAACCCTAATTGGATTGCTTGGATTTGAGTGATATGATGGGCAAATGGTCTCAAGACCGTTTGGAGGTCATACAAACGACCTCAAGACCGTTTGGGGTCAGGTCATACCCCATTTTAATGGTGGTTCAATAGTTATGAAGTAACTAGTTACACATTGATGAATATTGAAGGTTCATTGATTCTAAACCCTAATTCAATTGATTCCAACCCCAATTGATGATCAATTGAGGGTCAATTGAGGGTCAAATCAGTTTAAGGTTGACCTATTAAACTCAATTGAAGTATGGGTGAAGGTCCAATTGATGATTGGTTCCATGAATTCAATGATTGAAGGAATCAACATTGAAAACCCTAATTCATTTGGATACCTTATGTAATGGAGGTCCAATGGAATTCAATCTTTGGGAAGTAAGATGATGAATGTACTATTGATCCAATGATGATTAATAATGATAATCAATGAAAGTACAGAGGTTGAAACCCTAATAGTACTTAAGTGATTAAGTGCCAATTAAGGGATGAAATCCCTAATTTCTTATAGGATCGATGACTTGATACACTATGTTAATCATAGTTGTATGTATTTAACTAAAGAGTTGATATGACCTAATCAAGTTAAGAAGTTGATAGCATGAATTCATATATGAATATGATTCATTTGATGATTAAGGGTTATGATCCTTAAGCAAAGAGATCATGAAACCCTAAATATGAACATAAACCCTAATTGACAGGGTTATTGAACTTAAACCCTAGTTGAGGGTGCATCCATGTGAAACCTTAGTTGAGGGTGCATTCATGTGAGACATTAGTTGAGGAGTCATACATATGAAACCCAAATTGAAGGTGTATCCATGTGAATCCCTAATTGAGGGTGATTCTATGAGAAACCCTAATTGGAAATGAATAGCAAACCCTAATTATGGGCAATGTGATATGAAACCCTAATGAGGGGTGATGCTATATGCAATCCCTATTCTAATGAAGGGAAATGGTATGTGGAACCATAATTTTCCTAATGAAAAGAATAGAATTCATACTTGAATATGATTCAAGAAATGGACTCATGTAGCACGACCGTGTTAGGCAGCACGACTGTGGTATCTTTCCTTTGCACGACCGTGCAAGGTAGCACGGCCGTGGTGGATTCACTTTGCACGACCGTGCAAGGTAGCACAGCCGTGGTGACTTTCTTTGCACGACCATTCTTGGTTACACGGCCGTGGTACTCTATGCTTGACTTGGAGTTGTTTTGAAAAGGACCTATCATGGTCTTTTTGTTAATTCATGACTTATGGATGAATCCATAGTATTGGAAACAGTTGTATATTCCAAGTGAGTGACTAATGATCACTACTTTACATGATAAATGTGATGAACTGGTGCATAAAGTATTAGGATGGGTAACACCCTAATACAAGATGAGTATATGAACTCAAGAAAGTTAATGGTGTTGAGGGAAGTGATACATCAAGATATGATAGATATCATATCCAACACCCCAGATATTGGTACACCTTATTGTATTATAATCCAATATAATTGGATAAATGAAACATGAGATATGTGATGGCAAACCCTAATCCTAGTAAAGGAATAAGGGTGATACTCTTGAAATAATAATTTATCTGTTTTACATGATGTGTTGTGAACTAAATAAGACTATTATCATGTGAGACAATCATGCATGTCTCATGGGGTAAAGATCATAGACAGGTATGAGATATGATGTTTATTTGATAAGAGTTGATTGGCCATATGTGCCATTATGTTTTTGTTACTTAGAAAGAAGTAACAAGATGAGTTGGGCTTGTAAGCCTTTGTTTTAAGTTGTTGCCTAGTGAGAGGTGACAAGATGTGAATGGCCTTGTGCTCCATGTGAATAAAGTTGTTGCCTAGTGAGAGGTGACAAGATGTGAATGGTTTTGTGAGCCATGTGAATAAAGTTGTTGCCTAGTGAAAGGTGACAAGATGTACAGTGTTCTGATGAGCTATGTGTGATGGAAATCCAAATCCTGGTAAAGGATTAAGGGTAATACCCTTGAATTATTAATACATTGTTTTTGCATGGTATTGATAGATAATTGATGTACTGCTATTATATGTGCTAACCATGTAGGTATCATGAGATGATGAGCATAGCCAGGTATGAGCTATGATGTGTTATTAGTTTGAATTTGTTTATTGGGCCTTGTGTGCCACAATATACCTTGTGCCTAGTAAGAGGTGGCAAGAGAGTTAATGTGCATCAAGTGCCATGATGGATGCTTGTGTAGCAAGTATCATACTTACCTTGGTCAAATGACCTAAAGGTGTTAGTTACCTGAGAAAGAGGTAACAGTGCTCAAGTGATGAGCAAAGGGTTTGAATACCCATGATTTCATGGTTATGGTATTGAAATTGTGAAAGGATGAGAAAAACCCAGTGGTGAAGTGAGGGATTAAGATCCCAACACTTATGAAAAAAATATGGCTACGGGCCATGACTCCACATTGATAATGACAGGCTTTAGATATATGATCTAAGCCTGAAGAAAGTTAATGCAGTGGTAATGATTCTGTTATTTGAATAGATGTTATACATGTTCTTCATATTCATTAAAGGATAAGTGACATGTTGATTCTATCAAGTTATAACTGCAATACTTCTGATATAGAATAATGTTCTAATATGTTAGACATTAAAATATCTACTGCCTAATAAATATGATTCTCATGTTCATATTCATCTTCTCAAGTTGCAATAATAATGTTTCTGGCGGAGAGTTATATCTCTCGCTGGGGCAATTTTTATAATTGTCTCACCCCCGTGGGAACCACATTTTTTTAGGTGGACGCGGACGAGGAGACAGGAATCCTTCAGGAGGTGAAGCACAACAGCAACAGCAGGGACAGCAGTGAAGTCTCAGGTGGAGACATTGGCTGTCATGTCATGTTCAGATGTATATAGAGTCCTATGTGTCGTCTCTGTACTCTCAGGTCCTCGGAGTAGTAGTAGTTAGTGATTTCAAGATTTTGGCTTAATGCCTCGAGGGTTTTATACTACCCATGTATAGTTAAGACAGAGTAGTTAATGTTTGCATTCCTCGAGAAGCAAAAGTACATGAGATGTATATATATGAACCAGGATGTGAAGTTTTACTTTGGTTATGAATGAAAGAGTTTTCCTGTGAATGGATCTCTTTGCAAAAAGTTTTAATTTTTAGTGTTTTTTGCTAATCCGCTGCTTGATGAACGCTTCCGCATATGTTAATTATGTTTTTATGAGTTGTATGCCACAAGTACCATTTACCGATGTGTTGTTTTTCCCTTTTGCATGGCTGGGGACGCGATGTCCCCAGGATTTGGAGCAAGTGAGAACTCCAGAAGAGCAAGCCAAGACTAGAAGACATCCAAGAGTTATCTGGTGGGGTGCCATCCATTCTAGGCGATCCAATCATATAGAGTTTCTTATTGTTATGCTTAGTTTCCCATGTTGAGAGATGAATAGAATTCTAAACTTGTTGTGTACAGTTTCCTATTCATAGAATAATGTATGAATCTCAATGGTGAATTATTTGTATACTTGCAATGATTACCTTTTTGTGACAACCCTCCCTAAAATGCCAAGTACCCCACATTATGGATAATGTTGGGGATTACATTAATGGTATCAAAGAAAATAAATGGATGGCCACCAAAGACACAATTTGATTCATATGTTCTAACCCTAGGTTTATGTGACCCTTTTTCCAGATGTCCCCTAAGAGAGCAGACAAGGGAAAGGATAAGGATGATGGTGCAAGCTCGTCTAGTGGGGCAGGTGGACCAAGAGAGAACAATAAGCCAACCATAGAAGATCTTGCCCAAGCACTCACCAATGCCCTAGCACAAGGCCAACATCAACCTAGGCATCATGAGCCTACTCTAGTAGATTTCCTAAAGATAAGACCCGACTCTTTCTCGGGTGAAGGAGAGATTGATGTAGTCACCAAATTTGAGGACTGGATGAGAGGCATGGAGCATTGCTTCCGAGACATGGACTGCCCACAACTCTCCAAGGTTCATTTTGCAACCCACATGCTCAAGGGAGCAGCCCACACATGGTGGGAAAACCTCCTCAACGCAAGGGCAGCTGATGCACCCCCACTCACATGGGAAGGATTCGTTGAAGCCTTCCAGAAGCACTACGTGTCCGTAGCCATGATAGATAAAAAGGAGCTAGAGTTTGACGAACTGGCTCAAGTGGGTGACATGACTATTACCCAATATTCCATGAAGGTCAGGGTCCTCCAAAAGTATGGGTATGATTATGATGAACGTCGTAGAATGAAGAAATTCATCTGAGGGATCAAGCCCGACTTGAGTTTTGCCTTGTCAAGAAGAGGCCATAGGACCCTCCAGGCAGCCCTAGATGCAGCCCTAGAGCTTGAAGATATCACCCTGGATGATCCTACAAAAAAGAAGTTCCCCAGAAGAACAACCAATACCAACCTCCCAACAACCCTAAGAGAAAGATACCTGAACCTGCAGTAGAAGCTGAGAAGCCCCAATGTCCGATGTGCAAGAAGAACCATTCAGGCCCATGAAGGTATGGTACAGGTGCATGTTTCTATTGTGGAGAAACCGAACACCTCAAGTCAAACTGCCCTAAGCTCACAAAGAAGGATCAGGACCAGAACAAGGGCCACCCTCCACCTACCAAAAGACAAGCTAGAATTTTTACCATGGAAGTAGAGAAGGAAGATGGAGAGTGATGTAATACTTAGCTTATGTTCATTTGGACCTTTTTATTAAATAAATTCACTTTCCATGCAAATTTATTAATGTTTTAATTATATGAAGAAGTAACAAAAACCCTGGGGTGGGTAGTATCCTAGGAAATTTCGAGGATGAAATTTATTTAAGGAGGGTAGAATTGTCACATCCCGATTTTCAGATATAATTTAAAAGATTGAATGGGACTTTTCCTAAATAATAATTAATTGAGGGGTTTAATAAAAAAAAGGCCATGGAAATACTCCTTTAGAAAAATAAAGTGAGAAAAATGAAAATAAGACTATAAATATACTATCTCTCATATGCATGCCATAATGAGTTGCAGTTAACATAAAATGTTGAATATATGTTTTCCTTTCCACATTTTCTCTCTCCTATCTATTATGAGGATTAAAAGGAAATGATAAAAAGATAAAAATTCTTGAGATACGAAATTATCACCTTGGGATGAGATTCCTTGACCTAAAAGTTCTCCCTCTTTCCTTATATAACTTTTAATAAGGAGTAACCAATAATCCCTTTTCTCTCTCCTCCAAGATAGTTGCTCAAAAAGGTGTGAAACTCATAATACATGATGTTTTAATTACTCATCACATTTCGTATACTCAAAGAACTAAATATAGGAAGATATTGCACATTATCTCACCAACTATATGAATAAAACAAGGAAAATTACTTTTAATAAATTAATGGGTATTATATGGCCAAAATGGAAAACTAAGTATATGGAAAAAAGTCTAGACACCATTATGGATGTATGGTCCAAATTTGGTGTTCTTTTGACTTAGTTTGACTCCTCAAATCTTTTTGGAAATGTTTTCTTAAAGTTTAATTGGATTTTGACCACAATTTCATTTATTGCACCGATTTGCCTATAGTCCCATATTTATCTCCCTGTCATGCGCCCCTTTTTCTTTCTTTCCTTCTATGTGCACATCAACATCCGTCCATCACAAATCTAATGATGCCCGAGTCTTCTCCTTCCTTCGACTCCTTCACGGGTCAGGACTCCAGCCACTGTCTTCTCTCTCTCAATCCCGTTCTCTCTCATCCCTCAATCGTTTTCAGAGATTTCATCTCCTTTGAATTCACGAGGCTTTCCCGAATCATTCAAGCCGTCACATACCCTCTCTCGTGGAGTATTTTACAAATGCCCAATAGGGAAGGCACCTCCCTCATCATCCTGGTTTTATAGAGACGACCTCAGGCGCCCCCATGCCTATATAACTACCCCAAAAGATTCACCACCCCTCTCACTCCTCTCTCCCCCAGGAAATTTCATCTCTAGTGCCTCAGACAAGCCCATCCTACTCGACCCATGGTTCCGGTGATGGTGGTTGTATCCTCATCACTCCGACCACCCCTGTTTGATTGCAGCCGTTGTGAGTATCCGCAACTCACTTGCTTTGTTCCCGACTTGTTGGTTTGCCCTGAGTTCTCCACAAGTGACGGGTCTTGTAGACCACCGTTTGAGCCTCCACCAGCATCCCTTGCCACGACGGACAAGTGGCTGCCCTGCTATGTTGAGGCATTGGACGGAGTCACCTGGTTTGTGAAAGTATTTCCCGACCTTCGAATCGCCCTTTGTTGGCTTTTTTCGATGGCTCCACCTTCAGACAATTATTCCCCTATTCTTGCTATTTTCTCGCAACCCAGTGCAGCACTGGTGTGATTGGCTTCGCGAGAAGATGCCTGACTTCGGTTGTGGCTTGCGGACTATTTTGCTTCGCCTCCTCTCTGCCATCACAACTTTTTCCTCCCCTACTGCTTGATCCCGGTCTGTGCCCTGCCTTGGCCAGAACCATCCCCGAGCTCCATAGCTCCTCAACACTCGAGCCTAGGCTCATTGGGTGTGGTTTCCTTCCAGGAACACAATGGGAAGGTTGACTCTTCCAGATGAGCAATGAATCCGGTTCAAGATTGGACTTGCAGAGCTCCTGTCAGTCGACTCCTTGCCATGGAGCAATGCAGAAGATCCCAGGTCATTGAATGATCACAATGCCCCTACACCCGAATGATTCTATCACACTTCTCAGGGGTATTGTCGGGTTTTTTTTATTTAACGATAGGTTGGTGCGCCCACATGGCTTTTTCCTGGATTCCCATTGGCCAGCATTTCGAAAATTTGTAGTAATTCAACCTTTTGTCAGAAAATTGTGAATAAATAGTTGTTGGAAATGGTTTTTCGGGAAGAATATGATTTTAAGGTTCTCAGACCATGTTTTGAACTCTTGTTTTGTTGGAAATGATATTTTAGACTGATGAAACCCTAATCACGCATCAATGTGATTAATGTGACCTTGGTCAACCTAGATTTTCTTAGTATAATGATGTTGATTCATAAGATTGATCTGAATGCACTCAAGCCCTAAATCACCTAAGATCAATACTATGTATTGATTCATTATGTTTAATGATTATGAACAGGTTTGTAGAGCTAATTCAAGGGAAGGTTTGACCTAGATCTGACTCGAGGATCATCCTTGCTCCAAGGTAAACAGGCCATGCTGCTAAGCACAAATAGTCATGGTTGCTTGCATGTTAAATATGAAATAGACATTACTGCTTCAAGTTTAATGCTTTAGTCATGTTTACCATATTATTTCTTGTTGATTGCTACATGTTATGTTCTTTGTTATAATGTGCACTATGATTATTGTTATCATTAAAGACTCATGGAATTTATGTTAATGATCAAGTGGGAGAAATCCCATCATGTTTAAAATATCATGTTAATTGGAGAAATCCCTTCATGTTAAGTTTAAGGAATCATGATTTATTTTAATGTCAACATTATGTTAATGGTCAAGTAATTGGAATTGAAATAGTTTTGTTATGCTCCTAATCATGGACCTCGAAAGGGTCGTCAAGGGCTTTCCTAGCATCAAGGGCTTTCCTAGCAATCATGTGCTCCTAAGGGGGTGTCACAGAGGGACGCATAAGATTTCTTTTCAATTCTTTATATTAATAATTATGATTCAAGAATGCTTAAAGCTAATTCATGTCAATTTTCTTACATGTCAAGTATGTTTACTTTGTTTATTTTATAAAGTGCCAGTACCGTTTACTGATGTGTTGTTTTTCCCTTTTGCATGGATGGGGACGCGATGTCCCCAGGATTTGGAGCAAGTGAGGACTCAAGAAGAGCAAGCCAAGACTAGAAGACATCCAAGAGTTATCTGGTGGGGTGCCATCCATTCTAGGTGATCCAATCACATAGAGTTGCTTATTATTATGCTTAGTTTCCCATGTTGAGAGATGAATAGAATTCTAAACTTGTTGTGTATAGTTTCCTATTCATAGAACAATGTATGAATCTCAATGGTGAATTATTTGTTTACTAGCAATGATTACCTTTTTGTGACAACCCTCCATATATAAAATGCCAAGTACCCCGCATTATGGATAATGTTGGGGAATAGGTTGTGCTTCCACTGGTTATGTACGAAACCCTAGGGAGGGGTGTTACAAGAGGCATAGATGAAGAAAGACAAATCCTAATATTTGATGTGATCAATGAAGGGTAAGTCTTAAAGCCAAGGTCAAGGGAAAAGAAAAGAAGGGTTCTGATACTAGCCAACAACCCAAGCCGTCTTTAGCCTCAAGGCATATGGGAAGGGTGAACGAGGGTGGAGAAATTGCCCTCTATATCTGAAGAATAAAAGAAGATGAAAGGAGGGGATAGAGATCTTCGTCGTAGGTATCATGAAATAAACACTTCTTTATCTGAGGTATATGATACCAAGATGAAGATCTGACGTATATGATATGCAAGATCTAAAAAGAAGTGATGGCCTTCTGTGAAAGGACCAAGAAAGGAGTACTCATCATTGGATCAAGTATTGTTGTCATAGATAGGAACACATTTCCGTTTTTTTCATCCTAAAGGGCACAGAATAGAGTTGAGAATTGCTATTTCAGTTTGCCAATAGAAACACTTTATTGTTGCATCTTGTTCTGACAAGGATGGCTATCAATAAAGTTGATGTTTCAATTTCAAAGATTTGATCTTTGTGTCAATACCTTATTTATCTTGTGGTACTTGGTATGCATAAGATAAAATGATACCTAAAAGTTATTGATAACTCAAAAAAACAATTAGCATTATCATGGGAATTCATTTTTGGTTCCATATTGATGGATAAAGCTATACTCTTTTGGTTGTGAACCATTACGAGACATGAATATCTTGGACATGATAAATCAATCTTCACTAGTGGTAGTGGGAGAATGATTATCCTATTAGGTATAATACATATGATGTATTTACATACCTATAGGAGAAAATGCTAATAATTCAAATGGTGTTTACAGAAATACCAATATGAATATCTTTAAGTGTTTAAGAATATCATAAATGAAGTGCAAATTTGGTAAAAGTAATAATTCTTGATGTGATCAATGAATGAGATACTTAAACTAAATGTTTGCGATCGATTTAGTAGCATTTTTTCCACATGATGCCCTATGGGAATGGGATAATGTCCAACTTAATCAATAGGATTGATGAGGTTGGAATTAATGATATTGACGGTATTCATGAACCTATTTCTAGATTTGTGAGAACTTTTTCCCCCCGGGAGGCTTGTAATTTCACGTCTCTCTAAAAGGAGTCATACTCTAAGGAGTTAGAGGATGATAATCAAATAACTAAATTCTTCTTAAATAGAGAATACCTTACACTAATAAAGGATATTAAGAATCACAAAGTGTTGTGACTTCTCAAATTCCTTAATAGATACACCTCAAATATTTATATGATGAGTTGGTCATATGATGAGTCAACAATCTAGATGATATTGAGGAATCTAGTTTTGAGTTATGGTTTATGACCATTAGATCCTAAATGACTTCCATGTGAACCATAAGGTATGACCTTGATGGTAGCACCCATTGGGATAAAATCCATAAGTGCGAATGAATCTTAAGCGTTAAGACACATGGATGACATTTTGAGAAGGATCATGCTTGTTGATTACAACTTAATGACTAAGAGATTTGGCATATGGATATTAAAACTTCATTCCTATGAGGAGTAAGACAAGGATGTGTATGTGACACAACCTATAAGGTTTTATGAATCCATTAAAGCAAATGAAGTCTATAAGTTACATCAGACTAATCGATGTGATTGATTGAGTACAAGCAACTCAAAATTGGGATCTTTACTTTGATAATATAGTTAAAGAGTTTGACTAATATGACAAATATAAAGAAGGGATCTGTGATTTAGTGGGAGCATATTTACATTCCACATGTTGATGAGGAATGAGATGTTCTAATATGGAATCCTTTGTGGAAATTATCTTTAGGGAAGATAGAGACATTTCCTATGTGATAGGAATAAATACCTATAGAGATAGTTCTTGAAAAACATCTTGACCTAGAAAAGAGAGAGCATACATTGGCAATATGCACTGAAGGGTTAAGTATACATGGATTTAGTGGGAGAAAACTTGTCTATGTTACATGGAGTTAGTATCCCAGAGCCAAGTGTCCCAATTCTTATGAAGAATGGGAACACAAAGAATAGATATGGATCTATCTTGTATGTAATCATCCCGTTATCTTGCATGTATGGACATAGCAAGAATAAAATGCATTTATCATCTTGTATGTAGCACATGACAATATGATATACTCATCCTGATAACTCGTATGTGGGACATGACGAGTGAATGTCTGTCTAGTTCCAGTAAGGGTTATTGGAATACCATGAGAACTTGATAAGTACTTGAGAAGTACTAGTTCTATGGAAATAAGGAAGGGTGCACTGTAAAGAGTTACACTATTGCGAACTTCCAGAAAAGATAGAAAATTTATCACAAAATATATATGGGATATATAAAAGTGAATGTGTGTTGAAAAATGGAAACATTCCAATAAATCCATTTTAAAAGGAAATGTCGAGTATCCGTGTGTTAGAGAACAACAGTGGATACTATATGGATCTGGGAGTTCATAAAGATGAACTTATAGGTATTCCGGTCATTGATGACAAGTAAGGAGTGCTTGGTCATGCAATGAGGCTAAAGGTTAGCAAAGGAATATTGGATCGCATATTATGGAAACTCCATCTCATACGTATGATGTACATCGAAGAGATGAGAGACATGCAATAATACTGACTTAGGCAAAGTGTTCCCATAATTCACTGCATAAGCACTATAGCATAGTAACATGTGGGACATGTTTTGAGATCACTAAGTATATGATTCAAGGGTGATTGGCTCGCACTGCAAATAGGAGTCTATTGGTATGTATGCCCTGAGAGACAATCATGGGATGATTGGTGGGATACATTAAGATTGATTTGATAAACATCAAAGGCAAGCTTCCAATTCATTCTGATTCAATCAGTTATGAGATAATGACATAACAAATTGAATGTCTAAAGAATTGTTTTACTCAATGACGTATGCTTTTAGGTTAAGGACCTAAACGATGAGATCATACTAATATTAAGAGTATACATTCTTGTTTTGTCCCTAGTTAGATGTCATTGTGTAAAATGACACACAAGACTAGATTGTATGTTGGTTGATGACAGAATCTCATTAGTCATGATATAGTAATATCAAACCAAGCACATAGGTACTTGTTAGAGAACAAGTGTGTCAGACATACCCACTGTGAGAGTGACACATGGAACCATGACTTGGTAGTCACAATCAACGTTCATAGTGATGGTGGTGAGTGTGATTCTTTGACCTGAAATCACTACACTCAACATATGTCATTGGGTACACTTTGACATCATCAAACGCAGACCTAAAATATAGATTGTTATAAAGGTGATGATTGGGTGACTTTGACACATGGGGTTTTGAGGGGTGAGTGATAGATATGGGATTTGTCCCTCCTAAGGGAGTTTGATGCCCATGGCCACTTGATGAGTAGGACTGATAAAGGCATGTGCATGCATGTGTGAATAAATATGTGATATTGGTGTCACACATATCTCATTCAGTCTACTCTAAGATCAAGGAAGTGAATGAACGTTGAAAGGATGATTGTTCCATGCCTTGAGTTCATTTAGGATATCAGTGACAAAGGAGTTATAAATTCACTATAACGCCGTTCACAGATTGTAGGATTGAAAGTTTTTCTCCAACTTTCCTTTTCACTTGGGTAGCACTGATGTGCGACTAGGCACCGCTCTTTGCTTGTGAAGTCATAAATGTTATGGACTTTTGCTGCCAACGTGAAATGGGCCTACAAGGTCACACACATAGGATTTAACTTGGAAGATGAGTTTATCCATGAATGATGTTTATATTGTTTACTAAATGTGCTTAGTAGTTCAATTAAACATTTAATCAATTAACTTGACTCGGAATCACCAAGTTCAAGTGTCAGATTGATTGAGAACTGCATTGACTAATTTCTACACAACCTGGATTGCCAACCGACCGGTTCAAACTATGGAACCGATCGGCTCAGGGTCAAGTGAAAAGACCAGTTCAAGTGTTGAACTGATCGGTTCAGCTGGGCCAAACGAGCCAGTTTGGGAAAGTTCAGTTGGTGAGAAAATATTTTCATTTCACTTGTACAATTTGATTGGGACAAGTTTTGATCTTTGGAGTAATTGGAAACAGAAAGAAGAAAGTCAATTGGGACCTGCCTTGGGAAGTGAAATGACCCGTTCATGAATGAACTGATTATTTCAGCTCCCCAAACGACCGATTCATGAGATGAACTGATCAGTTCAGTCCCCAAACGATCAGTTCATTTATGAAACGACCGGTTCACCTGCCGCAACGTATCAATTTATAGAAATTCCAGACCCTTCTACTCCCGCTTTAGTCCTGCATTACCCAGGACTGAGAACCCTGACCCTAACCCTGACCCCTCTTATATATTGAGTGGTACTGAGGGCTTCTCAGATAGCACAACTCATAACATCAGTTGCTCTGCAAAGTTGTCCTCTCTAGTTGCAGTAACTGAGAGATCCCAAGTAAGTGATACCCGACTAGGGAGGCACATCGAGGGAAAGACAACTACAGGATGACAACTGGTGGCGGGAGAGCACATTGGTGACTATTGCGCCGACCGAAGGGGACAACTCCTTCTAGTGTCTTATAGGATAGTACAACTGGAGTTCCCAGTGGTCCTTGTGGACTACTACAGAGGCAGGAGATTTCTGTCGCTCAGAGGACAACTGTCAATCCGTTAGTCTGGGTGTGACCAGGAGCCGTCAGTCTGGGTGTGACCAGGAGCTACACAAACACCGTCTAAGACCGGTGGTGAAGATGACACTAGCCGTGAGGTAACATCACCGAGAAAGCCTTGGGATAAGGTACACCTCTACAAACCATCCTTCCTACAATATAGATGTTGATGAGATCTCTCTGGGTTCTGGGTTTGGGGAGAAAAATTTTGTTTCTGCTGCCATCTCTACCTCCCCTAAAACCCAACATATATGTACATGAATAGGTTATCATATGTAACAGAATGTGGTTAGAGAGACAGTGAATAATATCTAGTATAATGTTTTGGGCATGCGATATGTAATACAGGCGGCCTTTGTGGACTCATGTGTGATATGTTTCAACTTTCATGGTTATATGAAATCAATTTTAGTTTCCTATGTTTTACAATAATTTGGATGTTTAGTTTTAATTCCACAGTTTGGTTTTGAGTAATCTCATTCGTGGTGTGTTGGGGTGTCACAATCACCACTATCACTATGACATCATATTCTAGCTACCATTCCATGGTTCTCATGTATGACTCTCAAGATGGGTCTGTATAGTACACTGTTCTCAAACGAGTAAATATATGTTTGATTTGATATCACAAATCATGACTGAAGTGATTCTATCATCAATCAAAACACACTCTAGTCTCATGTATTAATTGTGTATTTTTCTTCCATAGTAATATCTGACTAGGGACATAACAAGAATGCATGTACTCTTATCATACACATGATCTCATTGTTCAGGTCCTCAACTGAAAGACATGTCGTCGAGTATCATCATTCTTTAGACATTTATAATGCTATATCATTATCTCATAATAGAATAAAATAGAATAACAAAGTTGTCTTTTATTATTATCAAATCAATTCAATCATGCCACATTACAATCATCACATGATTGACTCTCTGGGCATACATACTGAAAGACTCCCACTTGCACTTAGATCCAATTACTCATGAATCTTATTCCAAGTGATCTAACATATCCATCATGCTTCTATTGTGAAAGTGCTTTTTTGTCAGTGGGTCAACAACATTGGCTTCAATTAGTATTTGACAAATCCTCATATATCTTTGATGTATGATCTCTCATATGAGATGGAACCGCCATAGTATGTGCTTGGAATACTTATGTGATTTGGGTTCCTTTACTTGTACAATAGCTCCATTGTTGTCACAATACAACTCTATTGCATCATTAATGCTTGGAATGACCTTGAGTTCACTGATGAACTTCTTGATACAGACAACCTCCTTTGCTGCATTTGATGTAGCAATATACTCAGTCTCTATTGTAGAATCAACAACTGTCTCTTGCTTGGAACTCTTCCAACTTATAGCTCTATTACTGATGAAAACACAAATCCTGATTGCAATCAATAATAATCTTTGTCAGTTTGGATGTTTGCATCGGTGTAAACCCTTACACCAAACTCTTCCTCAACGCTATAAATAAGAGATTTATCCTTAGTCATTCTCAAGTACTTAAGGATGTTCTATACAACAATCCAATGACTCTCATCGAGATCAGACTGATGTCTTCTCATCATGCTCAAGGCATACGAGACATCAAAATGTGTGCATAACATCACATACATGATAGATCAAATTGTAGACACATATGAAATATTACTCGTGTGTTCCCATTTTTCACAAGAACTAGGACATTAGTCATTAGAGAGGCTAATTCCATGAGATATGGACAAATTACCTCTCTTTGATTCCTACATGTTGAACCTTTTGAACACCTTTTCAATGTATGTACTCTAGATTAGGCCAAGAAGCCTTCTAAATCTATCTATATAGATCTTGATTCCTATTATATAGGATGCCTCACCTAAATCTTTCATATAGAAGGTACTTCCAAGCCAGTTCTTTACCATCTAAAAAGTAGGGATGTCATTCCCAATCAATCAAATGTCATCCACATACAATATGAGAGAACAATTATTCTCTGACTAACCTTCTTTTACACACAAGGTTCATCTTCATTTTGACTAAAGACAAACTCTTTGAATGTTTCATCAAAATGAAGATACTAGCTATGAGATGTTTGCTTCAATCCATAGATTGACCTTTGCATCTTATAGACTTTATTAGATTCATTTGGATTTATAAAACCCTCAGGTTGTGTCATGTTTACATCCTCAAGAAGATTCCTGCTAAGGAAAGAAGTTTTAACATCCATCTTCCAAATCTCATACTCATAATAATTTGCAATTGCAAGCACAATCCTGATGGGCTTAACCACAGAAACTGGTGATAAAGTTTCATCATATTCATCACCTTGAACATGTTTGAAACCATTTGCAACCATTCTACCCTTAGAGGTCTGTATGTTACCATTTATGTTGGTCTTCTTCTTGAAGACCCACTTCCACCCTATGGGTTTTACCCCTTGATGTGGATCAACCAATTCCCATATCTTGTTGGTGTATATGAATTCCATCTCAGATCTCATGGCCTCAAGCCATTTCCTAGACTCTAGTCCCTTAGTATCCTCTAGGTAGGTTCTTGGCTCATCATCTATGACCAACTCACCACCTTCTTGAGTCACAAGATAACCAAATCTTCTAGGCTCAAGGCATGTCCTACTAGCTCTACGAGGTTCTGGTATTACATGAGGAACATGAGAATCCACAATAGTTTCTGAGTCTCCTTGTTCCTCCTGTGCCTCTTTTAGCTCTACTTTCCTCCTAGTGATTTCATTAGAAATAAATTCCTTTTCTAGGAATGCAACATCCTTGGCAACATACCCTTTATTTTCAGATGGGTTATACAAGTAGTATCCCATGATTTCTTTGGGATATACAACAAAATAACATTTATCTGATCAACAGACAAGATTTTTAGGAAACATTTTCTTCACATAATCTTGACACCCCCAAATTCTCATAAAAGACATTTTTCGCGCTTACCTGTCCATATCTCATATGGCGTCTTTTGAATCGATTTAGATGGTACATGGTTAAGTGAAATATTGTGGTTTTAAGAGAATAACCCCAGAAGGAAGTCGGAAGATCAGAATAACTCAGCATTGATCGCACCATATCTAGTAATGTGTGATTCCTTCTTTCTAATACACCTTTTCCTATGACATTCCAGGTGGAGTCCAACATGATATGATACCATAGTCTTTCAGAAGGTCCTCAAACTCTTTTATAAAGTATTCTCCATGTTGATCAGAACAAAGTTCCTTAATAATTTTACCAAGTTGATTACATATTTCATTCATGAAATCCTTGAACATTTCAAGAATTTTTGGCTTATGTTTCTTCAAGTAATCATAACCATACCTACTAAAGTCATCAGTATAGGTAATGAAGTATTGATAACCCCTTCTAGCATTTTTTCGAAAAGGGTCACACACATCAGTATGTATGAGTCCTAATAGATCATTTGTTCTCTCACTATTACTAGTTAAAGGAGTCTTTATCATTTTCCCCAACAAACAAGACTCACATGTCTCTATTGATTCAAAATCAAAAGAGTCCAAACCATCTTTATGGATACTTGAGATGCTTTTCTCATTTATGTTCCCTAGATGACAATCCCAAAGGTATGTTTGGTTTGAGTTATCGAGTTTTAGTCTTTTGGTATTTATGTTATATACACATGTGTCTAGATCTATTAAGTATAGAACATAGGACATTGGGTCACTGGCATAAAAGATCCCATTTTTACTAAAAGAACATTGACCATTCATAATAAGAAATTCAAACCCATTCTTGTCTAAACAAGATACAAATACAATTTTCCTATTAAGGAAGGTACATAATAGGAGTTATCCAACTCTATTATAAGACCACTCAACAAAGATAACTCATTAGATTCCAACGGCATTAGCATCAACGCATGCTCCATTAACAACAAGAAGCTCAACCTCGCCTTTCTTCAAAGGTCTACCTCTGTTCAGATCCTTCACGTTTGAACAAATATGTGATCCACATCCGGTATCTAGTACCCAAGATGAAGAAGTAATGAAGTTAATCTCGATTATGTATATACCAGAAGTTAAGATCGCTATTCCTTACTTCATCTTCCTTAGTCTTTTTGAGTGAAAAGGACAGATTCCTTTTGCACCTACACTTCTCCTGATCTTGAGTGCAGAGGACTTGGACTTCAACTTACCCATAGAGATCTTCTGGGCCTTGACTTTATCCTTGGACTCTGTTATACCAATCACCATCACAAATTTGTCCTTCTTCATTTGTGCTTCAACATTTATCAACATGCCAAGTAACTCAAACAACACTTTAGCCAAGTTATTCAAGTGATATCACTTGATAAACTGGATATATGTTTCAAGAAATGATTTTAGAATCATATCCCATGGACAAATTTTGACCTAAAGGAAATCCCAGTCTCTCCAGATGCTCCACATGCCCAATCATATTGAGCACATGGGGCTCTAATGGATCTCCCTTTATTAGTTTGCACTCAAACAACACCTTGGAGACATTATACCTTTCTTGCTTTTCATGTTGTTTATGTAACTCATAGTTCATACATCCCAACATAAAGTTTTTGATGTCTAAGTCATCATTAGAATACTTCAAGTAAGCATCAAATTCACCCTTAGGCGCACAAGGAGCGGGTCTGTTGGCACCGATGTTTTAGGGTCATAGAGAATGCTTCTCAAAGTCTTGAACTAGGGATGGAAGTTTATCTATTTAGATAGTCCTTCTCAAGGATTGTTCACAATGATTGTATGTTTTCCATTTATATCTACAAGAGTAAAATTTGAACCCTATCAAAATACTTTTTATTTGATTTGATAACATTGACGATATTAATTAGGCCTTTAATTAATTATGGCTCCCACTATTTTTTTCAAATTGATAGCCCTCACTACCAATTGGCAGGATTGCAGCATGCAATCTTGTAGTGAGTCAAGATTCATATTTCATCAAATCAAGAGTCAGCTTTGGCTGATCGCCCACAACTTGACTATTTAGGTAGACAACTTTTTCCAATTGAATCTCATACAATTCTTAGATAGATGGTGTGTACAACTCCTTGTCACAATCTATCTCTATGCTTCTAGGAACTTAATCTCATTGAGGGAAACTATTTAAGACTGATCCAAAAGCCAACACGATAGAATGTGCACCCTGCTTTGGAAGATCCACATATCTATCATCACACTTCCATGAGCTAGATTGTGCACCATGCTTTGGCATAACCCATGCTTGGTCGATCAAGCTTTTCATGTGTGTCACTTATGGAAAGCATCTAAGACTTAATATTTTATTGTGGGATTTTATTTATATATAAATACATATACAATCACCACATACTTATAATATGTATCATATGCATATTATATCCATAAAAGAAACATGCAATAATAAAAAATAAGTGATGGTTATGGTCATACTAATGGAATTATTTGGAGCCACAAAGAATTACTTCCACCTAAGGTCCACATATTATGAAACAACCTGTACTTGTAGAAATCTATGCTGGAACCATCCTGGTCAGTTTCACTCAATACTTGAGTCCATTGATTGGCCTCCTGGTCAGTCAATTGGTCTATTGGATCAATTTACTGGCATCTAGTTCAAGCAATGGCTGGACTCCTCCAATCAATTAGTTGACCCACCATTTGATCGATTGACTCTTCCTATTGTCTGGACTCCTTGGTATTATAGTCGACCAGTTTGACTTCTGAGTTTGTCTCCTCGTCTGGTGTAGAATGCCATCTTTGCTCGAATAGGATACAAACTTATCATGTCCTATTTAACTTAACATTGTAAAAGTGACAATTCGAGTTACATTCGTGGTGAGCATAGTAAGGAAAGCATTAACATACATATGGAAAAATAGAGAGTGGCCGGTATGAAAATTGAATTTAAAAGGCGTGAATAAAACCCTACACCCATGCATATATATAGGTGGTATTGTCCATAAGCATGCTTACATCCACAATCAAAACAATTTTTATGGCAACAATATAAAATGCATATATATATATATATAATAGGATCATATGTGGTATTTAATAGGTGCACATTAATCATTTTAATCATTTGCATCGTATGCAATAAAATAAATGATAAAACAAAAATCTAATCATATCAAATAAATCCCAAAAAATAGTAAATCGATGTAACCCTGATACCACTATAAGGAAATATAGTGACAGAGATTCAAGAGGAAACAAAAAATTTCTTGCCATATTTCCCTTGACCAATGGATCACGTCAACAAATATAGATTGGAAAGGAAGGTAGTAAGGCATATACCTAGTCATGGAGCAAGTCCAGCGACTACTCGTGTAGTGGGGTGCTTCTTTTGCAAGCAGCACCCAGATGATTTTCGGAAGTGGCCTCCTGGTGTAGAAACACAAATGGCAATTCATGACATCCTCCTAGAAGTTGGCAACATCCTCCACACCTCTACATAGTCTACGCAGAACACCAAATCCTCCACATTGTTCTACCAGAGCCAACGGGAAGGATTTGTCCCTTCAAATGTGAACATGCTAACATTGACTTACGCACCCTTATTGTCTCTCTATTTTACAGGTAAGACTTACTTGGGCTCTCAAGTTACCACAACTGTGAGAGGATAAAATTTTTCAGAGCTTATTATTATGTCTCCGAAAGCCTTGACTGCCCTTCTATTTATAGGAGGGTCATGGTTAAGGTTTCTAGATCAACTAGGAGTCAAAGAGATAGGTTTCATGAATTTTCTAGAAGCTGTGAACCATGAACTGGTCGGTCACTACTAAACTGGTTGATTCACATGTGAAATGATTGATTTAATACTTGAATTAGTCAGTTCACATTATTTCCTATTCACAAACATATTATCTTTAACGTGATGATTAATGTACATATGACATCATCACCAATCCTTGATCCAATCTTATTGATCAATGAATCGAGTGATTAACAATCTAAACCCGATGATTTGAAATCTGAAGCGATCAATTCATGTTCTAGTTCAGCCAATTTTCAGTCGATCTTATTTAAATAGAATACCTAATATTAATCAAGTTATCTCTTATTCATGAGTAAACTGCTATTCCAAGTGTATCATATGCATGAGACCCTATAGGTCCCAAATTACATTGGTAGTGATTGTCCATAACTAACTCATGACATCACAAGCAATGAGCAGTATATAACAACACACCATTCCTACATAAGTAATTAGAAAGTTCAAAAATAAATTCAACTAATAATATGCAATTAGTATTACAGTGATCATATAGTTCCTTTGTCTCTGATATCCCAACTGAACTTGAGGCATGGAACCATCACCCTCTCAATGTTCAATCCATGTTTCTTGAACTAGAACATATTGTTGAGATACCTTGAGCTCAATATCTCATATTGACTCACATGAGCATGGCCATGCATTTATCAATTTCTCTTATCAAGTGACCATGATATCAATCTCCTATAGGAGAGAAAAATCCCATCTACATCATTTACATTCAATCCCCATGTGTCACAATGTACCCGAGCATCACTTTTATGGCAACCTTTATTCAAGGTTACATTAGATGGTGTCAAAATACATTGAACGACATGTTATGAGTGTAGTGACTTAAGGTCTAAGAACCACAATCCTTACTATCACTATTACAATTGATTGTGACTACCATTCTATGGTCTCCATGTATCACTCTCAAGGTGATCTGTCTGGTACACTATTCTCTAACAAGTACCTATGTGTTTGGTTTGATATCACATATTACCACTGATGAGATTCTATCATCAAACAACACACACTCTAGTCTTGAGTATTATTATTGTCTATTTTTCTTCCACAATAATATCGAACTAGGGACATAACACGAATGTATGTATTCTTATCATACATATGATCTCATTATTCTAGTCCTCAACTTGAGGACATATGTCATCGAGTATCATCATTCTTTAGACATTTATTATGTTATATCATTATCTCATAACTGAATAAAATAGAATAAATGGAGTTTCCTTTATTTATTATCAAATTAATTATATCATGTCATATTACAATCATGACATGATTGTCTCTCTGGGCATACATACCAACAACTCATCCAAGAAGAAACATATATAGAGGATAATTTGCTTATCAATGTTGCTCCCACCTTGGATGAGATACTAGAGTCAATCAAATAGAGGGATAGGCATACTATGCCTTAGCAGGATGGATTCACCATACAGTTATACATTATGACATGGGCTATTATCAAACATGACTTCTATGATGTTGCCAATGCTTTCTGAGGAGGTCATTTACACAAGATCTTTTGTTGTAGATGTCTTGTCCTTGTTCCAACTATCGATAATCCTACTTCCATTAAAGAGGACAAACATGTGATGCAAAAAGCATCATGTAAATTTCATAGTGTCATCCAATTCACCTAGAGTTTGTTATCAACACATTGAACCCAATTTGTGGGATCTTTCCTCATTTGGGCTAGGTTGCTACTACCTATGTATAGTAAGGGGTTTCATTACCATCCATAAGATGGATTTCTCATCTATGGCCAAGCTAAGACCTTTCGTTACATGATTCATTATATTATCTTTGGTACCTATATAGTCAACAACCACAACCTCACTAGAAACTAACTCACAGTAGACACAAGTCTAACTTGGATGTGTCTACATTGTTTTTTTATTATACTTAGAACTCCTTATTTTGTCAATAGGTCCTGAGCTAAACACAAAAAAATGTAATTGCAGGATGAAGATTCTTTACCATAGGTAAACTGGACATAAGTCCATGTAACCATTCAATTACCAATCCAATTTCATCCATGGTACACAATGCACCCTCAAAGATGAACCAAGACAATAATGGTCAGTTCCTTAGACCCCTAGGAAACAACACTCATCCCAATAGGGATGCATATCTAGAAACATTATTACTCCTACTGTCATCTTGCATCTCTACATGCTTCGATTATATAAGGATACTTTCCATAATGTAGTCCAAGAGTACTAGGTCCCTTGATATACATTCACAGTCTACCAAGAGCTTTCCAATTAGTCTTTTTAGGATAACTTGTGTATCTACTTATTTTTCTCCCTACAAACACAATGTGTGGTTGTTTGTAGTTCCTAAGATGCACCAAACCTCTAATAATATGATCATATAATAATTTACACACAGAGATACCATTCTCATTCTTGAATAAGGCTTTGGATGAATTATATGGAGTCTTTACAGGTTTACGTGATGTGTGCTCAAACCTCTTCAATATCTTCTCAACATTGTGAGATTAAGATAGAGATAGAAATATCATCAATAGACCTTGTGATTTTAATCCCTAATATAACATCGAATACACCTATATCTTTCATCTCAAACTTGACACGGGAAAATTATTTTGTATCATTTAATACTTTCATATGAGAACTAAAAAGTAGTATATTGTCTATATACAATCGTATGATAATGAATATATCATTAATAGTCTTGAAGCAAGAACACTTATCGAGATTGTTAGAAACGAAGGGAAAATATTACATGTGGTAATCAAATTTGGCATGCAATTGCTTAGGGTATTGCTTCAATACATACAAAGAATAACAAGTTTACACACTTGAACTCATTCCCTTGGCCTACAAAACCCTTAGTATGTTACATATATATCTCGTCTTTAACGTCATAATGTAAGAACATGGTCTTCACGTCCATCTGATTGATATAGAGGCTATAAATGGAATGCAATCCTATAAGAATACAAATTTTGGTTATGCACAAATAGGGGAATATGTATCAAAATAGTCTACTCCGACCCTTTGTGTGTATCCCTTCAAAAACAAATTAGTCCTATACTTATTTATTGTTTCCTCATCATTGAACTTATTTTTTAAGATCCATCTGCACCCAACTATAGATAAACTAGGAGGTAAATTCACCAATATTCATGTTCTATTTGAGAGAATAGATCAGATTTCATAATTTATGACTTCTTTCTAAAACTTAGCTTCAGAAGAAGCCATAACATGTTTGAAGGATACAAAACATATTCAATAACATAAACTTAGTTCAACTATTTCCTCAGAATCATTCGATGTAGGAATCTCATGTTTGAGTCATCTTGATATTTGTCATGTTTTCCAAATGCTCGGTAATGGAACATGTGGTAATTGAATCCTCTTGAGAAACTTATTTAGGCACAACATGTTTTATGAGAAACACATCCTCAAAGAAGGTGGCATCACAAACTTCCACAATTATAGACATCAATGCCTGAGATTTTATATTTTACAACTACAAATCCACATGCATAACTTGTCTTTACATAACCCAAGAATATGTCATCAACTATTTTCTGCCCCAATTTCTTCCTTTTGTGTTCAGAGACAAGTACCTTGGTTAGATACCTCCACATTTAAAGATATTTGAAATTTTCTTTTCATCTCCACATAAACTCAAATGGTCACTCTCTTTATGTTTATGGGAAACTCTATTGAAAATTATCATAACTTGTATCAAAGATTCTCCCCACATAGATTTAGATGAAACTAAAGTTTAGAGAAGGGTGATTACCATGTCTATTATGGTTTGGTTTTTATGCTGTGTAAACCCATTGAGTTGTGGCAATAAGAGTAGTAACCTTATGTGATATATCATGGAATTGACAAAATTCCTAGAACATGTTCAAGGTATACTCTTCTTCCCTATCAGACCTTAATCTTTTATCTTACAAGTTTTTGTTTCTACTTCTTTCTTAGATATTGTGAAATTTTCTAAAACCTCATATTTACTTTTTAGTACATAAATATAACAATATCTACTAGCATCATCAATGAACGTTACAAAATAACATTTTTATCGCTAGTTGGAAATGCACTAAATCTAAATTCCTATTCATAGAATGAAAAGGTTTTCTAGGTAATGTATCTTGCACACATATTTCACATGTACTTATATCAATGTTGAATTTAGTGATTAAATCAAGATTCATCATATGTTTCACCGATTCTACATTAACATGACCCAAACGATAATGCCATACATTTGACAAAGCAATATTAAAGCAAGCTAAATTTTTATTCCAATTTATAACAAAATTTGCCACAAATTATTCATGAATCATAAACAAGTTATCCTAATCATGTAGGTACCATTTTTCAAATAATAAACCATCACAAACATCAGTGATAATAAATTTATTACATTTACAATATATTCTTAACATCTCTAACTAAGATAGTACTACTTATAATATTACACCGATAGATAGAACATGTCTAATTTTGTGAAACATATAAACTTTTTCCAAAATAAAATTCATGTCCATCTATCCTTCACCATTGACATCTATAGAGATTGCATTACCCAAAGTCACCAATTAAATTCAAAGGTCTAGTACAACACAAATAGAGATTTATTAGCACGAACATACACATTAGCCCCAATATTTGTATCCAATAAAGATATTTAGATATATAAATAATTTCAAGCTTCATAGAAACATACCCATGATTAAGGTTCAAGGAAGTAGTCATAATATTGATCACCACCTCCTAGTTTTATATGCAACATCTTTCTTGGCTTTCTTCGTATGATAATCATTCTTCCAATGGCCAACTTGTCCCAGATTTCAACATCATTTATTATTTGGCTTCTTCTTAATATTGGGCCAAGGTTAATGTGGGTTCTTAGGTTTTCTTTCTTTCTTAGAAGTCATGAAATTGACACTAGGGTTGACATCAACTAGCATCTTGGCATATTTATCTTTTAAATTCTCCTCAATTATTGGAATATCTAACGTAAGTTCATCTGAGGATATGTCACACTTACAGTACTTGAGATTTAGTTCTAAGGCCTACCCAAACTTAAGGAACTTTTCAATGATATACATCACAATAGATTTATCAAGAAAATCATACTTGCTACTACAGACCATGGAACAAGAATTTAAAATCATTTTTTTTGCAGAAATATTTTTACCATGTACAATTTGAAACTTAATAAATCTAGAAAAAAATACCTTTTAGTACTTTGATTCTCAATTTTAAATTTCTTATCTAATGACTCCCATGGAACTTTTGTTGTTGTGACATAATGTTTGGAGTATATATCATGCAACTGGCTAGACAATACAAGGAGTATACATTTCCTATACAGCTGTATTTTCCTTCCACATCCAAATTTTGTCAACATTGTTAGGGTTGGTTTCATGTTGTATGGGGTCATCCTTTTGAACATTGTTTATAAACCCCATCACAATGTGCCTAATTTTGATCTGGTTATGTGTGAAGTTGACGCTGGTGGATTTCTTAGGAATATTAGACATACAATCCTAAGAAGATATGAACAACGGTCAATCATGTTAAATTATCGTTATGAATAATAGTAGACAATTGCAGTATCAATAACATATTTTTCAAGCCAACAAATAGATCCAGATAAGAAGTAGAAAACCAAATAGAGTAGGAAAACATGAAATAAATAGGTTCAAAAACTCAAATCAAATCCTCTACTATTTAAATAAGGACGTTAGTGAATTAGTGTGCCGGTATGCGACAGATGCACATTGTTCTCTTAGAATTGAATTGGTCACAAACTTGTAAGAAATGGTCGTTTTGTTCGCACATTGACGACCAACAACAAACACCATCAGTATAACTCAATGATCGTTAGGTACCATCTCCCAACATACTACGACATTGGAAGAGAGTAGAGAAGACAATGTTGCTCGCTCATAAGAACTTTGCAAGGCACAACTATCAGCTACGGCAGGTAACGAATGACAGATAGGGTTTCAAAGCGTCCAAGAGGTCCTATTTATAACACTCTCAAGCTCTCGTCAAAATCGTGAGAAAAATGTAATTACATGTTCGCTCTTATATATAAATTAGGAATACAAGGAGTTGAATTTCTCTTAGATTTATGAAAACTATTTTTTGATATACTTAACCAATTTAATAAGTAATAATCCTCTTGTGTCAAAAGAGATGAAAGAAAACAATTTCCACAAGTCATGTTCTTGATCTGGTCCCAGAGGCCCTAGTGCACAGTTGTGTGCATGTTGTGGTCACTATACCCATTGGAAAGGTAACATGCCCTCCTCTAGATCGTTTGGAGACTATTGCCACATGCACTCCTTACATATAACTTAGTACTCCGTCTAAGAGTTGGACAATGTGAAACTTAACCATCCTCCAATTTGCTAGAAAGACAAGAACCATTTTTTCCTTCCACTACCTTGTACTAGTTGCGCATACATTTGGCTAAACCATACTAGCATCAATTTGCAAATGCTAATATAGCTAGCAGATGGTTTTGAGGATGACGGCAAAATAGATACACTCTCTATTTATGCTACTCCACGGACGCTTTCCTTTTATCCTAAGATCTTCTCATTTAAATTTGCAGTACTAGTTCCTGTTAGCTGATGACCTGCACAATAGAAGAAACCCAGCTCGCAATAAGAAAGGGGAGAATGAACTGGAAAGGGATGGGTGAACGGTATTTGTTTAAAGCGACACGATGAAAAGGAAAAAAACCCACGAGCGACTGATGCTGATGGAGGAAGAAGGATATATTAGGGTTAGAGTTACGTCTATCAGTTTTTCAGTGACCACAAATTCTTCCTGTCAAAAAATGTGGCTGTTGATCGTCGCACGGTGAAGATAGAGACGTATTGATTCTTCTTTCTGCTGTTTTTGCTGGTACATACAAACTGGCGTCACTATTCCCCCGCTCAATATTGAAATATTACATAGATTTCTTTTCTCACTTCCTCCACAACAATGCAACGGACAGTAGCTTACCCAGCGCTCCGGAGACTGAAGTCCTAATTATTGGCGACATATAGGTAGGTGTATATATATAAGTATCTATATATATATCACATTGCACTCACCAATCAATCTCCATCTTTACCTTTTTGTCTCGTATGCTTGTTTATAGCATATATTGGGAAAAAAACACAGCAGAAGAGTGTTCAATATTCTCTACCGCGTTTCGGAGGCGATCTCTTTTCAGATAAATTTGGATGATTCTTTTTGGATTCCTGACAATCAACATCCGTCATTTTTCTTTTGCCTAAATACTTTCTTTGTCATTATTTTCAATTCTTTGTCTCCCCAAGGCCTCCTCCAAGTTCAAAGCCTTTACGTGGGTGGCAGCTGTGGTGTTGGTGGTTCCCCTCAACAGGACACTGCCATTTAAGATTTTAACTACATAGCTCCTGAAGACACTACAGGACAATACAGATGTTGTTAACTAGGTCTTTTTTCTTTGTAGTCGTTTGCATATTATAGCATTTAAAAGTACACCATGTGTGTGAAGTACTCGTATAGGGTTCACTACAGGTAGCAAGGATAGAAAGGGACACGTAGATCAACCATTTTGTTACGAGCAAGAAACTTAGTAAAGGGAGACTGTGTCTCGATGTTAGGGGCAAGGGAGAGTTCAAGAACAAAGCAACAACCAGCCTGCAGTTACGGTAGAGGCTAGTACGAAGCAGTGGTGTAGCCACGTATAGACCTGAGTGGGCAGGTGCCCTACCCAGGATTTGTATTTTTAGACTATTTGATCTCTATTTAGTTTGGAATTTAGTGGAAAATATCCATTGTGCCCTACCCTATTCGGCTGCAAATGACTATGTATATAATGGTGCCCCTCCAGCCCAAATTTCCTGACTACGCCGCTGGTACGAAGGAGGGGGCACTCCATAATACAAGACTCATCAACTAAAATAAATAAATATTGTGTAGTGGAACGAATGCAACCCACAGGCATAGTGAATTTCAATGCTTGGATCGAACTAGGCATAATATAGAGCCTTGAGGTAGGAGGTGGGTGTGCGGCCTCAACAGAGAAGCCCAAAGGAATGGCAGGCTTCTTTTCTCCATTGGCCGGATGAAGCTCAGGTGGGAGCAAGGGAAGCGTTGACTAAAAAGGGCTCGTAGAGGATGAACCTTAAAAAAATACAAAGTTCGACACGGTAGGTTTGTAGTGCCCTTTGGAGTAGTGTCTATGCTGCATGTTGATTCCTTCCTAACCGATTACACCATAAACATGTACATAGGGTCTTTTGTTTGTTGTTGCCATCATTAAGAACGTCAGGATATCTGGCCGTGGTGTATTGAGCTTTATATTGTTGATGTTTATGTTAAAGTTATTCCAAGTATAACATAGTTTCAAATTCTAAAATTATTCACATATATGATCACATAGATTGTGCAGGGAGATTCATTTATCAATATGTAATTGTACGTCGCTCATCATATGCAACCGAGGTGACAATCTATTTACACAAAAGATACTCATGTTCATAATAACAACATTTACATAGATTGTAAGGTATGGAATCAAAAATTGAGTCGTAGATATGTCACCATATAAAAACCCTACCCACAACCTAATTGGACATAGATGACTCTAGACACAAACACCCACCTTGAACTCACTATTTTCCTTGGAAAGGGGACACCTCAATGGGAAACACATCTAGCATATGATGAGAACTGAAAAAGGCTGGGAAACCATGAGATTGAGATCAAAGTCCCTGTAAGTTATAAAACATATCAAAAGTAATACAAACATGCATGTTCTACTATGTATGATGAATTAGGTAGTTCAATGGTAACAAGAAACTTCAAAAATAACTTCATTAAACAGTAAAGGAAGTATATTAGCTACAAAATAAGACCGCACAACTTTATTAACATTTTAATTATTAAGCTAGTGTAGTTGGCATGTACTGTCCACACTACTATTTATTAACTATAAAGTCCTATCACTACAAAAAAAACTCTCTTTTATTCAAGAACAAGCCCTTCACAAATATTCACATTGGCCCTCATTAAAAAGTTTGGTTGTGGGATATCCCTTAACAAATAGTCCCTCAAAAAAAGCTCCCTGAATAATACCTTGTCCCTCACAATTGGCCCTCAAAAATACATTTATGAGGGCCTAGGTATCCCTCAAAAATACATTTGTCTGGGACTTTTTAGCGCTAAAAAATATGTTTATGAGGGCCTATTTGATCCTAAAAAAATACATTTTGTGGTCGTATTTGGCCCGAAAATACATTTGTGTGGGCCTAGTTGTCCCTAAAAATTTCATCTATGATGGCCTTGTTGACCTTCACAAATTTGTTTTCTAGGACACATAAATCCTAATTAATTCAATTTTAAGTGGATGATTGTTGTCATAGAAATATAATTTGTTATTAATTGCAAAAATATTAATTTTGTAGATTTGATATCACAATCTTCAGAAATATCATTATTTAAAAAGAACATATCAATCACTCCAAAATTACTTGTAAAAATTATTTTTACTAGTTGAAAAATGTGACATACATAGGGTAGGATCTTTTCCTTTACCCCTAAATTGGTAGCAAGTTATACAAAAATGGATGAATACAAAGAGTTGGGCCATTTTTTCACAAAAACATCATCTTCAATTCTTTCATGATCAGTTCTTAAAGGCCATAGATGTGCTTCCACGATATCATATCAACAATAGATCATATTTTGAATTTCCTCATTTCCAAACATTATAGATAATGTATTAAAAACATTTATATTTATACTAGAAATAAAAGTAGGCACAATGTTTTGGCCAAAGAAAAGCCAGTACATCGTGTATGAATTGATTCACTACAAACTCCAAGCATTGCTTTTAGAGACAAAAATAAAATAAATGACAACTCAACTCTTCATTGTACCCCTAAGATTTTACTCTTCCAAGAAAAGTCTGAACATACTAAAAAAGAGCTATTAGTGTCTTTAAATACTATGGTTCTCTCTGGTTGCATTTCTCCTTGTTTCAATAGGCCTAACATTAGTACAATCCTGAAACAAAAAATAAACAACATTATCAAGTGTTTTAAAATATATTTATAATGCACACATATATCATATATATTGTCGTGGTGTGATTTTGACATATTGTTAGAAAAATTGTGGTTTGAACCATTTCTATCAAATAATATATTAGATGTATTTAAACATACATGTTGATGGGAGATAAGTGGGGTAGCATTTGTAGGAAAATTAGATCCATCAACAGTAGATGCAGTAGGAAATACATGTCCTTGGGTTCCATTTCAGAAAATCGGAGCCTAATAAAAACAAAATTTTAAGATAGAACATGATATTAACATATATTTCATTCAGTCAGATACACTACATGTACATGCACCCGTGAGTTGAAAGTTCTCCCTATGACACATGGTCTAGGAAAAATATTGTGTTGGGCTCTGTCTATACCACCTCCATTAGCAAATAAACCAGTAGGGACATTACTTTGATATGTTGAGCCCTTCCATAAAAAATATTTTCTTCATTTTGGGTTGATACTTAAGAAAAATACACAATATTAATATAAGGAGCTACTTACATTTGGTTGCCACTTTGTGAGGGAAATACACAACCAATACTTCCATCATTACTAACTAGAGTAGAAAATTCACTAGTATCCAAGCCACTTGGAAATTCTTGAGCAGGAAAAAATTGTATGAGCACCATTTCTGGAATCTCGAGCCAACTATGAAATCTACAACAAACAATAATATTAAAACATCAAATTTCTGAGATGCATTTAGAATGTTATTCTAGCTCAGATAACCTGCGTTTAATGAAATGAACTCAAAATTAGACAACTGATTTTCCATACTCTTGACTTTAGCAGCAATCTGCTTGATTTGGTCCTATGAAGAAACGTTGCATATGACAATGATGAAACGTCTTAGAATATTTATATAGTGAGTATTAGGGGAGAGAGTTTACATCTTTTGTATTTCTTTCATCCAACAACATTTTATGTCTAATCCTAGTAGTTTTTTCCTTACTCCTTTCATCACCATGTCCAAGTCCAACACCTCGAACCCTATTCCTTTTTATAGGGTTTATCACTTGCATATAAGTGTGATGTGACAACTCATCAATTTGTGTGGGATCATATACTTTTTTTTTTTCAAGTTGATGTTCTACAATATTTTTAATTTCATCCTATAATTGGATGCAATATGTCAATTAATACGATAATTTTATACAAATAAATGTATGAAACATAATAAAAAAAACTTAAGGAATAAAGATAATGTAGTGTTTACTATCTTACCACACCTTCTTTAAGAATTCATGATGACTTAGCTCTCCCTCTTCAGTTGACTAATTCACACAAGAAAAAAAATGGTCAATCCAATACTCTAGTCAGAAGGAAACATATGAAATAGTGGAACTACATACCATTTCTTCCTTGTAACAACTCCAAGGATTTGATCATGTGGTCTGATTCATTAGTTTCTTGGATCTATTTACCTTATTTATTTCAACAATTTTCTATGTACACATAAAAGTTAGACAATTATTAAGTTTCAAGATAAATGTAAGATAAATCATATATAATCTACTATTATAACATACCTTTATTTTCTTAGTACTCCATTGTCTCACAATTTTGGAATTGGTCAATATCTATTAGAGGGTTTTTTCCAACTTTTTTTATCATAAGTTCTGGGTCATCCTTATACTTTTTATAATAATCTTTTCTAAACCATGACCTTTGGACTTGTAAACATTTATTAATATGTTCATGTATGTAACACAAAGCATTTGGGTGGTTTCCTAAGTCAAAGTATCTCTGTTACAAATAATAATATCATTAGAAATACATAAAGTTGCTAAGATAGAATATTTTTTAATTCAAATACCTCAATGCATGAGTTTTTATCTTCAAATGGTTGTTGTGATTATTGATGCCACTGCAGATCTAGACACCACTTTTGTGGTTTTCTAGCCAATATGCCACAAACGTGGTTCAACTTTTTACCAATCTCCTCAATTGCATTTCCTGCCCCATTCCACAACACCTTGTGTGGTGGCTCTTCTGGCTTTGGTAGTAGGTTGGCTTCACTTGTTGTCCCTCTACTAAATTTACCATTCTCTTCTTCATCTTCAAATTCATTACTAATTTTGTGACCAACAACATCATTTTCTTCTATAAGAACATTGAATTCAATAATAGTGGGAGGTTGTGGAGAAGAAACTCTAGGTCCACTAGTAGGGGGAGGATGTGGAGGTGGTACTCTATCTACATTAGTCGAGGGAGGTTGTGTGGAAGAAAATCTATGTACACCAAAAATGGGAGATTGTTGAGGTGGAAGATTACATTTCGACCGTGTACTCCTCATTCTATATATGATGTAAAAATACTTGAAGTAAATAATGCAAAATATTAAAAATAACTATATGCTCATATCATAACCAAAATGCTAAAATATTGTAATAAAGATGGGTAATCATTGTATATACAAAGAAATAATAGCAACCCTAAAAAATGTGATATGAACTACAATTTCATCCTTAAAAATTACATGGCAACTTAGACACAAATTAAAAGAAAATAATACATGTAACACATCATTATTCAATATTTATATTAACTAAGGTCCCTTGAATATCACTCCTGGATCAAGACGCATCACTACTCATGTTGGTATCAACAATCTGAACTAAACTACCGCTAAGGCTATTCTCAATCTGAGGAACTTCAAAAAAAATTATGGGTGGAAGTTTTAAAATAGTAAACCAATCACCATCATCAGGGTCCTTTATATAAAAACATTGCATTGCTTGAGTAGAAAGAATGAATGGTTCATCTTGATATCATCTTCATAATAAATTTATTTGTGTGAATCCAAATTTATCAACTCACAAACCACTTGATGTACCTTCATAATACCAAGTACATCTAAACATCTAAATTTTGATTTTTGGTCCATAACACAGCTCAATGACCTCCTCCAATTGTCCATAATATGTGACTGTAGAAGTAATAGGATTTTTATCACTGCTACTTGTATAACTATATGTGTCTATTTAAGAGTACACTCCACTATTTTGAGTGCTAAAAGTACTTAAATGTGTTTTGAGAGGAATCGATACCCATAGATTGAAAAACCTTCATAAATCATTCCCTATGTAGAAGGTCCTTGAGAGATCCATATCAACTCTTCACCAACATTATTTGATAGATTTTTTCTTAATAACAATACCTATATTAAAAAAACAATGAAAGGAAAAACTCTCTCATACTAAAATAATAAAACATTACTCGAAGTAATAATAATAACAAGTTAGAGACCACTCACATGCTCGCTTAGCCACTAAGGAAATTCCCTTGTGTATTTTATTTCTAAAGCTCGTGGATGTTGGGTTCTACCATTTAGAGAAGGACCAAGTATTCACTGTTGAGTAGAAAACAAACTAATAGATAAGCCCCCTAATTCATATAAAAATATATAGGACTGATTACCTCATATAATCGTCAAAGGTGTCTATGTTGAAAAGAACAAAATGATGTGCTTGATCTAAAGTAAGAACATCAAACTTTTTTGATAATCCAACTCTAATTGGAGAGCCATCAATAGTATGTGGAGCATGAATGAACTTTGTTTCAAAATTAGGCAAGTATCTAGCAAAAATTGTCAAGCATTCTTCTGCCAAATAACCTCTAGCAAAAGATACTGCTGGCTTACCTTTATTTCTAACATATTTTTTAAGATTCTTTAAGTATATTTCAATGGGGTACATCCACCGATAATGAACTAAACCAGCAACCCTTGCTTCATAAGCTAAATGAACGGGTAAATGCATCATAATAGTGAAAAATGATGGAGGAAAGTTTCTCTCTAATTGACATAGAGTGATAGTGGTTTCTTGATCCAAATCATTCATATCTTCAACATCAATGGCATCTGAGCATAACTTATTAAAAAATGAACAAAGTCTTGCAATAGGCTTATAAACATCCAAGCTTACACAATTCTACAAGGTAACTAGTAATAATTGTTGCATGAAAATATGACAATCATGGTTTTTCAATGCTAACAATTTTCTCTCCTTTTTGTTAACACATCTAGAGATATTGGATGACTGACCATCTAGAACTTTTTGTGTTTCTAATATAAACAAGAAATTATCTTTCTCCTTATTTCTCATTGTGTACAACGCTGGAGGAAAATAATATTGATTCCCTACATCTATAGGCCATAAATCACTCCGAAAACCCCATTTTTGTAAATCTTGACAAGATTGCAAATTGTCTTTACTTTTCTTTGAATCAACCAGTAAAGTGCTCAAGATGTTCTCACATACTTTCTTCTGAATATGCATTACATCAAGATTGTGCCTAAAAAATAATTCTTTCCAATAGGAAAGGCAAAAAAAATATATGCTAATTTTGTTCCAACCTGGTGGCAATGCATGAACTCCATCTCTGTACATCTTACTCTTCTTACTTTTCTCAAATGTGATGTTATGGTAACCTTGAAATTTTTGATGAATATCACTACTAGACCAATGCTTAGGAGGTTGTCGTAGTTCTTTCTCTCCATTAAAAATTTTCATGTCGCACTTAAAAGGGTGGTTGTTATTAAGGAAATGCCTATGAAACCCATATCATTGTTTTTTCCCAAAATATAAGCATTTTGATGAAGTGGCAACATTGCAACAAGGACATCCTAAATCTTTCTTCCCTTTAGTACTCCATCCCGATAGATAGTCATAAGCTAGAAAATCATTTATAGTCCATAAGATCATTGTCTGCATAGTGAAATTTTTCTCGTTATATGCATCATATACTTTGACTCCATGTTCCCATAATAACAACAACTCCTCAATTAATGGCTCTAAATAGACTCAATATCATTTCCAACCATACGAGGGTCTGGAATCAATAGAGGAATCATGATATAAGGCTCTTTTAAAATAAGTCAAGGTGAAAGGTTTAGGGGTGTAAGTAATATAGGTCAAATACTATGTGAAGCACTCATCAGACCAAATGGATTAAATCCATCAGTTGCCAAAGCTAGTCTAACATTGCGTGGTTCAGAGGAAAAATCTAGATATTTACCATCCATATGCACCCATTCTTCTATATCATAAGGATCATGAACACGACCATCTTTGCCTTTTTCTCTAAATGGACATAGCATATCTTTAGCAACCGAAGGACACATGTATAGTCTTTCTAAATGAGGGATTAAGGGAAAGTGGTACATAACCTTGGCAGCTACCCTCTTACCTTTATTTTTATACAATTTTTTATTCCATCGTAGAGTCTCACAAATATCACATTTGTATTTTTGTTTTGAATTTTTTCAAAAGACCATGCAATCACTTCTATAAATATCAATTTTTACATGATTTAGTCCAAGTTCTTTCACCACTACGTTCGCTTCATAGTAACTAATAGGAAATAAACAATCTTCTTCAGGGAAGGCTGATATGATTAATGTTAAAAGTTTTGTGAAATAACTATTTGACCACCCTGACTCCTCCTTCAAGTACAATAATGGCACCAAAAAGGATAATTTAGAATGACTTATACAACCTTCATAGAGTGCTCGGTCAACCTCACTAAGAAGCTTGTAAAATCGTTGTGTATTAAGATTTACAGGCTCTTCATCCATTTTGAAATCGGTATTATGTGTTGTGTCTCCCATTCCAAATAATTTCCTAACATCTGATGCATATTTTGAATTCTAGCTATAGTTAATCCTGATGTTGAAGTAGTTGTAGTTCATCCAATCATCTCCCCATGATATGTCCAGACAATATAGTTATGAACAAATCCTTTTTCTAAAAGATGTGAGAATACATGTTCCTTAGATTCAATGTATCTATTTGAACAATTTATGCAAGGAGAAACTAATTTCCCCTCTCTAGAAGGTTTCTGGTGGGTAAGTGCAAATTTAATAATTTTTTGTAAGCGTGATTGGAATACATCACTTTGCACTCTATTCCCAATATACATCCAACTTTGATCTGTTAAGAAATCCATCTAGCTAAAGAAAAAGTACAAGATTATTAGTAATTAACATCACAAATATGAAGTTCAATGTTTACATGAGAAAATATACAAAAATTCACCAATGACCCAAAAATATTATTAAAAAACATATTTTCTCATCCCCATGACAACATCATCAATCCACATAGTGTTAACCACCCAAATACAATAACAAATTTTAATCACTTATGTTTCCCTCAACCCACATTATTTCTATGATACTCTATTGATTCAATGCAGAACTAGAGATGGGATAATATTTATTAAAACTGCTAGTATAAATTATTTAACAAATATAAAAGAAATATGACATGATAAAAATAGATAGGAAATTGTTTTCATTTAATTTTGGCTAGTCTTGTTTTTCATGCACAACCATTCAACTCAAAATTGACATGAAAATAATTTAGTGTCTTTAAAAAATTACAAAGAGGATGGGGATGAGGAAAAAGAAACTATAACTACTCCAGTCCTGGTTACCCTGATTGATGCTTGACTAGAAAGTGAACTGCATGCAAGCAAAAAAAATGAATTTTCTTTTCTTAGTTACCTTGTGATGGAAATAAATGTATTCGTCGTTCATTTCATTCATTGTCTGTAGTTTTTTTATAAATTCTAGGAAATGAGAAACATACATAATTAGTCGTTTGATTACATGAATAAATTGTAACAACTAAATTCAGGGTCATTACTATATTTTTTTGACCTTGAAAACAACCTTGATCGCACTGGAAGGGAAGAACAATTACGGGTAAATATATTGATACCACTACTGGGGAAATTACACTACTGGGGAAATTAGGATTTTATAATGTCTAAGACATTTATGGATGTCAAAAGTAATAACAATGATCTTTGGTCTTTCTTATTCCCTAAGTTATTAGTCGGTAAGAATAACAAGAGTCTATTTTTTATTAAACACATGCCAACATAAGATGGCCTATTGATCATTTCATCATTCAAAATAGTTAAACCTATCAACATATTGGCCAAACCAAAAATCTACACCTCCGACACCACTTATAAATATATATATAATCAATAAAAGGCACTCTTTTGTCACATGTCTTGTATTTCACGAGACATTTTAAAAGTCAGAAAATACTCCAGAGTGTCCCTTTAAATCAGAGAACATCAGAAAATTGTATGTAAATCCATCTAGGACAATTAGATCGCTAGATACGGGGCATGTATACATAACCAGTGACGCCGGATTTGCTTAATCGGCGATGGGTTTGCATAGAACAAGAAAATAAAAGTAATCCAGTTTCTAATGTAATTCAGTTTCTAATGTAGCGTGAGACTTTAGAAATAAACAACAGAAATTCATGAGCAATTTCTGTACGCGAGTATTGTTTCTACCAAGGGCGCTACTTTTAAGCAAGAATATCATGAAAAAATGATTAAGATTACGAGATTTTGGTCGTTTGTAACAGATTTGATCATGATATTGAGAAGTGATTAGCCATGACAAGAAAGAAGAACCACCAACCGTAAGAGTAGTAATTGCCGCAAACGAGAAGACTAGCACGTAGGAAATCGATCACGGTACGGGCTTGACGAACAGTTGGTACCAAGGAGACGACGACTTGATAACTATTGCCAACATGCGGCCGGACAAGACTACGTCACAGGGAGAGCTCTCTAGGGAAGGACTGAATATATAAGAATAAACCAAGGGGTCGACTTCTGCAAACTGATATACATATTACGAAGAAAGAAACTAATGTACCATTACCTCTTTTCCTATTTACCAACCGCACGATTGAGGTTATCGCGCGGGAGTACGAGAAAATACCTTCAATATTGGAGAGAAACAAAAAAGAGAGAGAATTAATTGATATTTGTGAAGGTTTTTGGTAATGTCATTTATTTGTGAAGACCTAAATGCCCTAAAGAATATGTTCATCGTTTATTTTTTTGGTTGAAGGAAAATCCTTTTGTTACGAAGGCTTGTCCTTCATAAATAACAAATGTTTGTGAAGATTGTATATCCTTTACAATTATCCTTCCTAAAGCCTTTATTTTCTGTAGTGTATGTGACCCCACTTCTTGTATGTGTAGAACTATAAAACTATGCAAAAAAGTTAATGTGACCCTATCCATTCATTTCTCTAATCATTCTTTATTTTTCCTAATTACATGATTTATGTGAACTATATGATTTTATTTTGGAGTTAATTTAAATATTATGAATTATTATGTCTAATAATTCACATATCTATTTTATATGGGGAGAATAAGCTATGTTAAGCATTGGGTTTATGAAATTGCATAAGTTTCATATATATATAATTGTATCTTATATGTTGCATCGATCCATTGGGTTGATTGACAAAAGGGATCAATCACTTTGTGTGTTTCCCCTAGACAAACTGAGCAACATGAATTGGGATTGGGTGCTTCAATCCCATTCGGAGGTTGATTCTAACCCATGTTCTTTGACCCCATCTAAGGTTGAAACATTCCAGGGTCATGTAGAAGCAGTCGTTAGGTGATTGTGACACGTTCTAGGTCAAAGTGTGGATTGTTTCTGTCAATGTAGACAAATATAGGTCACTTCAATGGTTAAATTGGATGGTTTTGGGGGCTTTTTGACTACGTTTTTTGTTTTACCATGGGCTAGAGGAGGTCAAACTGGGATTATTTTTGTCAACATGAGTTGTATAATCATTTTTTTGTAATGTTTGTTGAACCCAACCATATATATCAGTCTCATTTGACCCCTAGAACTATGTTAGATGCTTTAGATCTAGAGAGGATGACTTGGATTTAGGGATGTTGGTTTTTAAGAAGAAACCCTTGAATGTTTGTGATTTAGCACATTTTTCTAAGATCCAAGCTATATGTCCCCTTTTAATCTTATACAACCCTATCCATGTAATTTTCTTCCCTTATTCATATATTTATTGTTATCTTTTCTCCTCTTTACTCTCTTGGATGGAGTTCTCCATGTTTGATGATGAAAATATCTCTTCTCTACCCAAAACCATTTCTTTTCTCCTTCTTTAGCCTAATTGGTTCTAGTGAAAGCAATGTTGGATGTTGGGGATTTATCGATGGAGCTTTAGATCTAGGGTTTCATGTTTCTTCTTGCTAGAAGCTTGTTTTCCTAGTGAGTAGTTTATTTCCTATTCAATGCTTACTCATGCTAAGTATTAAACCAACTACAAGTAAAGATTTGAAAATGTCTACTACAATAATCCCTATGTTTTGTACTGAAATCAATGGATTCCTTGGGAAATACAAAATCTTGATGTTCATTATGCATAACTCGTACTTGCAACCATATTATTAAAGTAGTAAATCTCACTCAAAAAGATGTTTGGTAAATTTTCCATTATACATGTCAATATGTAGCCAAATGGTATCTTTATGTAGCTCTTCTCATGAAAACCAAGTGATTAATGACTAAATTAGAATTTATCCTTCTCACTTATTCTTGAGAGAATCAAAATTATTATGAAGACATTAAATGCAATTACTTTGTCTCTGGTTAAAAAGACATGAAACTAGATGACTATGCATGATTATCTATTTGCAATGGATCTAGGGCTTTATTTGAAACATGAATTGTTTAATTTCATATTAAGGAAGAATATGAAATAGATATAATTGAATTATTTATGAAATATGTGATTTTTTTAAAAGTGGTTAATTCTAAATGAAAATAAGTCAAAATTAGGATCGATCATTTCTTTTATTGGGAGAAATATGCTCCTACTTTTCTCCTTAATTTTTATAACTCTTAAGTGAGATAGATTAGGGTTAATGATTAAATAAATTTCAAAAGATTGACATTTATTAAAAATGAACTATGAGAGGATGCCATGTGGTCAATTCCATGAGGTTCATGCCTTCTGAATGATTATTTGAGGTGAATTCCATGAGTCAAATATCCTAACCTAGTCCACTTTGACCCACCTAATACTATATGAATGTCTTGCTCTAATCCCACTCCAAGCCCATCAACTGTTTACTACTACATCAATTGATTGAATTGATGGATGAAACCTATAAGTGTTTTATTTGCAAAAAAAAATCTTCTAAGGAAGCTACCTTAGAAGTGGTTTAAAACATAATAAAATAATAAAGCCCAGAGTCACCAATGGGTTTTATTCATAAAATAAAGAAAAATGGAGTAATGCATTTATATCAGTGGGAAAACACAAGAAACCTAAAGGAATCCACCCGAGGGACAAAAAGGAGAAGTTGTAAAGTGTGGCCAGACACCAAATTCAACAATCATGTTACCATTGGGGAAGGTGATAGAACTCCCACATGATTTGATATTTTTGTATTTAAACCTTTTGTATGATCTCAAGTTAAAGAGCTTTCAGGATTAACTAAAGAAAAAAAAAGAAATGTTTTTGAAGATGACAAGTTAAAGAGAGTAACATGTCTTTACTATCATTTCACTTAATATTCTAATTGTTTTAGGTCTGAGGTCCTAAGCACATCAGGTTATCCCATTATAGGGATCCATTCTAGACAATTATAATCAATAACTAGGAAAAGAGGGGACAATAGAACAAAAAGATTTGATAAAAGGAAGATTGGATTCTATTGAAGTAACCAAATCAAGAATGGTATTTCAATTACATCATTGCATGGGAATTATAAGGAGCTTAAGTAGGTAGTTATAAGTACATATGAATAGTTCTATGTAGATCAAATTAGTTATAATCAGATACCAAACCAGTTATAACCAATTGGAATTTACCATTATGCAAATTAAAAGAGCAAATTAATGATCGTGCTAGAGGAAGGATCCTCTAGTCACTTGAATGACTACGAAATAAAGGAGGGAGGTTGTTCACTATATGGCTGCACGAGAGCCAAAAGGGGCCCAAAGCACAAGTCTATAATAGGTAGTCATATATAGAATTATGGTTCAGGGAAACCTAGTTGAATATTTGGGGAATGGCACTGGATCACTTCCATCTTTGGGGTTAACATGTGGCACATCACATGGTTCTGGCACGTGACAGTTGGCCCCTACGAAATTAAAAGGAACTTTTTTACTTAACATTCCAAAAATTTTTGGATTCTTATGGATATATTTAGATGAAATCTGTTGGGACTTTCATATTGTGTCCTATGTTTAACAAAAATCGACAAAAAATGAAGGATATAATAATTCTTGATGAATATTCTTCAATATAATCCAAAAAGATGTGGATTTTTATGAAGATAATGACACTTGAATGTCCAAATATTGAAATTGAATATTTCATTTAGGATGATTTAATAAGACAATTTATGAAAAATGCTTGTAAAAGTTCAAAAGGACTGATTGCCCTTGAATCTAGAGAAAAAACCTTTGTATAAAAACCCCGGACAGTGGAAAATGGATGGATTAAATTGGTGAAAAAATGAGGAATACATGTGGGATGAATGGAACGAACTCTATTATTATCCAAAGAACTCATCATATATCGACTAATGGATGAATGAACAAACTAAGGTATAATTTTTTTATCCTTCTCAAGATAGCATTCAAGATATGAATGAGAATTTTTTGAACCCCAACTTTGGTCATGAAAACTGAAAAGGTGAAATGTGTGAAGTATGTTCAAGTAAACCTCATTGAGGGGGAAGTGTAAGCAATGTCCTTTCCTTGTTAAGTAACAATTCACAAAAGGATAATATAGCGAGTCGGGTGCTTAAGGGAGCCTAAGGTAAGGCTCTAGACTATATCCAAGTGATCTTACATCCCTCAGCACTAGTGCATTTGTGACCTCTAATGTCACTTTATCTGACGTCGTTTCCAATGAAAAAATGACACTGTAGACAAAAAAAATGTTGGTTCATCACAATAAACATCACCAATGATCAAGTCATGTTGATCTAGAAAAGACACGTGTACTACTTTTTCTATAACACCGATTACATTTTTACAAAAGTGACATCTAAAATAATCCACAAAATTTAATTTTTCAATGAAAAAAAATTCTACAAAAAATTTAAGATGAGCGTCGATTTTCCAGGAGAATCAACGACAAACACCTTCACACAAAATAAATTTTACCTCCTAAATACTTCTGATGTCGATTGTCTAACCGACATTGTTTCTTAGAAAAATCATGAAATTTTGTACAATTTGAGTTGATTTTTCATCAACAAATCAATGTTAGAGGATTCACGCCATGTCCCCACAAAAAGAGTGTTTTCCCCAAATTACTCTCTAGTGTCGGTTTACCCATAAAAAACCTATGACTTAGGCCTTACTCAGGTCAGGTTTTTTTTTACTTCGATAATGGCCTCTGCCATCATTGATTTACAACATAGAAATGTCTAAGTTTCTAGGTTATATGTTGGTTTTTGGTATACAACCCACGACTCAGGCCTTACTTAGGCTGGGTTTTTTCGTTTGGATAATGGCCTCTGGCATCGGATTTTTTTACAAAAAATCAACGTCTATGTCACTAGGTCAAGTGTCGGTTTTTGGTATCCAACCAATGACTTAGACCGACTTTTTTTATGTGGATAATGGCCTCTTACATCCGTGTTTTACAATGATTGATGTCTAACTCACTAGGTTTGGCTATCAGTTTTTGGTAACCAACTGACGTCTATGCACTTCAGTGTTGGTTTATGTGAACAACCAGTGACTATGCGAAACTTAGTAGTACCCGCACAAAATAGACTCCTCCCAATCTCTGTTTCATTGTCTGATCGACTGATTTTTGCCTAGATCTAGAGATTAAAACCTCTGTCATCACTGCTCATTCTCTGTTGCCACCACTGCTAGATGCTTAGGCTGCTGTCGTCACTACCACTAGGAAATCCATCTCCTGCTGCTCTTTCTCATGCTCCTACTCCCACGGCCTGCTCCTGCTCCCACCACCGCTAGCTATTGCATTCGATGCTCCTTGCCTAGCCTCCACTACTTTGTTGCTCGTTACTATCGTCATCTTCTAGAGCCAGCCATAACAAGGAATGTCACCACAACCAGGGCCACTTTTGGTGCTCGTGCTAACCACCACCATTTCCTTCATCGCCGCTATGCTACCAGTTGCAATCGATGGATCTCAGGGCTTCTTTTGTATGCTACTTCTCTCTACCACTGGATGTAAGGAACAAATTTATAGTTATGGACGTGCCCTAACAACCTTAAAATGTTAGTTATAAATTTTTTAACAATGAATTTCTAGTTGTAAAATATTAAGTTACAACATGTAGCATGGATAAACCTTGTATATATGAATGTGCTCTGACAACCTTAATTTGGAGCCCAAAAAATTATTTAATAAAATTAATGTTAGTTTTCACTTTGAAACTTAATTATGTTGTGATAATGCTAAATGTTGATATTTCTAGATAATAATATTTAGATAATGGTTAAACACTAGTGAAGTAATCTATATACAATACACAGTACATGAACCTTGTTCCACAAACCCTCATAATATAGAGTCATATATTTGCTCCTATAGTGGGGAGAGTTGAAGTGATTTATGTCCTCATTTTTTTTTGCACCTATGAAATAAATGATGACACTAAGATCATAGGTATATTAATTACAACATTTTTTGTTTGCCTAGAAATTTGTCCTAGATCTACTCATTAGGTGTAACTCTTAGATACTTCCCTATTTGCGAATGTTCTTCAATACTTAATGTCACTTAGGATGCAAGAGCATAATGTATATTTGGTTTTCAAGATGTTTTGTTACCACTTCCCCGTTTGTTCTCTAGGTACATATGTAGGTGGTTGTTTATCCATCTACATTGGCATATTTGGAGAACAGCGGGAAAATATTGTCGAAATTTTCTTGAAAACCGAATATACATTATACGTGTACTAGTTAGATTAGGTGTTATGATATAGGTGGTACACACATTCCATATTGAATCCTAAACCCTAATTTCTAAACCATAAACACTAAATATTAATTTGTTAATGCTAAACCTGAAATGATGAACCCTCATTTGTAAACCCTTATCCCTAAACCCTAATCATGTAAACCCTAAACCCTAATACTTATTTTCTATTTGATCACAGAATGGATAGATCATGGATGTTCATTCCAAATTGCTTCACCCTGAATTTATTACTGATCTTCATCAGTTTGTAAGATTTGCAGAGGAACATAGGAAACACCTTGGATATATGTGTTGTTTTCCATGAAGGAATTGTAGTAACAGCTTGAAAGTCAACACTTTTGATGAAATTAAAAGTCATGTCATGCGTAACAAGATTATACAAGGATATACAAAATGTTACTAGCATGGAGAGATTCCTACTATGAGATCAGTAGATGTCGATAACAGTACTTATGTTGTAAAAGAAATTTCTAACAATGATGTAGATGTGAATGTCTCGATTCTAGTAGACATGGTTGATGTGATGCTAGATAGTTGTGGGGTATAGTACACTATATCACCATCCTTATTTAGAACATTATGAATGACGATGAGAGTCCATTATACTTAGGTTGTACTAAGTTTACGAACCTGAGTGATGTGTTGAGATTGTATACTCTGAAAGCTAACAATCGATGGAGCAACAAAGGCTTTAGGTCATTGTTGTCTTTTTTGAAAGAAATTGTACCTGAAGACAACAAGCTTCCAACAAAATGTTGTGCCCAACGAGAATGAAGGCTAAGAAGATACATGCATGCTCGAATGATTGTGTTTTATTTCAAAATGACTATGTAGATTTGAAAGATTATCAATAATGTGGGTGCCAAGGTATAAAACTATGAGTTCGGGGAAGTCCAAAATTCACTCTCCTTCCAAGGTGATGTGTTATCTACCTATAATACCATAATTTAAATGTTTGTTTGCCAATACCATGGATGTAAAGAATTTAAGGTGGCATGCAGAGGCAAAAAATAATAATGATAGGATCTTATGACATGCTTCTAATTCCCCACAATAGAAGAAGATTGATATATTGTACTCGAAATTTGGTGGAGAAGTCAACAATCTAAGACGTGGGCTTTATACTGATGGGATGAATCCATACAGTGTATTGAGCAGCCAAGACAGCACTTTGCATGTTATGATTGTTATGTATAATCTTCCTTCCTATTTATGTATGAAAAATAAGAACATCATGTTGTCATTGTTGATACTCGGCCCTAAACAACTTATCCATAATATCGATGTTTATCTTGAACCACCGATTTTTGACTTAAAGAGACTCTAGGGAGAAGGTTTGATGGCCTATGATGCTTCGCATAGAGAGACATTCCATTTTCATGCTATGTTGTTTTGCACTATTAATGACTTTCCATCTTATGGGAATTTGTCTAGATAAAATGTAAAAGGATCCAAAGCATGTCATATATGTGAAGAGAACACTGATTCAATATGACTAAAACATGACATTAAGACCTTATATCTTGGTCATTGAATGTTTCTTCCAAAAGTTCATCCTTATCAATAGTTATGCAAAGTGTTTAATGGATCAAATGAGAAATGAAGTGCTCCTAAACGTATATCATAGGAGTTTCTTATGAAAGAGTAAAAGACTTTATCAATGCATTCACTAAGAGATCACAATTTACCAATCCCACACAGAGTGAAAAATCTTTATACAAGAAGAGGTCAATCTTTTAGGATCTTCCTTGTTTGAGTTCTTTGTAAATTAGGCATTGTATCGATGTCATGCATATTTATAAAAATGTCTGTGATAATGTCATTAGCACTATACCATTTAAGACTAAAGATGACATCAAATCTAGAATGGACCTACGTGAAATGGGCATAAGGAAAGAACTAACAAAAGATGTTAGTAGTGATCAAAAAACATATTTACCTCCCACTTGTTAGACATTGCTTAGAAAGGAGTAGAAAACTTTTTGTGAGTGCTTTCTTAATGTTAAGGTACCACATAGATACTCTTCCAATATTCATAGGTTTATCAATGAAGGATATAAAGCTGATAAGTCTTTATTTGTGCCACTTTTTTGGAATGAGATATATCCACCAACGTGCCTGACCTTTAAGGTTCTAATTTGAAATTAGGTCCAATAGAGATACAAAGTGACTCAACCTTCAAAGAGAGGGAATCCTTTAACAATACAACAAATATTGCTAAAGCATGTAAGGTTTGAAATCACTAGGCTTTGTTTCTACTTCAATACTCCATTCAACAGAGTTGTTGATCCTAAGAATCTCAATAAGTTTCAAAGAGAAGTGGTTGTTACCATTTTCCATCTTGAGATGTATTTTCCTCCTTCATTCTTTGATATCACAGTACCTCTTCTTGTCCATTTGACTAGGGAATTGAAAAAATTGGGACCAATTTTATTGCATAGGATGTAACCTTTTGAACGGTACATCACTGCTTTTAAAGGTGATGTACAAACCATTAGCGGCCTAAAGGGAGTATTATTGAGGGTTAAGTGGACATGGAGGTTATGGACTTTTGCAATGACTTTCTAAGTTGTAATGAAGCTCCTATAATTTACAATAATATTGAGGACTATTTTGAAAAAGGGACTTTAGGAACACGAGTGAAGTAATCCGTCGTGAGCTGTGGGAACAAGAACACTTGTATATTTCACACAACATCGAGGAAGGGAGTATTTATATCACTAAGCATACCAATTTCATCAAGACAAAATATCATCGAACCAATTCAATGTGGCTTCCTAGAGAGCATAACAATACATTTATTAGGTGGTTTGAAGATAAAGTCTTACGTCAACTATCTCAAACACCAAACAACATTGTTGAAAATATCAAATGCCTCCCCTATAAACCAAAAATGAATGATATGTCTTATGAAGGGTTTGACATAAATGGATTTTCATATTACACAAAGCGTCAAGATGATATGAGTGTCATATAAAATAGTGGGATCACCCTTGAAGTGTCTTCATTGTATTTTACTAGTACGAAGGATAAGAGTCCACATAAAGCTAAAATGTCATATTATTGTTTCATTGAAGACATATGGGAGTTTGACTACATGGATTTTAGAATTCTGGTCTTTGGGTGTAATTGTGTTGATAACTTCAAAGGAGATGTAGTGGTTCACAGAGAAGAACGTATTTTATATCGATGATCTTACAACAAAAAATTGGTTGGTTGTTCTTCATGGTAAAAGGTAGTTCATTACAGGTCATATAGATGAAGAAGAGTACTATGACAAGTATGATGACTCCAGTCCATTCTCAGTTGGCTCACCAACACCAAATATCGAAGCTGACACTTACTTATATAGGTGTGGAGATCACACCGAGGGAATGTTATACAAGATCCCAATATTAGAGGCATGCTTTTATTCTTTTAAATGTTAGATGTGCATTATACATTCTTTATCCCTTATATTTAATTGTTTGGCTATTTTTTGATATGACATTTTTTCAGAAGGTGTTATACCATGAGTATAATGACTATGAAGATGATTACCGTGAGGATGAGCACCATGACGATGCATGCCATGAGAATGACACTGGTGTAAGTTGTATTGTTTTATGACATAAATGTGCATTTTACAATGTCTATATTGTTGTATTGTTGTATTGTTTTATCACATCTATGAGTTGTGTATTTTCATGACTTATATGTGGTTTTTGCAATTTTAGAATGAGGATGTGCACCTTGAGGATCTTGTTGACATTTATGAGCAGCACTGTCAACTTGCAAAAATAAGAGGCATCACCATGATGAACATGTTAGGAGAGCAAAGGGGTAACTAGTGAAGCTAGTCATTGAGTTTGATGGTGTAGGAAATCATGTTGGGAAGAACCAGAGTTCTTTTGTGTCATATCTAGGGGTTCTTACTCATAGAAAATCAGATGTCACAAAATCTTGGCACAAAATTGATCAAGTCAAGAAAGATTTAATATGAAAGGAGGTATGTGCGAGATATTATCATTTACAATTCTATTTTTAAAGCTATTTACAATTCTATTTTTAAGAATATTCCAGTAAGTATATGAACTTCTATATAGCATATTTTACCTAGATGAAAAAATCCATCATAAAAAGGTGTTGCAATATTGTGGGTGGGCACTAAGGAATTATAGGATAAATATGACAAGAGAATACATATGGAATGTTGAGAAGAAGAAGAAGAAGTCATCCACTGAGAAATCGTACTATCTTGACCCAAATGTGTGAGGGACGTTTGTTTCTAAGAAACAAACCGATGAATTCAATGTATTAAGCCTCACTCCTCATTTTGAATGCATTCTTATGAATTTGTTGTATTACATATTTAACATATGTTTTGAACTAACCAGGGTATAAGTGATACTCAAAGAGAAAGGCATGTAATGAATGTGCACAACGACACAATGGGTCCAGGTAGTTATGCAAAGCTTTACTAATAGATACGACATGCATCTTGTTCTCAACATCCTATCTCCTAGGACTGTTGATTCCTCTACTACTCATATACCTCTATGTGGTCAGGATCTGTGGATTGCTGGGAGGAAAATCAAATATGGAGATATACCCAACCCCGTAACTATGAGGAGGATGCAAAAATGGTAAAATTCAACTCTTAGAGCAATTACTATTGATGATTGTTGCATTTTACCTTAACCTTGATTGTTATGTTTTACTTACCAATTAATATTAATGATGATTAGAAGGAGATCCACGAGCAAAGGAAACAAGTTGGGTTCATCCCTGAGGGCACAAGGGATGAATTGATAGTTTCTCTAGGTAACTGAGAGCATCCTGGGTGTGTTAGGACTACTGGCTCTGGTGTCAATATAAGAGCCTTCTTTGGGCCATCAGAGCATAAGCACAAATCTATCCAGAAAGGAGGATTCTTAGAAGAGAAGGTACAAGATATGATTCTAAAGGGAATACAAGAAGTAATAAGATAGTATCATGCTTCTCTTTCAGCTCCTTATACAATTCCTATGGTGCCCCACTCTTCATATGATGTGTTCCCCCATACGACTAAGGTAGTTGGGAGTAATCTTTTGGACCCGCCACCTAGCACATCCACTGTAAGTTTTTTTATGATATAGTAGTCTTTAAAAATAATTTGCATAATATGTTTGAGTTTAGCTATATATATATAATGTATATGTATATTTATATATATATAACACTATACAAATTTGTAGGGGTTGAGGCCATGTCATCTTTTATTAGAAGGATTTTTTGTTTCACTGGGTGTGGCTTATCCTCACCTTGCAGTGACATGATTCATGGTTCTCCTTTGCCTTCCAATGCAGTTCGCGTGACTCCAAGGGTTGTGTACGATGTTTGGAAGTAGACTACACTGACGTTTGACCACCCCGAGCATGAGAAGATAGGTGATGCAGAAGGCATCATGGTTACATGGCCCAAAGTGGGAGTTATCTATACTGATGTATGAAAAATTTACATTTCATTTTTATTTGTATATACATGATAATTGATATGAGAATATATACATGTAGTACATAGAGCCTAAGAAACCCCCTATATCTTGTCCTCCACCACCTCCTCAAGATATCTGATTACCTAGTTGGCTTGTAAAGGACCTATTTGACTCGCTAGGTCCTATTGCAGGGGGTTGCTGATGGATCTAAGATGACAGGCTCTAGGGATGAATAGAGATAAATGCACGTAAACAAAATTCATTAGACCTTCAAGATATTTCTAAGATAATATGGCTGGTATGAACTTTGAGAGCAAGTAATGTTGGTTAATTTGGACATTATTATAATCCCTTTGTTTTGATGATGACAAACATTTCATTCTTATGGATCTAACGTGCTACTTGCGTGATGCAGGAACTAGGTGGATGACACAACTTTGGAAGATCTAAATGTGCACAATGTGTTAATTTCATGATTGTAATCAAATGTAAAATCGTGTACAAGATATATAATGTACAAGTACTTAGACATCATGTAAATAAAGCGTTAGATCTTCCCTAAAAAATCACAACACTTAGATAGATCATCCCCTACAATAGTGTCATAAATGCACACTCATACACACACTCAGTACTTAGTTTAAAACATTGAACCAGGGTCAATATCGGTCAACAAACTTCTCGACCGAGACATTCTCGGTCGACAAACTCTTTGACCGAGAATGACCCAGGTAGCCGTTAGACACATCAGACAAAGTAGTTAGGAGTTGGATCAGAACGTTATATATACTTGACTCCAGACAGTCCCTCGATCGACAAAACTTCGACTGACTGGGATCTCGGTCGACAATTCCTCGACCGAGAATGTCTCTGTCTGCACTTTTCAGGATTAATTAACTAGTCGTTGTTAGTGCAACTAATGGATACCTAACGGCTAGTTGAGAACTTAGAACCCCCTAGAAAGTGTATAGAACGTCCTTAAGCATCCATAGGCCATTCCTATAAATAGGACAAGCCATAGGACACCCAAAGTACACTTGTGCTACACTTGAGCATCCATACTTGCAATTGACAATTCATTCCTGTGAGCAATTGAGAAATTCCTACATTGGCTATACATTTCCATTGCTCTAAATTCGTGTCCTATAGGCTAGCATCTCCTATCCACAACACCTACACTTCCATATACATTGGTTAGGAGATCAAAACGCTTGATATAGGAAATCAAGCCTTGTGCTACAAGTGGTATTGTAATTTCTATTTTCCTTCTTGTTCCTTTATATCTTTTGTAGTGTCCTTGCTACTCCTAGGGTTGGAGGCTGCAGATTGGAGAGGGTTTGACTTCTCAGGTGGAGAAGGGTCTTCTCGGTGGAGAAGGTGGAATTTGGACTACTTCAAGAAGGTTGTCTCAACGGGAAGCTACTTCAAAAGGAAGGCTACTTCAAGGGGAGCTTGAGGTTACTTCAAGGAAGGCTGCTTCGAGGTTGGTAAGACTACTTCTAGGTGAAGGTTGTTTGAAGGGTTTGGTGAAAGTATTGTAATTTTATGTAACATCCTTGCGAGGTAATAAAATTTAATACTTTCAAAATCCCGGTTGGGTAAGCAACCGAGTAGTGGATTGACTGCCTTAGTATTTGCTAAGATTGGAACCACTCTAAATCCTTGTCCCCTTGTCCAATATTTTTGTGGTTGCTTGCTTTGGTTAAATTATATTAAAATAATCATAAAACCCTATTCACCCCCCTCTAGTGGTTTTTCAAGTAAAACATACATAGAAAGGGAGAGAAAGAGATTGAACAAGCACCAAATAACACAAGTATTTATAGCTGTTCCAACCTCCAAACTAGGAGATGTACATCCAATCCCTAGAGAGGTCAACCTCTAGGATTTTTCAATATGTTTCACTCATTATATTCCATTATAACAGCTACAACATAAGACCTTCCTTTTGTGGGACACAAATACCCAACCTTCCTTTTGAGGATAAGGGAGACAATAACCTAGCTAAGGACTTACCTATACAAGACCAAGAGTCTTCAACCTCACCAAGGACTTTCCCACTTTTGCAGTGAGTCTTCTACCTTCACTAAGTACTTAACCTCTATTGAAACAAGTCTTTTGCCTTAAAGGAATGACTGACTGTTGTCATATCTTTTGCCTTTGACTTCATCTTCACCAAGGAGAAGGTTTCACTAAGGGGCTCCTTTCCTTATTCTTATTCACCTCTCCCTGCCAAGAGAGAGAACCTTAATATACATGGTAGAAAGATAGATTGGGATGTATATGAAGTGAGAGCCTCACAAGATATACATGTAGGACTAGTTCTATTACAAATCTTCCTCTCTCTCTAAAGGATGCATCAAGTGATTAAGCTGAAGAGTGGAAGGAGGCTCTCAACTATAATATAGGGACCTTCATAGTTCTTGGCAAGGCATGGGATGAAGTCCAAGGGGTCCAATTTATAGTTGGGGATACCTACTAGCTAGTAGAAACACTTAAGGACAAATTCTAGTCCTTTAGGGTGTTGCAACATATCTATTTTTGATGTTTGCAACACTCCAATAAATAGAAACACTTTTTCTGCACACACTGAATAATGTAGTGGTCGAGTTTACTTTTAGGAAACTCAACTAATAGCAGTATGCAACTAATCAAATTTGAAGTGTCAGTTGAGTTTATCATGGATGAAACTCAGCCAATGGTTTAAATTTTAGTTTGTCTATGAAGGGTGTCGGTGAAGTTTGTCCTGGGAAAAACTCAGTCGAACCTAGTAGTTACCAAAATCCATCAAGGGTGGTAGTAAAGTTTATCATAGATGAAACTTGGCCAACAATGCTCCCTATAAAGAAATTTGGAAATTAACATTTGAGTGCTTAAATATTTGTTTTAAGTACTCTTGATTTTTTCTAAGATTAATTACAAGTCATATAATCATTAAAAGTTATTTACACATGATTCTAATAGAGATATATCATATTTCAGAAAAGTGCACTTGCATTGATTTTGACTAGTCTTTTCTCCAAGTTATGATGCGTAAGTTAGGGCATTTGGAGTGTGTCTATACCTAATCTGAAATCACTCAAGTAGAAGCATTATATGCAAATAAATGGAATGGTTAATCATCATCAAAACCAGGGTTTAGTCAATTGAAACAAGGGTTTAAATTTAGATGTTGAGTCAACATTCTCCCCCTTTTTTGAATATGACAAACTATTCCATAAATGTATTGAAAGCATGTAAGTAAAATCATACCTTTGGAGAAACCAAGGGTTTTCAGTAGAATTAGGTTCATATGCTCCCCCCCCCAAATTTGATGCTCATAGAGTTCTCATACTCCCCCTCAATTGAAGTTATATCTCCTACATGGTTAGTTTTCATAACATTTACAGAAGCTATTTCTTCTACTCATATATGTTTTAGATATATGTCTTCTCCCCTTTACATCTCCCATTACATAAGACATTTCTTCTACCCCTTTGTCATTAAAAAACGTGAGGGGGTGAAGAACACAACTTGTTAGTAATATAAGATACCAACTGTTAGAGAAAAAATGGTGGGCTTTTCCAAGCATATCATATAAAACAAATCAAGACATGCATTTGAACAACTTATAATGTAATTCTAGCAATAATCAAGGAAAAATAACAAAAAGGCCCTTGAAATTATAATATAATGTGTTGTAGAAAACTAATTAATCACAATTTTGACCCTCAAGATGATGGAATTTTCCCAAGAAACGTCTTAGCTCATTCCCTGAGTCTTTCTCAGAAGACTATTTCTGCATAAAAACATTGGTTTTGCACCAAAAACTGATACTTGAGCAGATGATTCAAAAACTGAATAAATTCTTCAAATGCTCCAATATCAGCATATAATGTAGATCTATTTGCTGCTCATCACAAGACTATGCAAGCAACTCAAGATAGTAGATATGTAAGTAAAGAAAAAAGATAGAGAATGTATGAAAACAAGATGCAATCATTGTATATAGTTGAATACAAATTGATGAGCAAGACTAGAACTACATGTACATGGACTACTAGTATATGATATCACAAGTTAGGACTACTAGTAGGATCTAGATCATAGTAAAGGATACACAAGTTAAAGAAAAATATATGATGAGGTATAGAGGAATGTCCAAACAAAGAGATAAGTAATTTCAAAAGTAAGAAAGGATATTACTCACTAGAAATTATACATTCATAGAAAAAGATTATTACTACTAAGAAGCTCAATGTTGAATCAAAAGATATACAACTAGATACATGTAGCAAGTTAGAGAACAAAGGAAGAAATTTAGATCACAACCAAGAGAGTCAAAAATATTACCATCAAGACAAGCATAACAACTCGAGATAGGTAACTACGAGATATAGGTATACCAATTTTGATCAATTAGAGAGATAAGGTTGCATGCAAGATAGGCAACTTAATGCATGGAAAAATGCATATATAAAGACCCCAAGGGGAGTGGCATGTAATAAGGCTATCGATTGAGAAATTCTAGTTGAGAGGGAAATTCTCATCCAAAAAGCCATTTGTGTATTCTATGCACAGTGTTGTCAGTCGAGTTTTTGGTAGAACTTCTCAGCCGACAACCACTGTTGGAAACAACCATTAGTTCTTGTCGGTCGAGCTTCTTTCAGGACAAACTCGACCGACAACAGCTGTTGTCAAAAAATACATATACTTTAGCAAAACACATCTAGAGTAATGATAAAAATATAGACAATATCCAAATATGTATAAGCAAGCTAGTAATGCACTATAAAAGTATCAGGGGCAACTTTTGAGAAAAATTGTGATGGGAATCACAATATACCAAAAATGATTCAAAAATAATATGTACAATGCATACTAACATGAAAAAATAACACTTTTATTGGATATGAGGAAGAATAATGTTATCTCTATTCTTACCATTTCTTTTCCACTTATTGCTACCCCATACACATCTCACCTTCATTTTTTCATGTGGATTGAGAAGTCAATTCATAAATCAATAGCACAAGTCAATCCATTATTAAGTGACCTACAAGAAAAAAATATGAAATGGTACCCAATCATATTTTTGGGTTTGGAAGGGTTAGCTTAGCAACCCAAGTCCTATTAATCTTGAGTGCTTTCGTAAAAGGACCAATACATGGAATAATAACCAATTTCATTACAATGATTACATGATCTCATAGACTTGGAACTAGAGGATTCTTCATTGAAAATTGAAGGTTTTTTTATCTTTGATGTTCCTTTGGCTACTATCAAGTTCCAATACCATCTCTACCCATTTGTTTAGTAGTATGGTTTAGGATTTGATAAAGATTCTTTTTATCTTCAAAAAATATTTGCATAGAAGATCTCAAACTATGACTTCCATGCATAAGAGAAGTACCAGTAAAAGACAATTGATTGATATAATCACTATCATGAAAAGTTTGGTTTCTAAGTAAAGTGCTTTAGTCAAATAAGAATCTTTATTAAAATGAAGACCAACAATAGTACTCTCTCCACTAGTACAACCAGAACAAGATTCAAGGACATTGATTTTAGCTAGCTAGGAAACATTTTATTTTTCAAGCAAACCAATATTTGAAAGATAAATAATATTTTCAAATTCTATTCCTTTCAAAACAAATTAGTTATGTTATTTTTTAGTTTTAAGCACATAAATATAAATCATGACAGAATGCACAATTTTAGCATGTTGTTTATTAGAACTAGGTATAAGCGGTTGAGCTTCTAGAAATTTAATCTTATCAAGAAAGCTAGAATTTTCAAGTTTAAGAGAGTCGACTTACTAAGAGAAGCATTGTTTTCATCTTGCAAGCAAATATTAGCATGTTCAATATCATCATTTTCTACATACAAATTATCAACAATTCTAGCAAGCTTTTTCTTTTTCCTTTTAGAAGACTTAAGAGAGGCACAAGTAGCATGAATAATTTCAATTAAGCATTCTTTATCTAATGAGTTTAGATTTACCTCATTTGAGCCATGAGAGAAAAATGGCATTATCCATCATCCCTGAGCTTGAGCTAGATCCTCTATGAGATTCTACACTTGAACTTGAGTTGGAGGAGTCACTTCAGGTTTTGTGCCATTTCTCTATCTTCTTGTTCTTCTCTTCTCTTTTCTTGTAATGATGGGTCTTTTTTCCCTGTGGGAAATATTCCTTGAAGTGACCCTTCTTTTCACATTTGAAGCACTTCATAGATGATGTAGGCTTCCCTTTGTAGAATCTACCCCAGAATACTTTGTATCTTCTTCAAATTTAGAGGATGGAGAAGTTGGCTTCAACTTGGGCTTTGATTTCATCCTTTTTTATTCTCCTGAGCTCTTTCTATTCTTCTCTTTCTTCCTACTCTTGCTTGTCAAGTGTATCTTCATGGGCTTGAAGAATTCCTATGAGTTCCTCAATAGGAATATCACCAATAGACTTTGCTTCTTCAATGGAAGTCACCTTGGATACCCACCTCTTGTGGAGAGTTCTAGGTATCTTTGAGGTGATCTCTCACCTAGCTGTAGGATGACCTATAGTGACAAGACCATTTACAATGGTATTTAGCCTTTAGTATATATCTTCCACCCTTTCCTTCTTTCCCATCTTGAAGTTTTCAAGAATCCATTTGAACATGTAGACTTTGCTTTCCTTCACTTGCTTTGTCCCATCATAAGTGATGCATAGCTTTTTCCATACCTCATAGGTCATCTCATAAGAGGAAATCTGATTCAACTCGGTAGGGGACATGGAGGCATAGAGAATGTTGATGGCTCTTGCATTCAAGGTTGGTTTCTTCAAAGTAGATTCATCTCGTTCTTCTATCTTTGTATTTGGTACCTTATATGTAATATCCACCATTATCCATAGCTCAAGACTTCATCCTTGTATGTAGTATTGTAACATTCTCTTCCAATAGAGGAAATTTCTCCCATCAAAGATTGGAATGTTGATGAGGTATCTCCCACCTTGATAATCGCCCATATTCTCCTACTTGTGGAAGAATTCTTGGAGAAGACCCACTCTAATACCACTTGTTGGATCTAGGATGATGGTATCTTGAGGGGGTGAATAGATCTAAATGTACTTAAATAAAATTCATTAGACCTTCATGATATTTCTAAGAAAATATGGCTAGTATGAACTTTGAGTGCAACTAAAACATACATAGAAAGGGAGAGAGATATTGAACAAGGACCAAACAACACAAGTATTTATAATGGATCCAACCTCCAAACTAGGAGATGTACATCCTATCCCTAGACAGGTCAACCTCTAGGCTTTTGCAACATTTTCACTCCTTATTTTCCATTATAATAGCTACAACATATGACCTTCCTTTTCTGGGATAAGGATACCTAGCATTCCCTTTGAGGACAAGGGAGCCAATAACCTACCTAAGGACTTACCTATCCAAGACCAAGAGTCTACAACCTCACCAAGGACTTACTGGCTTTTTCAATGAGTCTCCTGCCTTCACCAAGGACTTACCCATACCTGCAACAAGTCTTCTACCTTGAAGGAATTACCCACTCTTCTTGGATCTTCTACCTTTGGCTTCACCTTCACCTAGGAGAAGATTTCTCTAATGGACTCCTTCCCATCTTCTTCTTCACCTCACTTATCCAAGAGAGAGGCTTCATCCTCATGGTAGAAAGAGAAATTAGGAGGTGGAGGAAGTGAGAGGCTCATAAGATATACATGTAGGACTAGCCCTCTTACAAATCTCCTACTCACTGTAATGGATGTTGCAAGTGATTAATCATTAGAGTGAAAGGAGGCTCTCAACTATAATTTAGGGATCTTCATAGTGATTCGCTAACCTTGGGATGAAGCCAAGGGGTCCTACTTATAGTTGGGAATGCCTACTAGCCACTAGAAACACTTAAGGATAATTTCTAGTAATTTGGATTGTTGCAATAGATCTATCTTTTATGTTTGCAACACTCCAATGACTAGATATACTTTTTCTTCACACTCTGTATAGTGAAGTCTATCAAGTTTACTTTAGGAGAACTCGATCAATAACACTATCCGACAAATCAAATTGAAGTGTTGGTCGAGTTTATCCTAAATGAAACTCGACTGATTGCTTAAATTTGGTTGGCCTATGTAGAGTGTCAGTCAAGTTTGTCCTGGGGAAAACTCAGTCAAACCTGGCAGTTCCCAAAATCCATCAAGGGTGTCGGTCAAGTTTTTTAGAGATAAACTCGACCGAAAACACTTCCTTTAATTAATTTTAGAAATTGCCATTTGAGTGATTAACTATTCATTTTAAGTCATCATAATTTTTTCTAATCTTAATTACAAGTCATACAATCATTACAAGTGATTTACAACATGATTCTAATAGAGATAAATCATATTCCACATAAGTGAACTTGCATTAATTTTGAGTTGTATTTTCTCCAAGTTAGGATGTACAAGTAAGGGCATTTGGTGTGTGTATACCTAATCTAAAGTCACTCAAGTAGAAGAATTAGACACAAATAAGTGGAATGGTTAGTCATCATCAAAACAAGGGTTTATCAATTGAAACAAGGGTCTCATTTAGACCTTGAGTCAACATTATCCCCCTTTTTGAAAATGAGAAACCTTTCTGTAAATGTATTGAAAGTATGTAAGTAAAATCATACCTTTGAAGAAACCTAGGGGTTTCAATAGAATTGATTTTATATAATCTCCCTCAATTTCATGTTCATGGAGTTCTCATAATCCCCTTCAATTGATGCTATATCACATGTGTATGGTTAGGTCTCATAACATTTATAGAAACTATGTATTTACTAATATATGTTCTACATATATGTATTCTCCCCTTTACATCTCCCATTACACAAGACATGTCTTCTCCCCCTTTGTCATTTCAAAAAGTGAGGGGGTGAAAAACACAACTTCTTAGTAAAAGAAGTTACCGACTGTTAAAAAGGAGACTAGAAGAGAAATAAATGGGGGCTTGTCCAAGCATATTTTATAAAGAAAATCAAGACATGCATTTGAACAACCATAATGTAATTCTAGCAATAATCAAGGAAAAATAACAAAAAGGTCCTTGAAATTATAACATAATGTGCTGCAAAAAATTAATAAATCATGATTTTAACCCTAAAGATGATGGAATTTGTCCAAAACACGCCAGTGATCATTATATGAGTCTTACTTAGAAGGCCATTTCTGCATAAAAAATAGTAGTTTAGCACCAAAAACTTTTACTGCATCAAACCATTCAAAAACTGGATAAATTCTTCAAATGCTTATATATCTACATATAATGTAGCCTTTTTGTTTCTCATCACAGGGGTATTCAAGAAACTCAGGATAGTAGATATGCAAGTCAAGAAACAATATTGGGTGTGTATGAATACAAGATACAAGCATAGCATATAGTTGAAGACCAATTGATAAACAAGACTAGAACTACATGTGGATGGACTACTAGTATATGATATCACAAGTTAGGACTACTAGTAGGATCTAGATTAGAGCAATGGATGCATAAGTTAAATAACAAGCTATGATTATATGTAAAAGATTATCCAAACAAAAATATAAAAAAATTTCAAAACAAGAAAGGATATTACTCACTATAACATATGCATTCCTAACAAAAGATGATTACCGCTAAGAATCTCATGGTAGAATAAAAATATATGCAGCTAAATAGATGTAGCAAGTTAGAGAACAACAGAAGCAATTTATATCACAACCAAGAGAATCAAAGAGATCATCATCAGGATAAGCATAACAACTCAAGATGGATAATTGTGAGATATAGGTATACCAATATAGAGCAATTAGAGAGATATAGTTGCATGCAAGATAGGCAATTCAAAGCATGGCAAAATGCATATATAAATGTACCAAGGGGGTGGCATAGAATAAGGCAATTGGTTGATAAAGTTTAGTTGAGAGGGAAATTCTCATCCAAAAATCCATATGTGCATTTTTTGCATAGTGTTATCAGTCGAGTTTTTTGGTTAAACTTCTTGGCTGACAACAACTATTGGCAACACCCATTGGTGTTTGTCGGTCGAGGGTCGACAAAAGCTATTGTAAAAAAGAACATATATTTCAGAAAAGCACATCTAGAGGCATGATAAAAATATAGACAATATCCAAACACATATAAGCAAGATAGTAATGCACTATAAAAGCACCAGAGGTAGTTTTTGAGCAAGAACGTGATGGGAATCACAATTTACCAAAAATGACTAAAACTATATGTATAGGGCATACTAACTTTCCAAACGCACACTACTATGATAGGATATCAGATAGAATATTGTTACATGTATTCTTATAATTTCTTTTGCACTTGTTGTTACCCCCCATACACATCACACCTTTCTTCTTTCATGTGGATTGAGAAGTCAATTTGCAAATCAATATATCAAGTCAATCCATTACCAAGTGACCTAGAACAAGAAACATGAAATTGTCTCCAATCATATTTTTGGGTTTGGAGCGGTTAGCTTAGCAACCCATGTCCTATTCATCTTGGGTGCTTTCCTAAAAGGACAATAAGTGGAATAATGACCAATTTCATTGCAATGATTACATGATATCATAGCCTTGTAACTAGAGGATTCTTCATTGAAAATTGATGGTCCTTTAACTTTGTTGTTCCTTTGCCTACTATCAAGTCCAGTACCATCTCTAACCATTTGTTTGGAAGTGTGGTCTAGGATTTGATTAAGATTCTTCATATCATCTAAGAATCTTATCATATAATATCTCAAACTATGATTTTCATGCATAAGAGAAGTAATAGTAGAAGGCAATTGATTGTTATCAATTCTAACATGCAAAAGATCACTTTCTAAGAAAACAACTTTAGCCATATAAGAATCTTTATGAATATGAAGAGAAGAAACATTATTATCTCTACTAGTAGAACTAGAACAAGATTCAACGACATTGATTTTAGAAAGCAATGAAACATTTCATTTTCTTTTTCAAGCAAAGAAATCTTGAAAAGATAAATACAATTTGAAGATTCTACTCCTTACAAAAAAATGTTTATCCTCATTTTATGTTTTAACAACATCAATATAAAGCATGGGAGAATTCACAATTTGAGCATGCTCTTTATTAGAACTAGGCATAAGAAGTTGAGCTTCTAGAAATGTAGTCTTCTCAAGAAAGCTAGTAGTTTCAAGTTTAAGAGAGTCTACTTGACTAAGATAAGCATTGTTTTCATTTTGCAAGAAAATATTAGCGTGTTCAAGATCATCCTTATCTACATGCAAATTATCAACAATTCTAGCAAGCTTTTTCTTTTTTCCTTTTAGAAGACTTGAGAAGGGCGTGAGTCTTCACTTGTTGAGGCCATGAGAGAAAAATGGTGTTCTCCATCTCCACTTCAGCTTGAACTACATCCTCCACTAGATTCTTCACTTCAACTTGAGTTGGAGGAGTCACATGAGCTTTTGTGACATTTCTCCTTCTTGTTCTTCTCCTCTCTTATGATGATGGGTCTTTTTGCTTAGTGAGCAATCTTCCTTGAAGTGACCCATGTTTCCACATTTGAAGCACCGTGTTGAGGTGGAAGGCTTCCCTTTGTAGAATCTACAACTTGAGAGGATGGAGAAGTTTGACTAATGATGTCTTCAACTTGGTTTTAAATTTTTGCCTTCTTCATTCCCTTGAGCTCTTTCTATTCTTCTCTTTCTTCTTCCTCTTGCTTGTCAAGTGTAAATTCATGGGCTTGAATATTTCCTATGAGTTCCTCAATAGGAATATCATCTAAACACTTAGTTTCTTCAATGGAAGTCACCTTGGATGCCCACCTATTGGGGAGATTTTTAAGTATCTTTGAGTTGACATCTCCTCTACCCATAGGATGACCTAGAATGGAAAGACCATTTACAATGATATTTAGCCTTGAATACATATCTGCCACCCTTTCCTTCTTTCCCATCTTGAAGTTTTAAGAAGCCCTTTGAGCATGTAGACTTTTCTTTCCTTCACTTTCTTTGTCCCTTCATAAGTGATGTGTTGTTTTGTCCATACCTCATAGGTCGTCTTATAAGAGGAAATCTGGTAGAACTCAATAGGGGACATGGATGCATAGAGAATGTTGATGGCTCTTGCATTCAAAGTTTCTTTTCTCAAAGTAGCTTCATCCCATTCTTCTATCTTTGTCTCTGGTAGCTTGTATGGAAGATCGACCATTATCCATATCTCAAGACTTGATCCTTGGTTGTGGTATTGTAACCTTCTCTTCCAATAGTGGAAATTTCTCCCATCAAAGATTGGAATGTTGATGAGGCATCTCCCACCTTGATAATCACCCATCCTCTCCTACTTGTGGAAGTATTCTTGGAGAAGACCCTCTCTGATACCACTTGTTGGATCTAGGATAATGGGATCTAAAGAGGGGTTGAATAGAATTGAATGCACTAAACAAAAATCATTAGACCTTCAAGATATTTCTAAGAAAATATGTCTAGTATGAGATTTGAGTGCAACTAAAACATACATAGAAAGGGAGAGACAGATTTAACACCAAATAACACAAATATTTATATTGGTTCAAACCTTGAAACTAGGAGATGTACATACACTCTGTAGAGAGGTAAACCTCTAGGATTTTGCAACATGTTTCATTCCTTATATTCCAATTATAAGAGCTGCAACATAAGCCCTTCCTTTTCTGAGACACGCATACCTAACATTTCCTTTGAGGATAAGGGAGCCAATAACCTATCAATAGGACTTACCTATTCAAGGCCAAGAGTCTACAACCTCACTAATGACTTATCCCCTTTTGCAATGAGTCTTCTGCCTCCACCAAGGACTTACCCACTATTGCAACAAGTATTCCCCCTTAAAGGAATTACCCACTCTTCTTGGATCTTCCGCCTTTGACTTCACTTTCTCTAGTGAGAAGCTTTCACTAAGGGACCCCTTCCCTTCTTCTTCTTCACCTCTCTTTGCCAAAAGTGAGAACCTTCATATTCATTGTAGAAAGAGATATTGGGAAGTGGAGGAAGTGAGAGCCTCACAAGATATACATGTAGGACTAGCTCTCCTACAAATCTCCTGCTAAATGTAATAGATGTAGCAAGTGATTGAACTTGAGAGCCAATAGAAACACTTAAGGATGAATTCTAGTCATTTGGGGTGTTGCATCATATATATTTTTTATGTTTGCAACACTCCAATGGCTAGAACAACCTTTTATGCACACCCCATATAGTGCAGTCAGTCGACTTTACTTTTTGGGAACTCAGCTAATAGTACTATGTGACAAATCAAATTTGAAGTGTCAGTCGAGTTTATCCTGAATGAAAATCGGTTGATGGCTTAAATTTGGTTTGCTGTGTAGGATGTCGATTGAGTTTGTCCTGGGAAAAACTTGGTCCAACCTCGCAGTTCCCAAAATCCATCAAGGGTGTCAGTCAAGTTTATCAGAGAAGAAACTCGACCGACAACACTCCTTGTAATGAATTTTGGAAATTGCCATTCGAGTGCTTAAATATTCATTTTATGTGCTCTTGATTTTTTCTAAGCTTAATTACAAGTCATATTATCATTACAACTGATTTAAAACATTATCCTAATAGAAATATATCATATTCCACAAAATTGCACTTGCATTGATTTTTCCTTGTCTTTTCTCCAAGTTAGGATGCGCAAGTTAGGTCATTGGGAGTGTGGCTATACCTAATCTGAAATCACTTAAGTAGAAGCATTAGACACAAATAAGTGGAATGGCTAGTCATCATCAAAATAAGGGTTTGGTAAATTGAAACAAGGGTTTCAATTTAAACCTTGAGTCAATAGTTAGTAGTGTAGATAAGCAACTTTGAAGAAGGGTCACCTATGATGGTCCATATTTAGGAAGATGATGTAGGTCAACCTCATGATACTAGTATTTTTTTTCAAGATGTTTGGGAGATGTTTAATTATGATTGATCGAATACAATTGTGATAGAACATCGGATATGGTGTGATCTTATATGGATAAATACCTCATTTTATATGTGTTTATCTATTTTCTTATATATTATTGCATACACGATATATGTTTTGTAGCTTCCTACATAGGTTGTGTATAGAGTTCACACAACCCCATGTGGCATTTCTAGTTCCATCATTGATTAGCCGTGTAAATAAAGACCCTACATTTGTTACCAGTGACTGCTCTATGGCATTTAAATATTTTGGTAAAGCATAAAAGAGTGTGATTATAACTCCTTTCAATGTTGAGTACGTTTCAGTTACTTTGCTTATATTTTTGACTCAAGATATACATTTCATTATGGATTTTGAATTTTCTTTTCTTTGTCTTCTTTTCAGTCAAAAATAATCATTGGGTGTTATTGGTAATTGTCCTCGTGTCACTAACTATGTATTATCTAGATCCTATGGGTAACAAACTAATAGTGGGGGAAACGAAATTAAAAATGCATTATTCATGTGAGTAAATTTATATATTTATATCCGTTAACATATATTATTACATGACTATTTACTAATGCATTTCAATGTGTTACATTAACATATAGGGCTATAAAAGAATTTGAAAATGCTGGAGGAAAGGTGGACAAGAAAAAGAAAGTGATAAATTGGTCAAATATTGATTTAGTTTTCTAACTCCAATGCATATTTTTGCCAACTATTCTTACTTTTCTATATTATAATTTTGTATATTGGTAAATTTACAGTTCCATGTGCAAGACAAGGGTTGGGCATGTGGATACTAAGTGGTGTGGTATATGGACATGATTATCAGATATGGGGCACTAGACATCAACTGCATAGAAAAGGTACTATATATATAGTCTTGATCATCATAAATAAATAGTCTCATTTCGTAATATAAAAATAGAAAACTCTTTAATTATGTGATTCTCTTTGTAGTTGTTTGACACAATAAAGCCTTATATGACAAAATTGCTAGATAATATACAAGAACAATGGGAACACGTCTTCATTAAGGAATTGAACTTTGAATTTGATTGGGATAAATAATGATTTTTCTAAACTTTGATGTCATTATTTCTATATACAAGTGGTGCTTATGACTTCTTACAATTTTAAATTTGATGTGAAGTAAATTATTGGTGCATATGTGAATGATGAATATATACATGTGTGTGAATATGAAGATGAATGAATATAATGAGAATTGTGTTTCTACATGTCATGTGGATGGAATTGGAATGGAACTAGTACATATGTGAATGATGTATCATGTGTGTGAATAATAGAACAATAGGTCTACATACCTACTATTTAAAAAAAACTTTGTCATCAGTTTTTACAAAAAAATGATATTGTAGGTATGAGTCCTCAATTTTCGGTCAAAAATCAACATTATTGGACTACCCTAAAATAGTCATGTTGGGCAGCATAGTCTATAGGGTCCTACTCGTCAGTTGTAATGCAAAAAAATAAGACTGTAACACTTAATCATCAATTTAGATTGATGTAACTGACGACTAAGTTTCAAAAACAGTGTCGATTTATGGAAAAAATTGATGACTCAAAAACCCTTACTGGTTACAAATGTAACCTAATACGTCAGAATGAAATTGGTTGTGGTACATGGACTAAAGACCCAGACTGTTAACTCTGTTAGTTTGTTTTATCATAGAAATCAAAGTTGGAACTTTGGCATCAGTTTGCATGACCCCAAATCATTGACATTGTAGACATGTGACTATAGTGTATACCACTTAGGTTTCAGTAAGAAACTGAAGTTATAGGCTCATTAACACTGATTGTAACGTCCCAAGATTTGAGGCCTCAGATATGATGATCTTAAAAGGAATGATTAGACTACCCATATCACCAAGGTGCACCTCCTTTTTAGGGAGCCCATCACTAAAAAACTCCATAGTTAAGTGTGCTAAGCTTGGAGAAGTACTAGGATGGGTGACCAGTCAGGAAGTTGATCCTAGCTTGTGCATCGGTGAGGAAAAAATGTGCAGTTAAGGCTAGAGTTGGTCTGTGGGGCCAATTGTCATTCCTGAAACTCTACTAGAGCCTTCGGCAGTGGGCCCAGTCGTTACACTAATGGTAGAGGTAGTTTTTGTACTAGTGTAGAGTTAAGATGAGTTATTTCAAGTGTTCCATGTCTCTTTAAGATCATCAAGAACATCTTCTCTGACACAATAGTTCTCATTCAATCCACATTTTATTCTGATTAGGGAAAAGGCAAAAGTGAGAGTGATTATGGAGAGTAGATGGGGTATAAATGTAAGTGGTTTCTTTTCCCATGAATGAGTGATTATAGGATGGATCGGTGGAACAACCATTCATAGAAAAATGGTTAGATCTAAAAATTACCTATGAATGAGGTTAGACTATAGCAAAATGGTTACTAAATTTGATCAATCATCTAACTGCCCATGATGTTGATGGCCTACTCAAAGACTTCTAATTCATGCCTTTATGAAAAAATTGGATACAAAAATGGGTTGGATATGATTTATAATGTATTTAGTTCAAGACTGGGCAATCACGAAAGATCATGAATGATGCTTGATTTCGAAGGAAATTGAATTATCATCTACCTCTCTTTCTCTATGATTTGATATCTGACTGAGTTAGGTCAATTTTGGCATAAATGTGCAAGTTTAAATATTTATAACTCAAGCACTAACCCACAAGTATATGGGCATGTGTAGTATGTTTGAGATAGTCCATGGGAGGCACAAGTGTGTTAGAGTTCAAAAATCCAAATTGTTTTACAATAATTGGTTTGGTTTGAGAGTTTACTAATCAACAAATTAAAAGGAAATTGTGAGAATTAAACACTAAGAAGGATTTAGATCATATTTCTAAAGGATCTTGGTCATCATATTTCATGTTATGACCCACTCCATGATTAACTAGTAAGTGAATCTCTTAGTACATCATTAAGTTGATTAAGTTGAGTTAAGTACTCACAGATGCAATTAGTGCTTTGATCTAGTGTTATAGTCTAATTATCTTGATTTCTTGCATTGAGGTTGTAAAGGATTTCACACTTGAAACTTTGCAAAAGAAATCATTTGATTTGGACCTACGAGGCAAAAGTTATGAAGGTTTGAAGGTTTTGGGTTTAATTTGCAATTTTCCCAATTTTTGACTATTAATTCCTTTCCTTCCTTATCTTCTTCCCCGATCGATCTATATGAGCGGCACACTGTAGTGCGTCCCACCAAGAGCAGCAGAGGGGAGATCATGTGGGCGATTTGGGGTGATTTAGGGCTTTGCAATAGCCAACCTCCGTTCGTCCACCCTCCTCCTCTATTATTTCTCTTCGTTCCTTCTTCTTCCCCCGCCCTAGCAGGCGACTGACCTATAGCAGCAGTGGTCGGTGGCCAGCTACTTTGGCTTGGCCAGGATCCACCTTGGGTGCAACTAGCACCACCAAATGGTGCCCTCAACTCCAACTTTGAGGTTCCAACAAGCTTCCGCAACTCCCCACCCCTATTGTGCCCACCTACGTCTCATTAGCAAGGGGCGGAGCCCCATCTAGCAAGTAGCAGCAATAGCTACACAAAGCCATGGCCAAGAAGCTATTTGGGTGTGAGTTGCAGCACCAAGCAATGCTGTCAAGCTCCGTCCTTGAGGTCTTTGTTCGAATTCACAGTCAATAGCCACAACAACACCTAGAAAGCTCCCTATTCGACCTGTACGTGAAGCAGGTCCAAATCTAGGACTGTTCGGAGGTTCAAGATGACCCAGTGATGCCCAAAAATAGGCTCTGGACGGATTTTTGGTTGATTTTTGTCACCTAGACCCACTGGGAGTAGAATCTCACTCCCCAAAGCAAGTATTAACTCCATGAAATAGACGATTTCAGTTTGATCTGTGTTATTCACGAGTAACAACACTTACCCAGGTGCCAGGCAGTGACAACATTGCCTGACTTTTATTGCACGATTCACTTCATCACGTTTTGCAAGATTTGGTTTATTAATTGATTAGTATGATTTGGACTAGTGGAATTATATGATTGATCAAAACCTAAATTGCTTAGTTTAAAAGTGGAATACAGTAGCACATGAATCTAGGGTTTACAGTAGCTGTACAGTTTGGGAATAAATCTAGTTTGTACGATTCTAGTAGTTTACTGGATGCACGATTTTCAAAGAAATGATAATGACATGAACATGTCAATGAAAACCTAGTTGTACACTCCCTATTATATTTAATGTTTGTGGTTTAGTCTTAACACGAATTGGCACATTTCTCAAGAACATCATTAGAAATTCTCAGTTATTATCAATAATTCATGTCATGATAAGTAATTAACTCTTAATTGGGTTAAGTGATGCACAACTCAGGATTAGGGTTTATGTGCATGTTTTTCTAGGAATTTCATATAATTTACAAGTGCTACTGATGATTTCTCATATGTTGAGTAATCAACCCTTATCAGTATATTAAGATGTTTAATTGCATGATTTCAGTATGTATGTGCCAAGTTGACATGTATTCTATTTATTTGAGAATTTTAATCTGCCTGCAAGTATAGTATGTGGATTATTTAGTAATTTTTATTGGTTTGAATAAACTACTTTGTCAAATTTAGAATGATATTCATGCCGTGTTGTAAAGTTAAAGTAAATATAATTGGTACCATAGAGATACCAGAGTCGAGTATAAGTAAGAGAAATGTACAATCTAGTAAGAGTCTTCCAAGATTAGTGAAATAATAGATTTAAGGGCCCTGACACTATAGAATCCCTATGAGAGGTCTGCGCCTTAGGGATGAAAGGACCTACCCTGGTGGTGTGTCCAGTATACGGGGGTCGGAACGTACCAACAGGTGGTACAGGGGATGAAGCCCTAGTGGAAGTCTCCTTAAATTATAGTTTGTAGTGTCCAACATCAACCAGAAGTCCTGGTGGAACTAGAGTACAAAAAAGCCAATAGGTGACTTGACTCTCCGCCTGTGTGCTTAGGTTAGAGGAGGAGTCATGTTTATATCACAATAGGAGTGTCGAGGCCAGAGAGCCAGTTTCCCTATTGAAAACTAGGAGAGTAGTTAGACTTAGTTATCCCGGGGTGTCGGCTAAGTCTTGTATGGTAGGATCGTAGTTCTCTATGAGTCTTCATATGTAGAGTGCACTGCATATGATCAGTGGATAAGATAAAATATGTTCATATAGGTTCACAGAATTTCTTATAAGTTAAATAGTTAAGAAAGATCTGAGTTAGTTTCACAGCAGTTGTCCTTTAAATGAAATTTACGTATTCTCTATTGTTTAATCATATCTACAGTTTTGCAGTAGTTGTGATCTTAATGAAATGTTGACATCTCCTGTCATTTAAATTATATTGCTTATATCTACTCAATATAGTATTATTTTGTATTTTATTCCAATTAATAATCATAAAATGAGTTATCTGTGATGGTTGGGTGAAATTCTATTCACTGAGCCAGTAGCTCACCAACCCACTGAAACATTTTTCAGGTCAGCTCATCATGAGGAAGTTGAAGGATCGTATCACCCAAGTTCTTAGAAGGTAGGTCATAGTTAGATAGAGGTCTCTTAGTCCTTTCCCCTCGGTCCTTGGGCAGGTGGTGTGGCAGTTAAGGAATGTAATGTAATATGTAGTTTAGATTTCAGTTATCTATTGTGTTTTACATTCTGCATGGAAAAAATATAGTATGATGTTTAAATCTATTTTATCTATCTAGTACTGTAATTAGTAGTTGCTTCCACAGTTTAGTAAGATTTCAATTTATTCCAAGTCATTAGGTTTTTCCTTTAAGTTAATTCTAAGTGAATAAGAAAAGAAAAGGTTAAGGGTGTTTAATCGAGGATGACTCCCCAGTCTCTGGGGTCATTAGAGATGGCACGGGGATCGGGGCGTCACAAGATTTTTATTATCAAATCATAGGTTGAGTATGTAGTTACTCTAAGTCAAGGTCAGGGGATGATAAGAGACCAATAGGATTAGGACTTAGGTGTTTTCCTTCTATCTGCAATTTTCTAACACGAAGTGTTCTGTTATACTATTGTGGATGGAAGGAATAGGATGTGGTCATGAGGACCAAGTTGAGAGCCACATTGGACCTGATCCTCAGGTGATGGGTCTAGGTGGTGGAGATGATGTGGATGAGGCATCAAGGATGTACAAGATGTTTCTTGAGACTAGGGAAATGTATAAGATGGAGAGGTGAGCTTCTACCTTGAGCAGCAAGGATTTGATGAGATCCTATGAGCTAGTTAAGAAGCTTGGAGGTATTGAGTTCAATGGAACTATGGACCCTACAGTGGTAGATGAATGGATGAGACAGATAGAGAAAGTGTTCCATCTGATGGAGCTATCTAAGGAAAGATAAATCAATCACACAGTTTATTTGCTTAAAGGTGATGTAGAGCTCTGGTGGCGTGGAGTGGAAGATAAAAGGAGGAACATGGTATTGAGTTAGAAGGATTTCGTTGATAAATTCCATCTTAAGTACTACCCACCTACATTCCTGAGTGTGAAGATAAGATAGATGTAGAATATCAGACAAGGAAGTATGACAATTGGTGAATACGAGGCACATTTAATAAGGTTGGCAAATTTCTGTCCGCAACTTGTTCCTAATGATGTAGAAAAGTGTAGAAGATTTCAAGAAGGATTAAGATCAGAGATTAGACACACCGTTTCAGCCATTGGTCGAAGAGATAGAGAAAACTTTGGGGAATTTGTAGAGGCAGCAAGTCGTGTAGAGGATTCTATGAACGTTGATAAGCGTTATGAGAATAGAAAGAGACCCAGAGACTTCGGAAGAGGAAAAGCTAGTAGTAGACACCGAGGAGGTGGTGGTGGTTTCTTCTCGAAGCTTGGATGAGGATTTGGTTGTTTCAGTAAACAAGGATCTGAAGATGTGATATCTTCTCAGAGTAAGGAAAGATCCAATCTAGGGAGATGGAGCAACGCATCTAGAGGAAGGTCTTCTGGATCATCAGTCTCAATGATAGGTCTTCCAAGGAAAGAGATACCCATGTGTGATATCCATGGAAGGTCGCACTCCAGTCAGTGTTGGGGTGAAAATTTTCTGGGTTGTTATATCTTCGGACAGGTGGGACACTTTAGAAGGCAATGTCCCCAGTTACAGCAAGTGGCAACATAGAGTTTCTAGTCACAGTACCAAAATGTTCTGAGATAGACTCTAGCTGGAGGAGTAAGTTCCTATGTAGCTTAAAGTTCTTGAGGTGGTGCAGCACCCAGTGCTAGGTAAGGACAATGAGGACATCGTGGGAGAGGAAGAGCTTCAAGAGGCTTCTTCTCTCTGACACAACAAGAAGGTATTGTTTCTTCCTGAGTAATTACAGGAGAAATGCTTTTCTTTAACAACATTTCAGTTAAAATTTTGATAGATCTGAGTGCTACTAACTCATTTATACATAGTTCTTTAGCCTGTGAGCTTAACATATTAATCCATGAGTTACCGGTTGAGTTGTTGTTGAGGGTTCTGTTAGGTGAACTGACAGTGTTGACAGATTTTTCTCCTGAATGTTTGTCGAATTTTGGTTGTTACATCATCGCAGTTAATCTTATACCCCTAGATATTAACTCTTTTCAAGTTATCTTGGGTATGGATTTCCTAGAGACGTATCAAGTTCAACTCAAATATTGGAAGAAGGAGGATATCTTTCAACAGGGTGGATTTTCTTGTGCCTTTGCTGGAGATAGGAAAGTTTTGCCTACGTGTATCATATCAGCCGTTGTAGCTGATAAGATGTTGCAGAAAGGTTGTGAGGTGTTTCTGGCACATGTAGTAGATACTAGAGCTGAGAAGAGCACAATCACTCTATGGGGTGTGCCAGTGGTCTGTGAGTTCCCAGATGTTTTTCTAGATGAGTTGCTAGGTCTACCTCATGAAAGAGAGATAGACTTTGAAATCCAGGTGTTGCCAGGTAGTCAACCTATAGCGCTACCAGCCTATAGAATGGCACCTGCAGAGTTGAAGAAATTGAAGATTCAGTTACATGAGTTACTGGATAAGGGTTTCATTTGACCTAGTTCTTCACCATGGGGAGCTCCAGTCTTGTTTGTGAAAAAGAAAGATGGTACTATGAGGTTATGTATAGACTATAGATAGTTGAATAAGATCACCATCAAGAATAAGTATATGTTGTTGAGTTTTAGAGGAGGCAGAGATGGCAGGGGAAATAAAAATTTTCTCCCCAAACCCAGTATAAAGGAATTGTGTCAACGTCTATACAATAGGAAAGATGGTTTGTAGAGACATACCTTGTCCCAAGGCTTGCTCGGCGACATTACCTCGCGGCTTGCGCGATCTTCACCTCCGATCTTGGACGGTGTCTGTGCAGCTCCTGGTCTCACTGGGACTGTCGGGATTGACAGCTATCCTCCAAGCGGCAGAAGTCTCCCGCCTCTGCAGTAGTCCACACGGACTACCTAGAACTCTGATCACCTTATCCCACAAGGCACCAGAAGGAGTTGTACCCTCCTGTCATCGTCTTAGTCACTGACACACTCTCCTGCAACCAGTCACTTTTCTGCACTTGTCTTTCCCTCTCTGTGCCTCCCTTATCGGGTAGCACTTGCTCGGGCTCTCCTAGTTACCACAACCAGAGAGAATGACAACTTTGTAGAGCAACTGTTGTTCTGAGTTGTACTGTCTGAGAAGCCCCCAATACCCCTATATATAGGAGGGTCATGGGATAGGGTTCTCTACCTCGGGGAATGTGGGATTAAAGCAGCAGTAGAAGGATTCAATCTTTTCCACAAAATCTGACAAACTACGCCAGTTGAACCGATCGTCTGGGCCCTTGAGTCGATCGGTTCAAGCATGAGCCGATCAGTTCGTGGTCTTGGTCCAACTAAATTTGAATTTCCATGTTTGCTTCCAACTAATCAACTATTAGTCCTTGTCCAAATCAAATTTAAACAAGTGAAACGAACTCGGTTGGTCACCTGACCAGTTCAATAATGCGAACCGATCAGTTCATTGACCTGAGCCGATCGGTTCACCAACCTGAGTTGATCGGTTCATCTCTATGAGCCGATCAGTTGGGGAAACATATCAGTCAATTGTAGTTTCAATCAATCTGATACTCTAATCATCTAATCCAACACCTTGAACACTATGATTTTGAGCTATCAATCAATTGGATGTTTAATTGAACTACTTAATTCCTTTAGTAATCCATCCAAACAAGATTTATGGAGAAATTCCTCTTCTAGGAACATGTCCTAGTGTGTGTGACCATGTAGGTCCATTTCATGTTGGCAGTGAAAGTCCATAACACTTATGATTTCATAAGCAAAGAGTAGTGCCTAGTCACACATCAGTGCTACCCAAGTGAAATAGAAAGTTGGAGAACAACTTTCAATCCTACAATCCGTGAATGGTGTTACAGTGAATGTATAATTCCTTTGTCACTAATGTCCTTAATGAGCTCAAGGTATGGTACAATCATCCTTTCAATGTTCATTCATTTCCTTGATCTCAGAGCAGACTGGGTGAGATGGGTGTGACATCAATATCACATATTGATTCACACATGCATGTGCATGCCTTTCTCAATCCTACTCATCAAGTGGCCATGGACATCAAACTCCCATAGGAGGGACAAATCCCATATCTATCACTCACCCCTCAAAAGCCCCATGTGTCAAAGTCACCCAATCATCACCTTTATAACAACCCATGTTTTAGGACTGCATTTGATGATGTCAAAGTGTACCCAACGACATGTGTTGAGTGTATTGATTTCAGGCCAAAGAATCACACTGACCACCATCACAGTGAGAGCTGACTGTGACTACCAAATCATGGTTCCATGTGTCACTCTCACGGTGGGTCTGTCCGTTACACTTGTTCTCTAACAAGTACCTATGTGCTTGGTTTGATATCACTATATCGTGACTAATGAGATTTTGTTATCAACCAATCACACAATCTAGTCTTTAGTGTTATTGATGTCTATGATTATTTCCATAATAACAACTGACTAGGGACTGAATAAGAAAGTATACTCTTAACATTTGTATGATCTCATCGTTTAGGTCCTCAACCCAAAATCATATGTCATCGTGTAAAATAGTTCTTTAGACATCTATCATGTTACACTATCATCTCAGAAACAGTTAAAATATATAGATCAGAAATTGCCTTTATTAATATTATTCAAATCATTTACAAAGTATCCCATTACAATCATCACATGACTTGCTCTATGGGCATACATACCAACATACTCCCACTTGCACTTACAGCCAGTCACCTAGGAACCTCATTCCTTGTGACCTAGCTTGACCATCATGCTTCTGCTGAGAAAGGGCCTTAGTCAGTGGATCAACTATGTTGTCTTCAGTTGGTACTTTGCAAATCTTCACATCTCCTCACTATACGATATCTTGTATGAGATGGAAGCACCGCAGTATATGCTTGGACTGCTGATGTGATCTGGACTCCTTAGCTTGAGCAATAGCTCCATTATTGTCACAATAAAGCTCAATTACATCATAGCCACTGGGAACTACACTAAGTTTAGTGATGAACTTCCTGATCCATACAACCTCCTTTGTTGCATGTGAAGCAGCAATATTCTCGGCCTCTGTAGTAGAATCGGCAACTGTTTCTTGCTTGGAACTCTTCCAGCTCACATCTCCATTGTTTAGGCAAAATACAAATCTTGATTGTGATCTGTAATAATATTTGTCGGTTTGGAAGCTTGCATCGGCGTAACCCCTTACTACCAGTTCTTCCTCACTACCTTATATAAGGAACTAATCCTTAGTCCTTCACAAGTACTTGAGGATGTTCTTTACAGCTGTCTAGTGAGCATCCCCAGGATATGATTGGTACCTACTCATCATGTTGAGAGCATATGAGACATCTGGGCGTGTGCACAACATAGTGTACATGATGGATCTGATGGCTGATGCATATGGGATACCATTCATATGCTCCCTCTCTTGAAAAGATTGCGGACATTGTGCTCTAAAGATGGTGACTCCATGTAGCATGGGGATGTTGCCTCTCTTTGAGTTCTCCATGCTGAACCGCTTCAGCACTTTGTCAATGTACGTGCTTTGACTTAGTCCGAGAAGCCTTTTAGATCTATCTCTATAGATCGTAATACCTATAATGTAGGATGCTTCTCCTAAGTCCTTCATTGAGAAAGTATTCCCAAGCCAAGTCTTTACCTTCTCTAAGGCTGTGACATCATTCCTCATCAATAGTATGTCATCCACATACAATATGAGGAATGTGGTCGTGCTCCCACTATCCCTTTTGTATACACAAGGTTCATCCTCATTTTGAATAAAGCCAAACACTTTGACTTCCTCATCAAATCGAAGATTCCAACTCTGAGACGCTTGCTTCAATCCATAGATTGACCTTTGTAGCTTACAAACTTTATTGGCATTCTTTGGATCTACAAAACCTTCAGGTTGTGTCATGTACACATTCTCATTTATATTCCCATTAAGGAATGTGGTTTTAACATCCATTTGCCAAATCTCATAGTCATAATAAGTCGCAATAGCAAGCATGATCCTGATGGACTTAATCATGGAAACTAGAGAAAAAGTTTTATCATAGTCAACATCTTAAACTTGTCGGAAACCCTTCGCAACCAACCTTCCTTTATATGTTTGCACATTTCCATCCATGTCGGTCTTCTTCTTGAAGACCCACTTACACCCTATGGGTTTTACCCCTTTGGGTGGTTCCACCAAAGTCCATTCTTTGTTTGAGTACATGGATTCCATCTCGGATCTCATGGCTTCAAGCCATTTCTCAAAATCTGGTCCCTCTACAGCCTCTAGATAAGTAGTTTGATCATCATCTATGATCAACTCACCGCCTTCCTGAGTCACAAGGTATCCAAACATCTCAGGTTCAAGGCGTGTCCTACTAGATCTACGAGGTCCTTGTGTTACATGAGGAGACTGAGAATCCACAACACCTTGTGAATCTCTATGTTCCTCTTGTACATATACTGGTTCAATTTTTCTTGTTGGGCTTGAACCTCATCAAGCTCTATTTTCCTCCCACTGTTTCCTTTGCAAATAAATTCCTTTTCTAGGAACACAGCTGTCCTAGCAACAAACACTTTGTTGTCAGTAGGGTGGTATAAATAGTATCCCCTTGTTTCCTTGGGGTATCCAACAAAATAACATTTATCACACTTGGGTCCAAGCTTATTAGGAAACATTTTCCTGACGTAAGCCTCACAACCCCAAATCTTAATAAAAGACAAATCAGGATGCTTCTCGTGCCATATCTCATATGGCATCTTTTGAATCGATTTAGATGGTACTTGGTTAAGTGTAAACGCGGCAGTTTCAAGAACATAACCCCAGAAGGAAATCGGAAGATCAGTAAAACTCATCATTGATCGCACCATATCAAGTAACATGTGATTCCTTCTTTCATACACACCATTATGTTGTGTTGTTCCAGGCGGAGTCCATTGTGATACGATACCACGGGCTCGTAGAAGGTCCTCAAACTCTTGGCTTAAGTATTCTCCACCTCATTCAGATCAAAGTGCTTTAATTCTTTTACCAAGTTGGTTATGTACTTCATTCATGAAATCCTTGAACCTTTCAAGGGTTTCTGACTTATGTTTCATCAGGTACATAGCCATACCGACTGAAGTCATCAATGAAGGTAATGAAGTAGTGATACCCACTTCTAGCATTAGTTCTAAAAGGCCCACATACATCAGTATGTATGAGTCCTAATAGATCATTAGCTCTCTCACCTGTACCTGAAAAGGGAGTCTTTGTCATCTTGCCCAACAAACAAGATTCACATGTCTCTATTGATTCATAATCAAAGGATTCTAGATAACCATCTTTATGGAGTCTAGAGATGCGCTTCTCATTTATGTTCCCTAGATGACAATGCCAAAGATATGTTTTGTTTGATTTGTTGCCTTTTGGCATTTATGTTGTATACACTTGTCTCTAGATCTATCAAGTATATACCATAAGACATTGGGGCACTGCCATAAAGGATCCCATATTTTGAAATAGAACATTTCCATTCTTAATGAGAAATTCAAAACCATCCTTGTCTAAACAAGAAATGGAAATGATATTCCTATTTATGGTAGGTACATAATAGCAGTTCTTCAACTCTATTATTAACCCACTAGGCAGAGTTAACTCATAGGTTCCTATGGCACTGGCGGAAACCCTTGCCCCATTGGCAACACATAGTTCAACCTCACCTTTCACTAAAGGCCTACATCTCTTAAGATACTTCACATTTGAAAAAATATGACATCCACATCCAGTATCAAGTACCCATGACAAAGAAGTAGTAACGTTAATCTCTATCACATATACACTGGAAGTAGAGATCTCTATCTCTCGCTTCTTCTTCCATCATTCCTTCCATCCTCTCCATGTTTTGAGTGCATTAAGCGTACATAGAGTGGATTCAAAGACTACTGGTATATTTGGATTGTGCAGAACACTTCTCACAATCCCTAACCAGTTATGGAATTTATTCTCAATTAATTTTCCCATTTTAAAAGATGATTCTTTTGCCATTCTATACGTGAAAATTGCATTTGTCAAAACTCCTTTTGATTTGATTTGATTTGAATAAAATTTGACGATAGTTAATTAGGCCTTTAATTAATTACCGCTCCCACTATTTTTGTTCAAATTGATAGCCCTCGCCATCAATTCGGAAGATTGCAGCGTACAATCTTCTAGTCGGTCAAGATCTTGAAATCCTCTGAGTCATGGACCAGCTTGGGCTATCACCCACATCTTAGATCTTTTAGGTAGGCAACTTTTGCCAATTGCATCATATGAAACTCTTGAAAGATGTCATATGCAACTCCTTGCCATGATCACCTCCATGCCTCAAGGTGCTAGATCCTATCTAGGTCACCTTGTTAAGTCTGACCCAAAGCCAACACGATCAATATGCACCCTGCTAGGGAATACCCACATATCCATCATTCACGCTTCCACGAGATAGACGGTGCACCACACTAGGGCGTGCCCACACTTGGCCGATCAAGCTTTTCATGTGTGTCGCATTTGGAAGGCATTGGAAACTTTAATATTTAATGAGGGATTTGGTTTTATAGGTACATATACATATCCAATCACCAAAATATATAGTATGTATCATATACATGCTATATCCCACAAAAAACATGTGAAATGATAAAAGTGATGACTATGGCCATCCTAATGTGATTCCTCGAGCCAAGAGGAATCACAGTCATCTAGGTCCACATCACATGCAACCTGTACAAGATGAACTCTGCACTTTGTTGTTCTGAGTTTGATCAACTCATCTCCATGATTGATTGGCTCACCATTAGGACGTTTGGTTGGGTTCCACCAGCCGATTGACTGGATCCTCCAACCGATCGGTTCATCTCCTCATGGCCGCCACCCACTCATCTCGCTCCTCGAACCGGTCTTCTGGAACATCAACCGATTGGTTCACGCCTTGAACTGATCATCTCAGTCATCGTTAGGTTGTCCGCCGTTCTTTGACATAACAAGAAAAAAAAGTTCTATCTTATTTATTTTTGAATTGAGAAACCCTGAGTTACATTCGGGGGGAGTAAAGGTAGGAAAGAAATCTCGAGTTATCTCAAGTTACATCAAGAAAAAGGAGGTAGGGAATCAGTATGCAGACCGAGATGCAAGAAACCACATTCAACCAAGCACACATACATAGGGTTTATTGGCCATAACCACACTATATATCCACCACAAAACTCATTTAAGGGTGACGAGTATCGATTGCATTCATATTACATATCAAATATGTATTTTGGGATTTTATGGATTTAGGATTGGACATGAATAAAGCCAATTTTATTCACATTGTATGCATTAAATAAAGGCAATAAACCAAAATTGATCACATCAATAATCCTCAAGTATAGAGCAGTTGACGTGGCTCTGATACCACTATTGTGTTTTAGAGGAAACATATATGGCAGTAGAAACAAAAATTTTCTACCCAAACCTAGTATAAAGAAATCGATTCAATGTCTATACAATAGGAAAGATGGTTTGTAGAGACATACCTTGTCCCGAGGCTTGCTCGGTGACATTACCTCGCGGCTTGTGCGGTCGTCGCCTCTGGTCTTGGACGGTGTCTGTGCAGCTCTTGGTCTCACCGGGACTGTCAGGATTGACAGCTATCCTCTGAGCGGCAGAATTCTCCCGCCTCTACAGTAGTCCATACAGACTGCCTGGAACTCTGATCGCTTAGTCCCACAAGGCACCAGAAGGAGTCATACCCTCCTATCGACGTACTAGTCACTGAAAAACTCTCCTGCAACTAGTCACTTTTCTACAGTTGTCTTTCTCTTTTGTGCCTCCCTTGTCGGGTAGCACTTGCTCGGGCTCTCTTGGTTACCACAACCAGAGAGAACAACAACTTTGCAGAGTAACTGGTGTTCTGAGTTGTACTGTCTGAGAAGCCCCCAATACCCCTATATATATAGGAGGGTCATGGGATATGGTTCTCTACCCCGGGCAATGCGAGATTAAAGAAGGAGTAGAAGGATTCAATATTTTCCACAAAATCTAACAAACTGCGCCAGTTGAACCGAACAGTTCAACCCTGAACTGATCGTCTGGGCCCTTGAGTCGATCGGTTCAAGCATGAGCTGATCGGTTCGTGGTCCTGGTCCAACTCAAATTTACTTTCCATGTTTTTTTTCCAACTAATCAACTATTAGTCCTTGTCCAAATCAAATTTGAACAAGTGAAACAAACTTGGTTGGTCACCCGACTATTCCAATAATGTGAACCGATCAGTTCATCTCTATGAGTTGATCGGTTGGGGCAGCAGATCAGTCAATTGTAGTTTCAATCAATCTGATACTCTAATCATCTGATCCAACACCTTGAACACTATGATGTTGAGCTATCAATCGATTGGGTGTTTAATTAAACTACTAAATTCCTTTAGTCATCAATCCAAACAAGATTTATGGAGAAATTCCTCTTCTAGGAACATGTCTTAGTGTGTGTGACCCTACAGGTCCATTTCACGTTGGCAGTGAAAGTCCATAACACTTATGATTTCAAAAGCAGAGAGCGGTGCCTAGTCACACATCAGTGGTACCCAAGTGAAATAGAAAGTTGGAGAATAACTTTCAATCCTACAATCCATGAATGGTTTTACAGTGAATGTATAATTCCTTTGTCACTAATGTCCTGAATGAACTCAAGGCATGGTACAATCATCCTTTCAATGTTCATCCATTTCCTTGATCTCAGAGCAGACTGGGTGAGATGTGTGTGACATCAATATCACATATTGATTCACACATGCATGCACATGCCTTTCTCAATCCTACTCATCAAGTGGCCATGGACATCAAACTCCCTTAGGAGGGACAAATCCCATATCTATCACTCACCCCTTAAAAGCCCCATGTGTCAAAGTCACCCAATCATCACCTATATAACAACCCATGTTTCAGGACTACGTTTGATGATGTCAAAGTGTACCCAATGACATGTGTTGAGTGTAGTGGTTTCAGGTCGAAGAATCACACTCACCACCATCACAGTGAGAGATGACTGTGACTACCAAATCATGGTTCCATGTGTCACTCTCACGGTGGGTCTATCTGGTACACTTGTTCTCTAACAAGTACCTATGTGCTTGGTTTGATATCACTATATCATGACTAATGAGATTTTGTCATCAACCAATCACACAATCTAGTCTTTAGTGTTATTTATGTCTATAGTTATTTCCACAATAACTACTGACTAGGGACTGAATAAGAAAGCATACTCTTAACATCCGTATGATCTCATCATTTAGGTCCTCAACCCAAAAGCATACATCATCAAGTAAAATAGTTCTTTAGACATCTATCATGTTACACTATCATCTCAAAAATAGTTAAAACATATAGATCGGAAATTGCCTTTATTATTATTATTCAAATCATTCACAAAGTATCCCATTACAATCATCACATGACTTACTCTATGGGCATACATACCAATATTTGTTGCCAAGGATAGATGATTTGTTTGATCAGTTGCGTGGAGAGACGATCTTTTCTAAGATAGACTTGAGATCTGGATATCATAAGTTGAGGATAAAGGCTTCATATATTCCTAAGTCAGCTTTCAAGACAAGATATGGGCATTATGAGTTTCTGGTCGTGTCGCCAACAACTTTCATGGATATGATGAACTGGATTTTCAAGCCGTTCTTGGATTAGTTCATAGTGGTTTTCATAGATGACATTTTGATCTATTCCAGAGATGATAAGTAGCATGAGCAACATCTAAGGATATGATTACAGTTGTTGAGACAACACTAGCTATATTCTAAGTTCAATAAGTGTTCGTTCTGGTTAGCCGAGGTGTCTTTTCTTGGACATGTCATCTCAGGAGATGGAGTAAGTGTTTACCCTAAGAAAGTCAAGTTTGTTCTACAGTGGGAGCAGCCTAAGACTCCTACTGAGATCATAAGCTTCTCAGGATTGGCAGGTTACTATAGGAGGTTCATCCAAATCTTCAATGTTATAATGTCACCTCTGACATGCTTAACGAAAAAGAATGCATCGTTTGTCTGGTCAAACAACTGTGAGAAGAGTTTTCAGATCTTGAAGAAGAGGTTGACTACAACACTAGTGTTGATCCTGCCTGAGGCAGATAAAGGCAACAAAGTGTTTTATGATGCTTCAAGGAGAGGTTTAGGCTGTGTGTTGATGCAGGAATGCAAAGTAGTAGCTTATGCATCTAGACAACTTAAGAAGAATGAGGAGATTTACCTAACACATGATTTGGAGTTAGCTATTGTAGTTCATGCTCTTAAGACATGATGTCACTATGTTTATGGTGAGGTGTGCCAGGTGTTTACGGATCATAAGAGTTTGAGATATATATTCACCCAGAAGGATCTGAATCTTAGACAGCAGAGATGGTTAAAATTGATCAAAGATTATGAAGTGACAATAGATTATCATATTGGAAAGGTGAATGTGGTAGCATATGCCCTGAGTAGGAAAACAAGTTCAACAGCTGATGTATTCTCCATGACATGTTTCACGAGAGACCTGCTAGTAGAGATGCAGAAGTTGAACTTAGACTTAAGGGTGATAGAACATAGTGGTTTGATTGCACAGATGCAAGTCAAAACTACCTTTTATGATCATATCAAGGAACTTCAGCAGAGTGACAATGAGTTATGACAAATCATGCAGGACATGACAAGGGGAAAAAGACCAGAGTTCAAGTTTTTAGATGATGGTTTGTTGTATCAGCATGACAGGTTGTGTGTACCTAGAGAAATTGATTTGAAAGAATAGATTTTTGAGGAAGTGCATGCATCGATGTACGATATGAATCTAGGAAAAACTAAGATGTACATGAATCTTAAGGAGTTATACTCGTGGTCAGGTATGAAGAAGGATGTAGCTGAGTATGTGGCTAGATGTAGTGTGTGCCAGTAGCTTAATGTTGAGCATCAGAAACCTGCAGGTACCTTGCAATCTCTTCCTATACCAGAGTGGAAGTGGGAACATATCACAATGGATTTTGTGGTAGGGTTGCCCAGAACACCTAGAGGTTGTGACTCGATATGGGTGATTGTGGATAGACTAACTAGGTCTGCTCACTTTCTTCCTGTTAAGTCAACCTTTGATGTCCCAAAGTTGTCTAAGATATACATGGATGAGATAGTCAGGCTGCATGGTATCCCAGTTTCAATTATAGTAGATAGAGATCCTAAGTTCACATCCAGGTTTTGGAATCAGTTGCATCGTGCTTTAGGCACAAAGTTGAGATTCAGTATGACTTTTCACCCGCAGATGGATGGTCAGTCAGAGAGGACCATTCAGACTCTTGAGGACATGATGAGAGCATGTGTCTTACATTTCAGTGGAATTTGGGAAGAACACTTGAGCCTTATAGAGTTTGCATACAATAATAGTCACCATTCTAGTCTTGGTATGGCCCCGTATGAAGCTCTATATGGAAGAAAGTGTAGATCACCTGTATGTTTGTATGAGGTGGGTGAAAAAAAGATTCTTGGACCAGAGATAGTGGATTTGACTACAAAAAATATTACAGTGATCAGAGAACAGTTGAAAGTTGCACAGGATAGGCAGAAGAGTTACATTGAGAAGAGACATAGACCTCTTGAGTTTGAGGTTGGTGATGACGTGTATTTGAAGGTTTCACCATGGAAAGGAGTGTTTAGGTTTTGCAAGAGAGGCAAACTGACTCCTAGGTTTATGGGCCCATATCCTGTCATTGAGAGGATTGGACCTGTAGCCTACAGGTTGGATTTACCATCCGAGTTGGCTAATCTACATGATGTGTTTCATGTATCGATGCTGAAGAAGTGTTACCCTAGTACATAGAAGATCGTGGACCCAGAACCTGCACACCTCAGAATGGATGTGTCCTATGTTGAAAGACCAGTACAGATAATTGATCAAAGGATTAAGAAACTCAAGAATCGAGAGATACCGTTAGTGAAAGCTTTGTGGAAGAACCACAACCTAGAGGAAGCTACGTGGGAGCTTGAGTCAAAGATGCGTAACAAGTTTCCTTTTCTCTTTTAGGAATTTCAGGATGAAATTCTTATAAGGGAGGGAGATTATGACCCACTCCATGATTTACTAGTAAGCACAACGCTTAGTACATGATTAAGTTGATTAAGTTGAGTTAAGTACTCACAAATGCAATTAGTGATGTGATCTAGAGTTATAGTCTAATTATTTGATTTCTTGCCTTGAGGTTGTAAAGTATTTCATGCTTAAACCTTTGCAAAAGAAATTGTTCGATTTGGACCTATGAGACGAAAGTTATGAAGGTTTGAAGGTTTTGGGTTTAATCTGCAATTTTTCCAATTTTTGGATATTAATTCATTTCCTTCCATATCTTCTTCCCCGGTCGATTTGTTTGAGTGGCACACTGTAGCGCATCCGACTGAGAGCAATAGAGGGGAGATTGCATGGGCGATTTAGGGCTTCACGGCAGCCAACCTCCATCCGTCCACCCTCCTCCTCTATTATTTCTCTTCTTTCCTTCTTCTTCCCCTGCCCTAGCAGGCGCCCGACCTACAGCAGCAGTGGCCGGCGGCCAACTGCTTTGGCTCGGCCAGGAGCCACCTTGGGCGTAGGTAGCACCACCAAATGGTGCCCTCAACTCCGACTTTGAGGTTTCAGCAAACTTTCGCAGCTCCCCGCCCCTATTGAGCCCACCTACTCCTCATTAGAAAGGGGTGGCGCCCCATCTAGCAAGAAGCAGCAGCTGCTACACAAAGCCACAACCAGGAAGCCGTTTGGGTGTGAGCTGCAGCACCAAGCAATGTCGTCAAGATCAGTCCTTGAGGTCCATCCTCGAATTCACAGTCAATAGCCATAGCAACACCTAGAAAGCTCCCCTCTTCAACCTATACGTGAAGCAGGTCCAAATCCAGGACTATTCGGAGGTTGAAGATGACCCAGTGATGCCTGGAAACAGACTCTGGATGGATTTTTGGTTGATTTTTGGTCACCTCGACCCACTGTGAGTAGAATCTCACTCCTCAAAGCAAGTATTAACTCCATGAAACGAATGATTTCAGTTCGATCTCTGTTATTTGCGGGTAACAGCCATGTGTTAGGAAGTGACAGCGCCGCCTGACTTTTATTGCACGATTTACTTCATCATGTTTTGCATGATTTGGTTTATTAATTAATTAGTATGATTTGGACTAGTGGAATTATATGATTGATCAAAACCTAAATTGATCAGTTTAAAAGTAGAATACAGTAGCACATGAATCTAGGGTTTACAGTAGTTGTACAGTTTGGGAATAAATCCAATTTGTACGATTCTAGCAGTTTACTAGATGCACAATTTTCAAAGAAATGACGATGACATGAAAATGTCAATGAAAACCTAGTTGAACGCTCCCTATTATATTTAATGTGTGTGCTTTAGTCTTAACACAAATTCGCACATTTTCAAGGACATCATCAGAAATTCTCAATTATTATCAATAATTTGTGTCATGATAAGTAATTAACTCTTAATTGGGTTAAGTGATGCACAACTCAGTATTAGGGTTGATGTGCATGTTTTTCTAGGAATTTTAGATAATTTACTAGTGCTAATGATGATTTATCATATGTTGAATAATCAACCCTTATTAGTATATTAAGATGTTTAATTGCATGATTTCAGTATCTGTGCCAAGTTGACATGTATTTTTGTTTATTTGAGAATTTTAATCTTCCTGCAAGTACAGTATGTGGATTATTTAGTATTTTTCATTGGTTTGAATAAACTGCTCTGTCAAATTTAGAATGATATTCATGTCATGTTGTAAAGTTCAAGTAAATAGACACGGTACCATAGAGATACCAGAGTCAAGTATAAGTACGAGAAATGTACAATCTAGTAAGAGTCTTCCAAGATTAGTGAAATAATAGATTTAAGGGTCCTGACACCATAGAATTCCTGTGAGAGGTCTACGCCTTAGGGATGAAATGACCTACCCTGGAGGTGCGTCTAGTATACGGGGGTCGGAACGTACCAACATGTGGTACGGGGGATGAAGCCTTAGTAGAAGTCTCCTTAAATTATAGTTTGTAGTGTCCAACATCAACCAGAAGTCCTGGTGGCACTAGATTACAGAAAAGCCAATAGGTGGCTTGACTCTCTGCCTGTGTGCTCAGGTTAGAGGAGGAGCCCAGTTTATGGCACAATAGGACTGTCGAGGCCAGAGAGTCAGTTTCCCTATTGCAGACCAGGGGAGTCGTTAGACTTAGCTATCCCAGGGTGTCGGCTAAGTCTTGTACGGTGGGATCCTAGTTTGCTATGAGTCTTCATTTGTAGAGTACACTACATATGATCAGGGCATAAGATAAAATATGTTCATATAGGTTCACAAAATTTCTTATAAGTTAAAGAGTTAAGAAAGAACTGAGTTAGTTTCACAGCAGATTTCCTTTAAATGAAATTTTAGTATTCTTTGTTGTTTAATCGTATCTATAGTTTAGCAGCAGTTGTTATCTTAATGAAATGTTGACATCTCCTGTCATTTAAATTATATTACTTAGATATGCTCAATATAGTATAATCTTATATTTTATTCCAATTAATAATCATAAAATGAGTTATCTATGATGGTTGGGTGAAATTCAGCTCACCGACCTACTGAAACATTTTTCAAGTCAGCGTCTGCACGAGGAAGATAAAGGATCGTATCACCCAAGTTCTTAGAAGGTAGTTCGTGGTTAGATAGAGGTCTCTTAGTCCTTTCCCCTCATTCCTTGGGCATGAGGTGTGGCAGTGAGAGAATGTAATGTAATATGTAGTTTATATTTCAGTTATCTGTTGTGTTTTACATTCTGCATGGAAAAATTTAATATGATGTGTAAAACTACTTTATCTATCTAGTAATGTAATTAGTAGTTGCATCTGTAGTTTAGTAAGATTTTAGTTTATTCCATGTCATTAGGTTTTTTCCTTTAAGTTAATTCTAAGTGAATAAGAAAAGAAAAAGTTAAGGGTATTTTACCGAGGGTGTCTCCCCGGTCTCCAGGGTCATTAGAGATGGAATGGGTATCGGGGCATCACATTTCACTTCCATACTAGTACTCACATGCAACCATGAGATTAATAAATTAATTAACTTATAAAGGGGGTTGCCATCGTCATACACCTCCCAGTGATATTATATGGTTCTTATCTCTGCATAGCACTCTCATGCTTATGTTAAGACTCAAACTTCAAGCTTATATCCTCAATGTATTCGACCAACTCCCATCGTCAAGAATTCATTACCAAGATGAATGCTCCCTACTTCTCTACATGTCTCCCCATATCACATAAAGAACCATAAAATTTGTGGGCAAGATGGCCAAGCAAGCATATAAGAAATTAACTTCATAGAATCTCTTTATTAATGAAATTAACTAACATTAGTTAAGAAATATGACTTCACATGAGTAATGACATGAGAGCTACTCTCCCATGCCCACGAAGAATAAAACTACTCATCCATGATCATGAAACATAGGAACATGCTATAGATTTTAGATTTTAACATGATTAGAGAAGGAAAGATTAAAGAAAACCCAAGAAATGGAGAAGGGAAACGTAGAGCTCTGGTTTGGGGGAAAATTCTACTCTTGCAGGTGTTTCTACTCAGACAAACTTCTCTTCTGAGAGGTTTTGGTGGAGTAGAGAATCTCTTTCCACACTCCTTGAAGAAGAATGGGGTTTCTCTCTCAAGAAACCACTTATATCGCCAAAATTTCGCTTTCTCTTCTCTAAACTGTTCTCCACTCCAAAGTATGCTCCAAATAACTAGAGATAACCACACCATATGTGTGTCCTAATATTTAAAATAAGGGGTGGTGATTATAAAAATCTACAGACATTGACAGAGACACACAATGTACAAAGGCAGGCATGTCATGTCGCCATGTATAACTAATGTTGGAACCGCTTTGATTGGGTTGAAGACAGTGTGTACAACCTCGCACACAATGTGGATATGAGAATCTTTTGATTTTTTTGGCAGGCAAGGTTGAGACAGACAGGATGTGTCTTATTAAATACATGTTGTGCAACTTGATAAAACATTTATGTGTAGCTTTTGTATAGTTTGGAATGTAGTGTCAATGTGGAAACACGTTGTTTCATAGCTCTTCAAAATGTCGTGTGTTAATTAACACATGTCGTGTTCTATTCAAAATCTTCAAGAAGTGCCCCGTCAAGTATGTAAACTATTGGTGACTCCAACTAGAGTCAAATTTACCCCATTTTCTTGTCACAATCATGTAAAAGTGACGAAAAAACATGAGGCGAGCAAAACAAGTAAAAGGAGGAAAAATCAAGTGTGGTTAAAGGAAAAATGAGGTACAAAATGGATTGAAAGTTTGTGTAAAATTGGGTAAAAATTATATATAAAATGTGCGCATTAAATCCCTCTAAGCTTGAACTATTGCTTTTCCTCAAGAAAAAAGAACATAGAAATAGAAATGAAGAAATTTTCAACTTCATGTATCAATTAGAGGGGATGGAAAATTATATCAAGCCAATTCCACCATAAACATAGTTTATTGTAAGTATTTGTAGGATCACCTTAAACACTTAAGATTGAAGTTTAGTTCAGCAAAGTTGCAAAAGGTTAAATGGAAGAATAGACAAAACAACATTAAATAGAATTGAGATGACTGGACGAAATGAGTACTGAATATGCAACATGATTCTCTCAATTATTAAAGTTGTAAAGGATGAAATCCAAATTAACAAAACTATCCAACAACAACCTTTTTTCTTTTAGATAAAAGTTAAAGTTTGGGTTCCAGCACTCGGCAGCTAATGTCAACTTATGCACATGTGGAATACCAGTTGGGGTCTTTTAACCTCTTTTAGGACATAGCACCCAATCATTGTAGCCATATCATATTTACACTAGGCTAGCATGTAAAATGGGCATTTTAGCCATCTTTTATAGAGGTGAAAGCAAGAATAAACCGATAAAGAGTGAATTATTTTCCACTTGAAAAACATTGGGCCTTAAACTAAAAACTTTTTCACCCTAGTACAAATAGAGTTGGTTGGATTTTATAGTTAATATGATCTCAATTGTTAATTAAAATTTTTTACTGAGATTTTGGTTGAAAACACACTACAAATTTGATAAAACCCTCTAGAATGCTAAATAAGGTTGTAATGTTGATTACTCCAAGAAGATTTTAATTTTTACATGTATTATATGGGCAAGAGTGTGAAGGGAGAACATGCGTCTATAAGAAATAAACCATGATGAAATAGACGTTATGGATAAGAGATTCCATTTAAATGTTGCATGATTTGACTTTTTTTCTTCAATTTATATTTCTCAATACAATATAGGACAAACAATTCAATTACAAAAAGGTATTTCAATCCAGACACAAGGGATGGGCCTCAGATCATACTGGATTTTCCACAAATAAGAACATAAACTAGAACAAAAGAATGAAACAAGATTATTGAAAGAAACTACAATTACACTATCGGCGGGTTTCCCCCTCCCCAATCTTGAAATTTGTTGTGTCCTCACTACATAAATCAAACTCAACTTGATAGAAACTGGGTACCTTCCATGGTGAATCAAGAAGAATTATCAATGCCCTCATCTCCAGCTGTGAAATTAAGGCTCAAAAGATCATCATTAGGAATGTCTATAGTAGGCGGATCAGGTTGTTGTTCTGGTGGCGACAATGGAGGCATGGTATAGTAGCCTTGAGAGATATACCACATACCCATCCTCTAAAGAATGCTCTACATGTTAGATTATTGCTAAGTTATCATGTCAAAATGGGCATCCTGTGATCAAATCGTTGTTAAACATGGCCATGGACATGTTGGACGTTAGGCATAGCCCAACTCTACTTTGTCTGTGCACCGGTGGAGGGAGGTAGAAATGATGTTGGAACTACATTTGAAGCCTCAGGATTGTCTTCAAAACCAGATTCATCATCAAGGTTGAATTTCCAATCACCCTTGTTTGTTTGGGTGACTGTAGGAAAATCAAGGAGTTCAATGAAGACCACGATCAACAAAATACTTCCTAAATTTGTCATCACCGGAAGGGTCGCTAACAATTAGGCTAGAAGAGATAAAGAGCTTGAGAACAATTATGTTCCTCCAAGGGGTAAATTCTAGTTATGTAAGTTCATCATTAACCTTGCATGCAATATGGATGATCAATCCTCCAGTCATAATGCCGCCTGATTGGCTACATTTTGTTTCAAAGAAATGGCATATGTTATAGTAAAAATCGTTAATTTTGATGTTGTGTAGCATAACCCACATGAAAAATAAATCATGCTTCCAAAAAACTCCATGTATTTCCTTACAAATACACCATTGTTGAGAATTATGTGTATACAATGAAAAATGGGGTTGTGGATATGTGTTGCCCTAGCTCTTGCTGCTTCATGAATATCATTGTCTATAATTTCGCTCCACAATTAATCACTTTTAAATGAAATTGGGCACATCATTTCTCCTCTATAGTGGCATCAAAAAACATCAAATAATTGTTTAAAGTTAAGACTTTAACAATGATCCAAAAGTCAGAAAATGATGATAGAAAAAGGCTCGTTTGGGTTTATGGGATAATCCTCAATTTTCATAGTAGTTAGAAATTCATAAGTAGTCCAAGATTGTCAAGTAGTCCTAGGACTTCATCTTTGAAGCTAAGCGTCTCCAAAGTCTCTTCACAAACAGATCTTATAGGCAAGACCCTACGAGTGATCATGGTTTGGTAGGCCTTGTCCTCCTCCTTAGTGACCTTAAACTGAGTGGTTGATACATACTCAGACACGAAACAAGAACTCTCCCATCTATGAGGATTTGCTACTTTTTTAATGGGCATCATTACTGTTTTGATTGAGTTTTAGAGCATTGTTACACATCATGTACTATGGCTCACACGTCGTGACTGTTGGGCATGTAGAAATTGGTGAATCTAGGAGAATGAACCGCTCAACATGGCATGTTCTTTGAAACACACAGCGTGTCTACTATATATTGGGTATTTTAAAGGTCGAAGATGATCAAGCATCATGGTGTCTCTCGACTTGATCACAGTGTGTATCCCATGATTAGTAGTGATCTCTAGTCGAGGGTGTACTGGAATGATGGGGGGAGCAAAGAGGTGCCAGAGATATGCACCCGGGACCTCATTGACTTAGATCCACAACAAGGATGCAATGATCCTTGGTCGATGGAGATGGCAACAACTTCGGCTCAGATCACAAGCAATGAAGATGGAGTGGATGCTGGAGTCAGAGGCAGCAATGGTAGATCTGGAGCTTGACAACGTGTTTTCTTGAGAACGAGTGGACACACGGATAAGGGGAAATGGCATCTCTCATTCAAACATGTGTGAGTGAGTGATATGACAAAAAGATTTGTTTTGAAATTGGGTTTAAAAACCCTAGATCACACATCTCCACACCTTGTGTATGACAATACTCATGCCATGCCTCTACGTTAGAAAAAATTAATGTCACACTTCTTTAAGGACACATTATGTGTTTGTTTGAACACAACGCGTAAGATACCATTAACTTGTTGTATCTCTAGGTTAATGGGTACATGCCGAGTGTTAATTAACATTTTCTGTGTATGTTTCTAGCTGATTGTTAGTCTGCATATGACCTTTGAGGCACATTGTGTTGGAGTTTACACATGCCCTACAAATTTCCATTGGATTTGTTGATGGCTTTAGGTTGATGAGGACACTATGTGCACAAATTAACACACAGTGTGTAAGTTTCCAGAAAATATTTCCTTGTTGAATGAACTTTTTGGCATGTCATGTGCAAATATATGTAGATTGTGTAAGATTCCAAGAAAATTTCTCATAATTTTATGGAACAAAACATGAGTGTAGGACATCACACATGTCGTGTTTACTAGGAAATTTTCTTGAACTTCTTTTTGAAGGTTGGGACACTATGTGTGCTGGTCTAGACACGCTGTGTTTTCTTGAATTTATGCAAACGTAGGTTATGTTCCTTGGAATTTATTTGGCACCTGCAATGACAATCATATATGCTTCATGTGGGTTTAGATTGTTACATTCGTCCATGGAAAAGTTATTTTAGAAGGAGAAATTTTTTGAGTGAAAGCTTAAAATAAAATCTATCCTAAATATGGGGTCAACTTCCACAAGCTCCTCCACTTAAAGTCTAGAGTGAGACTTGACTTAGTAGAATCAAGCATATGAAAGGGAGCAGAGGTGTTATAACTAGATTTTTCACATGTACTTATATAATTGAAATGCAATTATTTGAGTTAAAAGGATGTATTGGAAACTTGGTGCGCTTTGTTTTAAGAGTATGGTCTTCTTTTGCAAATTCACCTTTTGCTTTAAATTATGTGGTTCTCACTGTTTCAATAAGCAAATAATGGATATGGGGGAAAATGGATGAAAGAAAATCCAATATTAAGAAAAATGCAAAAGATAATGGATAATAAATAATGTACTTTTGGAAGATGACATAATTCTCTATAAAAGTGGTGTTAAAAGCCACTAATGTGTGGTTTTCATTCTCACATAATTCCTTATAAGAAAGGTAATCAAAATAAAGAATACAGAAAAGTTAGAAAGAGAAAAGAATATATTTGATGGCTAAAATGTTCCTTATAAGATGAAGACTTGGATACTAATAAAAATATCTTTTATTTATGAGTCTTGGCCTCATACCTTGCCCATGCTCAGATAAAGTCATTACATATTTTCCCTTAAAATTTGGGATCAAAAGGATTAACATAACGAGAGATATGGAATTAACAAATATACGTAAAGTAAAAAAGGAAAATAAAAATGAATTAAATGTCACTTATCATATTCACAATTGAACTAAACTTGGACCCCCTCTAATTGGTGCATGTGTTTTTGACCCTTGGATCAGGATCTGATGATCAAAAGATCATCTCCTAGGTTGTGATAAACAATAAAAGTGGGAATAGTACAATCTGGTTTTCTCGGTCATTTTTCTTTCAACTTAATTCATGAGATAGATTAGAAAATCTTTCCAATGACTTTGTGAGATCAATATGATCCTTCCTACCCTAGGTTTTTCCTAGCTTGGAGGACTCTAGAAAAATTTCCAAAATCCTCCAACACAATAAGGACCGACCCTTGATCGCAGGGCTATATAAGGGCTTATGCATCCAATGCAAAAGCACCATTGTAATGGCAAGACACTGTAGAACCTAGGACTCACTTCTCCACCATTAATTCCTCTTTAGCCTTGCCTCCCATCATCTTGATAGTCTGATAAATCTCTACATAGCTTGAGAACCTTCTTACTGTTCACCTCGCCCAAGCTTTCTCCATAGCAATTGAAGGTTTTTTGGTCTTTGGTGGGTCGATATGAAGGAGGAGCCATCTTTTCCTATCACTTAGAAGTTGAGACCCTTAGAGTCAACCTCGTTGTTGACTCACAAGAGTTTCTTATGGGTAGACAAGAGGAAAAAGAAGATTGGAGAGGGAAAACTAGTCTGCCAACGACATCTCTTCACATGTGTAAGGGAATCATTGTCCTTCTCCTTTTCCTGACTAACAAAATTCACACAGGCTCACCCAATCTAGGTGGAGCCAGCATATTGGTCGACCCAGCCTAGTTGGCAAGCCCGCGAGCTGGACACACTACCTAGGTGTCACCTGTGATTGGTCAATATATATTAAACTTCTAAAAAACATAGTAATTTGTAGAAAGGTTCAATAATGTCATATTAAACTTCTAAAAATGTGAGGAATAGACGAAAAATATAATCAAGACCTAAATCTGCCACTAGTTTGAAAAATGCCTGAAGTAGTTATCTTCAATGTGTTTACAAGATAAAAATTCTAATTTCTAGGTTCTTATGATATTAATATGTTTAATTGCTCTTAAATGTTCTAAGACTGATCTTTTTGGATAAAAATGGTATCTTGGATATAATTTGAAATTAATAATTCATGATTTGATAAATTAGGGTTTTTTTGAATTAAAATGCATAAGGTGACAAGATTATGGTATGTAAACCAAAAAGGCATTAAGAGTGACAAATAGGGTTTGGAAAGCCAAAATCCTAATGAAACCCTAAGTTGACCGCAAAATCTATCATAGAACCCAAGTCAACCTTAATGGTAGATTCTATATAAAATAATAATACTTTGGTATTATGCATTTATTTTGGGGTGATTGCTTGCTTGCTCTCAATCTATTTTTATCGCCTAGGCTTTCAATATCTCCTGAGAAAGGTATGTGGTTACTCCTATGACTACTCACCTTAAGTGACTTCCATGGTTTTCAGAGTTTTTCCGTACTGATTGCAAATAATTGTTGATTGTTTATTTAATTCCTGCAATCTATAAAGTCACTATGGATATCACATTATATAAGTATAACTTGCTCAACTATCTCTTGTAGATGTAAGTGATACATGTGAGATGTAAGAAATGTCACTATGGTGATGAATGATCAGGCCTGGATAGGAATATCACCTCAAGCAAAGGGTTATATAACAAAGGTCACTATGGTGAGTGCTCATCTAGACTAGAAAAGAAGATCACCTCGGCCAAATTCCTAAGCATGAAATGTCACTATGGTGATTGGTGATTGGGCCAAGGCCTATGTATGACGTGTCCACTGTAGGGACTAAACCCTAGAGAGAGGGTCCCCCATATGAATACTCCAGAAAGGGAGTGTCCCATAAAGATTAAGTTAAGCAGTTAGGACATTTCAAAAAAAAAAGTTAAGCAGTTAGGAAATAAATGCATGTTCAATTTTGTGATCATATTTGTTTCTATGACTGACTATATTGTTACACCTACATGTGAATATTTTGGTTCCCACATGTACTAGTATAAATTGTTATACTGGCCTTGTTTTTGTTTCACATCATTTTAGGTTAAACTACTAATAATTTGCAATTAATGATTAGAGATGGACATCCATAGAAGAAGGCACCAAAAGAAATGACTTGATGCATTTTTGGAGGATTTAGATAGATAGATTTTATTTTATGTTGCAAATAGTAGATTTCCATATCATCTAACTCGTTAGTAGAAGTTTACCATTATATATTGTACCAAACTCCGTTAATTTTAGTGAAATTATATAATTATTATTGGTCAATTGCCAAAACCTCAATCTTGTAATCATCGTAATGGCCATTGCCCTCTTGATCTGCCTGAATAGGGGATAATAAGGGGAGGGTTCATTACATTTGGTATCAGGGCCTGGTTTATCATTTAACCCCTGATGATTATTAAATTTTAAGAGTTTTGCAGAGTCAAAGGGAATTATTAGAGTACTTTCCAAAGATGATGGTGACTGGAAGGGACCACGATCTTAGGGATGGCAAAATTTTCCTCCACGCCGCTATTCAACTTACGAGGACTCTCGGGCTCATGCATCCTACTCGTCCAAAGTCAGAGGACTTTACTTGAAATAAAATTCCTCTAGGATTTCTTCTCATATAATTTCATCCATTCTCTAACCCTTCTTCACCCACCAAAATGCTAGAGACCTATAATTTCTCTCTCTACCCTTCTGAGTAATAGGGTTAAGATATTAGGGATTAAGACATCCCACACCAAATAATAGAACACATATAAATAAAATGTAATGGATATAATTTTATGATGCTTTAAATGATTTAAACATAAAATTTAAATAAAGTTACCTATGTGGAACAACATGGCCCACATCAAGACCACTACCATCCTGGATGAAACACCTAGGGACCAACCTGAGGGAATGCTATCCTACAGAAGGAGATATTCATAAAAGAAGAGAAAGGATATGGAGGAGTTCTCTAAGGAGTGGGAGATGCCAGAGGATGCCTATGCTAAAATGAGAGATTTTGAGCCTAAGTCTGTCCCCTTTGACTTGTTGAACCTTGAAGATGGAATCCTGAGAATGAACATATAATGGAAACAACCCTGACAATGCTACCGGCTCTACATCGACAGTCGGGCAAGTAGTTGTTCATGCCCATGATGCACTCTGTATAGGATAATAGAAGGATATAACCAAGGGTGTAAGTGTTCTTGCACACAAAGATGTTGCCAGAGACAAGAATGGTGAACCCCTTCCTGTCCGCCCTCATCTTGGAGCCACCATCCCCACTTCATTAAGTTTGATATAGAGAAGTACTGGGGTGAATACAACTCTGAAGTAGTTGATAAGGCAGAGGATCAACTTCTTGCTATGGAAAATGGTTTCCACATTCTAGAGGTGCAGCCCAACATGAAGGTTCCCTTTTCTTCTCACCTGCCTGAGGGAAGAACAATTTTTGGTGGGATAATTACATCACTAATCGAGACCTAATCACAAAACTGATGGCCTAGATAGACTTTTATACCATCTTCTCCCCAAGATTCACCCAGATGGAGAGAGGAAAGTTGATTATGCTCTAATATCAAGGTAACATGATAGTGGTGGACTATGGTAAAAAATTCTTCCTCCTGGGGTGCTTTCACTACATATTAACTTAAGAGTTACAAGTGGAACAAGGTTTAGAATGCTTGCACCCCCAGATAAGGCCCCTTTTGATGGCAAGAAAACCTCCAAACTACACTAAGTCCCTCAACTTCAACCTTGAGATGGAGAAGATCATATGCTCACTCAGAACCTACATAAGAGATACTGAGGATTTGTGGAAGGCACTTCTTCCCCAAAGAATGATAACAGAAAAGGGAAAGGTTGCAATCATAGAAGGAATAGGATTGGTAAAAAGGGAAACCCAATCGCAAGAGTCCCAAACCCACCTGCCACACTAGTGTAAAGAAGAACCTTGGTAGATACCTCTATGAGAATAAAGTATGCTATCACTATTAGAGAGAAGGACATATCTAGTCTGGCTGTCCTCTCCTTGACAACCGAGGTCCAAGTCCAGCAGCAAATCAACCATTAGCTGCAGCACCACAAGGGGAAATCCAAATTGTTGAAGAACACTAAAAGGCACAAGTCTTCGCCACTGATGACAAGGAAGCCCGGGCCAATGAAAACCAACCTATGGAAGGTGGCCTTCACTATAATGTTGTAGTATGCCTTGTATCAGAAAACATATAGTTTAATGAAATGATATAGTTTTGAGCATATGAAATATGACATATCAATTATTGTATATCCAAACTATTAATAATAATGCTTTTGGTGATCCAATTCTTGAATGGTAACCCACATGGTATAATAATATAACTCCCATATAGAGAAATGCATGGATGGTATCATGGGAAATACGTCTAAAAGACATGTTCTCCTGTTATGATATAAATTTTGGTTCAAGTATGTTTTTAGTGATCCTTGGTATTTTCAAGTATTAGTTTTTTCTTGTCCTGGGATTAGACACTTCCTAAAAGAGTGAGTTCACAAATTGGTTTAAGAGTTGAGGTAACCTTAAATGTCATTCAGGACTAGAAATTTAGTGAATGAAGCATGAAAGCACATAAATTGAGTAGGATTCTTTGGACGCATGTAAGACATCTCTAAGGGACATGAAGAAAGGTCACTATGGTGGTGACCAAGATGATGGGACCAAGGAGGTCACCATAAGCCCAATAAAGGGATACAAAGTAAACTACATGTTTCCTAAGAGATGAAGAAGATTCGGGTGAAAGAATTTTAAAGAATATGATGTACATGGATATTACTAGAGCAACCCCAAGTAAAATGTGTAGTGAGATAGAATAAAGTTATGGCATCTCAATGAAACCCTTTAGAAGGGTAGGGCCACAAGTCAACCCTAAGATGTTGTGGGATTATTAAAGGTACCTAAGACTTATGAGGATGGGAATTGATTATGTGCTAAGTGTATAAGGACCTTAGGGGTCAACAGGAGATCATTTCAAAAGGTGGCCTTTTCCCTAGTAATCTTGAGGGGGAATGACTAAGGCTAATGAGACATGAGATGTGTACTTGGAGTCTTGTGATGATGTTTGAATAAGAATCTAAAAAGGTGTTATTCATAAGACTCAATAGTTATGAGACAACCTTTTCCTATATGTGTGTATAGAATTATTGGGGGAATTCATGGTTTAGAGTCATGTGGAGAAGGTTTCAACCAAAAGCTGAAATCAAAAGATAATGGGTGGATGCACCGTCACTACTCTTGGAATATGATGACATTTGTTTTTGAACTGTAGCTAAATGCTTATTTCATCTTGTTATGAATGAATGAGATGGGACAAACACATTCCATAACTTAAAAAATGAATGCCTAAGTTGAAATCCAAAGGGAATAATTGAGGGTTTGAGGTGTTACCTCATCCTTATGATAGAATATTAACTAAATGGATTGAAAACCTAGGTGAACAAGGTAATCTCCAAATTAAAATTACAAATGTCAATACAATTACCAAGTGAATTTGACTTCTATAAATATAGGATTTAATCTAGTCATCAAGACAAGAGTAATTAGCCAACTATGTATGAATACAAGTGTTGAGGTACCAAATAAAGATAAATCAAGACTAATTGTTGACCGAGCCAGTCGTAGCCCAGATGGAGAACCCAGATTTAGATGAGATGAAAAATTTGATGGAAGAGCCTCACAAACAACTCTCAATGGGTGTGGATGGTGGAATCTAAAATAAAGTCATATTTGGGTTTGTGAGGACTCACCCTTAAAGACCCATATCTTGCAAGAGGCTCATGGGTTTAAGTATATAGTGCACCCTAGGACCACAAAGATGTTTTAAGGACTTGTAATGATACTTTGGTAGTTGGGAAAGAAGAGAGGCATAGCTTCGTATTTGACTAGTTTTATCACATGCCAAATGGTGAAGGCTGAACCAACAACCCGAAGGATTATTGCAATCAATTGATATTCTAAAGTGGAAATGGGACCACATCACTATGGATTTTTGATAGGTCTTCCCAAGACAAATAGAGGTCATGATGCAATATGGGTTGTGGTGGAATGCCTAACCAAATCAGTGCACTTCCTTGCCCTAAAGATTACTTCCAAGGTGTCATAACTAGTAGAACTATATGTCATAGAGATATTTCATTTGCATGGTGTTCTGAGTTCAATTATCTCTAGCTGTGTTCCTAAGTTCACCTTAAGGTTATGGAAACAAGCGCATGAAGAAATAAGTATGAAGCAAAAATTTAGCCCGACTTATCTCCCCAGACTAATGGATAGTCAGAAAGAACAATACAAACTTTTGAAGATCTATTGAGAGCATGTATGCTCAATTGGGGTGAATCATGGGAGCAATATATGCCCTTAGATGAGTTTTCCTATAGTAATTATTATCAAGACACTATCAAGATGAAGCTCTTTATGGGAGGTTGTGTCAGTCACCACTACATTTGTATGATGTCAGTGAGAGAACCTTGTTGAGGTCAAAGGAACTACATTTGTATATTGACAAAGTCTCTTTGATCAAGCACAGGCTAAAGAGAGCTGAGGATCGACAAAAGGGGGATAGACTAGTCTGCCTGTGACATCTCTTCACATAGGTAAGTGTAATATTGTCCTTTTTCTTCCTCTTCCTTTGCCTGACCATTGAAATCCACACAGGCTCACCCAATCTAGGTGGCACCAGCCCATTGGTCTGCCCAACCTAGTTGGCAAGGTCGGGACCGTGTGCACTACCTAGGTGGCAGCCTGTGATTGGTCAATATATATTAAACTTACAAAAATCATAGTAATTTATAGAATGATCTTGTAATGGAACATAATATATTAATCTTGCTCAAAAAATGGGAAGGATACAATAAAAATATAATCAAGACCTAAATTTTCCTCTAGTTTGAAAAGTGCCTAAAGTTGCAATCTTAAATGTGTTTAAAAGATAAAAATCTTAATTTCTAAATTTTGATGATCTTAATATGTTTAGTTGCTCTTAAATGTTCAAAGACTGATCTTTTTAGATTAAAAAAAGGTATCTCAGACCTAGTTTGAGATTCATAGATCATGATTTGATGAATTGGGGTTTTCTTGAATTAAAAATGCATAAGGTGACAAAATTAGGGTTTGTAAACCAAAAATGAATTAAGGGTGATAGTTGGGCTTTGGTAAGCCCAAAACCCTAGTGAAACCCTTAGTTGATCCCAAAACCATAACGTGGAACCACAATCAGTCTTAATGGTAGACTCTGGATAAAATAATAATACTTGGGCGTTATGCATTAATTTTAGGGTGATTGCTTGCTTGCTCTCAATCTGCTTTTATTGCTTGGACTTTCGATATCTCCTAAGAAAGGTATGTGGTTATGCTTTTGACTACTCAACTTAACCAACTTCCATGGTTTTCAGAGGTTTTCTGTACTAATTGCAGATATTGTTGGTTGTTTATCTAATTCTTACAATCTATAAAGTCATTATGGATATCACATTATATAATTGTAACTTGCTCAACTATCTCTTGTGGATGCAAGTGATACATGTGGGATGTAAGAAATGTCACTATGATGATGAATGATTAGGCCCGAATAGGAACATCACCTTGAGCAAAGGCCTATGTAAGAAATGTCACTATGGTGACCAGTGATCTAGCCCAGAAAAGAGGATCACCTCAGGAAAAGGCCTATGTATGAAATGTCACTATGGTGACTGATGATTGGAACAAGCCCTATGTATGATGTGTCCACTGCAGGGACTAAACTCTAGAGAGGGGTTCCCCACATGAATATTCTTGAGTGGGAGTGTCCCATAGAGATTAACTTGAGAAGTTAGAAAGAAAATGCATGTTCAATTTGGTAATCATATTTGTTGCTATGGCTGACTATATTATTACACCTACATGTGAATATTTTTTTACCCCCACATATCAGTATAACTTGTAACACTGACCGCATTTTTGTTTCATGGTGTTTTAGGTTAAACTGTCAAAAATTTGCAATTAATGATGACAGATGGACATCTAGAGAAGAAACCACCAAAAGAAAAGACTCAATGCATTTTTGGAGGTTTTAAATAGATAGATTTTATTCTAAGATGCAAATAGTAGATTTTCATATCATGTAACTCACTAGTAGAAGTTTACCTTTCAATATTGTGCCAAACTCCATTCCACTTTGTGATATTTTATAATTATTATTGGTTAATTGCTAAACCTCGATCCTGTAATTATGGTAATGGCCCTTTCCCTCTCGGTTTGCCTGAATAGGGGATAACAGGGGGAGGAGGTCATTACAAGGAGGCACCCTGGTCTATCTTCTCTCCCTCCATGTATAGTTTGCAACATTGACAGTTAACTTTGAATGGAGCTTATTTTCCTTGTATCTCCATGGTTCCATAGGTGTAAACCTTCAACACTAGGAAGGGTTCAAATCATTTAGAACGTAGCTTCACTGGAAATAATTTAAGCTTAGAATAAAACAACAAAACTTGGTCTCCTTCTTTGAAATGTTTGTTTTGGATCCTCTTATCATGCCATCTCTTTGTTTTCTCCTTATAGATCTTGGTCTTTTCATATGCATCTAATCTTAGCTCTTCTAGTTCCAAGAATTGTTCTTTCTTCTGCTTTCTTTATATCATACTTGAGAAATTTGATTTCCCAAAATGCCCTATGCTCAAGTTCAATAGGTAGATGACAACACTTTCCATAGACCAGATTGTAAGGATTCCTACCAATCAATTTTTTGTAAGTTGTCCTATAAGCCCATAATGCATCATCTAGTTTTAATGTCCAATCAATTCTTGAGCTAGTGATTTTCATCTCTAATATTCCTTTCAGTTGTCTATTCAAAATCTCAACTTTCCCTGATGTTTATGGATGGTATGGTGTAGAGATGTCATGCTTGACACCATACTTGCTTAGTAAGTTGTCAAAGTTGTTCTCATTGAAATGACTACCTCCATCTGATATGACTATCCTTGGAACACCAAATTTCAGAAAAATGATCTTTTAGAATATTCATCACTGATTTCACATTTGGAAATTGTGTAGGAATTTCCTCTACCCACTTTTATACATAGTTGCACGCCATTAAGATGAACTTGTAGCTGCATGAAGCCATGAAGAGGGATATAGGCCCATTAGTCTATGCCCCATACATTAAAAACTTCAATCTCTAGAATTGAGTTCAGTGACGTCTCCTCCTTATTTGATATCCCTCATGATCTTTGACACCTATCACATGCTTTAACAAATACGTGCACATCTCAAAATATAGTTGGCCAATAAAAACATGATTGTACAATTATTGTTGAAGTCTTACCTCATTCAAAATGTCCTCCATAGGAAGAGGAATTCCATTCTAAAATCACACTTGGGATCTCCTCATTTGGAATACATCTCTTTATCAGTCCATATGCACATTGTTTAAACAATAGTGGATCATCCCAATAGTAAAATCTCAAATCATGAAGGAACTTTATTTTCTATTGATAAGTAATATTAGGAGGAAGGCATCTGCTAGATAGATAATTTGCAAAGTCGAAAAACCATGGCTTCACAAGTGAATTCACTACATACAATTTCTCAAAGGGTAGATTATCATCAATAGGAATCTTGTCTTCGGCCTTTGTGGAGAGGCGTGAAAGATGACCAACTATATTGTCTTTTTTCCTTCTTGTTGATTTTCAAATCAAATTCCTGTAACAACAATATCCAACAAATAAGATGGGCTTTTTCAACTTTCTTGTTCATAAGATATATAATTCCTACATGGTCTGTATATATAATGACTTTGGACCCCATGAGATATTATCAAAGTTTATCGAAAACATAGACTATGGAAAGCATCTCCTTTTTTGTGGTGTCATAATTGATTTGAGCATCACCAAATTTTTTTATTGCACAATGAAGGGATTGAAGCTTTCTATCTTGCCTTTGTCCTAAGATTGCCCCCATGGAGTAATCATTGTCGTCACACATTATTTCAAAAGGATCATTTCAATCCAGTGGTTGAATGAGGGGGATGAGATAAGATCATCCTTCAATATCTGGAAGGATATATTGCATACGTCATTGAATATGAGTTTTGCATCTTTGCAAACAAGTAGCAGAGAGGTTTTGCAATCTTTGAAAAGTCTTTAAAAAATATTATATAGAACCCTATATGTCCCAAAAATCTTTTAACCTCTTTCAATATCGTTGGGGTTGACATCTTCTCAATGTCTTCTACCTTTGCTTTATCAACCTCAATCACTTTGCTTGAAATGACATGACCTTGTACAACCCCTAATTGTACCATAAAATGCCACTTTTCCCAATTGAGCATGAGGTTGACTTGTTTACATTGTTGAAAACTTTAGTTAAATTTAATAAGAAATCATCAAAGTAATTACCATAAACACTAAAATCATCCATGGAAATATCCATATTCTTTTCTATGAAATCAGAAAGTATGTCCATCGTGCATCTTTGAAAAGTGGTGGGTGCATTGCATAACCCAAAAGGCATTCACATATAGGCATATGTACCATAAGAGCATGTGAAGGTAGTTTTTTCTTGATCATGCGAATAAATAGGAATCTAAAAAAAACCAAAATACCCATCTAAATAGCCAAAATAAGAGTGATTAGAAAGTCTCTCCAACATTCATTCAATGAAAGGTAAAGGAAAATGGTCTTTTCTTATGGCTTTGTTTAGTTTACTATAATCAATGCATATACACCACCTAATTACCACCCTTGTTTGAATTAGTTCATTATTGTCACCTTTCATTGTAGTGTTTCCTCCCTTTTTAGGTACAACATGTATGGAACTTAATCAAGGGCTATCACGGATAGGATATATTATTCATGCATCTTTTAACCTAAAAATTTCTTTCTCAACAACTTCCATCATGTTTTGATTTAACCTTCTTGGTGGTTCTATGCATAGCTTAGCATCTTCTTGTAAGGCTATGTGGTGCATACAAATGGAAGGAGTAACTACTTTCAAATTATCAATGAAATAACCTATCACATCTTTGTACAACCTAAGTTCTTTCAACAACTTAACCTCTTGTTTTTAGTCAAATCAACATTTATTATAACATAAGAAAGAGAAATTTGGGTCCAAGAAAGCATAAATTAACCCTGGATGGGAGGGGTTTAAGTTCTACCTTTTTTCTAGATTAGTGGTGTTGCCTGCCTCCTTCTCGATTGGTACTTCATAGGATGATGAGTTTGATGCGCCTTCAAAAAATTCTTTATTGAGAAAAATCATCAAGTCTTCTTTGTCTTCTTCACCTTCAAGGTCATCAAAAGCTTGTTCATGCATGTTTTTGTATTCCTCTAGCAAGGTATAAATCATATCTATCAAACAGAGGCATTCTTTAGTGTGCTTTTATAGCATCATAGATAGAAAATACTAGAGTTTCCTCTCTAACTCTTACATTCAGGTTTCCTTCTCTCACCATCTACAATACATCTTGTAGTCCTACGGAATAGTCTCCCAAAAAGGATTTGATTTTTAGGATCTTCATGAATGCCTAGGACTACAAAGTCATAAGGAATGTAAAACTTCCCAATCTAGATGGGGATTTCTTCATAAATCCCTCGTGGATATTTAATTGAAAGATCAAATAAATATATTGTCATTGAGGTTGGATTCAAGTCTCCCAAATCTAACTTTTTCCATAGAGAAAAAGGAATCAAACTAATACTAGAACCAAGATCAACTAAGCCTTTGTCAAAAGTTGAATCTCCAATTTTAGAGGGGAGAATGAATGCACCTAGGTCATCGAGTTTCTTGAGAAAATGGTTTTGAATGATAGAACTTATTTTTTCAGATATCATCACTATTTTAGCTTGGTTGGGTCTCCTTCTCTTTGTGAGAACATACTTTAGGAATTTGGCATAAGAATATGTTTCAGCTATGACTTGTTAAGCTTAGCATCATCTTTTGTGTTAGAATACATGTGAGGGAAAGGAGAATTAGGCTTGCAAAAAGAATCACTTGTTCTAAATTTCTAATAGACTTCTTCCTTTGATTCTCAGTAGACTCCTCTTTAGTTGTGTCAATAACTTCTTTAGATTTCCTCTTTGAAGGTGGTGAGGATCCTCCAATCACCGCCCCACTCCTCATCATCATGAACATGCATGTCTCTTTAGGCATCTCCGGTTGGCTAGACAAGGAGCCAGAAGGTGTTCTTTGATTAGCTTGAGCTTGTTAAGAAATCTAGATTTCCAACATCTTTGTAAGAGTAGCAATGTCATCCACATGGAAGAAAGTTGTTTGATGGCATCTTTCATAAGCTGGCCATATTGGCGGAATTCCTCATTTTGTTTCAATTGAGTTGAAACAAAACCTTCACGAAGAGATTCTAAGTTGGACTTTGGTTGTTTTGTTGTTTGAAGTTTTTTTTGACATTATTGTTGAATCCCAGAGGATTGTTTGCCATTGGTGTCATGCTCCCCTAATGCAATGGTTGTTGACCTTGAGCTTTTTGAGGATTTTAAGAATTGATATTGTGGTAGGAGAAGTTTGAATGATCGCGCCAACCTAGATTATAGGTATTGGAATATGGATTGTATGATTGGTTGTTTCCTAAACTTCCTACTACATTACATTACTTAACATTCTCCTCAGATGGGATGAAAGAAGGGTATCTTGAAGAAGCTACTTGTCCCACAACTTCATTTGCATCACAAATGAGGTGCACATGTTGAGTTGGTTGAGAACTCAACCTCTCATTCTTTTGTTTCAAGGCATCTAAGTTGGAAGAAATTAGATCACATCTACAACATGTATGTCGGCTTGTTTCCCAAAAGTAAAGAAGATCCATGCGGCTGATTACCCCTTTCAGAATTCCATTGGAAATGGTTGATTGTCATGTCTTCAATTATTATATAGGCCTCACTGTAGGACTTGTTCATTAAAGCTCCATTGGATGTTGTCCTGGTAATATAGTAAAGCTCATTATATAAATTTTAAAGAAGCAGCCAGTTACTAAGGCCATGATGAGGACAAAGACATTGGAGGTCTTTGAACCTTTCTCGTGTGTCATATAAAGTTTATACATCCCTTTGAGAGAAGTTGGTCAGTTGGCTTCTCAATTGAGATGTCTTGTTTGGTAGGAAGTACTTGGCTAAGAAGTCTTTCAGGAATTTAACCCAACTGTTGATATAGTTCCTTGGAAAAGAAGAGAGCCATGCCTTGGCTCTATCCCTCAAAGAAAAAGAAAACAAAAGTAGGACTATACCATCAGGGGAAACTCCATTAATCTTAAAAGTGTTTAGATATTGCTAGAATTCAACTGTATGAAGATTGAGATATTGCATAGGAGTCACTTTAAAATGATTATGTTGAATCATCTACATTATTGTCGAGATGATTGAAAAGTTATTTGCCTCAATTTGTGGGATGTTGATAGATCCATATATGTTTATGGTTGCAGGAATGGAGAATTCCTTGAGAGGATGGTCATCTTCCATGATTGGTTCTTGATTGTCTGGTGAAGATGGTGGTGAAGAATGAACTAATGATGGTTGTGAGTCTTCCAATCTTGAAGAGTCTTTGCTCCTCCTTGCTCATCTATGGCTGCTAAGTGTGCATTTGATTTCAAGGTCTAAGGACACATATGGCTAAAGACCTCATTTCAAACACCGCATACAGACCTACGAATTCACAAGTAGTAGGAACACTTAAAAAACAATGGAAGATATGATAGATGATATAAATGACAATGGATGATGAAAGTGAGGGTGAGTGTTCTAGTCCCTCTTACTAATTAACACTTCTTACTGTAATAGGAAAAAAATTTGATGCTCCTCGGAACTGACGCCACAAAACTTGTTGGCATAAATGTGCAAGTTTTAATATTTATAACTCGAGCACTACCCTACAAGTATATGGGTGCATATAGTGTGTTTGATATCATCCAAAGGATCAAAGTATAGTTAGGTGCAAACATGTTAGAGTTTCTACAATCTAGATCGGTTTACTAGAATTGGTTTGGTTTGAGAGTTTACTAATCAAAAAATTAAAAGAAATTGTGAAAAGTAAACACTATGAAGGATTTAGATCATATTTTTAAAGGAAATTGGTCATGAGATTTCACTTCCATACCATAACTCACATGCAACTAAGAGATTAAAACATAAATTAACATGCAAAGGAGGTTGCCATGAACATACACCTCCTGGTGATATGAGATGGTTCTTATGTCTACATAGCACTTTGGTACTTATGTTAAGACCTAAGCTGAAATCTTAGATCATCAATGTATCCAAGCCACTCTCATGGTCAAGAATTCATTTCCATGACAACCACTCCCTACTTCTCTACATATCTTTCTAGATCACATAAAGAAGCATCAAACATGTAGGCAAGATGGCCAAGTAAGCATACAAGCAATTAACTCCATAGAATCTCTTGGAGAAGCAAATTAATTAATAGTAGTTAGGAAATACGAGTTCACATGATTAATAACATTGGATCTACTCTTCCATGTCCAAGAAGAAGAAAACTACTCATTCATGATCATGAAACACATGATCATGGTACAAATTTCAGAGTTTAACATGATTAGAGAATGAAAGAACAAAGAAAAACTAAGGAATGGAGAAGGTAAATGTAGAACTCCAGCTTGGGGTTCAAATTCCCCTCTTGTAGGTGCTTCTAATGAGACAACCGTCTCTTCTAAGAGGTCTGGTGGAGTAGAGAAGATCTTGATGCACTCCTTAAAGAAGAATGGAGAAGAATGGGATTTCTCTCTCAAGAAGCCACTTCTTCCTCCCCAAAATCACCCTTTCTCTTCTTTGAATGTTCTCCACTCAAAAATGTGCTCCAAATGACGAGAGATAACTGCCCCATATGTGTGCCCTCATAATTAAAATGAGGGGTGGTTGTTTTCAAAATTTGTAGCAACCGAAAGAGACACACTGTATACAAAGACAGACATGCTATGTCACCATGTGTAATTGATGTTGGAACCACTTTGATCGGGTTGAACACAATGGGTACAATCTTGCACACAATGTGTATTTGAGAGTCTTTTGATTTCTAGGCAAGTCAGATTGAGACAAACATGACATGTCTTATTAAATACACGTGACAAAACATTTGAGCGTAGCTTTTGAACGGTGTGTCACACCGTGTCAATGTGGAAACATGCAGTGTTGCAACTCTTTAAGGGAGATGGAACTCATCTGTAAACTTAATGTCATGTGTTAACTAACACACACCATGTTCTCTTCAAAAATCTTCAATAAGATCTTTGTCAAGTATGCAAACTCCTGGGGACTCCAACTAGGGTTGGATTTGGGCTGGACTGACCTATTTTTTTTGTCACAATAGTTCTTATGAAAAATAAACATCAGGTGAGTAAAATAACTAAAAGGTGGAAAAATCAAATACGATTAGAAGAAAAATGAGGTACAAAATGGATTGAACATGTGTACAAAATTGGGTAAAAATTTATGTAAAATGTGCACATCAGTCAATCATGAGACCTAGAAGATGGACCAAATTTAGGGATAGGATCACAACCCTAAGATGATAAAATTGTGGAAAACTTCCTATGCAAGATAGAGATTTTTGAATCACAACAAGGCTATTGAAGATAGGTCTTGGAGATTTCATCAAATTATACCAACTAGAAAAAAACATGCAATAAAGGACAAAATACACCATACCTATAAGTAGGGAATTGTCTTTAGTGCACAATAATATGCCTTTGATTATAAGGACTATATTAAGGAATATGGCATACTTTATGAAAAGCTTAAGAAAAACATGGAGTGGAACATCTTAAAGCCATGATCGGGGACCCAACTAAAGGTACCACTAGATGTGGGATTTTCATACGTTGGCTACCTACTTGAGATATGGCATGTCATTTAATTTAAGATTGTGATCTAGGACCCAATTGTAGGAAGGTAAAAATTACCTACTTACAATAGGACATTGCATGTTAGATGAATCAGAGTTAGATTTGGAAAAAATAATTGATATAGAGAGACTATGATTCATAGTTGAGGATCCATGACCCAATAGATTATCTAAGTCTCAATGATGGTCAAAGATTTTATCATCCATGTAATAGTGAATTTTTTATATTTTGAAGGAATGATTTGAGATTGTCATATTTTCATGAATTTCCTATTTTGTATTCACATTTTTTAATCTTTGTGATTTTTAAAAGATTTCTAGCTATTTAGCTAAAAAAATAGGGACCTTTTTTGCAATTTTTTAGTAGCTTGTTGAATAGTAAATATGAGAGAATAACATATATTTCTCATTTTTCACATGTTAAGTGGTGGTGGAGACTAGGAGCTTGTCCTTAAGTACACAATCACAACATCTACTTGAGGAGAGAGAAAGTTTAAAGGAATCCTTCATTCCATCACTAAGATTAGTAGAAGAATACAATGTTCTATTGTAGTTCCACACTGGCACAATGGGTAGTGGTTCTAGTGATAGTAGATAATTAGATTAGATGATTTTTGTTGCATTTTTAGGTGGTTTCGTCTCTATTCTTCTTTGTAGAGGTATATTTTTTAACTTTTACCAAATATATTGTTTGAATGACCTCTAATAGAGAAGTGTAAATTTTGTGTTTCCCACTCTCTTTACAATCTAGAGGTTGAATATGAAATAATTCACATTTTGACTTGTGATTTGTCTATTTTTGCTAATTTTGCATTTTCGAGAGCTCTGACGTTTGATTATGCTAATTCAACTAAAATTGTGAAGTCGTTGTTGTTGTGACATCAATTATGTACTTGAAGATGGCATCACATGAAAGGCATTGGTGGAAGGACACAAACATCCCTCAGGAAGATCCTATCATGGAAGGGCAGTATGCTAAAGTTTATCTTGGGCTGAAGCATATTCCATGTATATCTTGAGGTCTTGTTTTTTTAATCTTGGTGTTTAGAAAAATGTTTATCTTCATTTACTCTAGGAAGTCATCATGGAGGTGTAGATAAAATTATGGGAAAGCTCCTCCCTATAGAGCAATTTGTGACACACTAAAGCATGTTGTAGATTAATGACCCTCACTATAGGTATCCATTGGGCGATGAGCTATACCTTAGAATGTTTGTTCAGTGATATGCCTATTTCAATTTCAATACAGGACCGGGTTTTGAGTTTGTCAATGGTGATGATGATTGAATTTGTCTGCTTCATTTGACTTTATGGAGTCAGTTCAATGAATGTTTATCTAAGGGCTTGCTAGAATGATCTAGGAATATTGTATGGTGAGTTATTGATGAATGCATATAAATCATATTTTTAGGGGCATTTTAGATGTATTATATATTTGATTTTGCAAGTTTAATTCTATTTCACTTCATATTTCACTTGTTTTTAGGATTTTTGTAGTCTATCTAATTTATTTAATATAATGTCCTTTTGGTGTTTTATGCATAGGGTTGACGTAAGTTCAAGAGAGAAGCAAATATCTCTCCTCAAAGACCCAAGAATTGACCAAAATCGCATATCCTCACTTCCTAACTCCTTTGGAGTGAGGACCTCATACAATGATTTAGGACAAAGTAATACTTCTCTAGGAAGCCAGTCGATCTATTGGTTATTCCAACTAGTGGAGTTCAAAGCAATAAAAAGGGGTAGTAAACTCCTAGACTTGGGGTGATATTCTGCATAACATAAACCATTAATTATCTTTTCCAACTGGCCATCTCAAAATGCAAAAATTGGACAGTAAACACCCCAAATTTTGTAATAGGCAAACTAGTCGATTGATTTTTCCAACTACTCGATTCACCTGTATATTTTCCCTTAATGCCTAATATGTACCCCACACCAAAATGACCTTATCGTTTACATAAGAACTTGAAATTTAGTGTTTAAATATGCTTTGGAAATGAAATTCTATTTACTATAGTAAAAACATATTTCCAGGCTACTTTTAGACAAAGTATTAGACTTAAATTTGTTGATAACTCCAGCTCCATTAATCTATAGTAGAATGCAGGTAGCCATTAGATTCCTTTTGATGGATTTGGGATCAGACTAGATAATATGAATACTATTAGGGGAATCAGACGACAAGAGGTTCACATTCTTTATCTCCTATCCACAACCCTAGTCATCTCTAAGGAGAGCCATAGACAAGAGTAGACAGTTTGACATGGAGACTCACTCTACATAAGGACATGACCAAAGATTCAACCTCTGTTTGAGGAGTTGTGACAATATATGTTGAGATTCTCCTCCCTGATTCTGCTCTTAATGAGATATTCTACTTTTCTTCTTTGTGTATCATGAACATGATTATAGAGTAGACTCTTTGTAGGGATTAGTCTCACTACCTGTATTCTATTATAGTTGTTATAAAACTCATCACATTTATGTATTAGATAGTTTTCCATTCATTTATTTGCATTCTCCTTGATTTGGCCAATCATATTAATGAAGGTAGAGAGCTTCAAATGTTTATTATATAGTTTGTTACAATCCTAAGCATGGAGACCAAAAACTTGATTAGAACATCGAATGAAGGTAGAGAGCTCTGAATGTGATCCTGGAAGGAGTTCTAGTGGACAATTGGGTAATAACTTATTGCATTTGTTTATTAGATAGTTTGTTACAATCCTAAGCATGAAGACCATAAAACTTACAATCAGAACATCAAATGAAGGTAGAGAGCTCTGAATGTAATCCTGGAAGGCGTTCTAGTGGCCGATTGGGTAATAATTCGTTGGCACTAACATCCTGGGTCCACAGAGAACTCAATCCATATGTGATATGTGTTCAGAAAATAGGCAGATCCACCTGGAACTAATCTAAATATCCATAATTAGTGAGTTATAAAAAGTTTACATAGACAGTGGCGGTGAAACCCATGTCCTAGTTGTTTTATCATTTATTCTTACTTATTTAATTTGTTACTTGTCTTGATAATTTGGTCAATCAATAAACCTATAAAATATATTTTCAAGCATGTTTTAATTAGTCTAAAAATATTTTTTTTTAATTATCTCTAGGATTCAATCCTCAACATTACTACGATAATATTTGTTTTCTTGCACGTGGTGTTTTCGTATTATCGTTTCTATAAAAACTTAGATTTTATTATCTTAGTGAATATAAATGTACAAAAGCACCACATTGGTTCTTCATAGAGGAGTTGGCATTGTTGGATAGGACTGGATTTGGGAGCATTTGATGCTACATGATCATATCTAGGAACTAGATTATTTCATTGATTGAGCAGTTCTACTTGGAGACAAGCACTTTTCACTTTTTCTTTGGTGAGTTGGCCATCACCCCTAGTTGCTGTAGCTAAAATGAGCTCTACAGGGCACACAGATAGACCTAAAACAACTTTAAGTAAATCATTATACATTCAAGATATTTCTCAAGATAATATTGCAATAATGAAAAGCAAGGGAGAGAGAGACTAAACAAGCAACAAAACAAGTATTTATGGTAATATCAATCTCTGAACTTAGAGATGTACCTCAACTACCTAGAGGGTCAATCTCTTAGGTTTTCCATCATGTGTCACTCCTTATATTATGTTATAAGAGTTACCCATTCTTGTAATGAGACTTTGTCCTCAAGGGATTACCCACTCTAGTCTTGGATCTTACACCTTTGATTTCACCTTCACCAAGGAGAAGCTTTTCTCCAAGGGCATCCTATCCTTATTCTTCTTCAACTCTGCTAGCTAAGAGAGAGAATCTTTAAGAAAAAATTAGATATTGGGATGTAGAAGAATGAGAGTCTCTAATATATAAGGAGATAAACTATGTAATTTTCAGTCTTGAACCTTTTGCATGTATGACTTAATTTCTTCAAACTAGGGTTGGAAGTTTACAAATTTGGATTTTGTCTATCTGAAATAACTCAAGTAGAACATTATGCACAAATGCATGGAATTGTGAAGTCATCATAAAAATGTGGGATCAGTCTATTTAGACCTTGAGTCAGCACTAGTATGTTCATTTGGAATATGAGATTGGCATTTGGTGGAATCCTATTTGTGGTTTTCCAGACAAGCATATTTTGATAGAGTGTGCATTGATAAGTTGTTGGGTATATATCTAGTTGAGATTATATGGCTTCAATTTATGAATTTAGGTATACCCTACCGCATAAGACCTTCTTTATGAAGGAGCATAGGGTTGTGAGATGTTCATAGTTTTCTACCTTGCATGTCTGGGTTTTCTTATTTGTGTTGGTTACTAGTTTTCTTTTTTATGACAATGCTAGGAAGAGGGGAGAATTAGGTTGGTTCACTGATCTCATTATCTTGGATGTGGTTCCTTCTTTTAAATGTGGTGGAGATGTATATGTGCACCTATCAACATGCTTAAGGAGCTTCCTTATTGGTGATTTCTCCTCTATCCATCTGGGAAACTGGGAGATGTGAAGGTTGTGTGGACTTGATAGAGATATAATTTGCTATCTTTGTCTTTTTCTTAGCTTGAGATTTTAAATGCAGTTGATTTCACTGATCTTTTCCTTGAAACTTTAGGGATATGAGAACTTTTGGCTCAAAAGTCCCATCTCTCTAAGTGGTCCTTAGATCTATCTACAAACTTCTCGGTCCACCTATCACCACTGGTATGGATGCAACAATAGTGAAGAGGCAAGCTGGAGATAATGACATCTGGAGAGGTATGTGTATACTTCTATTTGATATTATCTGATTCATGTGTATGTTCTGTGGATGACTCCTTATTTGTTTTCACTTCCCAATCAGATTTAGGATCATCTCCATGTTTTAGGTGGAAGAAGTGAGTATACTTTGTGTTTTTACATCATATCCTTGGACATGGACACATGGAGGATCAAGTTTAAGTTGTTGATAGGGAGTAACTTGTATATGGGAGAGCATATTGCTTGTTAATGGACTGGGGTTGGCACATCCATTTAACCCTCTTCCAAGATTGATTCCTCCTAGAGCTAGAACAAATCAATCTAGATAGGAGTTGATGGGTGGTCAAGTGGATTACACTGTGTATCTTGGGTGGTGTTACTCAGATAGTCAACCATTGTTGTTTTCACAAGAAGAATATGATTGTTTGGTGCATGTTCTAGTAGTAAGAGTTTATCGTCAATGCATGTTGTTTGATTAATTGCAATACCTTGACATATCTTCTTCAGATTTGATTGATTCTAAATCCTATGAAGAACAAGATGACTTTGTCTATGATCTTTCCACCTCCTTCTGAGGAAGAACTTCATTCAGATACCCCACCTCCTTTGGAGGGTACTTAGGGATTTGATGAATTTCCACATATCCAATCTTACTATGACCTTGGCGTGGGATCTTCGTGTCACTTTCCTAGAGACTTTAGTTGGACTTCATCATTTCAAGAGTATGATTCTAGTGCTAGTTCAGCTAGATGTTTATTTGGTTCAAGTATTCCACCAGGATATAAGCAAAGCTAGCCTTTCTAGGAAGCGTTCAGGGCAACCATTATCCTAGTGTGGGCATGTGAGACCTTCTGATGGAAGATCTAGTCTTTCTTGTGGACCCATGAGGTTAGGTTGTTATTGTGGATCCATCATAAGTGAGTTTTAGGGGTATATTCTTCCTTTCATATAGAAGCTTCTTTCGGTGTGGAGGTGAATCCCAGTGGCTCACTTTTTGTCCATCGATGGTCCACCATCATCATTCATCCTGACGTGATGAGGAAGTGTAGGTCTTTCAATTTAACCTCTTCTGATCATAGGCCTTTGTCCATGTGCTTGATAGAATGGTTGAAGAAGCTAAATAAGTACATGTTTAGCATTCTATGTTCATGTACATTTTATTTCTTTGTATCTTGTATTTTCTCCTATATGTATTAGTATAATTTTTAGCATGGTCTAGCATGTAAGAACTTCAATTTTAAAGTTTGAATGTAAAAATTTCAGTTTGAAGACCAAATTTGGTTGTTGGACATAAAAAAGTCCCAATTTGTAATTGGAATGGCATTGCACATTAGGTTGTGGAGTCAAATTCATAGTGTGACCATGTCTGTTTAGCATGATATGGTGTTCAATTGGTCTTGGTAGGGTTTTGGAATACCTAGTTCTATGAGTTATCAAAATTGGAAATCATGTTTGCCTAGGGAAGTGGGTGAATCTTGATGGATGCTTCAGAAATCTATAAATATATGATAATAATTGTGTTTATTCATTAACCTTTGGTTCTTAAGATCTAGAATCATTCCACAACTGGTAATTAATGAAGTTATACTCTTGATACAACCTCTAATGAATATGTTCTTAGTGTGGCATTGGATTACATATACTTTTTATATGGTGGAGGTTGAGTTTGGAATCTTTGGTGTGACTCAATGCCTGCATTCTTTAGCTTATCTTACTATCACCAGGGAATTTATGTCGAAAGTGATCCCTTAGTCATACTTCCCATTTTTGTGATATCATGTTGACTGTGACTCTAGATGGTGTACTAAGATCACTCATCTTCCTTTGCATGATAGTTGTCCCATTGTCCCAAAGAAGTTGATATGGATTGGTGTAACGTCCCCAGATTTCTGCCGTCTCGAGACTTAGAAGGCCTGAGAGGACAAATCCAAAAAGTTCAACAATTGTTTCAAAGAGCGATGCGGAAGCATAATACACATACATGAAAATTAAACCATAACATACACCATAAAAATTTCTCAACATTCAACATGTATATATTACCAAGTGAGTTATTACAACACGATTTACAATTACATATTGAATGGAAATTCTACAGTCTAAGAACATGCATGCTAAACTAGGATTTACACAATAGGTACAACCTGAACACTGCTCACTTCACATCTTTTATCTCATGTTAGCTCTGAACCTCAAACATATGTGAAACAAAGAATCAACACAATGTGTTGTGTACATGGGTAGAAAGATGGAGAGGGTAGAATATGAGAGGGAAAGAACTGCCATGTCTAGCCACAAGAGCACTCCATTTAGGGGTATCTATGATCATATTTGTGGTGTGGTCTAAACCCTCACAACAGAATCCAAAGGGGACACTCCTAGATAGAGATTATCACCCAGCTAGATGTTGGACTCGGTCTCCTCTTCTGTTCCTTCTATTTCGAAGCTAGAAGAAGATGTCATTGTCGTTAGATAATGATCCTAGGTTGCTCCAACAATGTGACATATAAGCGGGGGGGGGGGGAATTGTAGTTGTGCCAAACTCCAGGTTGTGTGACACATCAATGTCACATCCTTTGATATTTCTTAAATAATAACCAGATGACTAAGGTTTGGCAGGACATTAAAATCAAATATCACTAAGATCAAACTCTAATATCTTTTAGTAGAAACCTCTTATTTACATGAAACTTGAACCATAGGCCCCTCAAAACCAATGGCCTCACACTACTAAGTTTGAGATGTAAATTGTAAAAAATGGTTATCTAACTTAATTCCTCAATTAATCTCATAAATAAGTGTATAAACCTTATATAAAAAAATCAATTAATCTCAAATCTTGATCAAATAAATTTCTAAAGACTTTGTATGATCCTCATAACCTCAAGATTCATCAATTGACCCCTCAAGATCATTGAAACTACTTAACAGACCTCTTGGCCTCATAATTACACAAATCATTTAACCAATTCCATTCATCTTATTTGAACACAATACATGTTCTAATCATCAATTGGGTATCTGGTTCACTCTTTGAGTGAGAAGAGTCATTAATTGGATAACCAATTCCTTTATTTGGTATCAATCCCCTAAATGACACACATGGTCCTAAAATAATATATTGGTTATCAAAACCCTAAAACTTGGGTTATCACATTCACCCCATCTTATATGGAATTTCGTCCTCAAAATTCAACTAGTCTCATTTTTAAGTTGATATCAAGGAGTTTTATTCCTCTAGGCCACCACTTCTAAGTTCTAAGGGTATCATTATTTTAGATTCATCCTAAGTTGTCTTCTTAGGATATTTAATCATGTAGGTTGTGCCCACCCCACCTCTTATAGGTTGAAGCATCATTTTTAAAAGGAATTGTAGCATCACTTAGTGTCTTAGTCATCACATGACATTATTGGATTTTAGGATCTAAATCCTCATAGTCACTTAATGATAAGGATTTTATTCATACATATGAATTTAAGATGGTATTATTCAAGGTTGAATCTTTCACTCCACTAACACATGTACGGCAATATCAAGCATCATTTACTAGAATGTTGTCACTTAGCATCACTAGTGTAGCTTTATGATCAACATCATATCATAATTTCATCATGTGAGAGGGTTTTAGTTGACATGCTTAAATATTAGGGTTTCACCTCATGGTGTAGTTAATTCTCAAACTATAATCTTGGATTTAAAAGGATTAAGGTTAAGCATTATATTGTCATGCAATATATGATCCACAGGGACCTTTGTGTCAATATCATGCTTTCATAACTTATATCTTTCATGTATGACAAAAGGGGAATGAGAATATAGTAGGCCAATCTTATCATGATTTTAGACTTGGATATTACATATATGATATAGGAAGGGAATATTGAATTGGTCAAGCTTATATGAGTGACTCCTCATATATAAATCATTTATATAGCTCAAGTGAGGTTTCCAACATCATATATAGTGAAAGAGAAGAAGAAGAAGAAGAAGAAGAAGAAGAAGGATCAACATGTATGAGTATCTCATGCACAAGGTACTCTATTCTTAGAACTAGAGTTCCATATATTACCTCACTTTTAGCTAATGATGAACTTCACCAACTTAAGTCACTCATGTTGGAACCTAAATTAGTCAAAGGATTGACTTTCTCATTATGAGTCACCCACTCATCATCAATTTTTTTTACCCAACTCTGACATATAAGATTGAATCATGCAAGGGGATTCAACTCATCTACTCAGGAGTAATCCAGCTTAGGACACATCATTTCACATATATATCATATTTTTCATATATTGTAGGGTAGGTCCTATGACCCTCTCCTGGTGGGTCTCACTCTCTCTAGAGTTCACCACATATCTTGTCCTAACACTGGAGGTCCTCCTTTGTAGAAGATCTTGAGGCTCATGCATATTCAACCTTATCTTAACTTAGCTCATTTTAAGTAAGAAAAGAGTATGTACTTTCATCATCAGGACTTATCTTAGATTTTCCAAAATCTAATTCAGCTCATATACAACTTAAATCTTTATAAGGAAACTTATACCATCAGAGATCAAACTTAGATTAGATCACACATGCTAACTTCATATATAAATCAATCATCTATTCTAACTATTACATATTCAATAAGGCTCTAGACATCTAATCTAGACTACTCTCTCTTCTAGATTGATGTCACTCCCTTTCACTTAGGTTGCATGAACACTAACTACTCTCCAATGTGAGGGACACATTTTATATTTACATATATTTAATAAAATATTATGTAGTTTTTCTCTGAGAAAGAAGATGTTAGAGAAAACTGTCGAGGCTCGAGCCGATTGGAAAACAAAACAAAATCAGCAAAATCGAGTGTCCCACACACAGTAGATAGTCTAGTGCAATGTCACCTAGTAAATGGTGAGATCAAGATGTAGACTAGTATAGCTACCCAATACATATGAGCTCTATATGGAAAGGGTTTCAGACACTTGTCTAAACCTAGTTCTCGAACATCTAGGTTCTAACCTAGAGGCTAAGTCAAACCTAGTACCTGAAGAACAACTTGTTATGTTTCTAGGGTTTAAAGTGAAAGATGAGATTTTTTTTTGATTCATGGTGAGAAATTATTAGGTGTAGCTATTGTTCATGCTGTGATACCAACTATAACGTCCCCGAATTTTCACCTTCTCAAAACCCCATGGAGATGAGAAGACAAAATCCAAAAACATTAGGCAATTGTATCAGAGAGTGATGTGGAAGCATAATACGCATACACGAACATTAAACCATAACATACACCATAAAAATTTCTCAACATTCAACATGTATATATTACCAAATGAGTTATTACAACACGATTTACAATTACATATTGAATGGAAATTCTACAGTCTAAGAACATGTATGCTAAACTAGGATCTACACAATAGGTACAACCTGAACACTGCTCACTTCACATCTTTTATCCCACGCTAGCTCTGAACCTAAAACATACGTGAAACAACGAATCAACACAATGTGTTGTGTACATGGGTATAAATATATATATATATTTATGGTTTCCATAATTTGAAAAGACTTGCTGAAAGAAAGGAAGAAAATCATAGAAAACATTTCTTCATTAAGCAAAATACGCCAATTTTTATTCATTTTCCTAGATGATTTGCATTATCAAGGTGGACTAGTACCAAAACATATATATTGGGCCCATCCTCGTGTACCAAGTACTCTAGGGAAACTCCCCATACACTGTGTGCTCTAGGGAGGTGTACTAGTCAACATTCATCCATTCCCTCGTAAGGGGGATAATGAACACCTTAATAACTACAAAACATCTACTTATCATTTATGTTTTTAAGTGACAAAACATCAAGTACTTACAGTAATAGTACATCCAATATTTGTAAATAAAATAGCATACATAGATATCATGAGTCAACCAAGAAAACCATAGTCATATACATAAATAAACCCATGTACCTGAGTTCAAAGATTCATATTTATATTCTGGATCAGCTACATCTTTGGTCATCACCTGATTAAATATAATTGAGCATCATTAATATATGATCATTATTATTCTTAACATTTTTGGTCCAAATTAGGACCAAATCTAGGTTTAAACTAACCTAAGCTTGTCTATGATATTTTTCTATTGACCTACATGTCATAATTAGGGTCTGGTTCAAATTGCATATTTCTCTGATGCTTGAACTATTTTCTAGAATTAATATGAGGTTAAAACATGTAATTTACGAATTAATGAGAAAAGGCCTGACATAGATCAATAAAACCCAGATTAAAGTTCACAAGTGGGTTTCCAGTGTTATTAGGATTCTACTTAAATTTTCCAAGAATTAATATCACCTGGATACTATTTATTTCATTTAATGAATCCTAAAAAGGAGTTTTTTTACTCTAAGTTAATTATCATCATTGAAAGTGGTTCAAGGCTCTGATCTAGGGGTCCAATAATATAGTGAATATTTGTCTAATTCTTGAGGTTTTTTTGGGGAATTGTTTGGCTAAGGGAGCTATTTATTATACATTTTCTAAGAAAGGGTCATTTTCTGGAAATACAAAATATTTACCTTCTGTGGCGGCTCCCATAGCCTGAGATGGTGGGCTTTGATTGGACCATGCTATCTGGCCAATCTCCCCTAGGCACACTCTGGGCTGGTGTGGTCCTGGTCATACCAGCCGATTGTGTGATGGGTCAGACCGGTTCGTATATTAGACTGGAAGTTGGACCAATCCTCGTGCGACTCTGCGGTCACACCTTTCGCTCACTGTCGGATCCTCGAGTGTCGCCACACCTAGACATCTTCAACCAAGAATGCAGATGGCTTTAGGCCGTCTCTTTGTATCCTGGGAGAGTTGAACATCTACAACATCTCCTTGGTCCTCTTCGACATCCCTCCCAAATAAGACGAAGATCAGACTGATGGATCACGCTGCCGCTTTTGGCTTTTAATTCCTGATTTCACACGTGAGCAACGTCACTCCTGGGAGGAGTCCAGCAAGGAATCAAACTAGTGTCAAGCTCCGACCCTTCCCATTCAGCTCCGGATCACCATCTTGAGGGAGGTCTTGAGGTCGTCGATCACTTATAGAGGTGGTTTCATCCTTGGATATGTAGGGCGGTCAGATTTCCAGCCCCCATTGCTATTGTAGGAGAGGTGAAAGGGGGCAAGGGTCATTCTTCATTGAAAACCAAAGGAAAAGAACATTGAGCTTCAAAATAGATAGGTGAACTCACCACCTTCGTCCAAAAGAATAAAAGTACCCTCAGGTGTGCTCCCCGATCTCAACAAAGTGGGTTCGGTGATTGGGGAAGACACACATAATCCAGGTACTAGAGCTTCTCTCAAGATCGTGGAGCCGTAGTGGAGATTTTTCCTGATTACCTTGCCTCCCGTGCTCCCATCTTCAATCTTGGCTCATCGTGTAGCCACTATGAGTAATGATAGAGAGGGAAGAATACGAGAGGGAAAGAACTTCCGCGTCTAGCCAGAAGAGCACTCCATTTAGGGGTCTCTAAGATCGTATTTGTGGTGTGGTCTAAACCCTCATAACAAAATCCAAAGGGGGCACTCCTAGATAGCGATTATCACCCAGCTAGATGTTGGACTCAGTCTCCTCTTCTATTCCTTCTATTTTGGAACTAGAAGAAGATGTCATTGTCATTAGATAATGATCCTAGGTTGCTCCAGTAACGTGACATATAAGCAAGGGAGGAGAATTGTAGTTGCGCCAAAGTCCAGGTTGCGTGACACATCAATGTCACAGCCTTTGATATTTCTTAAATAATAACCATATGACTAAGGTTTGGCAGGACACTAAAATCAAATGTCACTAAGTTCAAACTCTTATATCTTCTAGTAGAAACTTCTTATTTACATGAAACTTGAACCATAGGCCCCTAAAAAACAATGGCCTCACACTACTAAGTTCGAGATGTAAATTGTAACAAATGCTTATCTAACTTAATTCCTCGATTAATCTCATAAATAAGTGTATAAACCTTATATAAAAAAATCAATTAATCTCAAATCTTGATCAAATAAATTTCTAAAGACTTTGTATGATCCTCATAACCTCAAGATTCATCAATTGACCCCTCAAGATCATTGAAACTACTTAATGGACCTCTTGGCCTCATAAGTACACAAATCATTTAACCAATTCCATTCATCTTATTTGAACACAATAAATGTTCTAATCATCAATTGGGTATCTGGTTCACTCTTTGAAAGAGAAGAGTCATTAATTGGATAGCCAATTCCTTTATTTGGTATCAATCCCCAAAATGACACACATGGTCCTAAAATAATATATTGGTTATCAAAACCCTAATACCTGGGTTATCACAATTGGAGAGTTGGTTGATATGCTAGTGTGAAGAAACCTAGAGTTTCTTGATGATTGATTAAAGGTGTCCACTTCATCAAGTTAGCTTCTCTATGGGAGACGTCTTAGAGTGAAGCATGTGTTGGGGTCCAGATATGCTGTGTTTGCAAGCATATAATTTGACTATTTTAGCTATGTTATTCTTTGAAGATACTATTGGTCAGGTGACCATGATAGTTTTTGGTGTTATAGAAGCAATCTGGAGTAAGTATATCATTATGCCTTTGATACTAGAGCATTGTATCATTGATTGCATGAAGCCTAGTTGATTGGAAAGATGTGAGGACCATTTCAGGTTTCATAGATCTATATATGGATGTGCATTATATTCTTACTCATGAGTACTTATCAAAGCATGACCTAATTGATGAACCTCTCGAGCAGTGTGGTGATCTGGCTTAGCAGATTTAAGCTTTGCCACATGAAAATGTGCACTAGGGTGGATGAAGTAATTCCTTGGCACGTTATATTTTTGAATAGCAATGCTTAATTATTAGTGGTTGATTATTCTTATAGGTTTAGAGTGGCAAATCAAATATTAACTAGTATCATTGTTGAGGCATTTAATCATTTCCAATGTTTATACATTATTGAAGAGATTCCACTCTTCTTTGGGAAATTGTTAGTTGATTCCCCACAAAGTTTAAGAAACAATCACAAAGATGTAGTTAGATCAAAATAATATGATTCGTATTGTGTTTCCTATTGGCTCAAATATTCTCCAGAATACTTTTAGTATTTCACATCTTCTCCCTCAGAGGTGGTGACTTTTGATGACTTGGGAGAGCTTGTGAGATTCCATAATTTCCCTACATATTAGAGTTTTGGTTTCTTAAAATATTGTGTAGGCACAAGGTGCTATTTTGACAATATTTTTAAATTCATTTTGAAAGAAATAAAATAGTTTTAAAATAAATTATTTTTTCCATCATGTGTCAAACTAGCTTTGGGTACTCCCTCCATTATTTTCATCATGCATTTTGCTTTAGATAAATAACATACATCTTGGTTACCTCATCCTTATCCCTTTCCTTAACTTGGGTTAGAAGGTAGGAAACCTCCAACATGTTTAAGTCTTTCATGTGTTTCATCTTTCTACACAAGGTGGTTCCTCCCTTTAGGTACTCACATCATGTTCTTCCATAAGAGGATCATTAATCATAGGAGAGAACATATATTGGGGGTCTACTAGCCCTAGATGTCATATTAGGGGCTAAAGTCATGCCATGTACTGGGTGTACAAGTGGAAACTCCGTATCCAGTTGGATCAAGGTACCAACTATCAAAGAAACCCTGGTGGGTTTTATTCCTGACATGATTTCACGTACCAATCAGTTACAATTACATGTCTCATTTTTTGGATGTCATTTTGGTAGTTTGATTTTATTCTTTGAGATGTGGCCATGTCTAGCGGGTCTTTTAACTGAAGAATGGACATTCTGCTTACAGGCTTAGTATAGGAGCTTGGATTCCATTAGGGATATATTGGATTTACTTTGATAAGGTTTACCATCTTGTATTTCATTGGTTAATCCATCTGAAGCCTAGTCCCACCTCCTTTCAAGAGATGAGACATCATTAGTTGCAAAGGGTTTTGACCCCAATCTAGTCCTCTTGTCCTTCTGGCATCTGGACAACCCGAACAGTTGTCACTTTTAGCATAAAGGTTATATGTCTTTCTGCCTTTTATGGGTATCTAGATTCCTTGACCTTATAGTTCAGGTTCAAGTCTCCTTCAAGGCCTTATACCCTTCATAAACTTCATGTCTACCATGAATATAACTATGGGGTTTAACCTTGTTCCAATCACAGCCAAGAATACTTTCTTGTATCTTAATTCAATCAGTTAATTTTATTGAGTTATATTTTGTTAGAGAATCATTAGGGCCTCATGATAATGGCCATTCTCTTTCCACACTTGGCGCTATGGTTCTAGTTTGACCTCCTTTCTATGAGGGAACTAGATATGTGTTGGGGTATTTCCAAATATTTAGGTGTTTCTTAAAGTGTAGGAGTTCTAATCTCATACATGGCTCTTCCCAAGAGGTTTAGTGCTAATGAAGATTTCTTATTAGCAGTAGTGGTTCTTAATGAGGTTGCATTGGTTTGATGCAGATGTAAATTCCAATCCATTTCTTTCACATGTAGACCACCCTAGTGGATGTCATAGACGATGTAAGGCCCTTCTCATTTGGGTTTGATCATTCCCCTAGTATCAACATTCTGGATGACACATTGCACTGGATTGCTCTTCTAAAAATTTTGGGGATGAATCTTTTTTTGGAATGCTTTAGATTCTCTAGATTGATATCACTGGGCTTGCTATATCACCGTCATTTGTCATTCTTCTACTGTGTTGAGGCAATGAACCCATTTTGCCTCCAAAATCTCTATTTCTTGTAGTACACAAAGGGATTGGATTTCAATTTCTACTGGAAGGACTGCTTCCTTTCAATGCACCACTAAGTATGGTGTGGCTCCATTACAAGTTCCAATAGATGTTTAGCATGGAATAGAGCCTTCATATTCATGCCAGTTGATGTGGGAGTTGATTGTATTCTCCTGGATATTAATCAAAATTTTGTTGGCAGCCTCTATAGCTCCATTCATCCGGTGTAGATATGAAGATGTTTGATGCTTTTTAATCCCTAAGAAGCTTAGACTCTTTGAAAGTCTTGGTGATAATCTATTACCATTGTCAGAGACAATCTTATGTATTCCATGTCATCTTGTGATGTTGTTCCTGAGGAACTTAGTTACTACTTGAGGTGAGGCATTGGTGATATATATCACTTCAACCCACTTGGTGAAGTAGTCAATATTGACAAAAATAAATCAATGTCCATTCAAATCCTTAGGATTTATATTTCCAGTCATGTTGATTCCCCAAGTAGATAAAGGCCAAAGAATAGACATTTTGTATAGCTGATTGGTAGGTGTATGTATGCAGTTACCATTGATTTGGAAGATTCAACATTTGCAGATAAATTGATAGTAATGTGTTTCCTTGATTTTCTAGTAGTATCCTCGTATTTGTATCTTATTTGCAAGCATGACTCCACTCATCTGTGTACCACATGATCCTCTCATGGACCTCCCTGATGAGGGTTTTCGCTTCTATCTTCTTGACATGTCTAAGGAGAGTTGAATGTAGGATATATACAAAAGATATCTTGCCCCCTACGAAGTATTGCATGACTTGATATTTAAGCACTAGATGCTCTCTTTAGTAGAGACTTTCAGGGATGAGTCACTTCTCTATATATGCTTTCATATCATGAGACCATGCCTTTTCTTCACTTTAGACTACATTCTCTATGACCATGCAATAAGTAGGCATACAAATCGTCTACACATTGAAGGAGAAACTTTGATCCCCTAGAAGTTGATCCATGAAATGCGGTTAGACAAAGCATCAGTGAAGGTGTAATTTTATTATTTCATGAAGTTGAAGGAGATTTTCTTGAAGTATTAGGTGAGGGATACAAATATTGCTGGATACGAGATGAGATTGTAATTCCTCCAATTATTCTATACTTGGGAGATTGAAAGGAGGGGATAAGCATAGACTTGGAGATGTCAATTTCTACTTGGTGAGGATGAGTCCTAGAATGCATGCCTCATATATAGACACATTTTTGGTGGCATTGATCTCGAGTTGTCTTACTACGAGTAATTGGTTGTTGTGTGGGTCTTGTAGGACTACTCCTATTCCAATCCCATTTCCATTGATGACTCTATTAAAGAAGATTGTCCATAAAGTAGGATTTGGAAAGATAATGATATCATGTGAGTTGATCATTTTTTTGGTTTCATCTGGGAACTTGTACTGATGTGGTTGTTCTACAGGAAGTGGGAAACTCATTAGTTGATCAGCCAAAGCTTGTTCTTTGATTGCCTTCATTGGCGTGTAGGTGATGTAAAACTCTAGAAACATTACTTGATACATTGTGCATCATTCTATGAGGGTAGGAATCCATATAGTAGCATATCAGATCAATTTTTTATATCAGTTGTAGAGAATGCATCATTTAGCAGTGACAACATTTTCTTAGCATGTGTACCACGTCTAGGCAATTCTTTCAATTGTATTGTATAGGCCGTCCATGTCACTAAATTATTGTAGAGATAATAGATGACATGCAGGCCATTGGCCATTGATTGGCTCAAGACCCCTCCTGCTGATGTCTCACAGATCGACAATCAAAAGGTGAGAGGGTATCCTAGTACTACTGGTTTCAAAAATGGTGGTCTAATGAGATATAGTTTGATATTCTACATTACTTTCTCATCAGTTTGTTGCATCTTTAGTTAGAGTTCCTCTCTAGAAACTTGAATATGGACTCACATATAACTGTGATCTTGGTGATGAACCAACCAATATATTGGAGATGACCAAGTAGGTTACATCTCTCCTTTTCAATCCTTAGAGAAAAATGGTTTATCTAGATTGGCAACATGACCTTCTAGACTCTTGGATTTAAACATCATGTCATCCACAAAAACCTCACCTCTTTATGTGTCATGTAATGGAACAGAGAAATTGTCACCCTCTGATAGGTAACTCCAGCATTCTTGAGGCCAAAAGGCATTACCTAAAAACAAAACAGTCCCCACTCTATTATGAAGGTAGTCTTCTTCTTGTCTTCCCTAGACATAGTGATTCGATTGTAGTTGGTGAATCCATCCATAAAGCTTGTGAGCATGTAACCAATTTTTTGTCGATGATTACACCAATGTGCAGTATTGTCGAATTGTTTTTAGGAGACGCCATATTGAGATCATGACATTCCACACACATTCATATTTTGCCATTTTTCTTTGGCACATGTATAATGTTGGAAATTCATGTGTGATACATGACCAAATCTAATAAGCAAACATTACATTTCTATTCAACTTCTTATCTAAACCACGAGGCTAGATTATGGTTGTAGTTGTCTAACCTTTTGCTTGACTGGACGGATACCAGGGATGAGATGGGATTTGATGGACCTTCTCATTAAACTCATGAATATCTGAATAGCTCCTTGTAAACACATCAAGATAGTTCCATAAGAGCTATATCAAATGGTATTTCCCCAACTGAGGTAGATACACCCAAATTTAACTTTGTGTGGCTCGAGGTATGAGTTGAAGTTGACTGTCTCAGTATCATCATCAATGTGAAATGACTAGGACTCTTTCATCATGTGGCCTGGTATAGGGACATCTTCTAACTTTAAATTTTATTTGTTGTATATTTTTGCTAATTCTATGAAGTCATCACCGAACTCGTGGAGAGCCATAGTGTCTGTACTTATTTAGTTTTTTCTTGATTTTGTAATATTTTTGGATTTTTTTGGGAGGTGGGGATATTGTGGAGCTTGACGAAATAGTCATTGTGGGATCTCCACAATAATAAGGTGTCTTTCCCCCAATGGGATTTTTCTAAGAAGGGAGGTTTTTTTTTCTTAAAGACATTTTTGTCCTCTACATGCCAATTTTGAGCTTTCCATGGGACATGTGAGTGCTAATTGTTCTTTGGCAGCTTATTCTTCAATGATTACGCCAATTACCCATCCTTCAAACATTCCATAGGCGTCATCATATTCATCACAAGGGACATCATAGTCTTCCCCCATGTCTTCATCACTCCATTTCCTAGAGTCAATCAGGCATGGCGAGTCGGGAATGGTTGTAGGTGTAGTGAAGTGGGCCAGGCCGATTGTTGATGTCTCCATTTAGTGCGATCAACATTGATAATATTTCCATTTCCCAGGAGAACATTATATTTAATCCCCTATCTATTTTTGTAACAAATCATATTTGTTAAATATCCCATATTTCAAATGTATTCCATAACAACTCAATGGAATGCAATTATATCTAGAACAAATATGTAATCATACTCGCATGAAAAATTGGTGTAATACATCTTTGTAAGGCAGGATGTAAGGTCTACACTTAATAGAAACAAAATTAGTTACTGATGCATGGGTTTTGAGTCACTTTTATAGTCTTATTTTATATCTGTTTTATGCATGTATTTGTCATTTTCTTGATTATATTTGCATAATTCACTATAGTTGGCCCTTAAAATCTTTTTGCATCAAATTATACTTCTTTTATCATATTTATATGATTTTATATAATCCCTGGACTTATACACGTGTTTTGACACTTTTTCAGGCACTTTTGCATTGTCCGGAGTCGATACTATTGACCCCCAGGTCGATAGTATCGACATTTCATCAAAAAGAAACCCCAAAACGTGATCTTGGAAGGAATAACCTGTGCCATGGTCGATACCATCGACCTTGGGGTCGATACTATCGACAGCGTCGGGATCTGGCGATTTGCAGCACTAAAACGGAGTGTTTTAATCCGACGGTTGAGCTTTTTCAGAGCCGTAAAGTGGTCATATGACCTAAGAAGAGCACGGACGGCCCGAGGGAGATCTCATATTGTGTTGCACAACATCCAAGAAGGAGAGAGAGAGAGAGGAGACGAAAGATGAAGGTCGTCAACCGAGCGATCCGGGCACCTCCGACGGGCGATTTTGCTGCCGGAAGATTGCAAAATGCACGTTTCTCGAGGAGGATCTCCAGGAATACCTTTGTATCAGGGGTTACATGAGTTTGCTCTATATTTCCCACGTTTTTCTTCTCTACTCTTATGTCTTTCATTGAGATGTCCATGCGGGGCTAATCCCCTTTGTCTTTAGGACCAGGAGTAGCCCGGGGATTCATTGTATGACAATTTTATCGTAGTAATTCATCGTTTATCTCTTAATCTGTGGTATGATTTCGTTTTCTCAATTATATTGTTATGCTTGATCACCATAATAATAATCTAATACCCTTAATTGCTTTGAAAGAAGAATTAATGGTTGAAAAGAGACGAAATTTATATTAATTGACAAATCCCTTGACCAAGGTGGTGTAAGGTTAATGGTGGATACCGAGAGATCATTTCTAATGCACCTAGTTTAAGGTGTAGGTTACTACGACGGTGGAACCGACCTAGACATAGGTAGTGAATTGTACCACGACAGTGGACAATTCTAATTTCAGGCCATTACCCGGATAGAGAGATAAATGTGAATGACTGAATAGAATTTAATACAATGAAAACCAGCGGTGAAACCGCAATCCTAAAGATCTCATCTTGAATTGATTAAACTAAACATTTAATCGATTGTTTTGTTTTGTGTTATTTTCTTTTCTTTTAATTTTAATAACAACTCTCAACTTGTTAATCGGCTTAGCTGATCGCGAGTAGTTAGTAGGAGTCCCCGACGATTGCACGTATCCCTGAGTTCGACTCGGGCCTCAAAAAGGCATGTACTACTCGACGCGTTCACTTGTGTTTCTACGCACGGTAAATCTGTGTCAAGTTTTTGGTGCCGTTGTCGGGGATACGACAATTTGTTGGCACTTCGAGTGCTGTGAGCGGCCACTCTAGGCCACCTTTTTATTTATTTTTTTATCATTCTAAAAATTCATAATCTATTTTCTAATTATTTGCAATCGTCGAGCACTGTACTAAATTTAATCTTTCTATTTTCAGGTACTGTGCATGGTGCAGACGCGTAGTACTGACTACGCGGGTCGTGCACCAGAGGTTCTGCTGCCGGGACTAGAAGATGAGGGTAATTATAATCAAGATGATCTGGAGGATAAACCTTCCGAATCCGAACAAGAAGAAATGGCAGAGGAAAAGACGATATGGGAGAAGATCAAGGCTTCTTCTTCATCCGCTTCAAAGGGCCCAATCAAGAAGCAGGCTATCAACATTCCGACTTACAAGATTGATCCTGCGTTAATCAACTTGGTCAAGTCGAATGCATTCCATGGACTCAAGAACGAAGATCCAGTCACGCATATAAGCCAATTTGTGGAGAATTGTGACATGATAAAAATTGACAGATTTCCACAGGAGACGCTCTACTTGAAGCTATTCCCGAGTTCTCTGGCAGAAAACGCACGAGAGTGGTTGCACAATCTGGACGATGAATATGTGGAATCATGGAGCCACATGGTGGAGGTATTCTTTGAAAGGTTCTTCCCGCCCGAGAAGACCAATGATATGATCAGGAAAATCCAAAATTTCACCCAGACGGCAGGGGAAACTTATTCCGAGACCTGGGAACGGTTCCAGATCATGCTTAGGAGGTGCCCGCATCATGGGCTTGACAAGGAGAAGCAGGTCAAAATTTTCTATTTTTCTCTTAATGAGCATGATAGAAGTAATTTGGATGCAGCAGGTTCAGGGTTCTTCTTAAACAACAAGGGCACGAGGTGTTGGGAAATTTTGAGGAATATGGCAAAGAAGCAATCATGGGGCGACAGAGACGCCATAGAGCATGTTCGGGCTGCGGGGGAGTCAAAGGCCATCAAAGAGTTAAATGATAAATTAGACCTTCTTGCTAAGAAATTGCTTGCCAAAGAAGATGCAGAAGCCGATGAAGAAGCCCAGGTCAAATTCATGCAACAACAAGGCTATAGAAATAATGATTATGCTTGGAGGAAGGATAGGAAGTTCTCATGGAAGGATCCTAACAATTTCCTACATGATCCGGATGTAAAGCCACAACCGAGAGATGAAGATAAAAGCACCGAGTTGCTTAGTCAAGTGGTGCAGCAAAATCAGGAGATGATGAGCATGTTTAGTAAGCAGCTGCAGTCCCAGGGTGATATCTTGACCAAGTTTGGACAAACACTGCAAAGTCATGGAGCACAAATGAGGGCACTAGAGACGACGGTGACCCAGATTTATAATGAAGTGGCAGCCATAAAGCATGCCAATCAACAGAGACAGGCAAGGAATGCAGAAGTTGCTCAAGCACATCATCAAGTAAAATATATATCTGTAGTCACTGAGGCAGAACCCCCGGTGGTAGAGGTCCAGGACAAGGGTAAAATGATTTTTGATACGGAGGCTATACCGAAAATACCATATCCTCACAGTTATTATGGACTACCAGGTGGGTATTGCTCATTCAGAAAAGCCCGCAAAGTGCCCATCTCGGTTGCGCCCACACCTGTGCAAGAAGAGCAGGTGAAGACCATGCATCTAGGTGAAGCTACAGCCACTGAGGGAGAGGAGCCACTACAGGTGGCAACGGTTGAAAATGATCTACCAAAGTCCATGCCGGAGAGTGTCATTGAAACAAGCTTAGGGGAGCTTGCCCCGAAAAGCCCCTACGTTCCACCTCATAAGCGTCCACAGGAGGCAGTTGTATCTATTCCGGATAGCCCAAGGCCGAAGAGAGAGCACCGTCACTACAGGAAGTTCTTAGAGATGTTCAGAAAACTCCATGTCAATATTCCGTTAGTGGAAATGATAGAGAAGATTCCCGCCTATGGGAGGTTTATCAAAGAAATCATCAACAAGAAGAGACGGATTAAAGACACGGACGTGTGTCGGGTAAATGAGATGGTGAGCTCAATTATCCACGGGAGTTTACCACAGAAGAGGAAAGACCCAGGAGGCTTTTACATCCCATGTTCCATAGGCGGCCAACATTTTCCACAAGCACAGTGTGATTCGGGTGCCAGCATTAATCTTATGCCTCTATCCACATTTCAAAAGCTTAGGTTGAAGGAGATAAAGAAATCAGCGGCAACGATTGAGTTGGCGGATGGGTCCATTGTAAGGCCATATGGAGTGTACAAGGATGTACTCATCAAGGTAGACAGGTTCATCTTCCCGGTAGATTTTGGCGTCATGGACATGCCACAGCTCCAAAGTTGTGAGATGCTATTGGGAAGGTCGTTCCAAGCTACGGCTGATGTAATCGCTGCCATTGGGAGAGGTACATTGACCTTGGGGATTGGACAGGATCGAGTTCAATTCAAATTGCCACATGACTCATTGGAGATATCTCTTGACAACCCAGGTTAAAGGTATCTTTATGTCAAGCCTAGGACATTAAATAAGGGCGCTTGTTGGGAGGCAACCCAACTTTAGGTTCATCTTTATGTTTGATTATGTTCTTTTATGTTTATGTACTTAGTTTTTGCTTAGGTTTTGATAATTTTTGTAAAAATGGTACCTTAACTCGTGTTTTGAAATGTGCAGAATGTTAAGGTCGATACTATCGACACCCATGTCGATAGTATCGAGTTTGGATCAGTAAACGCTGAAGCAAAGTCGATACCATCGACCCTAGGGTCGATAGTATCGAGATTCTTGAAGATTTATAGAAAAATTGGTGCCAGTAAAGTCGATACCATCGACCCTAGGGTCGATAGTATCGACACTTTTGAGTTCCCATGCTTTTAGATGTGTCGATTCAACAAAATCGCTGAGTCTGGGTCGATACCATCGACCTTGGTCAATGGTATCGACACCTGCAGGACAGCTACATAAAACAGGTCGTAAAAGGTATCGAAATGAGATTTTTTCGAACCATTTTTTTGCAGAGGAAAGATGGATGAAGAAAGTCACATATTAGAACCACTAAGAGACAAAAATGGGCCACAAAAAGGAGGAAGATAGCAAGCATCACTTGGTCCACTTGAGCATCTAACCATCCTTCTTCACCACACTTCAAAGCGATTTGTACCGCTGTTCCACCTCTTAAGTGAGAATGTTGACTATGAGGCCATAGTCATATTCAAGCTTAGGGGGGGTGTTGGAACATCCCTCTATCTTAGTTTTTAATTACTTATTCATGTTGCTTTTATTTTTGAAATATTAGTTGTTTTTATTTCTAAGTTTACCGCTTTTGTAGGATCCACATCTATCTAGTGTAATATGTGGAGCAATAAATGCATGGTTTCAATTGCAAGTTTTACTCTTGGGTTGTGGGCACATGAAAATATGAGCATATTGAAAACTTTTTGAGCTTATTCTTGTGAGTAATTGAGTTGCATAACTGAGGAAGTGCTTGGGTGAGTCATCTTCAGGACACAGAGACATGAATGACCATCTTTATTGTCCAAGGAAAAGTGATTGACAAGGATGTTTGAGCCCAAACCGACCAAATGCTAACGTGACCTTAGACTAAAGTTTAAGAGTGAAATCCTTCAGTTACCCTGTACATAGGTCTTTAGAGAGGGACATAAGATATTTTCGGAAGGTTCTGTCAATTAGTCTTGTGATCTGATCCACCGCAATTTCATTCACACTCTACCATAAGAAATGGGAGCACATTACTTTCTTTCACTCTTTGATTGCATACCATGTAGATAGGTCTTGCATTAAAACTATTTTCACATTTTTTGCATGAGAATGAAAAGAAAAAAAAATAGAGTAGTTATGCATGCACATTATCCTTAGGTGCATATCATTTAATTACATAACTGTCATTTTTCTAGCTGCATTCACAATTTTTTTTGTGCATATAGTACATCATGCATCTTATGTCTTCTGAAACATTAAAGGTGGTGAGCTTGATACATACCCTCCAAATAGAATGCTTCAAATGTATAAGTTATGTAACAAGAAGTGAGCCCGACAAATAATTCATTGTCATCTATGAAAATAAGGGCTTAAAAAAATTGAAAAAAAGAGAAGAAAAAAAAAGAATTGAGAAGTAAGTAGGAATGAGAGGGAGAAAGGAACATGTTCTCACTTACATACTAAGAAGAATAAGCACATGGTGTAGTTTTCTTAGATATTCCATCTCACCTTGAGACGGAATGATAGTGCATGCATCATTCCACCAAAAATATAGCATTAGGACATTTTCACTTGCATTTTGCATCATGATAGGTCATTAATTTTTGTATTGCATGGTTGACTGTTATGTGCTTCCATATCTTCCACAACCACCTATCCCATCCACCCGTTGCTCTAATCGATAGGCCACCCATGATATTCTCCTCATTCATTAATATCAGGAGATCTGCTTCCATTTAGATGGTAGTTAGGAAATGAGCAACGTAGATAGGAGATCACAAGATGCATCAAGTATGGACCAGATGAGTTTATCATATTAACTGCTTTAATTGATAGTGTTTCACTGATTGGGGGATAGACATCTTTTACATAGGTCTTTGGTCGCCTGGATGGCAGTTAGTGTTCAATGGTCAATGAGGGCCGGTTTGTGGAAAGAAAGTGGGGATGATGTAGATTCATTTCATGTATTTATGTCCTGTTGCTGACTTATCTCAACCAGATCCAAAGTTTTATTGCTCGAGGATGAGCAAGGTTTAAGCTTAGGGGAGTTTGATGCATGGGTTTTGAGTCACTTTTATAGGCTTATTTTATATCTGTTTTATGTATGTATTTGTCATTTTCTTAATTATATTTGCATAATTCACCATAGTTGGCCATTAAACTCTTTTTGCATGAAATTATACTTCTTTATCATATTTATATGATTTTATATAATCCCCGGACTTATACACATGTTTCGACACTTTTTCAGGCACTTTTGCGTTGTCTGGAGTCGATACTATCGACCCCCAGGTCGATAGTATCGACATTTCATCAAAAAGCAACCCCAAAACACGATCTTGGAAGGAATAACCTGTGCCATGGTCGATACCATCGATCTTGGGGTCGATACTATCGACAGCGTCGGGATCTGGTGATTTTCAGCACTAAAATGGAGCATTTTAATCCGACGGTTGAGCTTTTTCGGAGTCGTAAAGTGGTCCTATGACCTAAGAAGAGCACGGACGGCCCGAGGGAGATCTCATATTGTGTTGCACAACATCTAAGAAGGAGAGAGAGAGAGGAGACGAGAGACGAAGGCCGTCAACCGAGCGATCCGGGCACCTCCGACGAGCGATTTTGCTGCCGGAAGACTGCAAAACGCACATTTCTTGAGGAGGATCTCCAGGAACACCTTTGTATCAGGGGTTACATGAGTTTGCTCCATGTTTCCCACGTTTTTCTTCTCTACTCTTATGTCTTTCATTGAGATGTCCATGCGGGGCTAATCCCCTTTGTCTTTAGGACCGGGAGTAGCCCGGGGATTCATTGTATGACAATTTTATTGTAGTAATTCATCGTTTATCTCTTAATCTGTAGTATGATTTCGTTTTCTCAATTATATTGTTATGCTTGATCACCATAATAATAATCTAATACCCTTAATTGCTTTGAAAGAAGAATTAATGGTTGAAAAGAGACGAAATTTACATTAATTGACAAATCCCTTGAACAAGGTGGTGTACGGTTAATGGTGGATACCGAGAGATCGTTTCTAATGCACCTAGTTTAGGGTATAGGTTACTACGACGGTGGAACCGACCTAGACATAGGTAGTGAATTGTACCACGACAGTAGACAATTCTGATTTCAGACCACTACCCGGATAGAGAGATAAATGTGAATGACTGAATAGAATTTAATACAATGAAAATCCGCGGTGAAACCGCAATCCTAAAGATCTCATCTTGAATTGATTAAACTAAACATTTAATCGATTGTTTTGTTTTGTGTTATTTTCTTTTCTTTTAATTTTAACAACAACTCTCAACTTGTTAATCGGCTTAGCTGATCGCGAGTAGTTAGTAGGAGTCCCTGCCGATTGCACGTATCCCTGAGTTCGACTCGGGCCTCACAAAGGCCTGTATTACTCGACGCGTTCACTTGCGTTTCTACGCACGGTAAATCTGTGTCAGTTACTCACACCCATTCAATATTACGTTCAAAAAGAGAAGATCCAGCATGCGTTACTTCAACACTTCCCCTCTAATGGGCATGAGCTAAAGGGCGTTGAGTGACCACTCATGATAAGACAAGGAGCTATATACGCAGCAGATTTAGATGCTACAAGACCCTCTATAGAAAATGAGATACTACAAACACATTACCTTCCTTAAGATTCTCATTGTCTAGCATACTATCTTAAAATTATCTCTAACTTTCTCTTTATTTTTTTAACCTACAATGATTACTTATTACTGAATTATGTATATACTATCCTCAATTGCATTCCTCCTACTCGTATTATTCCGGTACCTAAATCTATTAGTTGTGTAAACATGAATTGGGATCTTAAATATTGGCCCAAAAAGGATGTAGGGCTCAGAGGTTCCTGGTCCAATTCCCCACGTCCGTTAGGATATATATTTGCCGTCACCTGGTAGCATTTACTCATTATTCCTCCATTAGAATGTTCAAGTCAATGGTGTGAGGATAATAAAGCTAATACATTTATCCTCAAGGTTGAGTCCTGGGACAACAGCAAGTTAGAGGGACACAATAAGTGCTATTAGTATTCCTTGAACTTGAAACGCAATATCTCAGTTTTGTGTGATCTATACTTCAGCATGTTTAAAGCTCTGGTAGATGTCACGCGTACTTACTATGAAAGAATCATACTTTTTTACAAACTAAAAACTAACAACGAGGACTTATTCAATTTGTTGTTGGGCCTTGCTTCCGACAGCAAAGAAGTTGCTACTACTGCGTGGGATATAAATCCCACTTGCAAGGCAGCCGTTAATTGTGCCAAAAAGAAGCGGCAACTGCTTATTGCCAACAGCGAGCAGCCAAAGCCGAAGGCAGGAAAAGACAGTTACCGGGGTAGAAAAAAAGCTAATGTTTTGTTCCGGAGAGGGCAGGAAAAGAAAAGGAAGAACAAGCAAAAAAAAGAAAAGGAAGAAGAAAGGAGTGGGGCAGGATTTCCAAAGCATTGTCCCATTGTGTACTTTGTAGAAGGACTAGGGGTGAGCAAATAATGGTCCAGACCGCAAAACCGGACCGGACCGCTCAATTCGGTCCGGTCCGGTCCGGTCCGGTCCGGTCCATTTTGAGTTCGGTCCGTGGTCCGGAAATTTTGATGATTCGGTCTTCGGTCCGGTCCGGTCCAAAACTGGTCCGGACCGCAGATTGACTTTTATATAAAATTCATGTATATTTGAAGGTGTATTCTATAATAATTACAATAAAGTACATATATAATCACTACTAGTATAAATATTTGATACTAATGTTATATAATTGTTAGAAGTGACTAAGATTATCAACTTTGTACAATTAAATAAGTTGTAAAACATGTAAAAAAGGCTGTTTACGGTCCAAACGGTCCGGTCCGGTCCGGTCCGGTCCTAGCACAAAACGGTCCGGTCCCGGTCCGGTCCTACCTTGAAACGGTCCGGTCTGCGGTCCATGTATTTGTTAAAATTTGGTCCGCGGTCCGGTCCGGTTCGGTCCGGTCCGGTCCGGTTCTGGACCGATGCTCAGCCCTAAGAAGGACATCTTTCTGAAAAGTTCTGGGATGATAGAATTGTAGAAATCTCTTTCCAAGGTGTGGTATCTTCTTATTTTTTCTTTTTGGATATATTATTTCAAAATTTGGTTAAAACGCGAGAACAAAAATTGTATCTTTGTTGCTTATAGTGGATTTGCCCGTGGTTGACCTTGTTATTTGCCTTACACATCATGAGAGTTTTCTACGTAAAAATCTCATCTTTTTATCTTCTATTTGCTTGGAGTTATTATCTTGGGTTTACACGCTCATCAGTTTCACTTCCTCATATATTTCCTTTTTGTTGCATCGTGGTTGTATAGCATAAGTGCACATATTTTCCATCAACAAACCTATCAACTGGTATTAGAGCCCAAGTTGGGCAGATCAAGATCCAGATGGAGAAGGATGATGATGCAACGATGGTAAAATTTATGAGTACAAATTGGCAAATCTAAAAAACCAAGATGGGAGATATTCTATATTACAAGGACTTATAAAATTCAATAGAGGGATAAAAGTCAGGAAATGATTCTGATATAGTTAGAAGGAAACTAAATAGGAAGACTTTGAAAATGAACTATCTTGGTATTTTCTTGTTCCATCAAGCCTCAGAAGAGACTAATGTCAAAGATATGTGGGAAAAGATCAAGAAATTGTATGAGTGGAAGACTACTACAAATAAAACTTTCTAGACTATGAAATTGGTGAACGTATAGTATCGGGATGGTACAAGCATTTCTGAGCACATCATTGAACTCTAATGTCTTGTAAATCAGCTTGAGTCCATAAAGATGGTTCTTAATCATGAATTATAAAGAGTACTTCTTTTGAGATCATTACCTGACAATATGGAGGATCATTGTGACAGTCACTAAGTTTGTATAGAAAGGCAAGTTGACACTTGAGCAAGCGAAGAGAAGTCTACTGAATGAAGAGACTCAACGAAGAGCCTCAAGCAACAGTGGGTCTGAGGTGCACTTCACAGAGAGCAGGGGCACTGATAGAGCGAGATATTGTGGCAGATCTCATAGTTGTGGTAAGTCCTTGGACCATAGGAAGTGTCCATGTAGATCCAATTCGAAGAGTGGATGGTGTTTCTATTGGGGCAAGTCAGGTCATTTCAGAAAGGATTGTAAAGTTTGAAAAAATAAACATTTATCTAAAGCCAAAGATAGAAAGGATGGCGACAAGAATAGTGCATCGGCAATTTTAGATGAAAGGAATGATAATGACAATATGGTCTTGACAAACCAGGTGTAGTGTTTGCATGTTGAGGACTATGATTCTGAGTGGGTGGTTGATACTAAAATTTCTTATCATGTTTCACCAAGTAAGGAGTTCTTCACTTCATACAGAGGGAGACTTCAAGCGGGTTAATATGGGAAATTTCAGCTTCTCTAAAATTAACGAGATTGGAGACATTTGTGTTTAGACAATTGTTGGTTGCATGCACACACTCAGAGATGCTCATCATGTTCCATATGTGCAGGTCAGTTTGATATCTGGTTCTTTCTTCTTCTTTTTTGAGTTAGAAGAGACATTATTCTCCCCCTCTCAGATAGGTTGCAAAGCCTAGATGACCCAAGGGTTGGTAAATACAACATGTAATAGGGGATTTGAACCTGGGTCCCCTGGGGAGGACAAGTGGGACCAAACCACCTATGCTACACTGGGCGGGTTATATTTGGTTCTTTCTTTGATAGAGAAGGTTGTCATCTAGATTTCAGTGGTGGCAAATGTAAAATCACAAAGGGGGGATTGGTCATGGTACAAGGTGAATTGTGCAAAACCCAACTTAAGTTGCTCAAAGGCGGTGATATACATTCAGTTGAGGATCACTAGGCAGATATATGACATATATGGATAGGACACACGAGTGAGAAAGGCTTACAACTTCTATCAAAGAAGGAATTGATTTCTTTTGGTAAGGAAACCATCTTAGTTCGTGTGATATATGTCAGACGGGAAAGCATCAGTGAGTTTCTACAATTAGTTCACTCAGATGTATGTTGCCCATTTGAGGTGGCTTCACTAGGGGGTAATAGGTATTTTTCCAAACGCATTGATGATGCATCTAGGAAGTTGTGGGCCTACTTATTGAAGACCAAGGTTCAATTCTTTTAGTGTTTCCAAAAATTTCATGTCATGGTGTAGTGGGAGACAGAGAGAAAGATAAAGTATCTCTGCACGGACAATAGAGGACAGTACACCTCCAGGGAGTTCATAGACTACTACGTGCAACATGACAGACAAGTTGAAAGGATAGAGTCTGGCACAACACATCACAATGCTACAACTAAGAGGATGAACCATACCATAGTGGAGAAAGTCAGATGCATGCCGATATATGCAAAGTTGCCAAAGACATTTTGGGGTGAAGCGGTGAGTATTGTCTACTATTTAGTTAATAAATATACATTGGTTCCTTTTGGGGTTTGTTGTATTGGAAAAGGTATGGACATGCAAGTATTCTTCTTATGCTCATTTTTAAATATTTGGGTTCAAGACTTGTGCACATTTTCCAAGGGAAAAGAGGAAAAAGTTGGATTATAAAACACTGCCATGTATCTTTATTGGCTATTGAGATTAGTAGTTTGACTATAGTTATGGGAACCTATGAAAAAGGCTATGAGTAGAGACTGAGATCTAACTTTATATTAGAGTGATACAATGGCAAAGCCTGAGAGTGATGATGCATAGGTTTCAGGATCAGGTGATAGTTCTTTTGATGATGTGTATGTAGACGCTTGAGACTCTTCATATATGCATTCTTCAGATGAGGAATAAGATCATCATGATCACCCTAAGCAATAGAGTGATATCACATCAAGTGTTCTTGTTCCAGATACATATATGAGAGGTTCAGACTCACAGTCAGAGACATCTAGACAAAACTAGAAAGATCATCACCAAGCAGAGTCCTCATAGAAACATATGAGGAGGTTGGACAGAGTTTGTCATCCTACATCTAGATATTCAACATCTTAATATATTTTCCTTATTGATCAGGGGGAGCCAAAGACTTTCCAAGAGGCGCAGACTCATAGAGATAGAGCATAGTGGCATCAGGCAATATAGAAGGAGTTGTCTTCTTTGCATAAGTATGATGTTTGTGACCTTGTGGCCCTTCCCAAGGGCTAGAGAGAAATGAAGAACAATGGGTGTATAGTATGAAGAGAGATGACAACAACAAGTGTATCAGATATAAAACTAGACTAATTGTCAAGGGCTTTGGCCAAATACTAGGCGTGGATTTTGATGAGATATTTTCTTCTGTTGTGAAAATGACTTCTATTAGATTGGTTATAGGATTGGTTTCTAGCCTAGATTTGGAGCTTGAGCAGATGGATGTGAAGACGGTGTTGTTCACGATGACCTAGTTGAGGATATGTACATGGAGTAGCTAGAAGGTTTTTAGGTAAAGGGGAAGGAGCGCTTAGTTTGTAGATTGAAGAAGAGTTTGTTTGAGTTGAAATAGGCTCCTAGGAAATGGCACAATAAATTTGATTCTTTCATATAGAGTCACGAGTATCGGAAGACAAGTGTAGATTTATGTGTTTAGATCAGGAGGTTTTCCAATGAAAAGTGTATGATTCTGCTACTCTATATGGATGACATGTTGATGGTGGGACATGATGTCGGTTTGATTAGAAAACTAAAGACAGAGCTTTCCAAAGCATGTGAGATGAAGGATTTGGGATTAGCACGACATATTTTAGAGATGTAGATCACATGTGATAGGAATCAACACAAGTTGTGGTTGTCACAAGATAACTATGTTGAACAGATTCTAGAGTGGTTCAACATGAGTAAGTCTAAAGTCGTGAGTATTTCACTATCGGGTCATTTCAAGCTAAGAAATAATCCATACCCATCTACTGATGAGGATAAGGAGGAAATTGTCAATATTCCTATTCTTTTGTTGTGGGGAGCTTGATATTCACAATGGTGTGTACTCTTCCAGATATTATTCATGTAGTTGGAGTTGTGAGTAGTTATATTTCAAACCATGGAAAAGAATACTGAGAGGCAGTCAAGTGGATCTTCAGATACTAATGAGGTACCAGCAACACATATTTGATGTTTGGTGGTTCTGAACCAATTCTAAAAGGCTTCGTTAATGATGACATGAAATGTGATATTGATCGTAGGAAGTCTACCTCTGAGCACGTTTTCACCTTCACAGGGGAGTCATATCCACTACAAAAAAATTGGCTTTTGTTGAAGAACATTTGTGAGGAACCAAAAATCGTGAATAATGATGTCCATTTGTGAGGGCTCATCCTTCAAATATGGGACCAAATCCCTCAACCGTGTTCTTGGCATCGTTAGGCATTTTATGTGAACATTGGTCCCTCACAACTACATTTCTTACGAATCCCCCCCTCAAAAACTCCATGCCAAATGTTCCCTCCATCTCATAATCCTTCCCTCCATTCTAAAACACTAAATCGTCTATCAAAATTAATGAAATAATCACCCAGTCCCGACGGGCGCTCCTTTCCCCCACATTTCCTCCGCACTCCTCCACTGAACCCTCCCCCTCCCGATTCTCTCATCGGTTCCTCCGCATTGGGTCATCCTTGACGCCAATCGCCCTACTCGGTTGCTGCCATTCATCCTTCGCATTGGGCTCATCCTTCATAACTCCTTGCCTCCGTTGACGGTTGCTGCCCTCCGCCATTGATGGTTGCTGCCCACCGCATTGGTTGTTGCTGCTACGCAGGCACCGTTCTTGATTGCCGTTGATCGCCCTGCTCGGCCATTGGTCGTTTCTGCTACGCAACTTGCTTCTTCGGCCACTGGAATCCTCTCTAGGTTCGTATCTTTTTCTGTTTTTCTCATTTGGGAGAGCACTAGCCCCCACTTCGACCCCTGATAGCCAAGATTGGTTCTTCCTCCAATGGGCTTCCAGTTCATACCTCATGTGTCCGCCTCATCTCCCCCCAATGTGATCTGCATAGGATTAGCTGGGTTTACTTAGTAAAAATACTAACCATCTAGTATTCATATGAGTTATCTCCCCCTCCCCTAAGGGTTAACGTTCTCACGTATAAGAAACATATCACAATGTTGAAAAACTTTGACTATCCTCAGTTGCATGGAGATGGTCATACAGCAGTAATAGAGAGTAGTCAGGGGTGTGTTCAATATTTGGAAGTGAGGAAATAGCTCCTTGGGAGTAGCTACCATAACTAAATGGAAGGGAATCAAAGTTGTGCTGTACATAAATTCCTAGGCTATGCATCTATAGTATAGCATCCTCATAATGATTTTCTATCATACAACTTTGTGTTTTGTCAATAAGAAAAGAATAATTTACTGATGTGATTGAGTAGATATAGTATTTGATTGAATATTGTCTTTCTCGAATATGTACAATATCTATTAATTGTACAAACTCGAATTTATGTATAATACCTACCATGTAATCCAAGTCATACTTGATCAAATATTACTCATATATAATTGTTGAGGCTCAAGCTTGGTTCAAAGCAATACACATGTGTGCATGTATGTTTAATTTTGCTACTCTGTTCTATTCTATATGAACAAGTGTTCTCATGACACACATATATATGGGTCAGAGCCAAAGTAGTTGATAATGAATGTATTAATAATATTCCTACTTTCTTTGAAGACAGTATGAAGGAAATAAGCAATACCTCCTTTAAATCTATTATATGTATCCTTTACTATATCTGGTGGTATAGAAATAAGGTGATTTTTGAGGAATGGTTAGTCAATGTGAGTGTGCTATAGTCTATTATCCATAATGAGATAAAAGTGCTTCTTTACTAAACGAGCCCTGTGTTCTTTTTTCTGGAATTGCTATGCTTGTGCTTATTTTCTAAAGATGAAGAAGGGTTCCATCTGATGTTACTAGTTTATTGATGTAGTGGTGATCAAGATGCTTGTAAACTGTTGTGCTGAAATGATCTTTCTTTTGAAGAGCAGTTCTAGAGGTGACCAAAGCATCATTCTGATTAAAAACCCTTACATTTAAACCCATTCCTATAAACACATTTCTTATTGGGTGAAAATTGTAGATTGCTTTGGTGGCTGCATTAAATTGCTTCTCAAGTGAGGCAAAGCTTGGGGAGTTACATTCTTCTCTTCTAACTCAACATTGTTGGCTTTTCTTTTCCCATAGTCAATTTTCTTAGGAAAGATCTTGTCAAACATGTATGATGGAATCACCAACATGGGATTATATTTTTATCTTCCTCCATGCCAACATGGTTTAGATAGTTGACTCTCATGGAAATAATATTGTCATGGGGGGTCACTTGTACGAGTGTTGTTCTGTTTTCTCACTGCGTTATTTTTGAATGTTTTGTTTTTGGTTGTAAGTATAATATAGCCTGGTGTTTTTGCATTTTGCAGAGGTACACTAAGTCATTGTCAACATCTTAGAGGTCTGCTCTGGTTGATAAGTCTAGGCAGAAGCCTCAAGAACGAATGGGTGTTCTTAGTAATGTGGGTTCCTCCTAAAACAACAATTGGATATATTATATGTCTTTTTTCCTTTACCCCCTCCATCTAAAATAATACCCTTTCTGTAACATGTGGTTGTGATGTATGACCTAAAAGCCAATAACTATGGTAATGATCCTCGGCTAAGTGCAGCTCTGTACTTAGAGATTAATTAAAAGCCGACTGCCCAGGGCTCCCATGTGACACATCCATTCCTAATATAATAGTTGGCACTTTGGAGATCTTTGGCATGGATGGAGGATGCTCAGCTGTTGTGAACTTCTCTGCATCTTCCATCCATGCCAAAGATCTCCTAAGAGCCAACTATTATATTAGGAATGGATGTGTCCCATGGGAGCCCTGGGCAGTCGGCCTTTAATTAATCTCTAAGTACAGAGCTGCACTTAGCAGAGGATCATTACCATAGTTATTGGCTTTTAGGTCATACATCACAACCACATGTTACAGAAAGGGTATTATTTTAGATGGAGGGGGAAAACAAAAAAAGACAAATATACAAATGTTGTTTTAACAACAAAGGGATCAAGGAGGAACCCACATTACGAAGAACACCCATTTGTTCTTGAGGCTTCTGACTAGACTTCTCAACCAGAGCAGACCTTTTGTTGAATGCATGTTTGAAGCTTTCCATGGTCATGACAGACATTCTATTGATGCTAAGTGTGCACAAAGATGGTATGCTACTAACTTATAATGATACATATCATACAAGTGAACCAGAAGTTACATTCATTTTACACCCATGCTTTAGTGCTTCTATTCCCATCATTTGATTTTTAAAGATACCAAACTTATTTACATATCATTTCAGTTTCCATTGGAGACTAGAACTTTGTAATTCTACTATGTCCGCCAATCAAAAATTCTGGTCCTCTTCCTTTTCACTTCCTACTTCTATCTGTGATGAAGTGGAAATAATTATTATAAATTTCTTGTGGGGATAGTGTGAAGGCAAGAATGATATCCATCTTCTTAAGTGGGATGATGTAACCATCTTCTTAAGGTAGTCTATGGATCAAATTGATCCATGAGAAATACCTTCTTAAGGATTCTATCTAAAATATTGATATCTATGGTCAACTTTCTTGGTATTTAATTCAGATGATCATACATCTGAATTTAAAATCCTATTACGAAAGATTGCTAGAAACAACATCTCAGTGATGAACAACCTAAAAAAAGAGGGTTTTTCTATACTTCTATATGTTTTCTGTGTAGACGTTCTAATGAATTTATCATACATTTATTCTTTAATTGCCATGTGGCTGATTTCATTGGGGTAAGGTTGTTGAGTGTAAACTCATTGATAAGATTCCCTTGTATATTTACAAAGTTAATCAAAAGTATATACATTTTTAAATGTGTTTATTGTACTCCCAGGTTGGAGGCTATTGCTACTCATCTCTGTATCCAAATTGCCATTTTTCGGAAGTGGGTATTTTCCTCTTTTGATATCTAGCAGCTATCAATGAAAGTAATCTTTTTAGATGGGATAGACACTTCTACAATGTTTCTTTTGGGAGGAAACTTCTTTTCTTCTGTAGTGGTTGGTATATATGAACTGTTTTCTTCTGCTAGTCTATTGTTCTGTTGGTTTACAGTCTCCTACTATCATAATTTGAGTGTAGTGTTATTAACAAGATACCAAACAATGAAATTGTCCCTGTTGTCCTGGTCTGCATGTCATATGTTCTATCTTGGTTGGTGTTAAGTCTTATGTCGCTGACTTATTTTAAGTATTTCAGTTTTTAATTTTATGAGATGTTATACATGATATCATATACTTATATGTTTAAGTATTTCAGCTGACTTATAGGGACAGTTAGGTATTTGTCTCATAATGCTTGTTATAAGTAATAACAATATGTTGATATCAGATCTAAGAAGAAATAGACTGTCAGTGCCTTTATGCATAGAGATCTGCTAAAATATTGAGATTCTATGGGATATGTTGGACATAACCCATAGCATCAGGACCACACACAACTTTGAATCTCCTTTGGTAGAGTCTAAATAGCCATGCGTCAAAATACTCCTTTGTAGTAGAGAGATTGCCTAGTTTGAGAAGAGAAGCTGTGTAGCTAGTCTGACAGTATAAGTAGCCCCTGTAATTGAGTATATGTTGAGACATGTGAGCAAAAGTTAATGGATGGATCTGTGAACTATTATTAATTAGGTGGGTACCTATGCTATTGCAGTTTTCTTCTACTAGTATCACTTCTATTTGCAAGTTTTCTTCTACTTTTTCTTACTTATTCTTGCTCCTACATGACTACATCTCCTACATGACTACATCTCAAACAATTGTTCCTCTACTTATTATATATTTTCCTTCATGTAGATGGATTTTCTAATAGATCGGAGTTGGATGTATATTGGGAACAGAGTGCGAAGTGATGTATTCAAGGCAGGGTTACGAAAGTTCATTGAGTTTGCTCTTATCCATCAGAGACCAACTAGACAGGGGAAATTAATATGTCCTTGCAAGGTATGTTTGAACAGATACCTTAAAACAGAGGAGGAGGTATTCTCACATGTATTACAAAAAGGATTTGTGCATAGCTATGATGTTTTGATGTTTCATGGGGAGGTGATTGGTAAGAGCAATCCTGTTGTGGCACCAAACATGCCTAGCACCGACAATATGCATCAGATGTTGGAGGATTTGTTTGGTATGGGTGACACAACAAATGACCACTCTACTAAAGCTACAGAGGAACCTGCAAATGTAGATGCACAAAGATTTTACAAGCTACTAAAAGAGGCAGATCAACCACTCTATAGAGGTTGCACAAGTCATTCTAAGCTATCGTATTTGGTTGCCTTGCTATTTCTGAAGGAGGAATCTGGATGGTCCAACGATTCTTTCACAAAGTTGTTACAGTTGATTGTTTCAGGATTTCCGGAAGAAAATTGTCTATTCCCGGAGACGTACTATGAAGCAAATGCGATCGTGAAGGATTTACGACTTGATCATTCTACTATAGACGTATGTACAAATAATTGCATGCTTTTTCACAAAGATGCAGCTTCAAAAGAAAATTGTGATACTTGTGGTGCTTCAAGATGGAATGAAAAGCAATACAAAACAAAGGGAAAGAAGGTAGCTGCTAAGTTCATGTATCACTTCCCTTTGATACCTCAGTTAGAGAGGCTCTATATGTCTTCATCTATTGCTAAAGACATGATTTGGCCATCAGAAGTAAAAGGCAAGGATGGTCGTATTCATCATCCTTCAGACACACCAGAATGGTTGTCTATTGATGCCAGGTATCCAGACTTTGCTGCTGAACCACACAATGTTAGATTGGCATTAGCAACAGATGGATTTAATGCATTTGGAAATATGAGTGCATCACATAGCATCTGGCCTGTGTTGGTGACACCTCTCAATCTTCCGCCTTGGCTTCTTATGAAAGAACAATTTATTATGATGTCCCTATTAATCCCAGGTCCACATATGGTTGGCAATGACCTTGATGTATACTTGGAGCCATTAATTGAGGAGTTGCAACTACTTTGGGAGCTTGGAGTCAAAGTTTATGATGCATATAAAAAAAGGAACTTCACTATGCGGGCAATGATTCTATGGACCATTAACGATTTCCCAACATATGGTGACTTATCTGGTTGGAGCACTAAAGGTAAGAAAGATTTGGGAGGTCCTTGTTGTAATGTGGAGACTGTATCAAAATGGTTACATTATGGGAAAAAGCAATGCTATGGTTTCCATCGACGTTTTCTTCCAATGAATCATCCGTATAGACGTGATAGGAAAAATTTTGATGGTGAAAAAGATTTTCGACTTCCACCTAAGCCACTATCTGGAGAAGATATACTGAGGCAATTTGATGGGTATGAAAATATCACATTTGGAAAAATGAATAAGCGCAAGAGGCTTGGAGATCAAATTCAACCATTACCTCCTGGTTGGAATAAGATAAGCATCTTTTTTCAGCTACCTTATTGGAAGTATTTATCTGTTAGACACAATCTGGATGTGATGCACATAGAAAAGAATGTGTGCGAGAATATTTTAAACACATTATTGGGTGATTCTAAGAAAAGTAAAGACAACTTACAAGCTCGTCAAGATTTGAAGAAAATGCGCATTCGAAGAGATTTATGGCCAGTAGATGCAGGTGACCGCTATTACTTGCCTCCAACATCTTACACCATGACTAATGCGCAGAAAGATAAGTTCCTATCTGTGTTAGAAAAGTTGAAAGTTCCTGATGGCTATTCTTCTAACATATCTAGGTGTGTTAGCAAATCTGATAGAAAACTTGTTGGGCTGAAAAGTCATGATTGTCATGTTCTTATGCATCAACTTCTACCTGTTGCCTTGAGACATTGCATAAGCTTAGATGTGTACAAGCCTATTGCTAATTTGTGCTCATTTTTCAACAAGCTTTGCTCTAACATTATTGATGTGGAGGAATTCAAAGAATTGGAACAAGAAATTGTTGTCACTCTTTGCCAGTTGGAGAGAATCTTCCCTCCTTCTTTCTTCACCATCATGATGCATTTGCCCATTCATTTAGCTTATGAAGCCAGGCAAGCCGGATCTGTCCGAACTAGGTGGATGTACCCAATAGAGAGATACTTGAAGAAATTGAAGAAGTATGTAAGAAACAAAGCTAAACCGGCTGGTTGTATTGCTAGTTGCTATTTAGCTGAAGAAAGTTTGACATTTTGTGGTAGGTACTTGCATAATTTTGAGACAAAACTGATCCGCACTCCTCATAATGTTGATGGATCTCCAATTAGAGTTGGAGTGTCAAGAAATTTCGACATCCACACTTTGGAACAAGCCCATCGTTATGTCCTTTTCAATAAAGAGGAATTGGATGTTTACAGAAGGTAATATTTAATTACGTCCTAAAATTCTTGCTGATATTTGTATATATGTTGTACATTAATTTAGACACTTCTTATAAAGCAGTGAACACATGTGTATTCTTCAAGATATGGAACCCAACATTGCCCCACGGACCCTAGAAACAAAACATGCAAAGGAGTTCTCTAAGTGGTTGAAAGAGCATGTAAGTCTCAAACATAAATATTGTTGTCACTCTTAATGTTCAAGTTAGTGTAGATTACATTAATGTTTTACTTTTTTATGAAGGTAATGCAAATGCGAGAGATTAGGCCGAACAGTATTAGCGATGATTTGAGATGGTTATCCCAAGGCCCTTGTGTTGAGGGAATGTCTTATGAAGGATTTTTGGTCAATGGATATCGTTTCCGTTCAAAGCCCATTGAAAGTACATGTACTACACAAAATAGTGGAGTGTATTTGTGTGCTGACACTTCAAGTTATTCAAGTGGTAGAGATCGAAATCCTATAAATGCTGAAGTCACGTACTATGGCTACTTAGAGGAGGTTATTGAGCTAACTTATGGTCCAGGAATCAAAGTTCCGTTATTCAGATGTTCTTGGTATGATGAAAGCACTTCTAACGGGTTGCGAATTGATGAGTATGGGTTCACACAAATCAACACTTCAAGGATAAAAAAAAAGGAGGAACCGTTTATCCTGGCTTCTCAAGCATTGCAATGCTGTTATGTGAAGGATCCTAATGATGATGATTGGTGCACAGTGCTAAGGCATCCTCCTAAAGATTATTCTGAAGTACCTCTTATTGAGAATTGTTTGACTGGTTTACAATCTGATGGTGGTGTAACTAGTGATGTGTCTTAGACGAGGAGTGACACCAGGGGATCTTTTATTGATAGAACTAAAAAAAAGAATGATGGGGCTAATGTTTAGTTCATTAATCTGTCTGTTTTGTTTGCAAGTCTAGAATAATTTACTTGGGGAATATGTTGTATTGCATTTTTTTGGCAAACTGTTACTATATGGCATATTCTTTGCAATTTATTTAGTCTTGTTTCATATACCAGCAAGTAGGACATCATTATTCTTTTTTGGGATATGAAACCAGGGTAATCTACAAGTTATATATTTTTCAAATGATGAATATTCATATGTTGGTGTCTCATATTCTCCGCAATTTATTTGTTTTTCAAATGTAGCTACTACTTTTGTTACTGACATTTCTGCACTAATAATCTATTTTTTTTCCTTGTCAATTGAAGGATGGCATGAAGAAGATTCACTAGATCTAGTTGTAACAACACACCCAGTCAACCTATTGTTGTCCCTCCATCCACAATTGAAGAAAATTGTGAGGATGAACCTACTCTACTGTCCAACAATATTGAAAATGATGTAATAGTTGAAGAAAATGTTGAGGATGAACAGGAGAATAGGAAGTATGGACGTGGGCCTGCAAGTGAGCAAAGCCTACTTCCTAAGCAAGGGCAGCCACGTCACAAGGTCCAATGGGATGATGAAGGAAATTCTATTGGGGAGAATGGTGCCAAACTGAATCGTTATTGTCATATGCTAGCAAGGAAACCACACATATGGCATCTAGACTTGAAGTGGAACGAACAACTAGAACAAGCTTTTGCAGATAGAAAATCATTTATTGAGGTAATCTTTTTCATAAAAAGACCAACAAATTGTATGATTGTTATATCTAAAGTAATATTTTCTATGTTTTTGTAGAAACACTTTGATTTAGGCAGTCACCCTAATGCATGGAATCACATTGATGAACACATTAGCAAAGGGATATCAGTGTGGAGGGCACGTGTAAAGAAAGATTACTATGAAAAGTACAAGATTGAACCAGAATTGATGATGAAGAAAGTTGAGAAAAATGCTTCCATAGATATGGACCAGTTTAAAAATCTTGTTAAAGAATGGGGAACCGAGAAGTCTAAGGTACAATGGTTTCATATAACTTTTTTTTTATCAATAAGCGCGTTTCTCTTTCAGTACTCACAAAATTTACAAAGGGGAGCAAAGCTCAATACATCTATAAAGATAGATATCAAAAGTCAAAAAGAAGGATGCAATTTATCTATGCAAACTTCTATAATCAGTATTTATGCAATGCCACACACTGTTTGGTTTGCTCCTACTGTCTTCAAAAAACACATCTGTTTCTATGTATCCATATGTGATAAATGATAAGAGTAGCAAGAAGAGCTTCATTTCTGTTCTTTAGCATGTGTACTTCATTTCTGTTCCAGCAGCAGGTGTACTTCAACGCTGCTGTAGATTTTTTGATTCTGCTCAATTCCTCTGATCTCAGGGAGCTTCCACACTCCACACTTCACATCAGTCCCCTTTCCAATGTGGAATTGGACATTAGAGAGATATCTATCTCTTATATTGAGGATGTTCTTCCACATCCAGCTATTGGCTTGCTTATATTGAGGATGGTTTCATATAACTTGCATGTATACCTATCTACTTTTTCTAATTATATGTTTCTTATGGTTTAGAAAATTTCCGAGATAAACAAGGCAAACAGAGCAAAAAAAGTGATGGATCATACCACAGGATCAAAGCCGTGGAGTTGTTATCGAGCAGAAATGGTATTAATAATGGACACTTGTCTTTCTTAGTAGGAGTTGAACATATAACATGGACAATTATTATGTTATCTATCATGTGTAGGTCAGTGAAGATCAACCCGTTGTGCCTCTTAACAAATTTTTGGAAAACGTTTATGACAAAAGCCCACAAGTGGTTAGAAAATGGATATTTGCTTTCCTATGATGTATACAAAGCTACATATGCTTAGATATCTCAATTTAAGCTTTCCTTTTATGATGCTTTCTAATTACAGCTTGAAATCTCTGATATCGTGGAAAACCAAGTAGCAAACCAAGAAGAAATAGATCCTAGAAGTGTTGATAATCTAACACGTGCTGCTTATTTGCAAGTTTTAAATCCTTCCAAAAAGGATAGGATCCGAGGTGTTTGAATTGGGCACAAAGAGATAGGACATAGGGGAAAAGTTGCCCGTATAAGATATGAAATGCTTCTTGAGGAAAGCAATGCAAAGGATGTATGTTGGAGAGAATCTAAACTTGAACTATTAGTTACAACTAGTCTATTAGATTGATGTTTGTAATTTGTTTTCTATTTCAGGATAAACTTAAGGAACTTGAAGAAACAGTAAATGGATTGAAGAACTCCGTCTCCCAATTAATGACTTGGTATAATCAATCACAGGTAACTCAGATTCAGTTGTCTATGTCAATGTAATATATAATTGTTTTTTGACATTGTTGATGTATTTGTTATAGGATGGCGGTATTAATGTTGATTGTGCAGCTGAATACCCCAATCAGAATACTACAGGTGTCTTACACATGCAAAGTGGCACAAATAGGTCGGATGTGGGTTCTTTTCACATACAAGACAATACAAGTAATGGTGCAGATGTAGGCATGTTTCCCAGCCAAAATAATTCAAGCGGGGATGGCTTAGGAAGACTTTCTAGACCAAGCAATTCAAGGGAGACTGGAGTAGGCAGACTTTCCATACAAGCCAATTCAAGGGAGAATGGAGTAGGCAGGCTTTCCATACAAGTCAATGGACATCCATGGATCTTTGCGCCACAGGTAACTCATTACAGCTATAGATTATTTTCAATATTCATACACATAAGAATATTAACATGTACACTTTATTAAAGGCTGCAGTTGAAAGTTGGTCACCTTCTTCTGGTAATAATCGACAAAGTTATCCTCAAATGCAGAACACACCAACCACATCTTCATCGGTGTCTTTCACACCAAGAAATCAGCGTTTAAATCCTGTAAGTAATTCATTTCAGCTTATCTACATGAAGTGGGCGTTTAAGGCGTTTTAGGCCCAAATTATGCAATTTAAAGGCTAAACTAGCATGAATCGAGTCTAGATTTGGTCAAATTAGATCACCTTCAGTCATTGCATGGTTGATATAGGTCTGATTTAGAGTAATTCAGGTCAAATTTTGGCAAATTAGGTCTGGTCTGAGGAAAATCAGGTCTGATTTGGGGAAATGAGGATTGATTTGGGCCAAATTGGTATGTCCTCATAGCGCTGTTTGTTAAGTTTTTTCTACTTTTTCATATTTTTATTGTTCTTGCTTCTTTCTCTTTTCTTTTTTTATCCATTCTCCTGCATCTTATTCCTACGTCCTGCTGCTATGTTTTTTCTGAGTTATTCATCCTATATTCCCTCCTACTACTATGCAAGCATGTGCATATTTTCTTTTTCAAATTTGTCCTATACATCCTGCTACGAAATCTACTACTACTATTTACATATCTAATTTTCTTTTTCTGATTTCTTCCTCCTAAATCTCCTCTCTTAGCCACTGTTGTTTGCATGTTTCCATTTATTTTCACTGACCTATTCCTTCCTCTATATTTTCTAATTCAGCACCTGCTACTGCTATTTTTTATTTTGTTTTGTTGATTCTTCCTCTTTCAATCTCCTTTTACTTCCCTTGGTTTGTCTTATTCTGACTTCTTCCTACAGAACTTCTACCATTTGCATGCTCTTTTTATCCCATTTTCTCTCACCAATTCGTACTTGTCTTCCTCTTATTGTTGTTTCATTTTCTTCATGTTAATTCTGTTGTCCTTGATTCTCCTATAGTTATCAATTCAAATTAAAGATGGCAGTAATTGTGATGATGAATATTGTTATTGCCTACTATTTCTGCTCCAGATGCCCTTATCCCCTGCTTGTCCAGTCAAGGAACTTCCTGGTTCTTGAACTATTCCAAATCTTATATGTTCTTGAACTATTCCAAATCTTTGTGTGCCCTGCTAGAAATAGTGATGGTCCCATATGGAAGCTACATACCAGGATAGCTAAATGCTACATTTGCTACAAAACTCCCTTTTAGTTCTAAGAGGCATAGATCTTCAGAAATATATCCTCAAATTTTTAGTACATCTGCTGCTTGGCTATAGATAAGGTGTGGAAGTGGCACTGCATTTGAGTCTATGACAAAAGGGTGGGTGTAAGAGATGATGAGAGGCTGGTTGATGGTGTTCTCTAAAGGGTGGGGTGGGGTCACATTTCTCAAGAAACTCTATCAGGAAACCTAGTCAGTTTCTTCATATACTTCATGCTGCTAATATCTCTAATATATGTAAGCACACTGATGATACAAGTTCGTTAGGTCTCAACTCTTCTAGGTATGTTATGTTGTCCTCGTGGTTGTGCAATTCCTACTACATATTATTAATCTTCATATCTTACCCTCATAGCTCGTGGTTGTGAAATTCCTTTAACTTCTCAATTAACATCTCAATTGAGGATAAAGCTGCAGCCTCCCTTTGGTTTCTAAAAACCCTTAGGATTGATGGTGGTGGATGTTGGATGGTGGTGGTGGTGGATGTTGGATGGTGGTGGTGGTGGATGTTGGATGGTGGTGGTGGTGTTGGCTGGTGGGTGGGAGTGTTGATGTGTAGGTGTTGGTGGTGGCTGATGGTGCGGGTTGTTGGTGGTGGCTGATGGTGTGGGCTGGTGGTGGCGTGCAATAGCATGCTTCTAGGAGATGATGATGTTATGATGGAAGATTGGGTGGTCTGTAGATTTGTAGGTGGTTTCTAGGAGATGGGAGGAAGTAGTAGCATGTTGCTGATGTGGAGGTGGTTTCTTGGGGTGGTTGTTGGCTGATGTGGAAGCATCAGCTTGCTGCTATGCTAAAGATGGTTCAAGAGTAGAATGTGTAGGTGTTAAGAGGTTGTGGAGGGAGAGAGGGGGTGGTTGCTAGAGTGGAAGCAGCAACTTGCTGCAGTAATTGAGGTTCTAATGTTAAATTGTCTACTGGAGTCTATTCTAATGTTTAAACTCTATGATCCAACTACATGGAAGTTGGAATGAGATATAGGCTTGTGTATAGATAGAGTTTTATTCATGCTCATCAATAATGTGACGTTTTTCTGCAAAATAATGTTCATGTGATTAATCATGAGAGGATCGTCCTCTTTTTGTATGTGTAGATGCATCTCACTTATGAAAGAAACTAAGTGCAGTCAACAGAGATATAGGCATGTACTATTTAACTAACCCACTGAGTTTTTTTTAATTATGTATTAGTTACTGAGCTCAACCATAATTTTAGTTTACGGGTGCATGTTGCTGCTATGTTGGTTCACTTACATTTTTCTCTACTTCACACTCGCTCTGATTCCTTTTTGTATTTATATTGATAGGGTAGAATTGCTTTTAATGATGCATTTCGACCGACAATGCGCCTTGGAGTAGACCAAAACCGAAATATAAGGGTAAGTTATTTGTTGTACTATGATTTATGTATTAACTTTAAATTCTATGAATATAATGATTTGTCATTTTTAGGAGAAGAATATTCAAGTACCTAACCGTATGAGGCCTGACATTGATGAAGAGCACCACACCATTTGAAGGAATATGGAGACATTATAGATCTTAAGAGTTTCTAGCATGATATGTTGATTGTCATCAATCTCAAATTTTAAAACCATATGTACTCTTTATTTATATCAACGTTGAGCACGCAATGTATGGATAATATTTTGCTTCAATATCAAAAATTGGTTTGAGGTGATTTAACATTTTTATGTGTCATTTTGGTGTTGAATCTTCTTATGATGTCAGGTGAATTAGTATAAAAATATTGCTTGAGGTTATGTATACAAAGTTTTCATTTAAAATTTGATATTCACTATAGTAACAATTAATTAACATTTAATAAATCATTCAATAATCAATAACCAAATAATTTACAGTAGTCCCTCATAAATATATTGATGAAGGTCCAGATTGACCATTAAAATTGCATTCATGACTACCACATAGCCCCTCAAAAATATATTCTCCAGGACCATCAAGTCCCTCAAAAATGTATTCATGAAGGCTAAATAGTCCCTCAAAAATGTATTCATGAAGGCTAAATAGTCCCTCAAAAATGTATTTATGAAGGCTAAATAGTCCCTCAAAAATGTATTTATGAAGGCTAAATAGTCCCTCAAAAATGTATTTATGAAGGCTAAATAGTCCCTCACAATTATATTCGTGAGGGTCACTGGTATTTGTCACGTGAGTTCTCTTCACAGACCATTTGTGAGGGCCAGACCCTCAACCGTCCCTATTTCTGAGGGCCTGTAGAGAGGGGTTTGTGACAAGACTCTCCCGTGAATAATGGCCCAGTTTTTTGTAGTGATCTTGACAATCCAGGTTGTAAAAGTGTATTGTACTTTCTATGACATAGGCAGAGTACATTGCAGCAACGGAAGAAGGAAAAAAAATACTCTGAATTGTGAGATTTCTGGGGAGCTGAGCATGATTCAGATTAATCTGACTATTTTCTGTGATAGTTAGAGTGCTATTGACTTGAACAAGAGCATAATGCATCATGCACAGTCTAAGTACATTGATGTGAGATATTATTAACTTTCTGATGTGATTGATAAGAAGTTGTTCACTCTAAAGAAGACTCATACTGAGAAGAATGTTTTTGACATGATGACTAACATGATAAAACGAGACAAACTAGAGCTCTGCAAAGAGCTCATCAACATACATTCTTAGTGATGATTATGTGATGACAATTTCCTCCTTGGGTTGGGGGGGGGGGAGATTGTTGGACCTTGCTTCCAATCTAAGCCCATTAGGGCAAAGAAGTTGTTTTCGTGTGGGATATAAGTCCCTGCAACAAGACATCCGTCAATTGTGCCAAAAAGAGGTTGTAGCCGCTTATTACAAATAGCAAGCTGCCAAAGCCCAAGGTAGGGAGAGGCATCCGCCAGGGTAAAAAAAAGGCAGCATTTTTGTATGGATACGGGAGGAAAAGCAAAGGAAGAAGAAGGAAGAAAAAGAAAAGAAAGCAGAAAGGAAGCAGGGTTGGACTGTCAAGGTATCCAAGTACTTTGAACAAAGACATCTTTTTGGGAAATTCTAGGGTGGTAGAATTGTAGGAATCTCTCTATACGGTGTGGTATCTTTTTTATTTCTCCTTCTTAGCTATATTGTCTCGGATTTGGATCAAAATCTGAGAAGAAAAACTGTATCTTTACTTCTTATAGTGGATTTGTTCGCAGTTGGCCCCGGTGATTTTTTCCTCGCACATCGTGATAATTTTCTATATAAAAATCTGGTCTTTTTCTCTTCTTTCTGGTTATGGTTATTATCTTGGATTAAACGTTCGTAGATAACCCTTCCACGTATGTTTCTTTTTTGTTGCATCGTAATTGCATGGCATACATGCACATATTCCCATCAACAAGCATATCATTTGTCTCCAACAAAACTTCAATATTGAATCATTTCGAACAAAATTTCCTGGCATATATACAATTTCTAACAATTGACACACCCTATTTAGGGATTAACAGAATTCAGTCAATTTATTTCCAGCAATCCTTCATGTATTGTATAGGAGAATGTTGTTTAACAAAGTTTGTTTTTATACCAGCTGGCAGGAGTTGACTGGATTCATCCAAACATCAAGCATGTGTTGAAAATTTCATGCAAATAGATATGTCCAGAACCTTTGAAGGAAGGGATGTGTCCGTGTGCTGAATTGTGAAGGGGTCTGTTGAATAGGTGTATTGATGAACTGTATGATCGATGTTGTTGTCTGTAGGGGTGCTTCCGTTTATTGTATACCCATTGCATTCAGTTCTGGATAAGTGTATGAGTGGTGTGTGACTCTTCAAGTTGTCGTGATGGCTATTTAAGCCATCCAGTGTCGTCTGTATTCTGTGGGAAAAATTCGGTGGGTTCCTATATGAAAATCTATTGTGAATGAAATTATCGGTTGTGTTCTTTCTATTCTGTTATCTTCGTGAGCAACAGTTTATAGCAAAAGGCAAGCGGTCAATCCATCGCCAAGTTGTTGGCTGTATTTCCGCCTCGCTTCGGTGCCTCGTTTCCGTGGATAATGAAGGAAAAACACCGACTATAATTGCTTGATTGATCAGTACTTTGCAATACAGTCTATCTCCAATAAAATTTTGATATCTTGCCCCGTAGTTGATTCCACTCCAATTTTCAACAACAAGACCCCGTAAATCGATTGCAGATCGCAACCCTGCTTTTGGAGGATGCCTTCAAGAGGATCATATGGGTTTGTGAATAAGTAGGGTAGCAAATTGAAGACCAATTTGGGGTGTCATCAGCAAGTAGCCACCGCTGAGCATCCCATCAGTGATGTTAGGGAAATTGGGAACTTTGGAATCATCTCGATGTAGTTCACTAACGTACAAACTCCTTTCCGGTTGGCCATTGACTGAAAGATGAACCCACAACCCGTTCCAATCCTCTAGCTAAGCAACCCGAGCATGCACGGTCGGTCGTCTTCGACAACAACTTCGTTAATTATTTGTCAAAGGCCCCTCCCGTCTTGCATCACTCTTACTAGATATATGAGTTCCAACACACTGAGATTATGATTCTGATTAAGTAGCCTAACATTGTTCCACTCAAATAATAATTAATTGATACATCGTCTGAGATACAAACATTTACAATTATTGTTAAGATTTTACTGGGAGAAAACGACTAGTTCTTGCGGAATAATAAGACAAAAATAAATGAACAAGCACACAATACAAGATTTATGTGGTTAGGTCGGAATGACCTACTCTATCGGAGATGGTAAGATTTTCACTATTTCAGAGAAGAGATTACAAAGAGAAGCGCTATCAAAGGAGGCAAGATACACCCTAGAATACGACAGTTGACCTCTCGTAAATATAATACATGATGATGTAAAGTCCTAACCAGGATGTATATACTTATACATGTAGAACCGTAATCGGATATTTATTCGGATCTTGAAATTAGACTATACCATACCCCGTGGGAGCTTTGCACCCGATATCCTTTAATCAAGTCGGAGAAAGATCCATTTAATTTTAGACTGGATCTACAATCAGATCAGCATAATTCTTCGAGACACACAACAAATATAATTTTCTCACATACACTTATCTATTTAATTTTAGACTGGATGTACAATCAGATCAACATAATTCTTCGAGACACACAACAAATATAATTTTCTCACATACACTTATCTAGATGGTGTTAGATTATACAAAAAGTATTCGTAAAACTATAAGAAAATGAATCAACAAACCGTTTTGTACTGTTTCAATCCATTTTACAAATCAAAATAAGTAGACAAATCACAATGAGAATGATGATTGTTTCTTAAGGTCATCTTCAATGATTAAATATAGCTGGTATCATTATTTGAAATCAAGAACATATGTGACAAGAAGGATTAATGGAACCTTGACACCATGTCAAATTCATAGACAAGGGATGTTCATAGCAACTAGATACAAAACATTATTCACGTACGAAGCAATTGCAGTTATTAGTTTATCATCGTTGTGTCACGAGACAACAGTTGGTTAGAACTTAGGATGCACGAACACTTCCCCGAGACATTTGTGGCCATTCTGAACACATGTCGAGCACGGACTCGGCATGAACACGGCTAGACACGTGGCGGAGACGATTCAGAAGTGTCCAATTTTTTTTTAAGCATGGACACAACTTGGACACGACATGGACAACTTGGACACGGAATGGACAAGACGTGGACATGACAGGCTCAAACTAATTCTCTATATAAAAGAAATATAAATTATATACTCTTCTCTCCCTCCTCTTATTCCAACACAATACCATTATGTCTCCTCCTCATTCTTCTTAGATTGTTATTATATATTTATCTATGATACATCATACTTATAGATATAATTCATCATTCTTGTAAAGAATGTTCTAGGAATTCGACATCCAAATTCATTGCAATTCATCATTCTTCATTCATACTTACTTAATTTCATATTACAAATGTATTCTATATTAATTATTCTTCATTGATCATTTATATTCTCATAATGGAAACATACTAGTGGTTTCTTACAAAGTTTGTATACATATCATAAGTTAATTTTGGATCTGATTTTATATTTTTTTAATTTTATTTCTTTAAATCTCATGTTATCAGTCACTTTAAGGATTTGGATACATAGATATTATATGTATAAACTCCATGTTATGTGTATGTGTATGTATATTTGTGTACATGTATATGTATGTATATATGTGTATATTCTTAGAAAATTGAGTTATTGTAAGACAGATGTTTATAAGATAATTACAAGCAGTTAACCACCAATATGCAGCAGTAATATTAACAACAATTCGGATTTGGAAAAAACGGGGAATGAGTTTAGAAATCAAACTCCAGAGCCTAAGATGAAGGGGTGTGAAACACTGTCTTCAAGACAGATTTCACCGCTCCTAGCACGAGCGTCTCCGGCGGTCTATCTCCAAGATTCAACCACCCCAACTCTGGTACAGCCACTTAGTGCAAGTGAGAGTACTGTGTTGAACTCGTTCCTTTAGCCCTTGGTCACAAACAGCAAAACGACATCACAAAGTAGTCGTCTGCGCAAGACAGCAGCAATGAGTGGTTGTGTTCGGGAGAACAAGCTTGTTACAGTGGAGTAAAGGAACTGATGTACCGCATGAAAGGAACCTCGGTATAGTAGAACGGGAACCGTTGTACAACAGGAAAGGAACCGCCGTAAAACAAACTGTAGTGGAAAAGAAAAGTAATTGGTGTACATCAGCAAAGGAACTGATGTATAGTAGGAAAGGAACAACAGTATAGCAATAAAAGAATCGTGCTACAACAACAAAGGAACCGATGAATTGCTTTCAAGTATTGTCTCTCGGTATCTCTCTATATATCTCTTATATATTATTTTTTTCTCAAATGAGAGCGGACGCCTCCTTATATGGAGTGCGTCTCAGCCGCCGCGGTAACTACCCACACCTGTTGGCCTCTTCAACGTGCATTTTTAACATCACATTTAATGGCCGGCTTAATGGGTAGTCAAGAGAGGTTTTATTGCTGTGTCTTAAACGTTGTCAACCGAACTTCAAATGATGCAACATAGAAAACAAAACGTCATTTTGGGATAACAAAACAAAATAAAATATTTTGTAAAAAGATAAATCTACGCACGTACCGAACCGGACCAGATCGGGTGGGGCAGGGTGAGGTGAGCGGATGAACAAACAAACGAATGTGTGTGTGCGTGTGTGTGTGTTTTATTATATTCTAAGAAATACACAAGCCTAGCTGTTACAACCCCAATTTTTGGGTTTATTTGGTGAGAAATGTAATTTCTCATATTAAGAATATTTGGACAAATAATGATATAATGTATTTGAATAAATAGATTTTATTTACAATAGCCTTGATGTTTATGTTGTGGGTTGTATTGACTATTGGGCTAAATAATAAGAAAATTCAATTAGTGAATGAATAATTGAATATTTGAGAAAAGAATGAGATGGAAACCTCTAGAAGGCAAATCCAAAGAGGGATTTCATGCCTCTTGGGTTCCTTGGGTTCCAAGGAGTCCAAAGTTGCAAAAATAAAGCAATAAGAAAAGAAAAGAAGAAAAGTCCAAATATTAGAAAAGATACAAGATAATGTGTATTAAGCAAAGTATTTATAAAAAATACTTGGAATTATCTAGAAAGTAGCATTAATGGCCACAATTGAGTAAAATTCGTTTACATATGATTTCTGATAAAAGAAATATGAAAAGAGGGAAAAGGGAATGAAAGATAAAGAGAAATCGTTAAAAAGAATAAGGAAATAAGTAAGATAATAAGAAAATGGATAAAAGATAAATAAAAGGCTAAGGAATATTCCCAAGATGGTATTTTAAACCATTAAGGTTCCTTGAGATCCAAGGAATCCAATAAAGTAATTTAATAGCAAAGGAAAGAGAAAATAGGTGAGAAATATACATATAGAGTAATAACTTGCAACTAAAGGAAGGGATCCATTTTTTTAGATAATGATCCCAAATTCAGCATGATGAAAGATTAAATTATTGTTAACTTTCCCTCAAAATTTTGGGTTAATTGAATGAGTGGTTTGGGAGATATGGATTTTACAAAAATCCATAAAATATAGACGAAAGTATTAAAAGTCGAGATTTTGTTTTCTCTGGGATTATTTTCTGCTGATGCGCGTGACATGAGAGTCGTTGATCTAAGATCCAATGACATCTGCACTATCACCCACCTCGAGCCATCTAAGGAAGGTTGTAGAGATTTCCAAGGGATTTTTCTTGCGATTGAGTGCATAGGAAAAGTCGGGGACCTTTCCTTTAGATTTGGGAGACCAAGGCGAACCTACCTACCTTGGGTTTTGGCTGGTTTAGAGCTCTCTAGAAGCTTTGCCCAAACTACCTGTGCCATGGAACCCAACCCTCGATCCTAGAGGGTATATAAACGCATGGGCACCCAATGTGCGGACACCTTGGTGGTCGTGTATATCAGCCTGCATCTAGGCTTCTTTCCCCGCCATCAATTTCTATCCTCCCCTGGTTTCCCTCTATCTCGCCCAAGCTACAAAGCTACCAAGACATCACCTTCCCGTCCTCTCCGGTTACACCCTCACAAGGAAAAGCATCGCCGCCCTCGAGTTTGGCGAGGTGTGCACTACTACAGAACCTACCTTTAGTGTCGGTTATTTATGGCCTTTAGTGTCGGTTTCTGAGCGACGCCTATGTGGGCGACACTAAAAGGTCACACATTACGCGTCGGTTCCAGAACCGACACCCAAACTCTTCGCGCGCGACCGAAAACGCACCATCAGGGGATTATAGGCGTCAGTTATTAGATAAGAAACCGACGCCCAAACCCTTCGCGCCACAGAAAGGGCGCCATCTTGGGCGCTATCAGTGTCGGTTATAAGCCAACAACCGACGAAATATGTCATCGCGCCAAAAGAATATGTGTCGGTTACATTTAAATAACTGACACTGTAAAGTTATGTGTCGGTTGTTTACAATTACCGACGCCTGTTATTGGCGCCAGCTTGGGCACTATCAGTGTCAGTTTGTATTAAGAAACCGACACCATATATGTTCGCGCCACAGGAAATAGGCGTCGGTTATATCTAAATAACCGACGCCTATTGTTTTTTTTTACAGACCTGCAGACCTGCTGTGGCTGGTCGCAGGATGAGAAACCTGCAGTTCAGTTAACTGAACTGCAGGTTTTACGACATCCATTGATATCAGCCAACAACAGGCCACAAACCTGCAAATTTAACTACAAAAATATTCACACATGCATTTAGCAATACAACCTGCAGTTCCATTTTATTTTCACACATTTTGAAACATTCATGTAGCTAGCAATCTGTAGTTCCATTCATTCACATTCACACATGTAGAAACATTCATATAGTAATCAACACTTTCATTCATTTTCACTCAGACACATGTAGAAACATCTAGACATGTAGAAACATTCACACATATTATAATTCAGAAATTCATTTACAAAATCCCCACTATTTATATGGTTGTTGCCCATTCTTCTCTTACTTCATTTAATTCTCCCATCGTATAGGGAGCATGTACATCTGGTAAGTCCATTCCTGTAGTGGGGTCAACTTTAAACACCTGTAAAGAGAATGATGTATATATATAATTAATGAGCTATAAATAAGATTGATATATTTCATATTATCTAATGAGACTATATAATACCTGAGCAATACAATCGATGTCCATACAACATGACAGACTAACACATATATAGTACATAACAAGAGCAGCGTCGAATTTACATACAACACTAGCTTAGTACATATATAGTGGGACTTATAAGGTGACGATCCCACCTGGTAAAACAGGTTACCGACAACTACATGTTACGACTGGGAGGTCGTGATTCAGCAACAGTATGCATTAGCAGGAGGACAAACAGATCACACATTTTGGACAATCTTTCAAATCTGCATAGTCATTTTGAAATAATACACAATCATTAGGGCATGCGTGTATCTTCTTGGCATCCATTCCCATTGGGCACAACAATTTCTTTACCTGGTATGTTGAGATTGGCAGCTCGTTTCCTTCAGGAAGCATTTCTTTCAACAAAGACAGCAATGACGTGAAGCTTTTGTCGCTCCATCTATTGTTAGCTTTCAACTTATACAATCTCAACACAGCGTTAAGCTTCGTAAACTTAGTACAACCTGTGTATAACGACATCTCAGCATCATGCACAATGTTTCTAAAAATGGGAGGTGGATCGGTGTGCTCTACCCTGAAAACCTCTAGAGGGGGGGTGAATAGAGTTTTATAGAGATTTTAAAATAATTTAAACTCAAACAACCAAAGTAAAGATTGAGAAGAGGAACACAGGTGTTTAGAGTGGTTCCACCTTAGCAAATACTAAGGAGTCAGTCCACTACCCGGTTGCTTACCCAACCGGGATTTTGAAAGTACTAAATTTTATTACCTCTCAAGGATGTTACATAAAATTTACAATACTTTCTAAACACCCTTTGGACAGCCTTCACCCTGAAGTAGTCTTGCCAACCTCGAAGCAGCCTTCCTTGAAGTAACTTCAAGCTCCCCCTTGAAGTAGCCTTCCTCCTGAAGTAGCTTCCCGTCAAGACAGCCTTCCGAAGTAGTCCAAAGTCCTCCTCTTCACACGAAGAGCTTCAACCTCTCCAATCCGCAGCCTCCTACCTGGAGTAGCAAGGAGAGTACAAGTAATACAAAGGAACAAGAAAAGGAATAAAAGAAAATACAACTTATCCTTGTAGCTCAAGACTTGATTTCCCTAGATCAAGCGTTTGGATTTTCCTAGCCAATATGATGGACTTGTGATTGCTAGGGTTAGGAAAATCTAGCCTATAGGACGAGCTTGAGCTAAGGAGAAAAATGGCCAATTGATCACAAAGCTCAGTTCACACAGATTGCACAAGAGGGCTCAAGTATTTTCTCAAGTATAGCAAGAGTAAGAAGTATTTTTTAGTGTCCTATGGCTTGTCCTATTTATAGGAATGGCCTAAGTATGCTTAAGGACATTCTAGACAACTTCTAGGGGGTTCCTAGTGCTTAACTAGCCGTTAGGAATAAGTTAGGTGCATTAGCAACGGCTAATTGCTTTTACTCTGCAGATTCTGTCAGTGATCGTCTCGGTCGAAGAACGGTCGACCGAGACACCCACTCGGTCGAAGTGTCGTCGACCGACAGGCTCTCTGAATGCAACGTCTATTTCCAACTGCCAACTAACTTGTCAGTTTAGTCTAACGGCTAATTGCAGAGATTGTCTCGGTCAAGTGAAGGTCGACCGAGACACCTCTCGGTCGAGGACTTGTCGACCGACAGGCTTCTCTTTTCTCAAGTTATATGCAGATATGTCTAACGGCTACTTGGATCTTTCTCGGTCGAGAATATGGTCGACCGAAAGTGTCTCGGTCGAGGAGTTGGTCGACCGAGAGAGATCCTGTTTTAAGGTTTCAAGTTAGGCACTAGTTATACATATGTGTGCATAGGTGGTCCTATTGAATGGATGACTACGGTGTTTAGCTAGGGAAAATCCAATGCTTGATTTACATGCGATTCTAAGTACTTGTACATTATAATTCTGTACAAGTTTTTACAATGATTACATTTGCATGAAAATATAAATACTTCATGTTGGATTTCCCTTATAGTTGTGTCATCCTGCACACTCAAGTAGCTCGTTAGATAAATAAGAATGAAATGTTTGTCATAATCAAAACAAAGGGATTTTATAGATGTCCATTTAGCCAACAATCTCCCCCTTTTTGAAGATGACAAACATTTCCAAAATATGAATAAAGGAAATATAAAACATATAAATGCCATACCTTTAGATTGCCGTTTGGAACTTTTCCTCTTATTTATAAAATGTGTGCTTAGTATCCCCAGTGAATTATGGAACATGAAATCCAGTTCATTTGGGAATATAGCAATCTTTCAATGTAAAGCCAAGAGTATATTTATGAAACTCATTGATTGAGTTTGTCATAAGTATTAAGTTATAGTTTTATATATCTCTCCCCCTTTGTCATCTCAAAAAGATAACCGTTTTATTTAAAAACTCCCCCTTAATTAGATATCCCATCAAAAATGAACAAAAAAGATGTCCATTGAATAGCCAAAATGTAAAGCAATGAGATTTCTAGCCAAGAGGCAACAATTTGCAAATTACCAATTGAAACGTTCATATCAATATTGATACTAATCATAAAAGCATAAGTAGTCGTTTTTAAGAACCGCAAATATCAAAGAAAACATCCTCCAACGGAGTAATAAGTAGTTGCTTCCTAATGTTGTTGAATTGATCTAATGGAAGCGGTTTTGTAAAGATATCAGCTAATTGATTTTATGTATCAACATGATGAAGGGAAACATGATTCTTTGAGATGTGATCCCTTAAGAAGTGATGACGGATTTCAATATGTTTGACCCGGCTGTGTAGAATAGGATTGTGTGCTAAGTTTATGGCGCTTGTGTTGTCACAAAAAATAGGTGTAGATGAAAGATGAAAACCATAATCGCTTAAAACCTGTTGCATATAAAGCACTTGAGCACAATAAGACCCAGCTGCCATATATTCAGCTTCGGTTGTAGATAGGGCAACCGTGTTTTGTTTCTTGCTAAACCAAGATACTAAAGCTCTACCTAATAAGAAACATACACCACTAGTACTTTTGCGATCAAGTCGACAACCGGCATAATCCGCATCAGTATATGCTTTAAAATCCAAGGATTGTCCTTTTGGATACCATAAACCAAAACAAGTAGTGCCGGCTAGATATCGAAGAATTCGTTTAACCGCAAGAAAATGAGATTGCATAGGCTGGGATTGAAATCGAGCACAAAGACCAACGGAAAACATAATGTCCGGTCGGGAAGCGGTTAAATATAGCAAACTACCAATCATGTCTCTATATAAGGAATCATCAATAGGTTCCCCATTTTCATCCTTATCAATTTTAATAGAAGTAGCCATAGGAGTAGTAGCATGTTTGCATTGATCCATCCCAAAGCGTTTTAACAGTTCTTTAGTGTATTTTTCTTGGCTTATAAAAATTCCAGCAGGTGTTTGCTTAATTTGAAAACCAAGAAAGAAGGTTAGTTCACCCATAAGGCTCATTTCAAATTCTTTTTGCATAATGTCACTAAATTGTGTGCATAATGATTCATTTGAGGCACCAAAAATAATGTCATCAACATATATTTGTACAACTAAGAAATCAGATGCATATGTTTTGAAAAATAGAGTAGAATCTGAATTTCCAATAGAGAAACCATTATCAAAAAGATATGTCTTGAGCCGTTCATACCAAGTCCTAGGGGCTTGTTTTAGACCATAAAGTGCCTTTTTAAGTTTAAAAACATGATCGTCCTTTTCTGGGATTTCGAAGCCAGGTGGTTGAGCAACATAAACTTCTTCTTGTATGATGCCATTTAGAAATGCACTTTTGACATCCATTTGATATAACTGAATGTTTTTATGGGCAGCAATAGCTAGTAACATCCTAATAGCTTCAAGTCGAGTTACGGGTGCATATGTTTCATCAAAGTCAATTCCTTCTTGTTGATTATATCCTTGTGCAACTAACCGTGCTTTATTCCGTATAACTTCTCCTGCCTCATTAAGCTTGTTCCTAAAAACCCACTTAGTTCCTATGATAGTTTTATCTTGTGGTTTAGGAACTAAATCCCATACATCATTTTTAGTGAATTGATTTAATTCCTCTTGCATGGCTATTATCCAGTAATCATCCTTAAGAGCTTCGGATATTTTCTTAGGTTCAATGATAGAGACAAAAGCCATGTTTGCAACATCTTGGAAAGAGGATCTAGTTTTGACTTTATCATTTGGATCTCCAATAATTAACTCTTGGGGATGATCCTTTATCAGCCTAGGTGTAGGTTGTGTTTCGACCGGAGGATCGGATGTGGGAGTTTTCTCATTATCATTGGGAATGGTTATAGTTTCAAATTGATTTGTGAGATCAATGATATCTAAATTTGTAGATTTTGATTCCTCATGAAAAGAAACATGAATGGATTCCTCAACTTTTCTAGAGATAGTGTTATATACCCTAAACGCTTTGCTAGAAGTAGAATATCCCAAGAAGAATGCTTTTTGTGATTTAGAATCAAACTTGTCTCTATCATCCTTGGTGTTTAAAATATAACATGTAGAGCCAAAAGTATGAAAGTAGTCAACTCTAGGTTTCTTAGAGTGTATTATTTCATATGGAGTTTTCTTCAAGTGAGAGTGAACCGTGACTCTATTTAGCACATAACAAGCTGTGTTTACAGCTTCAGCCCAAAAGGTTTTAGGTGTGTTGTGTTCAAGCATCATGGTCCTAGCCATTTCTTGTAGAGATCGATTTTTCCGTTCTACAATACCATTTTGTTGTGGGGTACGTGGAGCAGAGAAATTGTGAGTATAGCCCTGAGATGTACAAAAAGTTTCAAAAGTATGATTTTCAAATTCGCCACCGTGATCACTTCTAATGGTACATATTTTATGTTGTAAAAGATTTTCAATCTTAGAACAAAATTGCATAAAGACATGAATAGTGTCATCTTTTGTTGCAATAAAATGTACCCATGTAAATCTACTATAATCATCAACAATAACAAAACAGTATCGTTTACCACCAATTGATTGTGTTCTCATTGGTCCAAATAAATCCATATGAATTAATTCTAAGGATCTACTGGTGCTAAGTACATATTTTGATTTAAAAGATGTTTTGGTTTGCTTTCCCATTGTACAAGGTTCACAATTTGCAACTTGATCAAAAGACAAAACAGGTAATCCACGAACAAGATCATATTTTACTAACTTTTTAATAGCATGTGAACTAGCATGACCAAGCTTTTTATGCCATAGTTGTAAGGTGTTTTCATTTGCAAGTAAGCATTTACCTACTACTGATTTCATAGAGTTTGGTTTAAGGATATAAAGATTTCCAACTCTATTTCCTTCATAAACAACAGTTGTAGTATTTTCTATCAATAACTTGCAGCAGGTTTTGTTAAATAACACATCATAACCGCTATCACATAGTTGACTTACACTTATTAAGTTATGATGCAATCCATCAACTAGTAGAACATTTTTGATTTCAAGATTTGTTCCAACATTACCTATTCCAACGATTTTGCCCTTACCATTGTCTCCAAAGGTGACCGTTCCACTTTTCTTTTCTTCAAAAGTTGAAAATGCATCCTTGTTTCCGGTCATATGTTTGGAGCAACCACTGTCAACGACCCATTCCTGCATTAGAATATAGATTTTGGTACCCATGTGATGGTCCGATAAGGTTAGAAACTTTTTAATTTGCTGATGTGTATAAAAGTTCTGATACAGAAAACCAGTCGGTCGACGATTGTTCGACCGATATAATTCTCGGTCGACAATTTATCGATCGAGCAGGTTACTGTATCACAATAAAAAAGAACAGAAAATTTTTTCGGTTGACCAGTGTTCGACCGAAATGAGTACTGGAAGATTTTCGATTTGTTAAAGACATCCAGTCGGTCGACACTGCTTCGACCGACCCAGAGCTCGGTATGTCGACCGACGAAGTTTCTGTTTTAGTACAGTAATGCAGAAAAATAATACCAATAAGCATAGCATCGTTTGTTGAGATAGGACAATATAAATTGCACAAATTAAGTATTTGTCATATCTCAACTACATTCTATTCTTCTAAGTTTGAGGTCTTGGGGTCCAAACTAAGTTGGATTTCTTAGTCTTGTAGGGGCATGAAAAACAGTAATGTCCAAGACGTAAACAGAAATGACAAGTAATAGAATCAACTTCGTTTCTTTTTCTAGCCATTGTGTTTTTGGGTACAAACATAGTTTGGGTCTTTTTGGTTTGGTTTCTTTTTGGAACATATCCCAAACCTTTTCTTCCATTGAAGGTAGTACCACTTCTTAATATGTTATCAAGAATATCTTTTCTTCTTAACTCATGAAGTTCTTGTTGCAACTGAGCAATGTTATTCATTTTCTTATGTATATCTTTTCTTGCCTGGTCTAAATCAGAAAGCAATGAATCCTTTTCTTTTACAATAATGTCATAGTCCGAATGATTGCACAAGATAGGTTGAGTTTGAAAAGCTTGTAGTTTAGCTAACAAATCAGTCTTTTCTTTTGATAGAAGGTCAACATTAGTTTCCAAAGTAAGTAGCTTTCTAGTGCAATCATCTAAAGATGTTTTTAAAGATACATTTTCAAGATCAATGTTATTCTTTTCGGAAGAAAGTTCATCTATTTTGGCAATGAGCTCATTGTTTGATTTTATAGTCCTTTTTAGTTTCTTCTTGGCATCAACATATTTATCATGAGTTTCTTGTAAGCTAGCTACTAATTCTTCTTTAGGAAGATCAACTAGGCTTACCTCTTGAGATTCTTCATCTTCTCTTGCCATTAGACATTCTATCTTGTCTTCTCCGCTTTCACTTTCACTCGTTTCATCCCATGCTGCTTTATAAGCTTTTTCTTTCTTCTTATGTGAGCTTTTCTTTCCCTTCTTAGCTTTGGGACATTCATTTTTGAAATGTCCTTTCTTTCCACATTCGAAGCACCTGGGAGTGGAAGAAGAACTAGAAATTTTATTAGATTTAAACCTTCTATATTTCTTACCATTGACTATTAATGCTTCTTCTCCTTCTTCTTCACTAGATTCCTCACTCTCTTGTGAGAGAGCTTTTGATGCTTTGAGAGCCACGTCTTTCTTTGGCCCACGTTGATGTTCATGTTCTCTTCTCTCTTCCTCTTCTAGGTCTGCCTCATGAGCTTCTAAGTTTCCGATGAGCTGTTCCATTTTGAGGCGGGTGAGGTCGTTTGCTTCTGCAATAGCTGTCACCTTTGGTTTGTACTTTGGAGGAAGAGATCGAAGTATTTTTGATACCTGATCTTCCTCAAGAACAGGTTTCCCTAAAGCACTCAAACCATTGACAATAGTAGAAAATTTTGAATACATTTCACTAATAGTTTCGTTTGGATCCATACGAAAATGTTCAAATTTGGTTTTAAGCAAACTAACTTTAGAGTTTTTAACTTGAACCGTACCCTCATATGTTATAGATAATCTATGCCAAATGTCATATGCGGTATCACAGTTTGATACTCTATTAAATTCACCTACTGAAATGGAACAATATAAAATGCTTACTGCCTTTGCATTCATTTGTGCCATTTTTACCGTATTAGCGTCCCATACCTCGAACTCGTCTTGTGGAAGTGTGTATGGTGTAGATACCATTCTCCAAAGATCCCAATTGATTCCTTGGAAGTAAAATTGCATTCTTCTCTTCCAGTATTGATAGTTTGTCCCGTCAAATGCCGGAGGTCGAGCAACGAGCGTTCCTTCAATGTTGAGGTTGTTGAGCACTCCATCCCCCATCTTTTCTTCAAGACTTTGTTAGGGCTCCTTGAAGCCTGCTCTGATACCAATTGAAAACCTCTAGAGGGGGGGTGAATAGAGTTTTATAGAGATTTTAAAATAATTTAAACTCAAACAACCAAAGTAAAGATTGAGAAGAGGAACACAGGTGTTTAGAGTGGTTCCACCTTAGCAAATACTAAGGAGTCAGTCAACTACCCGGTTGCTTACCCAACCGGGATTTTGAAAGTACTAAATTTTATTACCTCTCAAGGATGTTACATAAAATTTACAATACTTTCTAAACACCCTTTGGACAGCCTTCACCCTGAAGTAGTCTTGCCAACCTCGAAGCAGCCTTCCTTGAAGTAACTTCAAGCTCCCCCTTGAAGTAGCCTTCCTCCTGAAGTAGCTTCCCGTCAAGACAGCCTTCCGAAGTAGTCCAAAGTCCTCCTCTTCACACGAAGAGCTTCAACCTCTCCAATCCGCAGCCTCCTACCTGGAGTAGCAAGGAGAGTACAAGTAATACAAAGGAACAAGAAAAGGAATAAAAGAAAATACAACTTATCCTTGTAGCTCAAGACTTGATTTCCCTAGATCAAGCGTTTGGATTTTCCTAGCCAATATGATGGACTTGTGATTGCTAGGGTTAGGAAAATCTAGCCTATAGGACGAGCTTGAGCTAAGGAGAAAAATGGCCAATTGATCACAAAGCTCAGTTCACACAGATTGCACAAGAGGGCTCAAGTATTTTCTCAAGTATAGCAAGAGTAAGAAGTATTTTTTAGTGTCCTATGGCTTGTCCTATTTATAGGAATGGCCTAAGTATGCTTAAGGACATTCTAGACAACTTCTAGGGGGTTCCTAGTGCTTAACTAGCCGTTAGGAATAAGTTAGGTGCATTAGCAACGGCTAATTGCTTTTACTCTGCAGATTCTGTCAGTGATCGTCTCGGTCGAAGAACGGTCGACCGAGACACCCACTCGGTCAAAGTGTCATCGACCGACAGGCTCTCTGAATGCAACGTCTATTTCCAACTGCCAACTAACTTGTCAGTTTAGTCTAACGGCTAATTGCAGAGATTGTCTCGGTCGAGTGAAGGTCGACCGAGACACCTCTCGGTCGAGGACTTGTCGACCGACAGGCTTCTCTTTTCTCAAGTTATATGCAGATATGTCTAACGGCTACTTGGATCTTTCTCGGTCGAGAATATGGTCGACCGAAAGTGTCTCGGTCGAGGAGTTGGTCGACCGAGAGAGATCCTGTTTTAAGGTTTCAAGTTAGGCACTAGTTATACATATGTGTGCATAGGTGGTCCTATTGAATGGATGACTACGGTGTTTAGCTAGGGAAAATCCAATGCTTGATTTACATGCGATTCTAAGTACTTGTACATTATAATTCTGTACAAGTTTTTACAATGATTACATTTGCATGAAAATATAAATACTTCATGTTGGATTTCCCTTATAGTTGTGTCATCCTGCACACTCAAGTAGCTCGTTAGATAAATAAGAATGAAATGTTTGTCATAATCAAAACAAAGGGATTTTATAGATGTCCATTTAGCCAACATACCCCACAACTATCCAGCATCGCATCAGCGATGTCTACTGGAACTGGTTCATTCACATCTACGTCATCGTAGGCAATTTCTTCTTCCATACAAGCACTGCTATCGACATCCACTAGTTTCGGGTTTGAAATCTCTCCATGCCAGTGCCATTCTGTATAGCCTTGTATAATCCCGTTGCACATGACATGAGTCATGATTTCGTCACCAGTGTTGACTTTCAAGTTGTTACCGCAATGTCTACATGGACAGTAGAACCTATCTCTCCATGCCAGTGCTATCGACATCCACTGGTTTCGGGTTTGAAATCTCTCCATGCCAGTGACATTCTGTATAGCCTTGTATAATCCCGTTGCACATGACATGAGTCATGATTTCGTCACCAGTGTTGACTTTCAAGTTGTTACCGCAATGTCTACATGGACAGTAGAACCTATCTCCAGGTTGTTTCCTATGTTTCTCGGCAAATTTAATGAACTGGTGAAGACCAGAAATAAACTCTGGGGTGCAGCGATTGCGAATGGACATCCATGATCTATCCATTCTATGATCAAAGAGAAAACAAGTATATATTAGGACAAGATTAGGGTGTAGGGTTAACAAATACATGTGATATCATTATTATATATAATAAATGTGTACCACCTATCCATTCTTGAACACCTAATCTCACTAGTAAGTGTATAATGTGTATTGGGTTTTCAAGAAAATTTCGGCAGCATTTCCCCGCTGTTTTCCAAGTACATATGTACTTAGAGAACAAACGGGGAAATGCTGCCAAAATTTTCTTGAAAACCCAATACACATTATACACTTACATCCTAAGCGAGATTAGGTGTTCAAGAACAGTCCCAAACTGGGGACTATCCAAGATTTACTCCTAATGAGTAAATCTTGGACGGGTTTCTAGGCCAACAAATAATGTATTGTCATTCTTATACCTAAAATCCTAGTTCTTCAATTTAGGGTGATTATTGATGTCTTTAAAAGCATGATTGGAAATTTAGGGAAAAGTTCATCATTTACATTCCAAGCATGTCACATGTGTGCATTACAGTTCATCATTAAGCAAGATATAAGCAAGTATGTCATATTAAAATAGAATAAACAATATGAGAAAATAGTAGTGTAATCATGCAAATGGGAACATTCATGGGAACACACACTTCAGTTATAAGCATTCATGTAGCAACTTTCAGTTCCATTCATGGGAACACACACTTCAGTTATAACAATAACTAAACAAAGGGGTTGGTGTACCCCTAAACATGCGCATAATTAAAAAAAATATTACTACAGACAAGTCTAGATAGATAGACAACTAAATACTACACCAACATGGTCCCGCATGCATCAGTAACTTCTTTTTGATGATGAAGCTGTGTCACAAAGCTCCTCACTGTATTTAGACGAATCTGAACTGACAGGGGCCTCAGATTCAGATTTGTCTGAGTTGATATGCGACGCCGCGCGCTCATACCGCAGAAGATGATTGGGGGTCTCGCAGTTGCTGTTGGTTATCCAAACTTTGATGGAATTATCACCAACTGGACGGAGAAAAAGCCTGTTCCAACGGACCACATGCAGCTCTCCAATCCAATCACGCCAACCGAATTTTGATACAAGATTTCCCGCCAAATCATACTCAACCTCGATAACATGTGAATAATTACCAAAAGTTAGGGTCACTTTACCAGGCATGTAGTGTCTTCCTTTTAGAAAACGCCAATGTTTGGGTATGATCAATTGGTTTAAGGAACGATCATCTAGGATGATGTCCAATTGTTCTTCAATAGGGAACGTTAACATTGACATAGAGGCCCAGTTCATAGTGACTGTTATGGGTGGACAGAGACTGCACAATATTAGTATTAACAAAGTGTAAGTACATATAACGATGTTATATATTTTCAGAAAAAGTTGTATAACATCAGTTAACCTTTTATTGCTTGTCATAACCAACTTTATTGTGGTAGACATGATAGCTTGAAAAGAAGTCTACAAATGTATTTAGAGAACAAATGAGGAAATGCTCCTAATGAGTAAATCTTGGATGGGTTTCTAGGTGCTTACTAAAATAGAACCATTATATGGAACTAATCCTACATTATACACATACTTTTCCTGAGTAAGATAATGTGCACTTCATGGAATTATTAAGATCTGAATATATATAAGTTGTTTCTACCTACTTTGATGGGATTTTATAACATTCGAGTCTTCCATTTATAACATTAAGATCTGAATATATATAAGAATCCCATTTGATACACACGATTGAGAATCTTTCACGATACTAGGAAAATACACTAACTAGATATTCATTTAGGTGTTAGACATCAATATGTGTATGAGCCCTAATTAAAACTGATTCTCATAAGAAGTAAATAAATTTTAAAAAAAATGCCCAGCAGCAGGGCGACACCTTGAGGGAAGACGAGCAGAGGAAGAAGAAGAAGGCAGGGCGGGCACCTTGAGGGAAGAGGAGCAGCGGCCGAGGCAAAGTCCTAGCAGCTTCCGGCGGCGAAGAGAGGAGCGGAGGAGAGGGCGGCGAGGCTAGGAGACCTAGCTGCTACCGGCAACGACGGAGAAGAGGCCGGCGGGTGGAGAAGAGGCCGGCGGGCAGAGAAGAGGCCGACGGCGGAGGAGAGGCCGGCAGGCGGAGAGGGAGGCCGGTGGGCGGGCGGAGAGGGAGGTCGACTGCTTCTCGCTCGACGGCGACGAGCGGAGAGCATGGAGGAAGGAGCGGCGACGGCAGCGGCAGGAAGCAAGGGAAACCGCCGAAGCTAGGGAAATCGGGAACGAAATAGGGAAATGGGAAGAATCGTTCGGGCAGGGTGAGCTATTAAGTTGAAAATATGTGTCGGTTCTTTAAAAAACCGACAACTAAACCAACAGTGTCGGTTCTTTGCCAGAAACCGACAACTATACTAGATTATAGTCGTCGGTTTTTGATTAAACAACAACCGAAAACTATTCCTATCTCACGAATACCCTTTAGTCGTCGGTTATTTAGTTACGAACCGACGCAATATGTAAAATATTGGAGCCAATTTTTTCACTGGAATTTTGGGTTTGGCGGTTGATTTTAGGTATCGGTTTTTTATTAATTAACCGACACTTAATAAAAGCGGTACCCGTGTCTGGTCGACCTTCACGGATTGGATGTCGGTTTCTGTTCAAAACCGACACAGTAGGGTTTATGTGTCGGTTTTTGTATACAACCGACACCTTGAAAAGTGACTTTATAAGCCATTTCTGTAGTAGTGGTGGTGGAGGGTGCGAGGCCTTCTCCAGTTGCTGGGGTGACCAGATCATCAAAGTCAACATCCAGGTTGACTGCCCTCGAAGGCTGGTTCGCGAACAGGGACTCATCGCAAGGAAGAAGAAGAGAAAAAGGAGGAAATGACCTCCCTACCCCTCGGGCGCATGTAGCTTCAGACCAAGACCTCGGGGATAATGGTGTAATATCACTGTGACCAAGCAAAGCCAGCCGCGCGTGATGAGAGATGTTAGATCCAAAGGGTGGATCATCGGACCAGTGATCAAACGGCCTTCATTTTTTGGTAAATTCTCCTCTCTGACAAATATTTTAGAAAAATGGGTTTTCTTGCGAAAATCATAGAAATTACTACGTAGCTCGAATGAAAATAAGTTATATATGAAAATTGATCAAGAGAACACATAGAATCTAAATAAAATATGTTTGAGACCTAAATATGATCCCTATTATAAAAGTAGTGCAAAGAAGGATTAAAGTAATGAGTAATGCTTAAAAACCCTAGCTTTGGGTATTAAGACATTGAAAATGTCAAAAGCCTTTCTTTTATGATATTATCTAATCCTTTTGAGCATAATGATAATAAATGTAATCATGGTAATAATGACAAGGTATTTAGGATCCCTAAGGGAGATAATCTTTAATGTGTGGAATTAGGGTTAAAGATCTTAATTTGATATGTTGTTAATGAACATATTCGATCTAAGTGATCTTAATAAGAGGATAAGATGGTTTTAGTAACTAGGGTTCGCCAAATGTTAAATGTGTGATGGTGTAAAGAAGTGAAACCACTTCTCTACTAAAAATTTGAACAATAAAACCTCCAATCCAAACACACTCAAAAGGTATGATGGAGTGGGTGTAAAATTTTCAAATCTTTATATAATGGTAACAAAAGACCAAAGTATAGCAGCAGAAGAGAATATTTGACTATTCAATTATAAGACAAAGGGTTACAAACTTACATCATAAGGATCCATGTAGAGGAAATCTAAACCACCTCAAGATTGTCTCCAAGCTTCATCATCTCAAGCTAAGTCTAAGTCAACATGTCAAGCCATCCATGTCCTCCACCTAGGGTTGGAAGCATACCCCAGCAAAAGAGAAAACAAAAATAAAACATCAACAAAAGCTGGTATGTGCATACTAAAAAGCAACTTGAGCAATATAAGTAAACTAAGGACATCAAATGTAAAAGGCTTCCCATACAAGAAATAAGGACCACCCAATCGGGTATCAAGAGATAAGATCATAACAAAAGTGATACTTGCCATAACCAACGAATAATAAGAATGTGCTACCAATATAAACATCCACTACCATGGTGGGAAACAAAGCACCTATCATCATCAACCTGCATGCATGTGAGATAAGCATAACACTAGAACAATATAAACACAATTGGCGGCCAAGCACACACTTGAACCTGATAGAGAAAGGAATACTGCCAATCTCCCAATATATAAAGTTTTGAGCATGGATTACTTCCACACTCGATTTACAGAGGAATGGTATACTGCCACCCTCCAAATAAACAATAGGGGAATAATGCCCCAAAACCAATGTAATTACACTACTCTAGTGCTACTGAATCACATTGCATGTTTAATGTAGAGGCAAGTAGAAAAGTATAGTCAGAATTATCAAGGTAGCCATCACACAATGGACAACATTTACATATAATCATCCACATCACAGTGGGCATATATCAACAAGTAAAATCTACATCACAGTGGGCATATAATATCAAAAGTCCAACTTGCACCAAGGCAATAAGATAAGATTCCAAGAGAATATATGTGATCACGAGATCAATAACAAAATAAGATAGTTCACATGAACCATGATATCAAAAGAAAAGACATATGTGTAGGCCAAAGTCAAAAGAAAGATAAAGTAGGTGAATTGCTCAATATGGATGAATAGGAGATACAACATACCTCAACTTCAGAGTCAAACGATCCAAAGTTACTTCTAGGTCCATACCTAGGCTTCCAAAACACCTATTTAGCATATATGTGAAATTAGGGTTAGGTTTCCATTAATATACAAAACCCTAAAAATCACCTTTTTATTAATATATGAATTAGGTTTCCAAAACGATTCCTTATTTTAGATTATATTTTCCTGAGTTCAAAACATATTTTATTATATTTTTCTGATTTATAAATTATTAGTTATGAATTATACAAGTTATTATCTTATTTAATTAGATCCATTAAAAACACATGTTTAAAACATCAGATTCATACGATAAAACCAATTCCATTAGAAAGCTCTTATTTTTATGAATCCAACGACTATTTATTTATATTTTTCTGATCAATATATAATTAGTTATGTAATTTAGAAATTCGACCAATAAGAAAATCCATTTAAGCCATGTAGGCGAGAAGCCGCGAGAAAGAGGGATAGAGAGCGGGTCCCACTGACTTGGACTGGTCCAGGATGGCCAAGTCACGTGGTCAAAGCATTGTTGACTCGCTCCAAACAAAAGAATCAATGGGGTAGAAAGACGATTTTACCCCCGACGACAAAACGCAACCTAAGAGAAAACTGAGGGGCAAGAGAGAGAAAGCATAGGGGCGTCACCCCCCTCCACCGGCACCAGCCATGGCTGCCAGATCACAAGACTGCAGCTGTAGTCGATTTGGGGAATTTTGGTACGAACCTTCTTTAACTAAATTGATGTTGTCGAAAGTTCCCAGTGAAGTCGAGGAGTCGATCGAAGCTATCTCCCAGACCACCACGAGGCTGACAACCAGATCTCGCCCCCGGACCTCCATGTGCAACCGTAGATGAGTTGGGGAGTACTCCCTGGGGTCGGAAAAAACCCAACCATGGGTAAGAGGTAGAACACAGAGTCCTACCGTTGATCTGGGTCATGCCAATCAGCATGAAGAGACTCAGGAAGACGAGAAAAAGGGAAAAGAAAGAAGAAAACAGACGGAAATAGGGGAACAAGGAAATTGGCTAGCGATTGCGAGAAAGAGCCACAGAACCCAATATATATAGGGTGCATCAGGTGCGAAATCAGAACACGAACCCAAAGGTGAAGAAATCGTCGAAAAAGATTAATAATCGAGGGAGATATCCTCGTCCGAAAAACCCATAGAAAGCAACTTGTACTCCTACTCCGATCGGAGCTAGGAGACAACCGTGGAACCGTTGGATCCAACATCCATGGTCCAGATCAAGCGTGCCTAAATCAAAAGGTGTGACAAGGAAAATCGATCAAATGAATAAAGTAACATTTGCATTAAATGTATCTTTTTCTCTCTCTCTTCAAATAAGGGTTCAAACATTATCCAAATTAAACCAAATTTTGCACAGAGGCCAATAAAGGCATGTAGATTCCGATTATGCACTTAGTTTTTCCTTTTGGAAACTTTTAATGTGTTAAATAAATCAAATCATATTTTCTCTTTCCTCTTTCATTTATGGTATTAGGATGATCAAATTTTTATGAAACTTGACCCACAAGTTATAATTAATGTGTTGGATACGAATTTGCCATCAATTTTACATATTGGATATATTTGCATATTTATTTAATATCTTGAAGATTTTACACACTTTCTCTCTCCTGATTTCACCCTTTAAGCAAACTTTCTCCAAATTGGATGAAAATTCACCCAAAGGCTATATTTATTATGTAGATCACGAATATAACATTATTTTCCTCCTTTGGAGTCAATTATTATATTTATTTATTAATTACACCTTTTAGGTAATTTCTCTCTCCTAAATTACCATATTATTTTGAGGTTATCCAAACTAAATGAAAATTGACATGTAAGCTTATTTTGATGTGTAGATTACGAATTTGAAGTCTATTATTTAATTTGAGGCTTTCTTACATGGGTTTTGTCATCTGGCCCATTAGAGGCCCATTAACATCATTATGCATCCAACAATCTTATTATCACCAATTGAATTATGTGACATATTATATTACATTATTCATGCATTAGATTATTAGGATCATCCTCACCTCAACCTTGTTTGGAAAATTACCAAAAGGTCAAAGTTCTAGGGTAGGGTTCTAGATCTGGTATGTTACAACACTCCACCCCTTAAAAAGGGATTTCGTCCTCGAAATCTAAAGATCCAAACATCAACTATCAACTATTCTCCACCCCTTAAAGGGTTCAACCTAACAAGTCAAACTAGACAACTTTTTAGAGCTACCCACACCTCTTAGTTGTGAAAGTTTTGAGATATTTATTTTTCTCATGTATCCAACTATAGTCATTCCATCTAGGGTTGAGATTTTAGGTCCTTGTGTCTCTAACCTATCAACCATACATGAACATCCAAAAAGTCATAGGGTAGGTCAACTACACGTTTATATCAAACCTAGTCACAATACTAGGGTTAGATTCTACTCAAACTATAGTTTCTCTTCATTGTGACTTTAGTTCAAGAAAACATCGATAAATCCAAGAAATTTTGTACATATAGTAATATAATTGAAAATATATTTTCCTTCGAAGAATCATACGATATGAAACAATGGTGAGCTCAAAATCAAAGCGAAAACCAAGTCACACTATTTCCATATGAGTCCTTCCTCATAACCTAATCTTGACCTCGAACCAAACCTTATTGCATAAAAGATCATCATATATCAGATCTAGGGTCAACATCTCACTTAAAGGCAACTAACTAAGTCAAGTGTTCTTAAAGGGAGACAAAATTGAAATAGTCGATTCCGACTACCATGGGCTCTGATACCATGCTGTAAAGAAGTGAAACCACTTCTCTACTAAAAATTTGAACAATAAAACCTCCAATCCAAACACACTCAAAAGGTATGATGGAGTGGGTGTAAAATTTTCAAATCTTTATATAATGGTAACAAAAGACCAAAGTATAGCAGCGGAAGAGAATATTTGACTATTCAATTATAAGACAAAGGGTTACAAACTTACATCATAAGGATCCATGTAGAGGAAATCTAAACCACCTCAAGATTGTCTCCAAGCTTCATCATCTCAAGCTAAGTCTAGGTCAACATGTCAAGCCATCCATGTCCTCCACCTAGGGTTGGAAGCATACCCCAGCAAAAGAGAAAACAAAAAGAAAACATCAGCAAAGGTTGGTATGTGCATACTAAAAAGCAACTTGAGCAATATAAGTATATAAAGGACATCAAATGTAAAAGGCTTCCCATACAAGAAATAAGGACCACCCAATCGGGTATCAAGAGATAAGATCATAACAAAAATGATACTTGCCATAACCAACGAATATTAAGAATGTGCTACCAATATAAACATCCACTACCATGGTGGGAAATAAAGCCTATCATCATCAACCTACATGCATGTGAGATAAGCATAACACTAGAACAATATAAACACAATTGGCGGCCAAGCACACACTTGAACCTGATAGAGAAAGGAATACTGCCAATCTCCCAATATATAAAGTTTTGAGCATGGATTACTGCCACACTCGATTTACAGAGGAATGGTATACTGCCACCCTCCAAATAAACAATAGGGGAATAATGCCCCAAAACCAATGTAATTACACTACTCTAGTGCTACTGAATCACATTGCATGTTTAATGTAGAGGCAAGTAGAAAAGTATAGTCAGAATTATCAAGGTAGCCATCACACAATGGACAACATAAACATATAATCATCCACATCACAGTGGGCATATATCAACAAGTAAAATCTACATCACAGTGGGCATATAATATCAAAAGTCCAACTTGCACCAAGGCAATAAGATAAGATTCCAAGAGAATATATGTGATCACGAGATCAATAACAAAATAAGATAGTTCACATAAACCATGATATCAAAAGAAAAGACATATGTGTAGGCCAAAGTCAAAAGAAAGATAAAGTAGGTGAATTGCTCAATATGGATGAATAGGAGATACAACATACCTCAACTTCAGAGTCAAATGATCCAAAGTTACTTCTAGGTCCAAACCTAGGCTTCCAAAACACCTATTTAGCATATATGTGAAATTAGGGTTAGGTTTCCATTAATATACAAAACCCTAAAAATCACCTTTTTATTAATATATGAATTAGGTTTCCAAAACGATTCCTAATTTTAGATTATATTTTCCTGAGTTCAAAACATATTTTATTATATTTTTCTGATTTATAAATTATTAGTTATGAATTATACAAGTTATTATCTTATTTAATTAGATCCATTAAAAACACATGTTTAAAACATCAGATTCATACGACAAAACCAATTCCATTAGAAAGCTCTTATTTTTATGAATCCAACGACTATTTATTTATATTTTTCTGATCAATATATAATTAGTTATGTAATTTAGAAATTCGACCAATAAGAAAATCCATTTAAGCCATGTAGGCGAGAAGCCGCGAGAAAGAGGGATAGAGAGCGGGTCCCACTGACTTGGACTGATCCAGGATGGCCAAGTCACGTGGTCAAAGCATTGTTGACTCGCTCCAAACAAAAGAATCAATGGGGTAGAAAGACGAATTTACCCCCGACGACAAAACGCAACCTAAGAGAAAACTGAGGGGCAAGAGAGAGAAAGCATATGGGCATCACCCCCCTCCACCGGCACTAGCCATGGCTGCCAGATTGCAAGACTGCAGCTGTAGTCGATTTGGGGAATTTTGGTACGAACCTTCTTTAACTAAATTGATGTTGTCGAAAGTTCCCAGTGAAGTCGAGGAGTCGATCGAAGCTATCTCCCAGACCACCACGAGGCTGACAACCAGATCTCACCCCCGGACCTCCCTGTGCAACTGGAGATGAGTTGGGGAGTACTCCCTGGGGTCGGAAAAAACCCAACCATGGGCAAGAGGTAGAACACAGAGTCCTACCGTTGATCTGGGTCGTACCAATCAGCATGAAGAGACTCGGGAAGACGAGAAAAAGGGAAAAGAAAGAAGAAAACAGACGGAAACAGGGGAACAAGGAAATTGGCTAGCGATTGCGAGAAAGAGCCACAGAACCCAATATATATAGGGTGCATCAGGTGCGAAATCAGAACACGAACCCAAAGGTGAAGAAATCGTCGAAAAAGATTAATAATCGAGGGAGATATCCTCGTCCGAAAAACCCATAGAAAGCAACCTGTACTCCTACTCCGATCGGAGCTAGGAGACAACCGTGGAACCGTTGGATCCAACATCCATGGTCCAGATCAAGCGTGCCTAAATCAAAAGGTGTGACAAGGAAAATCGATCAAATGAATAAAGTAACATTTGCATTAAATGTATATTTTTCTCTCTCTTTAAATAAGGGTTCAAACATTATCCAAATTAAACCAAATTTTGCACAGAGGCCAATAAAGGCATGTAGATTCCGATTATGCACTTAGTTTTGCCTTTTGGAAACGTTTAATGTGTTAAATAAATCAAATCATATTTTCTCTTTCCTCTTTCATTTATGGTATTAGGATGATCAAATTTTTATGAAACTTGACCTACAAGTTATAATTAATGTGTTGGATACGAATTTGCCATCAATTTTACATATTGGATATATTTGCATATTTATTTAATATCTTGAAGATTTTACACACTTTCTCTCTCCTGATTTCACCCTTTAAGCAAACTTTCTCCAAATTGGATGAAAATTCACCCAAAGGCTATATTTATTATGTAGATCACGAATATAATATTATTTTCCTCCTTTGGAGTCAATTATTATATTTATTTATTAATTACACCTTTTAGGTAATTTCTCTCTCCTAAATTACCATATTATTTTGAGGTTATCCAAACTAAATGAAAATTGACATGTAAGCTTATTTTGATGTGTAGATTACGAATTTGAAGTCTATTATTTAATTTGAGGCTTTCTTACATGGGTTTTGTCATCTGGCCCATTAGAGGCCCATTAACATCATTATGCATCCAACAATCTTATTATCACCAATTGAATTATGTGACATATTATATTACATTATTCATGCATTAGATTATTAGGATCATCCTCACCTCAACCTTGTTTGGAAAATTACCAAAAGGTCAAAGTTCTAGGGTAGGGTTCTAGATCTGGTATGTTACACATGGAAATAGGGATAATACCCTTATTCCTTATCCAAAACCTAAACCCTAGATTAGGGTCGAGTAGGGTATAATGTATTTAATGTCTTTAGTGACACTTTAGAATTTACATAATGCAGATTATATGATGATTTCTTGATTTACTTGCTTGCTTGGACAATATGCTTGAAGTATGATTGAATGATCTACATGGCAAAGGTATGTGGTTACGCTTGTGATTATCCCGACTAGTTTTCTGAGGATTTTATCGACGTTTCCCTCATGGCTTGAAATAACTGTTGGATGCTTTTATTTCATGCAACTATAGAGTGACTATGACTATCACTATGAATATACATGTATAACTGGCTAGATCTGAGTCCACCTCTGTGGCTTGTAAAGGCTAAAAAGGGGTAACCTAGAGTAAGGTCTAGGTTATCGTGGGTTAGAAATTGGGCTACTAAGTGTAGTGCCATGAGACCCATTAGAATACCATGAGTTAAGGAGTGGGCTACTTATGAGTGGTGTCATGTGACTCAACCCTAGATACTGGTTCACCTATAGGTGGGACCATGAGGGGTTTAATGGGGATCTATCATAAGGAAGGTAGTATCCAGGTCCACTGCAGGGATTGCACAGAGGATAGGGTACTCATGGATCGTGGAGTTATATTTAAAATGTAATCTTGGTTGTTAAATGATTAATTCATTGTTTACGTTGTTATCATAGTTGTACGTTTATTGTTTCCCCCACATACCAGCTTCGGCCGACCGACGTTTTGTTTGTCGACGTTTTAAGTACAAGCCAAAAGGACAAACAGTAAATCGTCATATTTTGAAATACATGAAGTAAAATACAAGGAGGATTAGTTAGAGTAGAATCCATAAGTGGATAGAAGTTTAGAGATCCAAGTTTTCAAAAAGTTATGTAAAAGTTTATTTTTCTTACAACTTTTCAGTTTAGTATGTTAAAATTTAATAATTGTTCTTGGTTAATTGTCGAACCTTTGATCCGGAAAGTATGGGTACGGCTTCGACCTCTCGGTCTCAATTGGGGGTTACCGGAAGGTGGGTTCGTAACATTTGGTATCAGAGTGTAGGTTCCTCACTTAACCATTAATAATTATTAAATTTACAAACTCCATAGAACCTAAGGGAGTTATCAGAGGATTATCTGAAAGAAGGAGGTGTCTAGAAAAGGATCACGACCGAGGGCTGGCAATATTTTCCTCCGCATCGCTAGTCAGAATATGAGGAATCCCAGATTCGTGTGACTTCCTGGCCAAAGTCTTAGGGTATGAATCGAAATAAGATACCTTTAGGACTTTCTCATATTATTCATCCCTTCTCAACTCAAATGTTGTTAAGGATTATAAGGATTAGGGTTTTCTCTCTTTTCCTCACCCTCTTGAGGTATGGGTAAGCTTAATAAGGTCTAAGGAATCCTCCACCAAATTAATGAAAAAGGTATGTAAATAAGATGTCATGGATATAAGCTTAATAGAGTAAGAATAAACTAAGGAATAGATACATGCTTAGGTCGTATGACATAAGTTGTCATGCCCTCAGGAGAGACCTAAGGTCAGACTTTCTTGGCAGGAGGATAAGGAAAGAGAGTTAGTCTTGGAGATAGAGATCTCCATTACAAGTAGAGACCTGGCACATCCTCTGAGGATGATGATAACCCTAACCCTAAGTGTCGGTTAGAGAGAGATGAAGTGGAGAATAGATATCACGATAGACCAGGTGTTCGAAAGGACATGCCTTTGGGATGCCATATGATCCATGAGTGACCTAGCACCTTTTGCAACCCAACTCTGGGAAGGGTCGTGCATGTTAGAGTGAAGGATAGCTCCTTCATTGATGAGGTTAGAGAAGGACCCATGGAAACCCCATGAGCTTATATGAGAATGGTATAGTAGACACCCATGGTACGTCGGTGGTACAAGCAGTAGGTTGAAACCCTGGCTAGGAAAGTACGAGGGAATAACCTACGATATAAATGTAAAGAACTATGGATAACCATGAGCAAACATAGGCTTCACCATGTAGGGGTATGCTTGTGAGCTTGATCCCTCTTGGAGAGAGAACCCCTTGTAGTAAGGTTGTTTGTAGGGTTATCTCTAGAGAGAGCGGGACTCATGCAAGAAAGTTGGAAGCTTAGATTTCGAGACATGGGGAACAGTGGGAGTTGAGGATGATGCGACCTAAGTGGATGATAGTGGTTGCCTCGTTCTTGATCCCTGGAAATGGATGATATCTTGGTGTCCTTTAGAGGAACCAAACCCTAAAGAGAGAGTAATGTTTTTGGTACCTATGTGCCTCTAGTATAGGTGTTTACCTACTAAGTGGAGACAAAGAGTGCCTTAGACCTTGAGGAGGTTTATGTAGTGAGTTGTGAGGCTTTATACCTAGTTGGTTGTTCTTGAGGAGGACTCAAGTCTGAGGTGTTGCTCATATAAAAGGATCATAGGAGTACATGACATACCTTGGACATGCCTGATTCATGGTTAAGAGATTGAGCATGAAGTTGGATACCCAAAGGAGAACCTAGGGTTCCTAGGCCTAAAAGGGGAAGAAGTGTATCTGATGCTCATGATGAGATTTGAGTCTCTATAGTTTCGAGCATGGTACTCCTCATGTGTAGAGGTAAAGAAAACCCCTTAAGTTAAGGGTATGTTTGATGAACCCCTCACGGCTAAGTGGATGACATGGGAAGGTATGATCGTGATCCAATGTTGAGGATGAGAACAAGTATGACCCAGCATGGTGTAGTAGGTGGCCAGCTTGTTCCTTAGTATCTTACTAGGTGTTACAACCCCAATTTTTGGGTTCATCTGGTGAGAAATGTAATTTCTCATATTAAAGATAATTGAACAAAGAATGGTATAATTTGTTTTGAATACATGGATTTTGTTTACAATAGCCTTGATGTTTGTGTTGTGGGCTTTATTGGCTATTGGGCCCAAATAATAAGAAAAGTCAATTAATTAATGAATAATTGAGTTTTTGGAGAAAAGAAAGATGTGGAAACCTCTAGAAGGCAAATCCAAAGAGGGATTTCGTGCCTCTTGGGTTCCTTTGGTTCCAAGGAGTCCAAAGTTGCAAATAAAAGTAATAAGAAAAGAAAAGATTAATAAAGTATTTCTTTCTTAAAGAAGAAATTGAAAATAATGATAAAATGTGGAAAACAAGTGAAAAGAGGTATAATTGAGTTATCCTTTGTGGAATTTCGTATCCCAAGGATTTCTACTGTTAAAGGGAATACCAATGAGGAAAATAAAAGAGAAATAAAGAAAGATTCTCAAAAAGAACTAATAAACAAGATAATGGGAAATAATGAAGAATAATGCATTTAGATGCATCTAGAAGGATAATGAGTGTCCAATAAAAAGGATTTCGAAATAATAGAGTGTCTTGGGTTCCAAGGAGTCCCAATGAAGAAAGAGGAAAGAGATAATACCAAAATTTGCAAAATAAAAGGATAATGTGATACATTCTTAATGAATTTTGTGAATTTGGTAAAAAGAAAGTATTTTCCTATTAAATGAAAATAGAATTTTGTGCCATTAGAATAAAGGGCAAGTTTTAAGAGAATGAAGGGAGTAATTTTCAAAATCCTAATAGTTAAAGAAAAGGTATATCAAAGAAATAAGGAAGAGAGAGTAGGTCGCTTCTTAATTAAGGAAAAATACCTTTCCCATTAGTAAAAGTCTTGTTTTCTTCGTGGGAATGTATCCTAGGGCAGTGATATCGTCCCCTATAAAAGGGTCGGACCCTTAGCCTTGAGCCCAAGAGGATCTCGGACATCCCACCTTCTTCTTCATCTAGTTTTCACTCAAAACCCTAAGGTAAAGGAGTGGCGCGACCATGGGGTAACAAGGAACCGTTGAGTGGACTTGATGGAAGCGGGACACACCCAAAACAACCGTGGAGTAGTCAACCACCATCCTCTTGCTCCCGCCCTCACACAACGCCTGCTAGAAGGTTGTAAACCCACAAGCAGTACAGACCTGACACTCACAACAGTGGTTGTCTTGGCCACGTTTTGAGGGATGGTCATATGTGGTGGGGAGTGGCAGAGGCAGGGAGGAGGTTTTCGGCGAGTTTCGGGCATTGAGGAGGTGCGAGGCAGGCTGAAAAAGTTGTAGGTCGGCGGCAGCAGGTAGAACTCACGATGAAGAAGAAGATCCAGCCCGTTTGACGTTTCTACCCTCCGAGACACAAAGGAACTGGTGGCCGAGCCGGGGGCATAATAATAACTCGGTTATAAATTCAAAGGCAAGTCGGTCTGCATGTTAAAGGCTACGTGGCGCCTCCCCATTGGCCCAAGTGAGGTAATTTTGCTGAAATCATATCTATTTATTCGTAGCTCGGATCAGCACACATAAAATATGAAAGTTGCTCAGAAAAATGAGGGGAATCCATTAAAAATATAATTGAAGCCTGATTCTTTTTGCAATTCGAAAAGTAATGGAAGTTATTAACTTTAATGCAATGATAATTAAGAAACCCTATTTTGATATGATTAATGTGGTTTAAGTGATGGTTAAAGTTGATATTAACATGTTAACCATAAAGAGATACATTAAGATCGAAAAAGATGAACTTTGCACGTAAGTAGTTTAATTTAGAGTTCATGTGCATAAATAAGCTTTAATGGGCCTTGAAACCCTAATGCTGGTAATTAGGACTACTAATGGATTTAATTATTCGATTTCATGTATAGAACTGAGTTTTCATAGTTATAAACTATTTCGAGCATTAAAGTTCCTAATTTATGGATAAATACCCTAAATGTAGTAATTAGGGTTTTCTCATGAATAAAGAATAGAATTAATGACAAATCAAGTTCATATGTGAATTGGACCACAATGAACTATGAATTGATGATAAATGTGTATAATGATCTTGTCATAGATTAAAGGGATAAAAATGGTAGGTTTAATGAAAAAGAAGCTTAATTGATGATTAATGTGAATGTAATATGAAAATAGGGTTATATGTTGTTAAGATAACCTTAATGTTAAAGAATAGATGAGATAATTAGGGTTTGTGATAAATTGTGTTAAATTAGGGGTTAAAATAGTAAAAGACGAAGGGAAACCCCAATTGCAATAGAAACCCTAAAAGTGGACTAGAAACCCTAAGAAGCGAGCTAGATTTGATAGATCTTAATGACATGAGTGATAAAAGGAAATTGTATAATTGTTTCATGATCTTATTGAATGCTTGCTTGCTCATTGTTGTTTGTATTATTCCTACACCTGAATCTACATGTACAGGTATGTGGTTACGCTTATGACTACCCGAATTAGTTTTTTGGGATTCTGTCGATGTTTGCATCGCGACTTGAACTAAACTGTTGGATGTTTTAATTCATGCAAATTCTAAAGTGAATAGGACTATCACATAAGAGATATGCCTACTAGCTCAGATCCTAGTCCCCTCTGTAGCTTAATGGGTTGACCTAGTAAATGGCTACCAATGGGGTAGGCCCATCAGGTTATTGAATGACTTAGTAAATGGCTACCAATGGGGTAGGTCCATCAAGTCACATTGAGTTAGAGATTGGACTACCTATGGGTAGTGCCATGCGACTCAACCCTAGATATTGATCTACCTGTTAGGTAGGATCATGCGGGGTCTAATAAGGATCTACTTAGAGAGAGGTAGTATCTCAATCCGCTGCAGGGATAGCACAGAGATAGGGGATATGAAAGGATTGAGCAGTATGGTTTAAAATGTAATCTTGGTTGTTAAATGCTAATTGGCTGATTACTTTGTTATTGTAGTTGCATGATTATTGTTTCCCCCACATACCAGCTTCTTGCTGACCGACGTTTCATTTTTCGGCGTTTTAGGTACATATGAAAAGAACAAACAGTAAAGTGGCATATGTGGAATTATGTGAGAACTAATGTGCACAGGAGGATTAGTTAGGTTAGTATCTTCATGGATAGAAGTTTAGAAATCCCAGTTTTAAAAAGGTAAGTAAAGTTTTATTTTATACCAGTTTTCAGTTTAGTTGGTAAAGTTTATTAATTGTTATTGATTATTTGTCGAACCTTTGATCCTGTTAATTGAATAACGGCTTTGTCCTTCGAGTCTCCCTTAATTGGGGGTTACCGGGAGGTGGGGTCATTACAATTGGTATCAAAACATAGGTTCCTCACTTAATCTTTAATAATTATTAAATTTTACAAATTCTGTAGAAACCAAGGGAGTTATTAGAGGATTGTCTGAAAGACTGAGGTGTCTAGAAAAGGATCACGTCCGGGGGCTAGCAATATTTTCCTCCGCACCGCTAGTCGGAATACGAGGACTCCCGAATCCGTGTGACTGCCTAGCCAAAGTCTTACGGTATGAATCAAAATAAGATACCTTTAGGACTCTCTCATCTTGTTCATCCCCTCTCAACTCAAATTATATTAAGGACCTTAAGGATTAGGGTTTCCTCTCTTATCCTCACCCTCTTGAGGTATGGGTAAGGTTGATAAGGATTAAGGAATCCTCCACCAAATTAATAAAAAGCATGTAAATAAGATGTCATGGACATAAGCTTAATAGAGTAAGCGTAAAGGAATAGATACATGCTTAGGTCGTATGACATGAGTTGTCATTGCCCTCAGGGGGACCTGAGGCTAGACCTTCTTATCTGGAGGATGAGAAGAGAGAGAGTTAGTCATGGAGGTAGAGATCTCCATTATAAAAAAATATAGAGACCTAGCAAATCCTTTGAGGATGATGTTAACCCTAACCCGAAGTGAAGGTTAGAGAGAGTGATGACACGAAGAGTTAGATGTCATGATAAACATGCCTTGGATGCCATATGAACCATGAGAAGTTGATGACTGAGTACCTTTGGCTATCCAACCCTGGGAAGGGTCGTGCATGTTTGAGCGAAGGATAGCTCCTTCATGGATGAGGTTAGAGAAGAACCTATAGAAACCTTTCGGGCTGTTACAAGTAGGATATAGCTTGCACCCGGAACGCATCAGTAGTGTTGATAGTTGGATGAAACCCTATATAAGGGATCATAATGGATGGCTTATGAGTTAAGCATAAGGGGGTTATGGATAATCTTGAACCAAACATGAGTTGAACATAGGCTTCACCCACGTAGGGGTATACTTGTGGACTTGAGCCTTTATAAGAAGGGACCTCTGGTAGTATGGTTGGAGGTGGAGTTAGCTCTAGAGAGAGAAAGCAGGACCCCAACAAGGAGGTTGGAAGCCTAAAACCCCGAAACTTGAGGAATAGTGGAGGGTTGAGGATGATGTGATCTAATTGGATGATAGTGGTTTCCCTATGCTTGACCTCTGGAGGCTGATGATATCTTGGTTGCCTTTAGAGGAACCAACCACTACTACAGAAAATGCTTTTTACAACGGGAGATAGACAACAATTCTGATGATTGTGTTGTAGTTAGCATACTTATCACAACAAGTCTATTTTTGTGTTGTATATTGTATATTTTATACAACACAAGTCATTTACAACATGCTAAACACATTGTAGTATAGGAGGATACTACAACAACTACTAAAGTGTTGTAATAGGTTGTAGTATCACAACATATTCAAACCCGTTGTAAAAGATGTTAATTACACAACATATTTTGACCCGTTGTAATAGTCGCATGTTGTAATAGACCATCATTACACAACACAGACTCACCCGTTGTAGTATGTATTTATTATACAATGGGCCTTTACATGTTGTATTTGGTATATGTTGTAATAGACCACCATAATACAACATATTGAAACTCGTTGTTATATCCTGACATGAGACAACAAACTCTAACTTGTTGTTATATATTATAATTACACAACATGTTGTGACCTGTTGTAATATCCACACATAACAAATCGTTGTAATAGGCCACCATTACACAACATAAACTAAACCATTGTAATATACCATTATTACACAACATGATATCACCTGTTGTATTAGCTACATGTTATAAAAGACTATTGTCATACAACACGCTATATCTTGCTAACAATATGGGTGGATTTTTGTTTGAGTGGTAGGTTGAATAAAATCATATTTTGTGTGGTCATTTGAATGATAGTTTTTCACTCTGGGTAGATATTTTGACCTGAAACCGACCCAATTCCAATATATGCACATACTAAAATACATATGGAATAATTACCCCCTCACTACAACAAAATCCGCTATAAGTCAGGGCTACCTAGTCAAGAATAAAAGTCCTAACCAAACTAGAACTGGTTCCCAAGGCTAATCCCTGACTAGTGGTGGCGGAAGGGGGGGGGCAAGCAGGGGCAAGTACCCCCTTCCAATTTTAATTTTTCTTAACATATATATGTTTTATAAATGTAGAATGGTATCAAAGTTAATTTTTCTTTTTATATTTTATATGATTCACTCGCTTATTAACCTATTTTCAAATTATTTAAATGTTATTTATAAATAACGTTATTATCAATATGATTTTAAGTAAGAATTAGAAATATAAACACATTAAATTAGGGTAAACAATATAAAATAAGTGACATTTCTTTATTTTTATAAATACATCTCATTATTACATAATTCACAAGTAATGTGTTTTTATTAAACATATTAACAACAATACCAAATATACATCCATTAATGTTAATTGGTGAACTATTAGCTTGCATCAATTTTATAATGATTAAATAAGAAACTGATATCTATGAGTAACAAAATACTTTATGATCTATAATTAATAGTATACTTTTTTACATGTTAAATAATTTTATATAATTTATAAACAATTAATTAAATGTATTATAAATATTACAAGTACATAGTTGTATGGTTAATGAGGAAAAGTAAACCAGTATCTATATTTTTTTGTATACTTTATAGAATACCAAATACTTTATAAAGTATATATAAATAATTAAGTATGTAACAAATATAGCAAGTACATTGGTAATATTAAAAAAACCAATATCTATAATTAATAATATACTCCATGGGGCATCAAATAGTATTATATTATGTATAAATAATTAAATGTATAATGTATATAGCAACAACATAGTCCATAGATGTATATGTTATGTGTGCGGATTTATACTGATTCTTTTCTATTATTAGTAAACACACATGTGCACCTGCATGTGCCATACCGAATATATTTAATTTACATTGGATGAAAAAATAGTGAAGTACTTAATATGTTTAAATACTATATTTTTTATCTCAAAATTTTATATTTTAAAATAATAACCACGTATGTTCTTAGTTAAACAGTACATCAAACATATTATGTAACCTATTTTTCTTTCGTAATCTATTTGCAGAGAACCGGGGAGAGGGACCGAAAATATTGGATATATCGTGTAGAGAACCGGGGAGGGGGACCATAAATATTTTTTGGTGAAAAATGTATCAATAAAAAGAAATGTTTGGCTTACTATGAATCAAGTTGCATGGATCACATAGTCATTGAAAGGTAAAATGGAAAAATTAAATATAAAATTGTTTTCCTTATTTATTTATTGGGTGGTTGAGTGATGAAGATAATTGTGGGAGGAGTTGTTGGAATGTGGATGGAGATAATTGTGGGCAAATGTGCTTGAATGAGTGAATGATGGAAACAACAATATCATTTGAATTTTTTTAGAGGAAAATAGGAAGAGACGAAGAGAGGTGGTGTGTTTATTATTTTGAAACGTTTTGTTTTTGTAAAGAAGTTAGAGAGAATAGAGTTTTAATGAAATATCGAGAGGAGAGAGCGGGTGGAGAGGGGCTTGGAAACATGGGATTAATTGAAGAGACAAAGGCCATGTTTGGTTCCCAGGATTAGAAATCGATGGGATAATTGGACGGAACGGATGTCATGGGAAATGGAATGTAATGGATATCAATTATCCTATCTTACGTTTGGATGGACCAAGTATTAGATAACATTGTTCATTCCACCTTGATCAAGTGGAGACGCAACCGTGCCGACGGCAATGGAGTATTCAATTGTTCGTGTTCGCTTCTAGTTGACGTTATGTGCACCATGCCTCCTAATCACCATAAATAAGGAGCACAATTCCACGGTGATCTGTGTGGGCATCGTCATAATCGTAACTGCAACAAGAGTTGTCCATACATTTGCAAAGTCAATAGATAATATAATATCTGGAACTAAGAGGCAACGGATGGATACGAAGAAATGAACTCCGATTGGATAGGGCTACCCCTACAGCAGGCAGAGAAATGAAATTCCGCCATGGACATCATGTGTGCAGGTGAGTTGCGTTCTTCCTAAAGCCTATTAGGTAATGGAGCTTCAGATCCCTGTGTAGATTCACCATTACATCTTGGTCAAGCTTCCGATATGCTTGAGCATCTCACGCGGATTTTATTAATGATGTGTATGAAGGATGTGCCTCCGTTCCGGATTCTAATCCTAACGGCTTCTAATTAAAACCAAACATCGGAAAGGGATTGAATGCTGGATTAGAATCCAATCCCATGCTATATCCTAAGAACCAAACATGGCGAAAGAGTACGAATGAAGGGAGATGGAAACTTGGGGATTAGTTAGGGAGAGGGAAATAGACGCCGGTGCTCCATCCTTCCACCAGTTTCTTCTCGCACCCGACGGCCACAGACACTCCATCCTTTCAGTGGTTTCTTCTCTACGCTCCATCCTTCCGTCAACTTCGTCGGTTCTGTAGTACGCTGCACCGTAACCACCGTCCGTAGGCCGAGCACATATGCCTGGGGCTACAGCTGGCCGTCTGCTAACACAAATCATCACTGTTCTTCGCTCCGCACAAAGCATGGACTGCTGGCCGTCGTCTTCCAGCCGCCAAAGCTTTTGGTCATTCCGGTTCGATTATGTTCTCATGTTTCTTTCTCGAATGTATCTCTCCTTCAACCCTTGTTTCATTTTCTGCAATCATCCATGTTATCTGAGGGTTGTTGATTGCTCCTGTTATGTATTATCAGGAGTAAAACTTGCTACTTGCTGCTATGCAAATACCGTATTGGAGTTCCCTTCTAGAGTTGTTGTCTGATCGTCGTTTCCAGACCTACTATTCGGTCGTTTTCTTCTAAACTTGTTGTCTGGTGGTTTAATTTTAGACTGTTTAAGTGCAAATATAAAGTTATTTCGTTGTGGACTTGTTGTGCTAAAGGAAGAAGATCGGACTGACAAGGTATGCATTACTAACGGAGCAACTTTTCATCATTTTTATTAGAAATGTAGCATATTTTTTCTGATATAAGATCACTATATAAGAAATTATATAATTTTTAGTGGCCATAGTTGTAGCTCAAAAAAGTTCATTCTCGATTACTCACATTAATAAATGAACATATATGCCAAATTTATGTCATGTGAAGATTAAATCTTTATTGTTTGTGATCAGTTATTCTTGACATGAGAAAGATGGAAGTGAAAGTGGCAATCCTTCAACAAATCTTGTTCAAGTTCTACTTTTAATTATTTTCCGACGTAATAGAACATAAAGAAAAAATATTGATATTTGTTTCATTGGTTACTTTGGAACTATATGCATATAACAAGCTACGATGTTTCTAGTAATAAACATTTTCTTACATTTGTAATACTAGTTAGAATGTCATTATGATTAAGAAAAAGTCTAAATATTAGCATCGAGTTCCCTTCTTTATTTATAAAAGTGAATTTGGTAGAATACTTCTTAATCAGTCTTATATTTTTTTATCTTTACCGAAATCTTTGTTAATATTTATTCTTTTTAAATTTGTGATGTCTCTCTTTTCTACTATGTTTATGCTATATCAATTTAGTAGAAAAAAACACTCAAGACGAAAACTATAAAATTACATATTGTGTTCAAAATTAATATTTTATTCCATCATGTTTATTTAGTATTTTTATCCAATAGATCATAAATTTAATAAAAAATAATCTTCATGACAAGTTGCTAGTATAATTGCAAACATTACTTGTTTATGTGAGGATTTTAGATTTTATTCAAAACTTATCAATTATTTATGTAGGAAAATTATTTGGATTAATTTTATTGGTTAGGGTATATTTCCATACTCTAGTGCCTTTATTCTCTCACTTACCAACAACTAAACACATTTAACGACGTGCCCACTTTTATTGGATTTTTTTCACCTTTGTAAAATTAGAATGAAGAATCACACATTGTGGTAGGAAACTTTAAAACATTAATGTTGCCAGTGGCAGAGCCATCCCCCTAATGGGGGGCACATATAAAAATTATGTTAAGTACATAAGTAGAATTCATATTGAGTGTCAATATGTCTCAATCGACCTATTTAATTGGATCGAGGCAAGAAAATAGATGTATCTTATATAAATAAAAAAAAGAAGTTGAGGAAATAACTCATTACTTAGTGGAGTTCTTAATTTTAGATCTATGTATATAGATTATTGTATATGTATATTATAATATGCTACATACATTTATGATTTTCTAACATTAAAGATGAGCTTGAAATGGTAACATCTAATATTGAAAAGATTTAATCTTTTTTATAAGACCAACTATTCTATTAAATTATTTTTTCATAAATATAGGTTTTTAAAAAACACATCAATTTAGTGTTCCATATTGATTGTGTGGATTATTATATTTTTTAATCAAACAAATAATTTCCTACTTGATGAGCTTGACAACTCAAGTAATTAAAAAGTAACATAAAGCTAAGAAAAATGAATATATAAGTAGTACAACGTGAAAATTACTATTATTATTTAAAAATAAAAAAAAACACTATTGCAATTTATTTTAAATAAAGATACTTATGATGGTGTTAAACTTATTTATTAATTTTACCTAATAAACTCAATAAATGTAATGACAATATATTGTTCACTAGATTATTATGATTGTTATTTCTATGTAGCATTTGAAATTTAAATATAAAAATTATGTCATCTTTCACATCATGATGAAAAAAAATATGTATAATTTTAGAGGAGTAATATCTGCACAACTTGTGAATAGAAGTATAATTTAAAGAATTAATATCATAAGATACATGCAATTACATTATTTTAACAAATATTGATTGATGTATAAAAATTCAAAACAATACAAATATATTAAAAATGTTATTAATTAATTTATTGTGAAACCATGTACTACTAACACTATCATTTCATTTGAAGTTATTTTTCCTAACATAAATTACACTCATAATAGAAAAGAATCAACATAAATCCGCACACATAACATATACATCTATGAACTATGTTGTTTCTATATACATTATCCATTTAGTTATTTATACATAATATAATACTATTTGATATCCCATGGAGTATATTACTAATTATAGATATTGGTTTTTTGGTTTAATATTACCAATGTACTTGCTATATTTGTTACATACTTAATTATTTATATATACTTTATAAAGTATTTGGTATTCCATAAGTATACAAAAAAATTATAGATATTGGTTTACTTTTCCTCATTAACCATACAACTATGTACTTGTTATATTTATAATACATTTAAGTAATTGTTTATAAATTATATAAAATTATTTATTATGTCACAAAGTATACTATTAATTATAGATCCTAAAGTATTTTGTTACTCATAGATATCAGTTTCTTATTTAATCATCATAAAATTGGTGTAAACTAATAGTTCACCAATTAACATTAATGGATGTATTTGGTATTATTGTTAATATGCTTAATAAAGTATATTCTTAATAGTGATGCTTGTCAATGTTGCTTTTCTTATCTGATTTAACATGTTACTCCTACTTGTATATTCCCATTTGTCCTCAAGCATTATATCTCTTATATATATATATATATATATATATATATATATATATATATATATATATATATATATATATATATATATATATATATATATATATATATATATATATATATATATATATATCATGCATTAACATCAAGCAACAATTTGCCATTTTTAAATTTTAATTTTGTATACGCATACATTGTATTAGTTTTTTTATACACCCATCCTCTTATTTGCTAACAAGTTCTCATAATTATTTGGATAATAAATTCATATTTTTATACATTGTCTAAAGCAGTCGAACAACACAGATTGCAGGTATTATGTGCTGAATTACATGAGAGACATCATTGATGCAAGAATTAGAAATATTCATGAATGTTTAAGCTACTTATCATTATATTATGTTAGTTCATTCAAATTGCTAAATGAATTGAAAAAGACAATATGTTGATATATTTTTCATATGATTGCAGTATTATTCGAAGTATATGGGCAGTTGCTTTAACCAAGAAGAAATTGACGAGGTCTGAAATGAGTGGGCGACATGTATTCTTGAGAACACATAAGATTACGTTACATGAGAGGGAGACATTTATTCTTTAGCACAAACCAATGTGAAATTTTGTTTGTTTGTTTTTAGTTCGATTCTAGAGTGGATACTCAACACTTTGTATTATTCAATCTTTGTATGGAAGATAGAATATTTATTAAATTTAGTACGAGTTTCTCTCAAGGTTTGATGGAAAATTTGTTCAGTTATGTGCTTGTTTGTGAAATGAAAAAAGTATAATTTCATATTTATTACAATTTATTAATAACATAGTTAATTTGATTAATAAAATTGGTTAGATATAAGACCAGACAAACTCTAATCAAAGACAACAGTTAATGATATGTTGTAAAATGTATGATACTACAACAAACAACACATGTTGTGTTATCCATACCTATTACAACAGGTGTGTCTAGAAAAAAAACACATATTACAATAGGTGTTTCCAGTGAACTACAACATGCATAACATGTTGTATAAAATGTGTATATTACAACAAACATGCAACATGTTGTATAAACAACCCTATTACAATGGTTGAATGTATGGAAAGACAACATGCTTCAACTGTTGTATAAACCTACCTAATACAACGGGTGCACTGCATGTTGTAATAAACCTACCTATTACAACAGGTGTGTTTAGTGAAAGACAACATGCTTCAACTATTGTATAATATATATTACAACGGATAAACCACATGTTGTAAAAAACACCCATATTACAACGTGTGTGTATAGCAAAAGACAACGTGGTTTAACTGTTGTAGTATATATAGTACAACGGGTGCACCACATGTTGTGTAAAATACCCATATTACAACAGGTCATTCATCAAAAGACAACATGTTTTAACTATTGTATAAAATACATCTATTACAACATGTGATCACATGTTGTACAAAGCACCCCCCATAAGACCACGCGATCTGATACAACGGTTAACACATGTTGTAAAATGGAAAAATGAACTGTTGTAAAAAGCATTTTCTATAGTAGTGAACCCTAAAGAGAGGATGATGTTTCTGGTATAGGAGTTTACCTGTTGTGATGAAACAAAGAGTGCCTTAGACCCGGAAAAGGGTTTAGTGATAGTTTGTGAGGCCTTGTACCTTGTTGTTTGTCCTTGAGGAGGACTCGACTCAGAGATGTACTCAAATAGAAGAATGACAAGGAAGTGCATGACATACCTTGGACATGGTTGATTCGTGGTTAAGAGATTGAGCATGTAGTTGGATACCCAAAGGTGAACATAGGGTTCCTAATCCTAAGAGAGGAAGCAGTGTATCCAATGCTCATGGTGAGATTTGAGTCTCTATAGTTTCGAGCAGGGTACTCTTAATGTGTAGAGGTAAAGGAAACCCCTTAAGTTAAGTGTTATAACCTCAATTTTTGGGTTCAATAGATGAGAAATGCAATTTCTCATATTAAGAGTAATTGAACAAATAATGATGTGAATTGTTTTGAATAATTGGATTTCGTTTGAAATAGCCTTGTTATTTGATTTGTGGGCTTTATTGGCTATTAGGCCCAATAAAAATAAAAATAACAAAGGAAATTCAATTAGTAAATGGATAATTGAATATTCAAGAAAAGAAATAATGGAAAACCTCTAGAAGGCAAATCCAAAGAGGAGTTCGTGCCTCTTGGATTCCTTGGGTTCCAAGGAGTCTAAAATTGCAAAGAAAAGCAATAAGAAAAAGAAAAGATTAATTATGTATTCCTTTATGAAGAAAGAAATTGGGAGATAATGGTAATATGTGGAAATTAAGTGAAAAGATGGATAATTGAGTTCCCTTTATGGAATTTTGTATCCATGAGATTTCTAATGATAAAAGGGATGCCAATGAGTAAAATAAAAGAGAAATAAAAAGAAATCCTCAAAAAGGAATACTTAAATAGGAAATAAACAAGATAATGTGAATTAATGCATAAAGGTGCATGAAGGAAGATGATGAGTATTCCACTAAAATAAATTTCGAAATAAGAGAGTTCCTTGGGATCCAAGGAGTCCCAATAAAGAGGAAAGAAAGATAAAATACCAAAAAGACAAAATAAGAGAATAATGATAAATAGAAATCTAATAATAAAAGAAATTGAGATAATGCTAAAAACAATGTGCAATTCTCTAAGAAGAATAAGTGTTTACTCATCATAGAGTGGAATTCGAATTCACTTGGTTCTTGGGATAAAAGGAATCCCAATAAGGAAATAAAAGGTGAATGAGAGAGAAAAAGAAGATAAATGTGTTTCATTATTAATGGATTTTATGTTATTTTCATTAGATGGTATTTTCCATCAAAAGGAAACATGTTTTCGTGTTAAAGGATTAAAAAGGGCAAGTAAATAAAAGGAATTTCGAATTCCTAATACTTAAAGAAAAAGGAATGTTAAAAAGATTAAGAAGAGAGAGAAGGTTCTTCTCATGGAAGGTTTTGGTTTCATGTTTGTAAAAGGATTCTTTGAATCGAGGACAAGCCAACCTAGGGCTTCGTATCTCACCCCTACATAAGGGGCAGAGCCCAGAGTCGAGTTGGAAAGAGTTCCATGTATCCCTTTCTTCTTCCTCTCTTCCTTAGAAAGAAAACCCTAATCAAAGGGAGGGATCTGATCCTAAAGCAACAGAGGCTCGTTTGGTGGTTTTGATGGAGGGAGGAAGCCTCCAAAACAAACTCGGAGAGATCAGGGATCAAACCATGCTTCTGTCTTCGATGCACGGCCATCTTAGATCTGCAGAACGGCTGAAACCGCAGCAGCAAAAACGGCCAGTTTCTCCCTCAAGAACAGCCACGACGATGGTGACCTGGGGGCTCCATGCGTGCGCCAAGGAGCTTCGAGGCTGGGGCAGCCATGGGCGGCGACCCTCGCGCCTTGGGAGAAGAAAAAGGAGGGCTGCGGGTGGCTACAGGAGGCGGCCAAGCTGGAGTCGCGAGGAGGAAGACGATCCAGGAGTAGTTGACGTTTTTGCCCCTCCAAACAACACAGAATCGGCCACTTAAGTGAAGGGCAGAACCGTCAATTGGTTCTAATCTGAAGATGGGCGCGCGCAGGGATGTGCATGAGAGTTGGTTGCCTACGTGGCACCTCTCTATTGGCCAAAGGTATGCTACTTTACAAAATTCATAACTTATAAACCGTAGATCGAATAAATACACACAATATATGAAAATTGATCCTCAGAACGAGAGGAATCCATTAAAAATATAATTGAAGCTTGATTCCTTTTGCAATTTGAAAAGTAGTGTAATTTATCAACTTTAACATAATGATGATTAAAGAAACCCTACTTTGATAATATTAAAGTTATTAATAGGGTTTAATGGATCATTAGAGTTGATACTAACCTGTTAAATGCAAAAAGGTACTTTAAGATAAAAAATGATGATCTTTGCACGTAATTAGGTTAATTTAGAGATTATGTGCCTAAATATGCTTGCAATATGAAAAGTGCATAAAAGCTATCATTTCAATGATTTAATTAATGAAAAACTCTTAGATTTGATGATAGATGGTTTTAATGTTGATCAATGGATAATTTAATCCTATTGTTCATAAAAGTGAAAATAAGATCCAAAAAGATAATCTTTTTATATAATTGGCTTAATTTAGGGTTTCGTGCATGAATATGCATTAAGGAGTTTGAAAACCCTAATTTAGGTGAATATGAGTTTTAAATGTTTTAATTGTTCAAATCTATAAATAAATAGGGATATGATGATCCTAAGTCAATTTTGGGTATAAGAGACTATTAAATGAATAGTTTGAGCAATTAGGGTTTACATAAATGGAAAAGAGTATTTTAGAGTTTGTTAACCTAAAAAGGGATAAAGTTCGAGAGATTGATCTAAGAAACCCTAATGAGTATTAATGAATACTTAATACGGATTAGAAACCCTAGAAAGTGAATCCAAGTTAATAAAATAGATTCCTGATAAAGTGTGTAATAAATAGAGTACATATTCTTTTCAGGAATTGTGTGATGATTTAATTACTTGCTTGGATCTGTTGATTGGGTTGATTGCATATACATGAAGTAAATGTTGAATAATCTGCATGACTCATCAAATCAGGTATGTGGTTACGCTTATGACTATACCGAATAGTTTCCCGAAGATTTTATCGATGTTTCCCTCAATGCATGAATTAACTGTTGGATGTCTATTTATTTCATGCAATTATAAAGTGACTATGGCTATCACTATGAGTATACATGTATAACTAGCTAGATTCGAGTCCACCCCTGTGGCTATGCAAAGGCTAAGGATAACCTAGAGCAAGGTCTAGGGTATCATGAGTTAGAAACTGGGCTACACATGAGTAGTGCCATGAGACTCTTAGCATACCATGAGTTAAGGAGTGGGCTACCTACGGGTAGTGCCATGTGACTCAGCCCTAGAAATTGATTCACCTATGAGGTGAAGTCATGAGGGGTAAAATGGGAATCTACCACATGGGAGGTAGTATCCAGGTCCACTGCAGGGACAGCGCAGGGGATAGGGTACACATGGATCGCGTAGTTATACTTAAAACGTAAACTTGTTTGTTAAATGATAATTGAATGCGATACATTGTTATAGATAATTGAATGATTATTGGTTTCCCCCACATACCAGCTACGGCTGACCGACGTTTTGTTTGTCGGCGTTTTAGGTACAATGAAAAGAACAAACAGTAACGTGGCACACGTGATGCTAAATGAGAATTAAAGTGCAAAGGAGGATTAGATAGATTAGTATCGGTATGGATAGAAGAATAGAGATCCAAGTTTTCAAAAGGTATGAAAAGAAAAATTTTATTACCATTTTTAGTATAGTCTGTTAGAATTTAATAATTGTTTATGGTTATATGTCGAACCTTTGATCCGGGATTAATGGGTACGGCTCAACCTCTCGGTTTCCCTTAATTTGGGGTTATCGGGAGGTGAGGTCGTAACATTTGGTATCAGAGCGTAGGTTCCTCATTTAACCATTAATAATTATTAAATTTTACAAACTCCATAGAACCCAAGGGAGTTATTAGAGGAGTATCTGAAAGACGGAGGTGTCTAGAAAGGGATCACGACCGGGGGCTGGCAAGATTTTCCTCCGCACCGCTAGTAGGAATACGAGGACTCCCGGACCCGTGTGACCGCCTGGCCAAAGTCTTAGGGTATGAATCGAAATAAGATACCTTTAGGACTTCTCATCTTATTCATCCATTCTCATCACAAAATTCTGATAAGGACCTAAAGGATTAAGGTCTTCTTTCTTCTCCTCACCCTCTTGAGGTATGGGTAAGGTTAATAAGGTTTAAGGAATCCTCCACTAAATTAATGAAAGGCATGTAAATAAGATGTCACGGACATAAGCTTAATAGATTAAGCATGAAATAAATAATAATTACACGCTTAGGTCGTATGACATAAGATGTCATGCCCTTAGGAGAGACCTGAGGCTAGACCTTCTTGTCAGGAGGATAAGTCTATCTTGGAGATAGAGATCTCCATTGCTAGTTGAGACCTGGCACATCCTATGAGGATGATGCTAACCCTAACCCTAAGTGATGGTTAGAGAAGAGATGAGTTAGACCAGGTGTTTGAAGGGACATGCCTTTGGGATGCCATATGATCCATGGATGACCTAACACCTTTGGCAACCCAACCCTGGGAAGGATCGTGCATGTCAGGGTAAAGGATAACTCCTTAGATGATGAGGTTAGTAAAGGACCTTAGAAACTCTATGGGCTTGTGCAAGTAAGGTATAGTTGGCACCTAGGGCACGTCATAGTGCTGACAGTAGGATGAAACCCTAGTTAAGGAATCATGATGGAGCATAAAGGGTTATGGATGATCTTGAGCAACCATAAGTTCGAACCTAGGCTTCACCTATGTAGAGCATGCCTTTGAAGTTGAAACTTCATGAAGAGAGGACCTCTAATGGTGAGGTTGGATGTAGGGTTAGATCTAGAGAGAGCAGGAAACCCCGCAAGAAGGTGGGAAGCCTAAAACCCTAAACAATGGATGACAGGGGTTGCCTCATGATCTATCCCTAAAAGTTGATGATATCTTGGTTATCTTTAGGAGGACCCAACCCTAAGTGTTGATCGAGAAGAAGGATGATAGGAAGTGCACGAGATGCCTTTTTCCAGCTTAATTCATGGTTCAGAAATAGAGCGTGCAGTTGGACACCTAAAAGTAAACCTAGGGATCCTAGGCCTAAGAGGGGAAGTGGTATACCTAATGCTCATGATGAGAATTAAGTTTCTATAGTTTCAAGCATGGTACGCCTCATAAATAATGGAAAAGGGAAGTCCCTTAAGTTTAAAGTATGTGTAATGAACCCCTCATAGCTAGGTTGATGATAAAGGAAGGTATGACTTTGATCCATCATTGAGGAAAGAGGACAAGTATGACCTAGTATGGTTCAAAAAGTGATCTGCTTGTGCCTTAATGGTTTTCTAGGGTTAAGTAGGCTCGGGTGGATGTAAACCCTAGACCTAAGAGCTTTTGTGACCTTAGAAATAGTTTTCCTCCCATCCTGGGAGAGGAACCCCTTTGGAAGGGTGTATATCAGTTTTGTTGGTTCAAGGTAACCTAAAGAGGTCTCGTAGGATCTTGAGAAGTTAAGAGAAAAGTACATGGTATGAGTATGAACCCGTAGGCCCATAGATATCCATCTCTAAGTGCATGCAGATGTGTTACCATGGAGGTATCCGGTATAGGACTTGACCAAGGTGGGCATGTTGCCATGATCTCAATGAAAGGATGAAGGTCAGCCCATGAATGCAGAAAGAGAGATGATGAAGACTTGGGTAAGGTTCTAAGTGAATATGTACTATAATGAATAATCCTAAGTCTATCCTAGGGTCAGGTAGGTATAAGACCGACAAAAGTAGGAGTTGCCTAATTCCCCAGTTGCACATGACCATAGGGTCGGGAGGTAACAGCTATCATTGTCTGAGGGCCATGGGTTAGGAGATTGATCACCTTCATGAACTCATGGGACCTAAAGGGCAGATGAGTAGGGCACTCTCTTGATGCATGAGGGAAGAGGGATGACCCCAGAAGAGTCGGTACCCTATGGACCTAGAGGATTTGACTAAGGATATGAACCTCAGTAGGTTCAAGACTAGTTTTGATATCATAATGGTTGTGATGAAGAGACATATGTGGCACGTTGCAACTTAGATTTAAAGGTGTACTGGCAAGGTGGGATGTACCATCTCTACTCTTGGAATAGGAAGAACTCTGTATTTGGACTGCAGCCAAATGCTTATTTCCTCTTGTTATGGGGGTGAGAGATAGGACATTATGCATGTCATACACCAAGGATAAGAGATGATGTAGTTGGAGCGTTGCCACGAGAAATGTGGATAGAGAAGATATCTTACCATGGTAAAGTGAATGAATGATGGATGGCTTGCAAACACTAAGAGGAATGAGGTGATCACCTTATGAGGATGTAGAGCTTACAAGTTATACCAGGTTGAATTTGATCACCATGATGATGGAATCATAGAGTGCTCTTATGAAGATGAACATATAGTTTAAGGTGACATAATAAGCAAAATACATGGAAGTGTAATGTTACCTAAGGATGTGAAGTCATAATGAATGATCTGATTAAGACTTGGTTGACTAGAAGTTAGAAGAGTTTGTTTGGCCAACCCTAAGTTTGAAAAAGAGAGGTGTTTGGATAACACTCAGATGAAACAAGATGCGTTGAAAAGTTAAGGGTTGTTTGGTTAGCCAGCCTAGTTCTTGATGCAATGGAAGGATGATGGTAAAACCTCAGATGTACTTCTTTGGAAGGGAAGGTGATGAAACCCCAACTAGAGTGGTTTAGGGTTTCGAGGAGTTGATCTTGAAAGAATCATGACATATAGGGAGTCATGGTTGGAGATCATCTTACACCGTGGAAAATGACAATAGCACTTTGGATGCTTAAGATGAAGTTGCATGTGGTTTATGGCCATGCAAGCCATGAGGTAAAGGACGAACCCCAGTAACCCAGTGTATCGATATAGAGGATAAAAGAATCCTTGAGAGGGAATGAGAGCTCAACACTATGGATGTTGTGATAGGTCTTCCCTGGATCGAGGAAGGTCGAGATACAATGTGGGTTATGGTAGGTCGCCTTACCTAGATAAGGAAGAGTTCTGTTAAGGGACAGATGCAGTTGAACTACCCATGTGAGAGACGGTTCAACTACACCATGAAGCAAGATCAGAGGTTCTTAAGTTTGACCTAAAAGTTCACTTCCATAAAGTGGAAGTAGGTACATGAAGAACTCAATGTTAGTATAGTTTATCACCCCTAACTATGGTTAGTAAGATCCAGACTAAAGGGTCTGATGAGGGCATATGTGCTCATTCAGGGTGATATCTAGAGACAGTTCTCATCCTATGAAAGATGTGACAATAACCACCATAGCCAGTATCGGGTCTTATATGAAGCTCTGTAAGGGAGGTTGTGTCGGTCACCACTTTAGTAAGGTAATGTTGGTGAAAGGACCACATGATGGTTAGAGAAGGACCACATGATGGTCAGAAAAAGGGACCCCAGTACGTGTAGATGAAGTCACTTTGGTTGCGCAAGGGCTGAAAGGAGCCTAGAGACGATGAGAGTCGTGAGCAAATGCAAAGTAGACTGACATACAAGTTACTGTGGGAGAAAATATGACATGAAAATCCGACCCCTCTAAGTTATATCTAAGAGAGCGGAGTCCCCGATACATGGGTCCATTAGAGATGGATGGGTGGAGAAGGTTAGGTTTGAACCTACCCATCAGGATAGAGTAATGGGAGATGTTTTCCATGTGTCCAATTTAGAGCACTATGTGAGGTACCCCGACCATGTGCTGAGCAATGAACCTAGTGAGTCCCAAGGGAGGCTGAAATGGCCTGAGTCACCTGTGTAGTTTATAGACGCCAGGATGAAAGAACTCAGAGAAAAGAATATGTGATGATAAAGGTTCTTTGAAAATGCCATGAGTACGGCAAAGCTACATAGGGGCCAATGATGTACATGGAAAAGTCTTATCCTGAATTGTTTGTTTGCTTGCCTGAATTTTGAGGACAAAATTCCTATAAGAGGGGAAGGATGTTATAACCTCAATTTTTGGGTTCAATAGATGAGAAATGCAATTTCTCATATTAAGAGTAATTGAACAAATAATGATGTGAATTGTTTTGAATAATTGGATTTCGTTTGAAATAGCCTTGTTATTTGATTTGTGGGCTTTATTGGCTATTAGGCCCAATAAAAAGAAAAATAACAAAGGAAATTCAATTAGTAAATGGATAATTGAATATTCAAGAAAAGAAATAATGGAAAACCTCTAGAAGGCAAATCCAAAGAGGAGTTCGTGCCTCTTGGATTCCTTGGGTTCCAAGGAGTCTAAAATTGCAAAGAAAAGCAATAAGAAAAAGAAAAGATTAATTATGTATTCCTTTATGAAGAAAGAAATTGGGAGATAATGGTAATATGTGGAAATTAAGTGAAAAGATGGATAATTGAGTTCCCTTTATGGAATTTTGTATCCATGAGATTTCTAATGATAAAAGGGATGCCAATGAGTAAAATAAAAGAGAAATAAAAAGAAATCCTCAAAAAGGAATACTTAAATAGGAAATAAACAAGATAATGTGAATTAATGCATAAAGGTGCATGAAGGAAGATGATGAGTATTCCACTAAAATAAATTTCGAAATAAGAGAGTTCCTTGGGATCCAAGGAGTCCCAATAAAGAGGAAAGAAAGATAAAATACCAAAAAGACAAAATAAGAGAATAATGATAAATAGAAATCTAATAATAAAAGAAATTGAGATAATGCTAAAAACAATGTGCAATTCTCTAAGAAGAATAAGTGTTTACTCATCATAGAGTGGAATTCGAATTCACTTGGTTCTTGGGATAAAAGGAATCCCAATAAGGAAATAAAAGGTGAATGAGAGAGAAAAAGAAGATAAATGTGTTTCATTATTAATGGATTTTATGTTATTTTCATTAGATGGTATTTTCCATCAAAAGGAAACATGTTTTCGTGTTAAAGGATTAAAAAGGGCAAGTAAATAAAAGGAATTTCGAATTCCTAATACTTAAAGAAAAAGGAATGTTAAAAAGATTAAGAAGAGAGAGAAGGTTCTTCTCATGGAAGGTTTTGGTTTCATGTTTGTAAAAGGATTCTTTGAATCGAGGACAAGCCAACCTAGGGCTTCGTATCTCACCCCTACATAAGGGGCAGAGCCCAGAGTCGAGTTGGAAAGAGTTCCATGTATCCCTTTCTTCTTCCTCTCTTCCTTAGAAAGAAAACCCTAATCAAAGGGAGGGATCTGATCCTAAAGCAACAGAGGCTCGTTTGGTGGTTTTGATGGAGGGAGGAAGCCTCCAAAACAAACTCGGAGAGATCAGGGATCAAACCATGCTTCTGTCTTCGATGCACGGCCATCTTAGATCTGCAGAACGGCTGAAACCGCAGCAGCAAAAACGGCCAGTTTCTCCCTCAAGAACAGCCACGACGATGGTGACCTGGGGGCTCCATGCGTGCGCCAAGGAGCTTCGAGGCTGGGGCAGCCATGGGCGGCGACCCTCGCGCCTTGGGAGAAGAAAAAGGAGGGCTGCGGGTGGCTACAGGAGGCGGCCAAGCTGGAGTCGCGAGGAGGAAGACGATCCAGGAGTAGTTGACGTTTTTGCCCCTCCAAACAACACAGAATCGGCCACTTAAGTGAAGGGCAGAACCGTCAATTGGTTCTAATCTGAAGATGGGCGCGTGCAGGGATGTGCATGAGAGTTGGTTGCCTACGTGGCACCTCTCTATTGGCCAAAGGTATGCTACTTTACAAAATTCATAACTTATAAACCGTAGATCGAATAAATACACACAATATATGAAAATTGATCCTCAGAACGAGAGGAATCCATTAAAAATATAATTGAAGCTTGATTCCTTTTGCAATTTGAAAAGTAGTGTAATTTATCAACTTTAACATAATGATGATTAAAGAAACCCTACTTTGATAATATTAAAGTTATTAATAGGGTTTAATGGATCATTAGAGTTGATACTAACCTGTTAAATGCAAAAAGGTACTTTAAGATAAAAAATGATGATCTTTGCACATAATTAGGTTAATTTAGAGATTATGTGCCTAAATATGCTTGCAATATGAAAAGTGCATAAAAGCTATCATTTCAATGATTTAATTAATGAAAAACTCTTAGATTTGATGATAGATGGTTTTAATGTTGATCAATGGATAATTTAATCCTATTGTTCATAAAAGTGAAAATAAGATCCAAAAAGATAATCTTTTTATATAATTGGCTTAATTTAGGGTTTCGTGCATGAATATGCATTAAGGAGTTTGAAAACCCTAATTTAGGTGAATATGAGTTTTAAATGTTTTAATTGTTCAAATCTATAAATAAATAGGGATATGATGATCCTAAGTCAATTTTGGGTATAAGAGACTATTAAATGAATAGTTTGAGCAATTAGGGTTTACATAAATGGAAAAGAGTATTTTAGAGTTTGTTAACCTAAAAAGGGATAAAGTTCGAGAGATTGATCTAAGAAACCCTAATGAGTATTAATGAATACTTAATACGGATTAGAAACCCTAGAAAGTGAATCCAAGTTAATAAAATAGATTCCTGATAAAGTGTGTAATAAATAGAGTACATATTCTTTTCAGGAATTGTGTGATGATTTAATTACTTGCTTGGATCTGTTGATTGGGTTGATTGCATATACATGAAGTAAATGTTGAATAATCTGCATGACTCATCAAATCAGGTATGTGGTTACGCTTATGACTATACCGAATAGTTTCCTGAAGATTTTATCGATGTTTCCCTCAATGCATGAATTAACTGTTGGATGTCTATTTATTTCATGCAATTATAAAGTGACTATGGCTATCACTATGAGTATACATGTATAACTAGCTAGATTCGAGTCCACCCCTGTGGCTATGCAAAGGCTAAGGATAACCTAGAGCAAGGTCTAGGGTATCATGAGTTAGAAACTGGGCTACACATGAGTAGTGCCATGAGACTCTTAGCATACCATGAGTTAAGGAGTGGGCTACCTACGGGTAGTGCCATGTGACTCAGCCCTAGAAATTGATTCACCTATGAGGTGAAGTCATGAGGGGTAAAATGGGAATCTACCACATGGGAGGTAGTATCCAGGTCCACTGCAGGGACAGCGCAGGGGATAGGGTACACATGGATCGCGTAGTTATACTTAAAACGTAAACTTGTTTGTTAAATGATAATTGAATGCGATACATTGTTATAGATAATTGAATGATTATTGGTTTCCCCCACATACCAGCTACGGCTGACCGACATTTTGTTTGTCGGCGTTTTAGGTACAATGAAAAGAACAAACAGTAACGTGGCACACGTGATGCTAAATGAGAATTAAAGTGCAAAGGAGGATTAGATAGATTAGTATCGGTATGGATAGAAGAATAGAGATCCAAGTTTTCAAAAGGTATGAAAAGAAAAATTTTATTACCATTTTTAGTATAGTCTGTTAGAATTTAATAATTGTTTATGGTTATATGTCGAACCTTTGATCCGGGATTAATGGGTACGGCTCAACCTCTCGGTTTCCCTTAATTTGGGGTTATCGGGAGGTGAGGTCGTAACATTTGGTATCAGAGCGTAGGTTCCTCATTTAACCATTAATAATTATTAAATTTTACAAACTCCATAGAACCCAAGGGAGTTATTAGAGGAGTATCTGAAAGACGGAGGTGTCTAGAAAGGGATCACGACCGGGGGCTGGAAAGATTTTCCTCCGCACCGCTAGTAGGAATACGAGGACTCCCGGACCCGTGTGACCGCCTGGCCAAAGTCTTAGGGTATGAATCGAAATAAGATACCTTTAGGACTTCTCATCTTATTCATCCATTCTCATCACAAAATTCTGATAAGGACCTAAAGGATTAAGGTCTTCTTTCTTCTCCTCACCCTCTTGAGGTATGGGTAAGGTTAATAAGGTTTAAGGAATCCTCCACTAAATTAATGAAAGGCATGTAAATAAGATGTCACGGACATAAGCTTAATAGATTAAGCGTGAAATAAATAATAATTACACGCTTAGGTCGTATGACATAAGATGTCATGCCCTTAGGAGAGACCTGAGGCTAGACCTTCTTGTCAGGAGGATAAGTCTATCTTGGAGATAGAGATCTCCATTGCTAGTTGAGACCTGGCACATCCTATGAGGATGATGCTAACCCTAACCCTAAGTGATGGTTAGAGAAGAGATGAGTTAGACCAGGTGTTTGAAGGGACATGCCTTTGGGATGCCATATGATCCATGGATGACCTAACACCTTTGGCAACCCAACCCTGGGAAGGATCGTGCATGTCAGGGTAAAGGATAACTCCTTAGATGATGAGGTTAGTAAAGGACCTTAGAAACTCTATGGGCTTGTGCAAGTAAGGTATAGTTGGCACCTAGGGCACGTCATAGTGCTGACAGTAGGATGAAACCCTAGTTAAGGAATCATGATGGAGCATAAAGGGTTATGGATGATCTTGAGCAACCATAAGTTCGAACCTAGGCTTCACCTATGTAGAGCATGCCTTTGAAGTTGAAACTTCATGAAGAGAGGACCTCTAATGGTGAGGTTGGATGTAGGGTTAGATCTAGAGAGAGCAGGAAACCCCGCAAGAAGGTGGGAAGCCTAAAACCCTAAATAATGGATGACAGGGGTTGCCTCATGATCTATCCCTAAAAGTTGATGATATCTTGGTTATCTTTAGGAGGACCCAACCCTAAGTGTTGATCGAGAAGAAGGATGATAGGAAGTGCACGAGATGCCTTTTTCCAGCTTAATTCATGGTTCAGAAATAGAGCGTGCAGTTGGACACCTAAAAGTAAACCTAGGGATCCTAGGCCTAAGAGGGGAAGTGGTATACCTAATGCTCATGATGAGAATTAAGTTTCTATAGTTTCGAGCATGGTACGCCTCATAAATAATGGAAAAGGGAAGTCCCTTAAGTTTAAAGTATGTGTAATGAACCCCTCATAGCTAGGTTGATGATAAAGGAAGGTATGACTTTGATCCATCATTGAGGAAAGAGGACAAGTATGACCTAGTATGGTTCAAAAAGTGATCTGCTTGTGCCTTAATGGTTTTCTAGGGTTAAGTAGGCTCGGGTGGATGTAAACCCTAGACCTAAGAGCTTTTGTGACCTTAGAAATAGTTTTCCTCCCATCCTGGGAGAGGAACCCCTTTGGAAGGGTGTATATCAGTTTTGTTGGTTCAAGGTAACCTAAAGAGGTCTCGTAGGATCTTGAGAAGTTAAGAGAAAAGTACATGGTATGAGTATGAACCCGTAGGCCCATAGATATCCATCTCTAGGTGCATGCAGATGTGTTACCATGGAGGTATCCGGTATAGGACTTGACCAAGGTGGGCATGTTGCCATGATCTCAATGAAAGGATGAAGGTCAGCCCATGAATGCAGAAAGAGAGATGATGAAGACTTGGGTAAGGTTCTAAGTGAATATGTACTATAATGAATAATCCTAAGTCTATCCTAGGGTCAGGTAGGTATAAGACCGACAAAAGTAGGAGTTGCCTAATTCCCCAGTTGCACATGACCATAGGGTCGGGAGGTAACAGCTATCATTGTCTGAGGGCCATGGGTTAGGAGATTGATCACCTTCATGAACTCATGGGACCTAAAGGGCAGATGAGTAGGGCACTCTCTTGATGCATGAGGGAAGAGGGATGACCCCAGAAGAGTCGGTACCCTATGGACCTAGAGGATTTGACTAAGGATATGAACCTCAGTAGGTTCAAGACTAGTTTTGATATCATAATGGTTGTGATGAAGAGACATATGTGGCACGTTGCAACTTAGATTTAAAGGTGTACTGGCAAGGTGGGATGTACCATCTCTACTCTTGGAATAGGAAGAACTCTGTATTTGGACTGCAGCCAAATGCTTATTTCCTCTTGTTATGGGGGTGAGAGATAGGACATTATGCATGTCATACACCAAGGATAAGAGATGATGTAGTTGGAGCGTTGCCACGAGAAATGTGGATAGAGAAGATATCTTACCATGGTAAAGTGAATGAATGATGGATGGCTTGCAAACACTAAGAGGAATGAGGTGATCACCTTATGAGGATGTAGAGCTTACAAGTTATACCAGGTTGAATTTGATCACCATGATGATGGAATCATAGAGTGCTCTTATGAAGATGAACATATAGTTTAAGGTGACATAATAAGCAAAATACATGGAAGTGTAATGTTACCTAAGGATGTGAAGTCATAATGAATGATCTGATTAAGACTTGGTTGACTAGAAGTTAGAAGAGTTTGTTTGGCCAACCCTAAGTTTGAAAAAGAGAGGTGTTTGGATAACACTCAGATGAAACAAGATGCGTTGAAAAGTTAAGGGTTGTTTGGTTAGCCAGCCTAGTTCTTGATGCAATGGAAGGATGATGGTAAAACCTCAGATGTACTTCTTTGGAAGGGAAGGTGATGAAACCCCAACTAGAGTGGTTTAGGGTTTCGAGGAGTTGATCTTGAAAGAATCATGACATATAGGGAGTCATGGTTGGAGATCATCTTACACCGTGGAAAATGACAATAGCACTTTGGATGCTTAAGATGAAGTTGCATGTGGTTTATGGCCATGCAAGCCATGAGGTAAAGGACGAACCCCAGTAACCCAGTGTATCGATATAGAGGATAAAAGAATCCTTGAGAGGGAATGAGAGCTCAACACTATGGATGTTGTGATAGGTCTTCCCTGGATCGAGGAAGGTCGAGATACAATGTGGGTTATGGTAGGTCGCCTTACCTAGATAAGGAAGAGTTCTGTTAAGGGACAGATGCAGTTGAACTACCCATGTGAGAGACGGTTCAACTACACCATGAAGCAAGATCAGAGGTTCTTAAGTTTGACCTAAAAGTTCACTTCCATAAAGTGGAAGTAGGTACATGAAGAACTCAATGTTAGTATAGTTTATCACCCCTAACTATGGTTAGTAAGATCCAGACTAAAGGGTCTGATGAGGGCATATGTGCTCATTCAGGGTGATATCTAGAGACAGTTCTCATCCTATGAAAGATGTGACAATAACCACCATAGCCAGTATCGGGTCTTATATGAAGCTCTGTAAGGGAGGTTGTGTCGGTCACCACTTTAGTAAGGTAATGTTGGTGAAAGGACCACATGATGGTTAGAGAAGGACCACATGATGGTCAGAAAAAGGGACCCCAGTACGTGTAGATGAAGTCACTTTGGTTGCGCAAGGGCTGAAAGGAGCCTAGAGACGATGAGAGTCGTGAGCAAATGCAAAGTAGACTGACATACAAGTTACTGTGGGAGAAAATATGACATGAAAATCCGACCCCTCTAAGTTATATCTAAGAGAGCGGAGTCCCCGATACATGGGTCCATTAGAGATGGATGGGTGGAGAAGGTTAGGTTTGAACCTACCCATCAGGATAGAGTAATGGGAGATGTTTTCCATGTGTCCAATTTAGAGCACTATGTGAGGTACCCCGACCATGTGCTGAGCAATGAACCTAGTGAGTCCCAAGGGAGGCTGAAATGGCCTGAGTCACCTGTGTAGTTTATAGACGCCAGGATGAAAGAACTCAGAGAAAAGAATATGTGATGATAAAGGTTCTTTGAAAATGCCATGAGTACGGCAAAGCTACATAGGGGCCAATGATGTACATGGAAAAGTCTTATCCTGAATTGTTTGTTTGCTTGCCTGAATTTTGAGGACAAAATTCCTATAAGAGGGGAAGGATGTTATAACCTCAATTTTTGGGTTCAATAGATGAGAAATGCAATTTCTCATATTAAGAGTAATTGAACAAATAATGATGTGAATTGTTTTGAATAATTGGATTTCGTTTGAAATAGCCTTGTTATTTGATTTGTGGGCTTTATTGGCTATTAGGCCCAATAAAAATAAAAATAACAAAGGAAATTCAATTAGTAAATGGATAATTGAATATTCAAGAAAAGAAATAATGGAAAACCTCTAGAAGGCAAATCCAAAGAGGAGTTCGTGCCTCTTGGATTCCTTGGGTTCCAAGGAGTCTAAAATTGCAAAGAAAAGCAATAAGAAAAAGAAAAGATTAATTATGTATTCCTTTATGAAGAAAGAAATTGGGAGATAATGGTAATATGTGGAAATTAAGTGAAAAGATGGATAATTGAGTTCCCTTTATGGAATTTTGTATCCATGAGATTTCTAATGATAAAAGGGATGCCAATGAGTAAAATAAAAGAGAAATAAAAAGAAATCCTCAAAAAGGAATACTTAAATAGGAAATAAACAAGATAATGTGAATTAATGCATAAAGGTGCATGAAGGAAGATGATGAGTATTCCACTAAAATAAATTTCGAAATAAGAGAGTTCCTTGGGATCCAAGGAGTCCCAATAAAGAGGAAAGAAAGATAAAATACCAAAAAGACAAAATAAGAGAATAATGATAAATAGAAATCTAATAATAAAAGAAATTGAGATAATGCTAAAAACAATGTGCAATTCTCTAAGAAGAATAAGTGTTTACTCATCATAGAGTGGAATTCGAATTCACTTGGTTCTTGGGATAAAAGGAATCCCAATAAGGAAATAAAAGGTGAATGAGAGAGAAAAAGAAGATAAATGTGTTTCATTATTAATGGATTTTATGTTATTTTCATTAGATGGTATTTTCCATCAAAAGGAAACATGTTTTCGTGTTAAAGGATTAAAAAGGGCAAGTAAATAAAAGGAATTTCGAATTCCTAATACTTAAAGAAAAAGGAATGTTAAAAAGATTAAGAAGAGAGAGAAGGTTCTTCTCATGGAAGGTTTTGGTTTCATGTTTGTAAAAGGATTCTTTGAATCGAGGACAAGCCAACCTAGGGCTTCGTATCTCACCCCTACATAAGGGGCAGAGCCCAGAGTCGAGTTGGAAAGAGTTCCATGTATCCCTTTCTTCTTCCTCTCTTCCTTAGAAAGAAAACCCTAATCAAAGGGAGGGATCTGATCCTAAAGCAACAGAGGCTCGTTTGGTGGTTTTGATGGAGGGAGGAAGCCTCCAAAACAAACTCGGAGAGATCAGGGATCAAACCATGCTTCTGTCTTCGATGCACGGCCATCTTAGATCTGCAGAACGGCTGAAACCGCAGCAGCAAAAACGGCCAGTTTCTCCCTCAAGAACAGCCACGACGATGGTGACCTGGGGGCTCCATGCGTGCGCCAAGGAGCTTCGAGGCTGGGGCAGCCATGGGCGGCGACCCTCGCGCCTTGGGAGAAGAAAAAGGAGGGCTGCGGGTGGCTACAGGAGGCGGCCAAGCTGGAGTCGTGAGGAGGAAGACGATCCAGGAGTAGTTGACGTTTTTGCCCCTCCAAACAACACAGAATCGGCCACTTAAGTGAAGGGCAGAACCGTCAATTGGTTCTAATCTGAAGATGGGCGCGCGCAGGGATGTGCATGAGAGTTGGTTGCCTACGTGGCACCTCTCTATTGGCCAAAGGTATGCTACTTTACAAAATTCATAACTTATAAACCGTAGATCGAATAAATACACACAATATATGAAAATTGATCCTCAGAACGAGAGGAATCCATTAAAAATATAATTGAAGCTTGATTCCTTTTGCAATTTGAAAAGTAGTGTAATTTATCAACTTTAACATAATGATGATTAAAGAAACCCTACTTTGATAATATTAAAGTTATTAATAGGGTTTAATGGATCATTAGAGTTGATACTAACCTGTTAAATGCAAAAAGGTACTTTAAGATAAAAAATGATGATCTTTGCACGTAATTAGGTTAATTTAGAGATTATGTGCCTAAATATGCTTGCAATATGAAAAGTGCATAAAAGCTATCATTTCAATGATTTAATTAATGAAAAACTCTTAGATTTGATGATAGATGGTTTTAATGTTGATCAATGGATAATTTAATCCTATTGTTCATAAAAGTGAAAATAAGATCCAAAAAGATAATCTTTTTATATAATTGGCTTAATTTAGGGTTTCGTGCATGAATATGCATTAAGGAGTTTGAAAACCCTAATTTAGGTGAATATGAGTTTTAAATGTTTTAATTGTTCAAATCTATAAATAAATAGGGATATGATGATCCTAAGTCAATTTTGGGTATAAGAGACTATTAAATGAATAGTTTGAGCAATTAGGGTTTACATAAATGGAAAAGAGTATTTTAGAGTTTGTTAACCTAAAAAGGGATAAAGTTCGAGAGATTGATCTAAGAAACCCTAATGAGTATTAATGAATACTTAATACGGATTAGAAACCCTAGAAAGTGAATCCAAGTTAATAAAATAGATTCCTGATAAAGTGTGTAATAAATAGAGTACATATTCTTTTCAGGAATTGTGTGATGATTTAATTACTTGCTTGGATCTGTTGATTGGGTTGATTGCATATACATGAAGTAAATGTTGAATAATCTGCATGACTCATCAAATCAGGTATGTGGTTACGCTTATGACTATACCGAATAGTTTCCCGAAGATTTTATCGATGTTTCCCTCAATGCATGAATTAACTGTTGGATGTCTATTTATTTCATGCAATTATAAAGTGACTATGGCTATCACTATGAGTATACATGTATAACTAGCTAGATTCGAGTCCACCCCTGTGGCTATGCAAAGGCTAAGGATAACCTAGAGCAAGGTCTAGGGTATCATGAGTTAGAAACTGGGCTACACATGAGTAGTGCCATGAGACTCTTAGCATACCATGAGTTAAGGAGTGGGCTACCTACGGGTAGTGCCATGTGACTCAGCCCTAGAAATTGATTCACCTATGAGGTGAAGTCATGAGGGGTAAAATGGGAATCTACCACATGGGAGGTAGTATCCAGGTCCACTGCAGGGACAGCGCAGGGGATAGGGTACACATGGATCGCGTAGTTATACTTAAAACGTAAACTTGTTTGTTAAATGATAATTGAATGCGATACATTGTTATAGATAATTGAATGATTATTGGTTTCCCCCACATACCAGCTACGGCTGACCGACGTTTTGTTTGTCGGCGTTTTAGGTACAATGAAAAGAACAAACAGTAACGTGGCACACGTGATGCTAAATGAGAATTAAAGTGCAAAGGAGGATTAGATAGATTAGTATCGGTATGGATAGAAGAATAGAGATCCAAGTTTTCAAAAGGTATGAAAAGAAAAATTTTATTACCATTTTTAGTATAGTCTGTTAGAATTTAATAATTGTTTATGGTTATATGTCGAACCTTTGATCCGGGATTAATGGGTACGGCTCAACCTCTCGGTTTCCCTTAATTTGGGGTTATCGGGAGGTGAGGTCGTAACATTTGGTATCAGAGCGTAGGTTCCTCATTTAACCATTAATAATTATTAAATTTTACAAACTCCATAGAACCCAAGGGAGTTATTAGAGGAGTATCTGAAAGACGGAGGTGTCTAGAAAGGGATCACGACCGGGGGCTGGCAAGATTTTCCTCCGCACCGCTAGTAGGAATACGAGGACTCCCGGACCCGTGTGACCGCCTGGCCAAAGTCTTAGGGTATGAATCGAAATAAGATACCTTTAGGACTTCTCATCTTATTCATCCATTCTCATCACAAAATTCTGATAAGGACCTAAAGGATTAAGGTCTTCTTTCTTCTCCTCACCCTCTTGAGGTATGGGTAAGGTTAATAAGGTTTAAGGAATCCTCCACTAAATTAATGAAAGGCATGTAAATAAGATGTCACGGACATAAGCTTAATAGATTAAGCGTGAAATAAATAATAATTACACGCTTAGGTCGTATGACATAAGATGTCATGCCCTTAGGAGAGACCTGAGGCTAGACCTTCTTGTCAGGAGGATAAGTCTATCTTGGAGATAGAGATCTCCATTGCTAGTTGAGACCTGGCACATCCTATGAGGATGATGCTAACCCTAACCCTAAGTGATGGTTAGAGAAGAGATGAGTTAGACCAGGTGTTTGAAGGGACATGCCTTTGGGATGCCATATGATCCATGGATGACCTAACACCTTTGGCAACCCAACCCTGGGAAGGATCGTGCATGTCAGGGTAAAGGATAACTCCTTAGATGATGAGGTTAGTAAAGGACCTTAGAAACTCTATGGGCTTGTGCAAGTAAGGTATAGTTGGCACCTAGGGCACGTCATAGTGCTGACAGTAGGATGAAACCCTAGTTAAGGAATCATGATGGAGCATAAAGGGTTATGGATGATCTTGAGCAACCATAAGTTCGAACCTAGGCTTCACCTATGTAGAGCATGCCTTTGAAGTTGAAACTTCATGAAGAGAGGACCTCTAATGGTGAGGTTGGATGTAGGGTTAGATCTAGAGAGAGCAGGAAACCCCGCAAGAAGGTGGGAAGCCTAAAACCCTAAACAATGGATGACAGGGGTTGCCTCATGATCTATCCCTAAAAGTTGATGATATCTTGGTTATCTTTAGGAGGACCCAACCCTAAGTGTTGATCGAGAAGAAGGATGATAGGAAGTGCACGAGATGCCTTTTTCCAGCTTAATTCATGGTTCAGAAATAGAGCGTGCAGTTGGACACCTAAAAGTAAACCTAGGGATCCTAGGCCTAAGAGGGGAAGTGGTATACCTAATGCTCATGATGAGAATTAAGTTTCTATAGTTTCGAGCATGGTACGCCTCATAAATAATGGAAAAGGGAAGTCCCTTAAGTTTAAAGTATGTGTAATGAACCCCTCATAGCTAGGTTGATGATAAAGGAAGGTATGACTTTGATCCATCATTGAGGAAAGAGGACAAGTATGACCTAGTATGGTTCAAAAAGTGATCTGCTTGTGCCTTAATGGTTTTCTAGGGTTAAGTAGGCTCGGGTGGATGTAAACCCTAGACCTAAGAGCTTTTGTGACCTTAGAAATAGTTTTCCTCCCATCCTGGGAGAGGAACCCCTTTGGAAGGGTGTATATCAGTTTTGTTGGTTCAAGGTAACCTAAAGAGGTCTCGTAGGATCTTGAGAAGTTAAGAGAAAAGTACATGGTATGAGTATGAACCCGTAGGCCCATAGATATCCATCTCTAGGTGCATGCAGATGTGTTACCATGGAGGTATCCGGTATAGGACTTGACCAAGGTGGGCATGTTGCCATGATCTCAATGAAAGGATGAAGGTCAGCCCATGAATGCAGAAAGAGAGATGATGAAGACTTGGGTAAGGTTCTAAGTGAATATGTACTATAATGAATAATCCTAACTCTATCCTAGGGTCAGGTAGGTATAAGACCGACAAAAGTAGGAGTTGCCTAATTCCCCAGTTGCACATGACCATAGGGTCGGGAGGTAACAGCTATCATTGTCTGAGGGCCATGGGTTAGGAGATTGATCACCTTCATGAACTCATGGGACCTAAAGGGCAGATGAGTAGGGCACTCTCTTGATGCATGAGGGAAGAGGGATGACCCCAGAAGAGTCGGTACCCTATGGACCTAGAGGATTTGACTAAGGATATGAACCTCAGTAGGTTCAAGACTAGTTTTGATATCATAATGGTTGTGATGAAGAGACATATGTGGCACGTTGCAACTTAGATTTAAAGGTGTACTGGCAAGGTGGGATGTACCATCTCTACTCTTGGAACAGGAAGAACTCTGTATTTGGACTGCAGCCAAATGCTTATTTCCTCTTGTTATGGGGGTGAGAGATAGGACATTATGCATGTCATACACCAAGGATAAGAGATGATGTAGTTGGAGCGTTGCCACGAGAAATGTGGATAGAGAAGATATCTTACCATGGTAAAGTGAATGAATGATGGATGGCTTGCAAACACTAAGAGGAATGAGGTGATCACCTTATGAGGATGTAGAGCTTACAAGTTATACCAGGTTGAATTTGATCACCATGATGATGGAATCATAGAGTGCTCTTATGAAGATGAACATATAGTTTAAGGTGACATAATAAGCAAAATACATGGAAGTGTAATGTTACCTAAGGATGTGAAGTCATAATGAATGATCTGATTAAGACTTGGTTGACTAGAAGTTAGAAGAGTTTGTTTGGCCAACCCTAAGTTTGAAAAAGAGAGGTGTTTGGATAACACTCAGATGAAACAAGATGCGTTGAAAAGTTAAGGGTTGTTTGGTTAGCCAGCCTAGTTCTTGATGCAATGGAAGGATGATGGTAAAACCTCAGATGTACTTCTTTGGAAGGGAAGGTGATGAAACCCCAACTAGAGTGGTTTAGGGTTTCGAGGAGTTGATCTTGAAAGAATCATGACATATAGGGAGTCATGGTTGGAGATCATCTTACACCGTGGAAAATGACAATAGCACTTTGGATGCTTAAGATGAAGTTGCATGTGGTTTATGGCCATGCAAGCCATGAGGTAAAGGACGAACCCCAGTAACCCAGTGTATCGATATAGAGGATAAAAGAATCCTTGAGAGGGAATGAGAGCTCAACACTATGGATGTTGTGATAGGTCTTCCCTGGATCGAGGAAGGTCGAGATACAATGTGGGTTATGGTAGGTCGCCTTACCTAGATAAGGAAGAGTTCTGTTAAGGGACAGATGCAGTTGAACTACCCATGTGAGAGACGGTTCAACTACACCATGAAGCAAGATCAGAGGTTCTTAAGTTTGACCTAAAAGTTCACTTCCATAAAGTGGAAGTAGGTACATGAAGAACTCAATGTTAGTATAGTTTATCACCCCTAACTATGGTTAGTAAGATCCAGACTAAAGGGTCTGATGAGGGCATATGTGCTCATTCAGGGTGATATCTAGAGACAGTTCTCATCCTATGAAAGATGTGACAATAACCACCATAGCCAGTATCGGGTCTTATATGAAGCTCTGTAAGGGAGGTTGTGTCGGTCACCACTTTAGTAAGGTAATGTTGGTGAAAGGACCACATGATGGTTAGAGAAGGACCACATGATGGTCAGAAAAAGGGACCCCAGTACGTGTAGATGAAGTCACTTTGGTTGCGCAAGGGCTGAAAGGAGCCTAGAGACGATGAGAGTCGTGAGCAAATGCAAAGTAGACTGACATACAAGTTACTGTGGGAGAAAATATGACATGAAAATCCGACCCCTCTAAGTTATATCTAAGAGAGCGGAGTCCCCGATACATGGGTCCATTAGAGATGGATGGGTGGAGAAGGTTAGGTTTGAACCTACCCATCAGGATAGAGTAATGGGAGATGTTTTCCATGTGTCCAATTTAGAGCACTATGTGAGGTACCCCGACCATGTGCTGAGCAATGAACCTAGTGAGTCCCAAGGGAGGCTGAAATGGCCTGAGTCACCTGTGTAGTTTATAGACGCCAGGATGAAAGAACTCAGAGAAAAGAATATGTGATGATAAAGGTTCTTTGAAAATGCCATGAGTACGGCAAAGCTACATAGGGGCCAATGATGTACATGGAAAAGTCTTATCCTGAATTGTTTGTTTGCTTGCCTGAATTTTGAGGACAAAATTCCTATAAGAGGGGAAGGATGTTATAACCTCAATTTTTGGGTTCAATAGATGAGAAATGCAATTTCTCATATTAAGAGTAATTGAACAAATAATGATGTGAATTGTTTTGAATAATTGGATTTCGTTTGAAATAGCCTTGTTATTTGATTTGTGGGCTTTATTGGCTATTAGGCCCAATAAAAATAAAAATAACAAAGGAAATTCAATTAGTAAATGGATAATTGAATATTCAAGAAAAGAAATAATGGAAAACCTCTAGAAGGCAAATCCAAAGAGGAGTTCGTGCCTCTTGGATTCCTTGGGTTCCAAGGAGTCTAAAATTGCAAAGAAAAGCAATAAGAAAAAGAAAAGATTAATTATGTATTCCTTTATGAAGAAAGAAATTGGGAGATAATGGTAATATGTGGAAATTAAGTGAAAAGATGGATAATTGAGTTCCCTTTATGGAATTTTGTATCCATGAGATTTCTAATGATAAAAGGGATGCCAATGAGTAAAATAAAAGAGAAATAAAAAGAAATCCTCAAAAAGGAATACTTAAATAGGAAATAAACAAGATAATGTGAATTAATGCATAAAGGTGCATGAAGGAAGATGATGAGTATTCCACTAAAATAAATTTCGAAATAAGAGAGTTCCTTGGGATCCAAGGAGTCCCAATAAAGAGGAAAGAAAGATAAAATACCAAAAAGACAAAATAAGAGAATAATGATAAATAGAAATCTAATAATAAAAGAAATTGAGATAATGCTAAAAACAATGTGCAATTCTCTAAGAAGAATAAGTGTTTACTCATCATAGAGTGGAATTCGAATTCACTTGGTTCTTGGGATAAAAGGAATCCCAATAAGGAAATAAAAGGTGAATGAGAGAGAAAAAGAAGATAAATGTGTTTCATTATTAATGGATTTTATGTTATTTTCATTAGATGGTATTTTCCATCAAAAGGAAACATGTTTTCGTGTTAAAGGATTAAAAAGGGCAAGTAAATAAAAGGAATTTCGAATTCCTAATACTTAAAGAAAAAGGAATGTTAAAAAGATTAAGAAGAGAGAGAAGGTTCTTCTCATGGAAGGTTTTGGTTTCATGTTTGTAAAAGGATTCTTTGAATCGAGGACAAGCCAACCTAGGGCTTCGTATCTCACCCCTACATAAGGGGCAGAGCCCAGAGTCGAGTTGGAAAGAGTTCCATGTATCCCTTTCTTCTTCCTCTCTTCCTTAGAAAGAAAACCCTAATCAAAGGGAGGGATCTGATCCTAAAGCAACAGAGGCTCGTTTGGTGGTTTTGATGGAGGGAGGAAGCCTCCAAAACAAACTCGGAGAGATCAGGGATCAAACCATGCTTCTGTCTTCGATGCACGGCCATCTTAGATCTGCAGAACGGCTGAAACCGCAGCAGCAAAAACGGCCAGTTTCTCCCTCAAGAACAGCCACGACGATGGTGACCTGGGGGCTCCATGCGTGCGCCAAGGAGCTTCGAGGCTGGGGCAGCCATGGGCGGCGACCCTCGCGCCTTGGGAGAAGAAAAAGGAGGGCTGCGGGTGGCTACAGGAGGCGGCCAAGCTGGAGTCGCGAGGAGGAAGACGATCCAGGAGTAGTTGACGTTTTTGCCCCTCCAAACAACACAGAATCGGCCACTTAAGTGAAGGGCAGAACCGTCAATTGGTTCTAATCTGAAGATGGGCGCGCGCAGGGATGTGCATGAGAGTTGGTTGCCTACGTGGCACCTCTCTATTGGCCAAAGGTATGCTACTTTACAAAATTCATAACTTATAAACCGTAGATCGAATAAATACACACAATATATGAAAATTGATCCTCAGAACGAGAGGAATCCATTAAAAATATAATTGAAGCTTGATTCCTTTTGCAATTTGAAAAGTAGTGTAATTTATCAACTTTAACATAATGATGATTAAAGAAACCCTACTTTGATAATATTAAAGTTATTAATAGGGTTTAATGGATCATTAGAGTTGATACTAACCTGTTAAATGCAAAAAGGTACTTTAAGATAAAAAATGATGATCTTTGCACATAATTAGGTTAATTTAGAGATTATGTGCCTAAATATGCTTGCAATATGAAAAGTGCATAAAAGCTATCATTTCAATGATTTAATTAATGAAAAACTCTTAGATTTGATGATAGATGGTTTTAATGTTGATCAATGGATAATTTAATCCTATTGTTCATAAAAGTGAAAATAAGATCCAAAAAGATAATCTTTTTATATAATTGGCTTAATTTAGGGTTTCGTGCATGAATATGCATTAAGGAGTTTGAAAACCCTAATTTAGGTGAATATGAGTTTTAAATGTTTTAATTGTTCAAATCTATAAATAAATAGGGATATGATGATCCTAAGTCAATTTTGGGTATAAGAGACTATTAAATGAATAGTTTGAGCAATTAGGGTTTACATAAATGGAAAAGAGTATTTTAGAGTTTGTTAACCTAAAAAGGGATAAAGTTCGAGAGATTGATCTAAGAAACCCTAATGAGTATTAATGAATACTTAATACGGATTAGAAACCCTAGAAAGTGAATCCAAGTTAATAAAATAGATTCCTGATAAAGTGTGTAATAAATAGAGTACATATTCTTTTCAGGAATTGTGTGATGATTTAATTACTTGCTTGGATCTGTTGATTGGGTTGATTGCATATACATGAAGTAAATGTTGAATAATCTGCATGACTCATCAAATCAGGTATGTGGTTACGCTTATGACTATACCGAATAGTTTCCCGAAGATTTTATCGATGTTTCCCTCAATGCATGAATTAACTGTTGGATGTCTATTTATTTCATGCAATTATAAAGTGACTATGGCTATCACTATGAGTATACATGTATAACTAGCTAGATTCGAGTCCACCCCTGTGGCTATGCAAAGGCTAAGGATAACCTAGAGCAAGGTCTAGGGTATCATGAGTTAGAAACTGGGCTACACATGAGTAGTGCCATGAGACTCTTAGCATACCATGAGTTAAGGAGTGGGCTACCTACGGGTAGTGCCATGTGACTCAGCCCTAGAAATTGATTCACCTATGAGGTGAAGTCATGAGGGGTAAAATGGGAATCTACCACATGGGAGGTAGTATCCAGGTCCACTGCAGGGACAGCGCAGGGGATAGGGTACACATGGATCGCGTAGTTATACTTAAAACGTAAACTTGTTTGTTAAATGATAATTGAATGCGATACATTGTTATAGATAATTGAATGATTATTGGTTTCCCCCACATACCAGCTACGGCTGACCGACGTTTTGTTTGTCGGCGTTTTAGGTACAATGAAAAGAACAAACAGTAACGTGGCACACGTGATGCTAAATGAGAATTAAAGTGCAAAGGAGGATTAGATAGATTAGTATCGGTATGGATAGAAGAATAGAGATCCAAGTTTTCAAAAGGTATGAAAAGAAAAATTTTATTACCATTTTTAGTATAGTCTGTTAGAATTTAATAATTGTTTATGGTTATATGTCGAACCTTTGATCCGGGATTAATGGGTACGGCTCAACCTCTCGGTTTCCCTTAATTTGGGGTTATCGGGAGGTGAGGTCGTAACATTTGGTATCAGAGCGTAGGTTCCTCATTTAACCATTAATAATTATTAAATTTTACAAACTCCATAGAACCCAAGGGAGTTATTAGAGGAGTATCTGAAAGACGGAGGTGTCTAGAAAGGGATCACGACCGGGGGCTGGCAAGATTTTCCTCCGCACCGCTAGTAGGAATACGAGGACTCCCGGACCCGTGTGACCGCCTGGCCAAAGTCTTAGGGTATGAATCGAAATAAGATACCTTTAGGACTTCTCATCTTATTCATCCATTCTCATCACAAAATTCTGATAAGGACCTAAAGGATTAAGGTCTTCTTTCTTCTCCTCACCCTCTTGAGGTATGGGTAAGGTTAATAAGGTTTAAGGAATCCTCCACTAAATTAATGAAAGGCATGTAAATAAGATGTCACGGACATAAGCTTAATAGATTAAGCGTGAAATAAATAATAATTACACGCTTAGGTCGTATGACATAAGATGTCATGCCCTTAGGAGAGACCTGAGGCTAGACCTTCTTGTCAGGAGGATAAGTCTATCTTGGAGATAGAGATCTCCATTGCTAGTTGAGACCTGGCACATCCTATGAGGATGATGCTAACCCTAACCCTAAGTGATGGTTAGAGAAGAGATGAGTTAGACCAGGTGTTTGAAGGGACATGCCTTTGGGATGCCATATGATCCATGGATGACCTAACACCTTTGGCAACCCAACCCTGGGAAGGATCGTGCATGTCAGGGTAAAGGATAACTCCTTAGATGATGAGGTTAGTAAAGGACCTTAGAAACTCTATGGGCTTGTGCAAGTAAGGTATAGTTGGCACCTAGGGCACGTCATAGTGCTGACAGTAGGATGAAACCCTAGTTAAGGAATCATGATGGAGCATAAAGGGTTATGGATGATCTTGAGCAACCATAAGTTCGAACCTAGGCTTCACCTATGTAGAGCATGCCTTTGAAGTTGAAACTTCATGAAGAGAGGACCTCTAATGGTGAGGTTGGATGTAGGGTTAGATCTAGAGAGAGCAGGAAACCCCGCAAGAAGGTGGGAAGCCTAAAACCCTAAACAATGGATGACAGGGGTTGCCTCATGATCTATCCCTAAAAGTTGATGATATCTTGGTTATCTTTAGGAGGACCCAACCCTAAGTGTTGATCGAGAAGAAGGATGATAGGAAGTGCACGAGATGCCTTTTTCCAGCTTAATTCATGGTTCAGAAATAGAGCGTGCAGTTGGACACCTAAAAGTAAACCTAGGGATCCTAGGCCTAAGAGGGGAAGTGGTATACCTAATGCTCATGATGAGAATTAAGTTTCTATAGTTTCGAGCATGGTACGCCTCATAAATAATGGAAAAGGGAAGTCCCTTAAGTTTAAAGTATGTGTAATGAACCCCTCATAGCTAGGTTGATGATAAAGGAAGGTATGACTTTGATCCATCATTGAGGAAAGAGGACAAGTATGACCTAGTATGGTTCAAAAAGTGATCTGCTTGTGCCTTAATGGTTTTCTAGGGTTAAGTAGGCTCGGGTGGATGTAAACCCTAGACCTAAGAGCTTTTGTGACCTTAGAAATAGTTTTCCTCCCATCCTGGGAGAGGAACCCCTTTGGAAGGGTGTATATCAGTTTTGTTGGTTCAAGGTAACCTAAAGAGGTCTCGTAGGATCTTGAGAAGTTAAGAGAAAAGTACATGGTATGAGTATGAACCCGTAGGCCCATAGATATCCATCTCTAGGTGCATGCAGATGTGTTACCATGGAGGTATCCGGTATAGGACTTGACCAAGGTGGGCATGTTGCCATGATCTCAATGAAAGGATGAAGGTCAGCCCATGAATGCAGAAAGAGAGATGATGAAGACTTGGGTAAGGTTCTAAGTGAATATGTACTATAATGAATAATCCTAAGTCTATCCTAGGGTCAGGTAGGTATAAGACCGACAAAAGTAGGAGTTGCCTAATTCCCCAGTTGCACATGACCATAGGGTCGGGAGGTAACAGCTATCATTGTCTGAGGGCCATGGGTTAGGATATTGATCACCTTCATGAACTCATGGGACCTAAAGGGCAGATGAGTAGGGCACTCTCTTGATGCATGAGGGAAGAGGGATGACCCCAGAAGAGTCGGTACCCTATGGACCTAGAGGATTTGACTAAGGATATGAACCTCAGTAGGTTCAAGACTAGTTTTGATATCATAATGGTTGTGATGAAGAGACATATGTGGCACGTTGCAACTTAGATTTAAAGGTGTACTGGCAAGGTGGGATGTACCATCTCTACTCTTGGAACAGGAAGAACTCTGTATTTGGACTGCAGCCAAATGCTTATTTCCTCTTGTTATGGGGGTGAGAGATAGGACATTATGCATGTCATACACCAAGGATAAGAGATGATGTAGTTGGAGCGTTGCCACGAGAAATGTGGATAGAGAAGATATCTTACCATGGTAAAGTGAATGAATGATGGATGGCTTGCAAACACTAAGAGGAATGAGGTGATCACCTTATGAGGATGTAGAGCTTACAAGTTATACCAGGTTGAATTTGATCACCATGATGATGGAATCATAGAGTGCTCTTATGAAGATGAACATATAGTTTAAGGTGACATAATAAGCAAAATACATGGAAGTGTAATGTTACCTAAGGATGTGAAGTCATAATGAATGATCTGATTAAGACTTGGTTGACTAGAAGTTAGAAGAGTTTGTTTGGCCAACCCTAAGTTTGAAAAAGAGAGGTGTTTGGATAACACTCAGATGAAACAAGATGCGTTGAAAAGTTAAGGGTTGTTTGGTTAGCCAGCCTAGTTCTTGATGCAATGGAAGGATGATGGTAAAACCTCAGATGTACTTCTTTGGAAGGGAAGGTGATGAAACCCCAACTAGAGTGGTTTAGGGTTTCGAGGAGTTGATCTTGAAAGAATCATGACATATAGGGAGTCATGGTTGGAGATCATCTTACACCGTGGAAAATGACAATAGCACTTTGGATGCTTAAGATGAAGTTGCATGTGGTTTATGGCCATGCAAGCCATGAGGTAAAGGACGAACCCCAGTAACCCAGTGTATCGATATAGAGGATAAAAGAATCCTTGAGAGGGAATGAGAGCTCAACACTATGGATGTTGTGATAGGTCTTCCCTGGATCGAGGAAGGTCGAGATACAATGTGGGTTATGGTAGGTCGCCTTACCTAGATAAGGAAGAGTTCTGTTAAGGGACAGATGCAGTTGAACTACCCATGTGAGAGACGGTTCAACTACACCATGAAGCAAGATCAGAGGTTCTTAAGTTTGACCTAAAAGTTCACTTCCATAAAGTGGAAGTAGGTACATGAAGAACTCAATGTTAGTATAGTTTATCACCCCTAACTATGGTTAGTAAGATCCAGACTAAAGGGTCTGATGAGGGCATATGTGCTCATTCAGGGTGATATCTAGAGACAGTTCTCATCCTATGAAAGATGTGACAATAACCACCATAGCCAGTATCGGGTCTTATATGAAGCTCTGTAAGGGAGGTTGTGTCGGTCACCACTTTAGTAAGGTAATGTTGGTGAAAGGACCACATGATGGTTAGAGAAGGACCACATGATGGTCAGAAAAAGGGACCCCAGTACGTGTAGATGAAGTCACTTTGGTTGCGCAAGGGCTGAAAGGAGCCTAGAGACGATGAGAGTCGTGAGCAAATGCAAAGTAGACTGACATACAAGTTACTGTGGGAGAAAATATGACATGAAAATCCGACCCCTCTAAGTTATATCTAAGAGAGCGGAGTCCCCGATACATGGGTCCATTAGAGATGGATGGGTGGAGAAGGTTAGGTTTGAACCTACCCATCAGGATAGAGTAATGGGAGATGTTTTCCATGTGTCCAATTTAGAGCACTATGTGAGGTACCCCGACCATGTGCTGAGCAATGAACCTAGTGAGTCCCAAGGGAGGCTGAAATGGCCTGAGTCACCTGTGTAGTTTATAGACGCCAGGATGAAAGAACTCAGAGAAAAGAATATGTGATGATAAAGGTTCTTTGAAAATGCCATGAGTACGGCAAAGCTACATAGGGGCCAATGATGTACATGGAAAAGTCTTATCCTGAATTGTTTGTTTGCTTGCCTGAATTTTGAGGACAAAATTCCTATAAGAGGGGAAGGATGTTATAACCTCAATTTTTGGGTTCAATAGATGAGAAATGCAATTTCTCATATTAAGAGTAATTGAACAAATAATGATGTGAATTGTTTTGAATAATTGGATTTCGTTTGAAATAGCCTTGTTATTTGATTTGTGGGCTTTATTGGCTATTAGGCCCAATAAAAATAAAAATAACAAAGGAAATTCAATTAGTAAATGGATAATTATAGAGGTGTATGTCTTAGACATTACCTAACACCTAAGGATAAGGAGTGGTATAGCTGCCTAGTTTAGCCGATCGATAGAAGAAGTTGAGGTTGTTAGGCTAACCTTAAGTTGAGAAAAAGAGATAAGTTTGGCCAACACTCAGATATAATGAGATCCGTTGAACAAGATTAGTGGTTGGTTGGATAGCCAGCCTAGTCTTTGATGCAATGAAAGGATGGTTGTAGGACCTCAGATGTTCTTCTTTGGAAAGAAAAGTGATGAAACCCTGATGAGAGTGGCTTAGGGTTTCTGAGGTACCGACCTTGAGGAATCATGACATACAGAAAATCATAATCACCATACACCATGAAACTACAAAGATAGTAAGTGATGGTAGAGCTTTGGATGCCTGATACATGTTGCATGTGGCCATGCAAGCCAGGAGGTGAAGGACGAACACCATTAACCCAGTGCATGGATATAAAGTATAGAGAGTCCCCGAGAGAGAATGGGAGTTCATTACTATGGATGTTATGGACCAAGGAGGGTAGAGGTGCAATATGGGTTATGGTAGATCTCCTTACCTAGATGACATGAGAAAGGAAGAGTACTGTCACGGAACAAATTCAGTTGAACTACTTAAGAGAGAAGGATGGTTCAGCTACACCATGATGCAAGTTCAAAAGTTCTTGGATATGACCAAGGTTCACTTCCATAAGGAGAAAGAGGATACATGAAGAAATCGATGGTAGTATAGTTTATCACCCCTAACTAATGATTAGTTTGATCCAGACTAGAGGGTTTGATGAGAGGAAGTGTGCTTGTTCAGGGTGATACAAAGAGACAGTTCATAAGAAGTGATGTTAACCACCATAGCCTTTATCAGGATGCAAGAAGGAGGTTGTGTCGGTCACCGCTTCATTAAGATGATGTTGGTGAAGAAGGCCTCGTGAAGGTCAGAAAAAACCACAATGTGTGCAGATGGAGTCGCTTTGATCGTGCAAGGGCTGAGAGAGGGCCCAGTGGTGACATGAGTCACGAGCTGATGCAAAGCAGACTGACATGCATTTCATTGTGGGGGAATATAATGTTAAAATCAATCCGACCCCTTTAAGCTACAGCTGAGAAAGCTGAATCCCCGGTATATGGGTCCTTTTGAGATGGATTGGTGGAGATGGTTGTGTTTAGCCTTGCCCCTCAGGATAACATGATGATTAATGTGTTCCATGAGTATGATCTAGAGCACTATGTGAGATACCCAAGCCATGTTTTGAGCCTTGAACCTATTCAACTTTTGAGAGACTGAAATGTCCTGAGTCACCTATGAGGGTATAATATACCAAGGTTAGAAAGAACTCAGATGGAAGAATATGAGATGATGAAGGTTCTTGGGAAGCACCATGGAAAGGGTGAAGCCACATGGGAGCCAATGATGGACATGGAAGAGTCTTATCCTAAATTGTTTGTTTGCTTGTTAGAATTTTGAGGACAAAATTTCTATAAGAGGGGAAGGATGTTACAACCCCAATTTTTGGGTTCATCTGGTGAGAAATGTAATTTCTCATATTAAAGATAATTGAACAAAGAATGGTATAATTTGTTTTGAATATATGGATTTTGTTTACAATAGCCTTGATGTTTTTGTTGTGGGCTTTATTGGCTATTGGGCCCAAATAATAAGAAAATTCAATTAATTAATGAATAATTGAGTTTTTGGAGAAAAGAAAGATGTGGAAACCTCTAGAAGGAAAATCCAAAGAGGGATTTCGTGCCTCTTGGGTTCCTTGGGTTCCAAGGAGTCCAAAGTTGCAAAGAAAAGCAATAAGAAAAGAAAAGATTAATAAAGTATTTCTTTCTTAAAGAAGAAATTTAAAATAATGATAAAATGTGGAAAACAAGTGAAAAGAGGTATAATTGAGTTATCCTTTGTGGAATTTTGTATCCCAAGGATTTCTAATGTTAAAGGGAATACCAATGAGGATAATAAAAGAGAAATAAAGAAAGATTCTCAAAAAGAACTAATACACAAGATAATGGGAAATAATGAAGAATAATGCATTTAGATGCATCTAGAAGGATAATGAGTGTCCAATAAAAAGGATTTCGAAATAATAGAGTTCCTTGGGATCCAAGGAGTCCCAATGAAGAAAGAGGAAAGAGATAATACTAAAATTTGCAAAATAAAAGGATAATGTGATACATTCTTAATGAATTTTGTGAATTTGGTAAAAAGAAAGTATTTTCCTATTAAATGAAAATAGAATTTCGTGCCATTAGAATAAAGGGCAAGTTTTAAGAGAATGAAGGGAGTAATTTTCGAAATCCTAATAGTTAAAGAAAAGGTATATCAAAGAAATAAGGAAGAGAGAGTAGGTCTCTTCTTAATTAAGGAAAAATACCTTTCCCATTAGTAAAAGTCTTGTTTTCTTCGTGGGAATGTATCCTAGGGCAGTGATATCCTCCCCTATAAAAGGGTCAGACCCTTAGCCACGAGCCCAAGAGGATCTCAGACATCCCACCTTCTTCTTCATCTAGTTTTCACTCAAAACCCTAAGGTAAAGGAGTGGTGTGACCATGGGGTAACAAGGAACTGTTGAGTGGACTTGATGGAAGCGGGACGCACCCAAAACAACCGTGGAGTAGTCAACCACCATCCTCTTGCTCCCGCCCTCACACAACGCCAGCTAGAAGGCTGTAAACCCACCAGCAGTACGGACCTGGCACTCACAACAGTGGTCGTCTTGGCCACGTTTTGAGGGATGGTCGTATGCGGTGGGGAGTGGCAGAGGCAGGGAGGAGGTTTCCGGCGAGGTTCGGGCATTGAGGAGGTGTGAGGCAGGCCGAAAAAGCTGTAGGTCGGCGGCAGCAAGTAGAACTCACGATGAAGAAGAAGATCCAGCCCATTTGACGTTTCTATCCTCCGAGATACAAAGGAACTGGTGGTTGAGCGTGGGGCATAATAGTAACTCGGTTATAAATTCAAAGGCAAGTTGGGCTGCATGTTAAAGACTACGTGGCGCCTCCCCATTGGCCCAAGTGAGGTAATTTTGCTAAAATCATATCTATTTATTCGTAGCTCGGATCAACACACATAAAATATGAAAGTTGCTCAGAAAAAATGAGGGGAATCCATTAAAAATATAATTGAAGCCTGATTATTTTTGCAATTCGAAAAGTAATGGAAGTTATTAACTTTAATGTAATGATAATTAAGAAACCCTATTTTGATATGATTAATGTGGTTTAAGTGATGGTTAAAGTTGATATTAACCTGTTTACCATAAAGAGATACAGTAAGATCGAAAAAGATGAATTTTGCATGTAAGTAGTTTAATTGAGAGTTCATGTGCATAAATAAGCTTTAATGGGCCTTGAAACCCTAATGTTGGTAATTAGGACTACTAATGGGTTTAATTATTCGATTTCATGTGTAGAATTGAGTTTTCATAGTTATAAACTATTTCGAGCATTAAAGTTCCTAATTTGTGGATAAATACCCTAAATGTAGTAATTAGGGTTTTCTCATGAATAAAGAATAAAATTAATGACAAATCAATTTCATATGTGAATTGGACCACAATGAACTATGAATTGATGATAAATGCATATAATGATCTTGTCATAGATTAAAGGGATAAAAATGGTAGCTTTAATGAAAAAGAAACTTAATTGATGATTAATGTGCATGTAATATGAAAATAGGGTTATATGTTGTAAAGATAACCTTAATGTTGAAGAATAGACGAGATAATTAGGGTTTGTGATCAATTGTGTTAAATTAGGGTTTAAAATAGTAAAAGACGAAGGGAAACCCTAATTGCAATAGAAACCCTAAAAGTGGACTAGAAACCCTAAGAAGCGAGCTAGATTTGATAGATCTTAATGACATGAGTAATAAAAGGAAATTGTATAATTGTTTCAGGATCTTATTGAATGCTTGCTTGCTCATTGTTGTTTGGATTATTCCTGCACCTGAATCTACATGTACAGGTATGTGGTTACGCTTATGACTACCCAAATTAGTTTTCTGGGATTCTGTCGATGTTTTCATCGCGACTTGAACTAAACTGTTGGATGTTTTAATTCATGCAAATTCTATAGTGAATAGGACTATCACATAAGAGATATGCCTACTAGCTCAGATCCTAGTCCCCTCTGTAGCTTAATGGGTTGACCTACCAATGGGGTAGGCCCATCAGGTTATTTAATGACTTAGTAAATGGCTACCAATGGGGTAGGTCCATCAAGTCACATTGAGTTAGAGATTGGACTACCTATGGGTAGTGCCATGCGACTCAACCCTAGATATTGATCTACCTATTAGGTAGGATCATGCGGGGTCTAATAAGGTTCTACCTAGAGAGAGGTAGTATCTCAGTCCGCTGTAGGGACAACACAGAGATAGGGGATAGGAAAGGATTGAGTAGTATGGTTTAAAATGTAATCTTGGCTATTAAATGCTAATTGGCTGATTACTTTGTTATTGTAGTTGCATGATTATTGTTTCCCCCACATACCAGCTTCTTGCTGACCGACATTTTGTTTGTCGATGTTTTAGGTACATATGAAAAGAACAAACAGTAAAGTGGCATATGTGGAATTAAATGAGAACTAATGTGCACAGGAGGATTGGTTAGATTAGTATCTTCATGGATAGAAGTTTAGAAATCCCAGTTTTAAAAAGGTAAGTAAAGTTTTATTTTATACCAGTTTTCAGTTTAGTTGGTAAAGTTTATTAATTGTTATTGATTATTTGTCGAACCTTTGATCCTGTTAATTGAATAACGGCTCTGTCCTTCGGGTCTCCCTTAATTGGGGGTTACCGGGAGGCGGGGTCGTTACACTAGGGTTAAGAATGCTCAGGTGGATGTAAACCCAAGGCATAAGGACGTTTGTGACCTGTGTTATCGAGGTGAAGTTTTCCTCCCATCCTGGGAGAAGGGACCCTTTAGTAGGGTGTTTACCAGTTTTGTTGGTTTAAGTAACCTAAAGAGGTCTCATAGGATCTTGAGAAGCTTAGTGAAAAGTACATGGTATGAGAATGAACCTGTAGACCCATAGATATCCATCTCTAAGTGCATGTGGATGTGTTACCATGGAGGTAATCGGTAAGGGGCCTGACCAATGTAGGCAGGTCACCATGAGAGGATGGATTTCATCTCATGTATACAAGCGAGATGATGAAGGCTTGGGTAAGGTTCTAAGTTGGATATGTACTATAGATGGAGAATCCTAGGTCTATCCTAGGGTCAGGTAGGGATAAGACCGATGGAAGTAGGAGTTGCCTAATTCCCTTATTGCACATGACCATAGGGTTGGGAGGAAACAACTATCATTGTCTGAGGGCCATGGGTTAGGAGATTGATCACCTTCATGAACTCATGGGACCCAAAGGGCAAATGAGTAAGGCACTCTCTTGATGCATGAGGGAAGAGGGATGACCCCAAAAGTGCCGGCACCCTATAGACCTAGAGGAGGTGACCAAGGATTGTGAGGTGACCCAAGTAGGTTCGAAACTAGTTTTCCATGGAGGTAACTTGGATATCAAGATGATTGTAATATAGAAGCATAAACGACACGTTTCAACTTAGATTTAAAGGTGTACTGGCATGGTGGGATGCACCATCTCTACTCTTGGAACAGGAAGAACTCTGTATTTGGACTACAACCAAATGCTTATTTCTTCTTGTTATGGGAGTGAGAGATAGGACGGTATGCAAGCCATACACCAAGGATAAAGATGACGTCTGTTGGAACGTTGCCACGAGATATGGGGACAGAAAAGATAACATACCATGGTAAAGTGAATGATACACGGATGGTTTGCAACCACTAAGAGGAATGAGATGATCACCTTATGAGGATGTTTCTATCATGAGACATGAGTCAAACAAGGTTGAGTTTGATCACCAATAAGATGAGGTCAGAGTGTTCTCAATGAAGATAGACTTAGAGTTCGAGTTTGAGATGGTAAGTGGCATACATGAAGGTGTATGTCATCAACATTACCTAATACATAAGAAGGTGAAGTGGTAATGGATGCTCTGGTTGAGATATATCTGCCTAGTTTGGCTAGAAGAAGTTCTTAGAATAACCCTAAGTTTGGAAAAGAAGATATGTTTGGCTAACACTAATGTAACGAGATTAGTTAATGGTTGTTTGGTTAGACAGTCTAGTCCTTGATGCAATGAAAGGATGGTTGTAGAGCCTTAACTGCACTTCTTTGGAAAAGAAGGTGATGAAACCCCGACTAGAGTGGTTTAAGGTTTCCGAGGAATCGATCTTGAGGAATCATGACATACAAGAAATCATGATTGAAGATCACCATACACCGTGGTACAACCAAGATAATAAGTGACAGTAGTACTTTAGATGTCTAAGATAAAGTCGCATGTGGTATATGGCCATGCAAGTCGAGGGTGAAGGACGAACACCAGTAACCTAGTGCATTGATATAAAGGATAAAGAGTCCCCAAGAGAGAAAGGGAGTTCATCACTATGGATGTTGTAAGTCTCCCCTAGACCAAGGAAGGTCAAGATGCAATGTGGGTTATAGTAGATCGCCTTACCTAGATGACATGAGAAAGAAAGAGTATTGTCCAGGAACAGATCGGGTTGAACTACATATGAGAGAGATGGTTCAACTACACCATGCGGTGAATTCAAAAGTTCTCGAGTATAACCTAAAGGGTTACTTCCATAAGATGGAAGAAGGTACATGAAGAACTCTATGTTAGTACAGTTTATCACCCCTAGCTAATGGTTAGTATGATCCAGACTAAAGGGTCTGATGAGAGCATTTGTGCTCATTGAGGGTGATATCTGGAGACAGTTCTTGTGATGATGACCACCATAGCCAGTATCGGGATTTAAAGAAGCTTTGTAAGGGAGGTTGTATCGGTCACCACTTCAGTAAGGTGATGTTGGTGAAAGGACCACATGATGGTTAGAAAAGGACCACAGTGAGTGTAGATGAAGTCACTTTGATCGTGCAATGGCTGAAAGGAGCCTAGAGACGACGATAGTCGTGAGTAGATGCAAAGTAGACTGACATGCAGTTCACTGTGGGAGAATAGGTGACATGAAAATACGACCCGTCTAAGTTATAGCTAAGAGAGCTGAGTCCATGATGCATGGGTTCTTTTGACATGGTTTGGTGGAGAAGGTTAAGTTTGATCTTACCCCTCAGGATAAAGTAATGTGTAATGAGTTCCATGTGTCCAATTTAGAGCACTATGTGAGGTACCCCGACCATGTGCTGAGCAATGAACCTAGTGAGCCCCAAGGGAGGATGAAATGACATGAGTCCACCTATGCAGTTTATAGACGCCAGGATGAAAGAACTCAGAGAAAAGAATATGTGATGAATAGAGGTTCTTTGTAAATGCCATGAGTATGGTAAAATCACATAGGGTCCAATGATGGACATGGAAAAGTCTTATCCTGAATTGTTTGTTTGCTTGATAGAATTTTGACAAAATTCCTATAAGAGGGGAAGGATGTTACAACCCCAATTTTTGGGTTTATTTGGTGATAAATGTAATTTCTCATATTAAGGATATTTGGACAAATAATGATATAATGTATTTGGAATAAATGGATTTTGTTTACAATAGCCTTCATGTTTGTGTTGTGGGTTGTATTGGCTATTGGGCCAAATCATAAGAAAATTCAATTAGTGAATGAATAATTGAATATTTGAGAAAAGAATGAGATGGAAACCTCTAGAAGGCAAATCCAAAGAGGGATTTCGTGCCTCTTGGGTTCCTTGGGTTCCAAGGAGTCCAAAGTTGCAAAAATAAAGCAATACGAAAAGAAAAGAAGAAAACTCCAAATATTAGAAAAGATACAAGATAATGTGTATTAAGCAAAGTATTTATAAGAAATACTTGGAATTATCTTGAAAGTAGCATTAATGGCCACAATTGAGTAAAATTTGTTTACATATGATTTTTGATAAAAGAAATATGAAAAGAGGGAAAAGGGAATGAAAGATAAAGAGAAATCCTTAAAAAGAATAAGGAAATAAGTAAGATAATAAGAAAATGGATAAAAGATAAATAAAAGGCTAAGGAATATTCCCAAGATGGTATTTTAAGCCATTAAGGTTCCTTGAGGTCCAAGGAATCCAAGAAAGTAATTTAATCGCAAAGGAAAGAGAAAATAGGTGAGAAATATACATATAGAGTAATAACTTGCAACTAAAGGAAGGGATCCATTTTTTTATATAATGATCCCAAATTTGGCATGATGAAAGATTACATTATTATTAACTTTTCCTCAAAAATTGGGGTTAATTGGATGATTGGTTTAGGAGATATGGATTTTACAAAAATCCATAAAATATAGAGGAAAGTATTAAAAGTCGAGATTTTGTTTTCTCTGGGATTATTTCCTACTGATGCGCGTGACATGAGAGTTGTTGATCTAAGATACAATGACATCTGCACTATCACCCACCTCGAGCCATCTAAGGAAGGTTGTAGAGATTTCCAAGGGATTTTTCTTTCGATTGAGTGCATAGGCAAAGTCGGGGACCTTTCCTTTAGATTTGGGAGACCAAGGCGAACCTGCCTACCCTGGGTTTTGGCAGGTTTAGAGCTCTCTAGAAGCTTTGCCCAAACCACCTGTGCCGTGGAACCCAACCCTCGATCCTAGAGGGTATATAAACGCATGTGCACCCAATGTGCGGACACCTTGGTGGTCGTGTATATCAGCCTGCATCTAGGCTTCTTTCCCCACCATCAATTGCTATCCTCCCCCCGTTTCCCTCTATCTCGCCCAAGCTACAAAGCTACCAAGACATCACCTTCCCGTCCTCTCCAGTTACACCCTCACAGGGAAAAGCACTGCCGCCCTCAAGTTCGGCGAGGTGTGGCAGAGGGTGCAAGGCCTTCTCCAGTTGCTGGGGCGACCAGATGATCAAAGTCAATGTCCAAGTTGACTGCCCTTGAAGGCTGGCTCACGAACAGGGACTCATCGCAAGGAAGAAAAAGAGAAAAAGGAGGAAATGACCTCCCTACCCCCCGGGCACATGTAGCTTCAGACCAAGACCTCGGGGACAATGGTGTAATATCACCGTGACCAAGCAAAGCCAGTCGCGCGTGACAAGAGACGTTAGATCCAAAGGGTAGATCATCGGACCACTGATCAAACGACCTTCATTTTTTGGTAAATTCTCCTCTCTGACTAATATTTCAGAAAAATAAGTTTTCTTACGAAAATCATAGAAATTACTACGTAGCTCGAATGAAAATAAGTTATATATGAAAATTGATCAAGAGAACACGTAGAATCTAAATAAAATATGTTTGAGACCTAAATATGATCCCTATTATAAAATTAGTGCAAAGAAGGATTAAAGTAATGAGTAATGCTTAAAAACCCTAGTTTTGGGTATTAAGACATTGAAAATGTCAAAAGCCTTTCTTTTATGATATTATCTGATCCTTTTGAGCATAATGATAATAAATATAATCATGGTAATAATGACAAGGTATTTAGGATCTCTAAGGGAGATAATCTTTAATGTGTGGAATTAGGGCAAAAGATCTTAATTTGCTATGTTGTTAATGAACATATTCAATCTAAGTGATCTTAATAAGAGGATAAGATGGTTTTAGTAATTAGGGTTCGCCAAATGTTAAATATGTGATGGAAATAGGGTTAATACCCTTATTCCTTATCAAAAACCTAAACCGTAGATTAGGGCCGAGTAGGGTATAATGTATTTAATGTGTTTAGTGACACTTTAGAATTTACATAATGCAGATTATATGATGATTGCTTGATTTACTTGCTTGCTTGGACAATATGCTTGAAGTATGATTGAATGATATTCATGGCAAAGGTATGTGGTTACGCTTATGATTATCCCGACTAGTTTTCCGAGGATTTTATCTACGTTTCCCTCATGGCTTGAAATAACTATTGGATGATTTTATTTCATGCAACTATAGAGTGACTATGACTATCACTATGAATATACATGTATAACTGGCTAGATCCGGGTCCACCTCTGTGGCTTGTAAAGGATAAAAAGGGGTAACCTAGGGTAAGGTCTAGGTTATCGTGGGTTAGAAATTGGGCTACTAAGTGTAGTGCCATGAGACCCATTAGCATACCATGAGTTAAGGAGTGGGCTCCTTACGAGTAGTGCCATGTGACTCAACCCTAGATACTAGTTCACCTATAGGTGGGACCATGAGGGGTTTAATGGGGATCTACCATAAGGAAGGTAGTATCCAGGTCCACTGTAGGGATTGCACAGAGGATAGGGTACTCATGGATCGTGGATTTATATTTAAAACGTAATCTTGGTTGTTAAATGATTAATTGAATGTTTACGTTGTTATCATAGTTGCACGTTTATTGTTTCCCCCACATACCAGCTTCGGATGACTGACGTTTTGTTTGTCAGCATTTTAGGTACAAGCCAAAAGGACAAACAGTAAATCGTCATATTGTGAAATACATGAAGTAAAATACAAGGAGGATTAGTTAGAGTAGAATCCATAAGTGGATAGAAGTTTAGAGATCCAAGTTTTCAAAAAGGTGCAAAAGTTTATTTTCTTACAACTTTTTAGTTTAGTATGTTAAAATTTAATAATTGTTCTTAGTTAATTGTCGAACCTTTGATTCAGAAAGTATGGGTACAGCTTCGACCTCTCGGTCTCCCTTAATTAGGGGTTACCGGAAGGTGGGGTCATAACACTAGACAATTAGTCATAAATTCCCATGCCCTTGAGAGGTCCTGGCCTCTTGAGGACCACTAGCACATATAAGGTGTTGTGTGGTTCCTGCTGCAAGCAATATGGGATAAATGTTTGGTTGGAAAATTTAATTCTGGAACAGGAAATACAAAATTCCCCCACATGTTCCATAATTCTTTTCGGAATTTCAATAAATAATAAAAATTTGGGACATTACTATGTTTTTCAGTATTGGTAGCTTGTGGCTTTGAACCATTGCCTAGAATGACTCACTTCAATTCGAAGTGATGTTGTGAAATACATATTGAACCAGACTCCCTGATTCAGACCTTAGTAAATCAAACAATCATAGTGTGGGCGCTATAACGAGTTTGTACCGGTGTTGCGCATAAATGGCCTTCACATAATCTTGTTTTTTGAGCGCTCTAGTGAGTATGCCTAACTCATATAAACCCTGACTCTTGGGTTACACTCAAATAGTAGGGATCTCCAAGGGTATCCTGTCCAGTGCATACCTTGCCAATAAATGGCCTTGAACCCATTCAGAGAAAAGCTCCTCCTATACTCAGATAGAGTCGAAGCACTAGCGCCATAGGGAGGGTCATGGAGTAAAACTCCTGAGTGTGCTTCCGCATAACACGATAGCTTAGTTGTTCCTTTGAACAATTCCTCATGAGATCTCCAGTTTTGGAAAGGTAGGGTTACCACTGTAATGTTTATTCTATGGGAAGAAGACCCATCCCCCTCGAAGAACTGAGTACTAGCTTTCTAGCTAGACCCTTATTAAGTGGATCAGCAATGTTACTTGCATATTTCACATACTCTATATATATGACCCCTCGAGTGATGTGATCTCTCACATCTTCATACCTTAATCTCATAAAGTGCTTACCTGGGTTGCCTTTAGATTGCTTAGCTTTGTCTATGGCTGCTTTATTATCACATAATATGCAAATAGGAGGAAATGGTTTAGAAACAATTGGCAGGTCAATAAGTAAAATTCTAAGCCATTCAGCCTGACAACAAGCTAAATCTAAAGCAATAGACTCAGCCTCCATAGTGGATCTAGCTCTCACAGTTTTCTTGGATGATTTACAAGAAACTGCACCTCCTCCAAGGAAAAATACATACCCACTGGTAGATTTGGTTTCATCTGAATCTGCAATCCAGTTAGCATCGGTATGTCCTTCTAATATAGGTGGAAAACCAATATAATGAAGGCTATACCTAGTTGTACCTTTAAGGTACTTAAATACTCTTATCAAAGCTTTCCAGTAGTCCTCATTAGGATAGCTAGTGTACCTGCTCAACCTACTTATAGCATAAGAAATATCGGGCCTAGTGCAATTAGCAAGGTACATTAAGCTTCCTATAATTTGAGCATATTTATGTTGATCCACGTGAGTGCCCTTATGTACAGCAATATGTAAACTAGCATCATAAGGTGTATTAACAGGAGTACAATCAAACATATCAAATCTATACAAGATTTTATCAACATAGTGAGTTTGATTAAGTACATAACCATAAGTAGATCTACTCAACTTAATACCAAGTATTACATCAGCAATTCCTAAATCTTTCATATCAAAATTTCTAGCAAGAAAAGATTTAGTTTCAGATATAATTTTAGAATTAGATCCAAATAGCAATATATCATCTACATATAAACACATTATTATGCAGGTATCATCAACAGTTTCAGAATAAATACAATGATCAGATTCATTTGTAATAAATCTGGTAGATAAAATAATTTTATCAAACTTATCATACCACTATTTAGGTGCTTGTTTCAGTCCATACAAGGACTTGACAAGTCTACAAACTTTGTGTTCTTGTCCAGGTGCTATAAAGCCTTCGAGCTGATCCATATCAATCTCTTCTTCAAGATCTCCATTCAAGAAGGCTGTCTTGACATCCATGTGATGGATTTCAAGCTTATGGATCGTGGCTAAAGCAACTAGGACACAGATGGAAGATATTTTAGTTACAGGTGCATATGTGTCAAAGTAATCAAATCCTTCCTTCTGACTAAATCCTTTGCCTACTAGTCTGTCCTTAAACTTATCAATGGAACCATTTGTCCTCATCTTCTTTCTAAACACCCATTTACATCCAATAGTCTTGCAGCCTAGAGGGAGAGTAAGAATCCAAGTATGATTGCTCATAATTGATTCTATTTCATTATCAACAAGCTTCTTTCCAAAAGCTAGAGTCTATGGATTTCATGGCATCCTCATAGGTACGCGGGTCTTCTTCTACTATAAAGGTGTAGAATTTGGGACCATAGTTCTTATCAACTTTAGTCCTTCTACCCCTACCTAGATCACTCGGAGTTTCATCTACTGGGATTTCATGTTCTACTTCATAAGAAGGTGGAACTACAAGAGGTTCAACAGGAGAGGAAGAAGAGGGATCTTCACTAACTTGTCTAGGAACCTTTTCCTTAAGAGAAAAGATGGTTTCATAATAGACAACATCTACATGTCTAATCTCAAGTATAGAGTTAACTCTAATGTCTGAGATTTCATATTTTATTACTAGAAATCTATTTACATTACTATTTTCAACATATCCTATAAAGACAGTATCAACAGTTTTAGGTCCTAGTTTTCTCTTCTTTTTCTCAGGTATCTTAACCTTGGCCAAACACCCCCACACTTTGAGGTATTTCAAACAGGTTTTTTTTGTTAAGCCAAAGTTCATAGGGTTTTTTTTCAAGGTGTTTAAAAGGGATGCGGTTAAGAAGGTAGAAAAGAGGGATTGGTCAAAGCAAATATGGCAGGTGGCATCGGAATCTATGTACCACTCTGAAGATAAGTCACAAAAGAATAGTATGATTTTCTAACCTTTCTACAGAAGAGGAAGGAACCGCCCCCACCGTGATCATATTTACTTCAGGATTTTTAGGAGCCTGGACATTCTGCTTCCTTTGATCTTTGCGAAATTTGCACACATTCGCTAAGTGGTCAGGCTTATCACATACAAAGCAGATACATTTTTCTCCTTGATCACTATTATTATTACTCTGATTTTGGTGGTGCTTGTGGTCCTTAAAGGAAGGTTTAGATTTCTTATAGACATGGGATTGGTTGGGTTTCTTCTTAATCTTATCACCTATAACCATGTTGACAGACGAGTTAGACTTCATGTCTTGTTCCCTATGTCTATCCTCAGTTTGTAGGGATTTGACTAAGGATGTCATGGACATGTTCCCTTGTCTATGCCTAAGGGTCCTGGCAAAATCCTTCTAAAAGGGAGGGAGCTTCTGTATGAGGGCTGCTACTTGAACATTTTCATCAAGGTTATAACCTTTAGCCATGGATTTAGACACTAAGTTTTGGTATTCTAGAACTTGAGCTGAGACAGGATTATCATCAACCATATTATATATTAGTCATTCAATAAAGGCATAACGCTCAAGACCAGTGTCTTCTAGACCAAATTTAGAATCTAAGGCCGTCCATAGTTCAAGAACAATTGGAATCCTATGGTATATATCATACAGTTCATCGAATAAGACTGATAGGATCCTACCATGACATAGGTAATCAATCTCCTTTAAAACAGGAGTGGGAACGACGGGTTCAGGAACAACAGGTTCAGGATTGACCTCTCCTGTAAGGAGGTTAGCGGGTTGTGGTGGAGGCACAACAGGAACATAGTCTTCGAGTGGTAAGATGGCAGACACAAGTCTAAGAGATGTAATCCAAAATCGTATTTTCTGTTGCCAACGATGGAAGTGCAAACTAGAAAAGTGTTCTGGACGAAGGGAGGCTACATCGTCAAGTGATAGCATAATTTTCGAATCCATATTACTCAAACAGGCAGTAAGATGTGTATTTAATTAACAACTGTTTTGGGAATGAACTGGTCTGTCTATGCAATTGTTTATATAATCTAAAACAGAGCAGTAAACGGATTGTATCTGTCTTGAAAATGTTAGAAAATCGAGTTGTTGTAAGACAGATGTTAATAAGATAATTGCAAGCAGTTAACCACCAATATGCAGCAGTAATATTAACATTAATTCGAATTTGGAGAAAATGACAAATGAGTTTAGAAATCAAACTCCAGAGCCTTAGATGAAGGCGTGTGAAACACTGTCTTCAAGACATATTTCACCGTTCCTAGCATGAGCGTCTCTGGCGGTCTATCTCTAAGATTCATCTACTCCAACTCTGGTACAGCCGCTCGGTGCAAGCGATAGTGCTGTGTTGAACTCGTTCCTTTAGCCATTGGTCGCAAACAGCAAAGCGACATCGCGAAGTAGTCGTCGGCGTAAGACTGCAGCAAGGAGTAGTGGACAAACAAAATAAAATAAAATATTTCGTAAAGCCTAGCCAATCAGTCATAAATTCCCATGCCCTTGAGACGTCATGATCTTTTGGGGATCACTAGCACATATAAAGAGTTGTGTGTTCCTGCTGTAAGTAATATGAGATAAACATTTGGCTGGAAAATTGAATTCTGAAACAGAAAATACAACATATATATGGATACTTTTATACATAAATATATGGATATGTATATGTATATGTATGAATGTCGTGTCCAAAGTCGTGCCCGAGTCCTATATTTTTGAAAATCTCTGTGCCCCGCGTTCGTGTCCCGTAGGGGGGGGCTGGTGGTGTCAATCTTAGTTTTATTAGATTCATACTTCGGCCTGTTTAAAGCTATCGTAGATGTTACACGGCTTATATGAAAGAATCAGATATTTTTCTGTAAACTGGAAACCGGCACACAGACGGGGACTTTTGTCAATCTTAGTTTTATTAGATTCATACTTCGGCCTGTTTAAAGCTATCGTAGATGTTACACGGCTTATATGAAAGAATCAGATATTTTTCTGTAAACTGGAAACCGGCACACAGACGGGGACTTTCAGTTCAGAACAAAATTTCACGACGTAGAAATCATAATAAGACACCCTAGTCCAACCAGTTATTTTGGGATTAAGAGGATTCAGCTAATTTATTGTACACAACAATATTGTGCAGCAAAGTTTGTTTTTGCATTTACTGACAGCAGTTTGGCTGGATTCATCCAAACAACAACCAAGATATCGTAAATCGATTGCAACCCTACTTGTGGGGGATCTCTTCAAGAGGATTATATTGGTTTCTGAATAGATAGAGGTCACAAACAGAGGATCTGTTTGGATTGGCATCAGCAACTAGCCACCACTGCGTATCCCCATCAGTGATGTTGGGGAAATTGGGAACTTTTGAATCGTCTGGATGCAGTTCACTAACGTACAAGCTCCTTACCTGTTGGCCATCCCATCTAGCTAAGCACCCCGAGCATGCACGGTCGTCTTCGACAACAACTTCGTTTATTTGGATGGCCCCTCCCGTTCACGTCACTCGTGCTGGCGGGCGCTCGTGCTCCTGTCCTGTTCTGGTCTACAATTCTGCTACCAGTATACCGACGACGTCAGGACGCGACACCCCAACCAACGAAACAGCAGAGCGCTATCTCACCCCACAAATCCAGCAAATTATCAATGAGAGTACAGACACGCAAACGGAATCAGATCAAACCACCACATATGCGGGTGCAAGCCTGGACCCAAGAAATCAAGGGAGAACTGACGTCGGAAATAAGCATGACACTTGACAAGATTCTTAATATGCAAGCAACCAAGCACCAGTAGAAGCAATGTAATAAGAGAAATTCAGCGAAAATGGTATAAGAAGCTGTAAATTCCAGATTCTTGAGAGGAGGCGTTTCCATATGTCACTGTCACTGTCTTGAACATAAATTCGGATATTCAAACATATGAGCTTTATATAGTTTATCTACATGTCTTAATATGCATCCCTCTCCCGAGATCAGCATGCTTTCCCACATCCTAATGCTTGGTCTTCTCCTCCGATCAATGTGCGTTTTTGCAACCTGACATGTTCATTCTTCTCCTGAGACCATCGAAGAGTCCAGACTGTGCAAAATCAATTCCCAAAATGCAGTATGCAGGGGGCGATGACATGGCGAGACAGACCAGGGTGACAAGACGTGTGTGTAAGATATATTTATAAATGTAACAAGTTCTCAAATCCTCAAAGGCCCAAATTCTCATACCATATCAAGCCCCCATGAGCTTGAGAGAACATTCCTAAATAACAAAACTCTAGTCACGTCACAAGTGAACAATGTGAGACTACAACCAAAGAAGGTTTCAAAACACACCAAAACAAGTTGCAAATTGTAGTACCCGTCTCCCAAGTTAACCTACTTAACCCCTTAGGCGAGACTAAAGGGGTAACTAACCTAAACTAACCAACAATCGCCAACTACCGTTTCAAACGTGATCAAATCAGCAAAACTTGACGGAACCATAAGCACAGATGGGATTGACATATATAATGACATTCGACTAACATGGTATAAGGCATAACCATATTCTCATAGAACATGGAAGAAATTCTCATATGACAAGCTATCTCATAAGGACATGTTTCATTGGGCACATAGAATCACATCAAGTCTCTTTTTTTCATATTAAGCATTATATATCAATGCTCTATTAGGGTTATAACATCATAGACATCATGTTCATCAAGTTAGGGTTTCACACCCTTATCCAAACATTTATCGGACTTAGGGTTTACTCGACCTGATTTTATTACATATTCATGGTATGATTTTAACATATCTGACTTAGATATTTTATGAAAATATTTATCATATGACTCTTACTTTATCATAGGTACAAGAAAAAGTCACTAATATCCTATTAGAATGCCTAATTATCATATAATTGAAAATCAAACATAAACAAAATAGGTTTAGAAGGTAAACATGGGAATGGGTATTACACAAAAATGCATTCTCCCACACGTTTCAAATATTTCCTAATTTCTATAAATAACAAAAGGTGATTGTATTATGTCACTCAAAATAGGTAGTTGATGGCTTTGATATTTCCTAACTCGTCTCACCTCCATTCGAAGAGACTATGTGAACTATTTATTAAACCAAACTCCCTTGTATAGGAATTGGTGAGTCACACAAATTTGAAGGGAAGTTCCTATCGGTGTGAACTAATGGCATTCACAAGAAATTTATGTCATAACTGCACTAGTGTGTAAGACTTAAATCATGTAAATCACAACATGGGGTTAGACTCGCATGCTAATGTATTGTTTAAATCTGCACCATACAAAATAGTCGCCTTGAACCCCTCAAGAGCAAAGATCTTTTTATACTCATAGAGTATAGAAGGACGATTGTCAATTGTATACTTTCACATATATTGTAACTTAGTTTTCCCTTTGATCTATTTAAAATGAGATCTCCAAAGTAAATGCATCTGAAACCATTGGGAGATCAAGAAAAAGGTTTGTAAGACAGCATGTCATCAAGATAGGTCTAATCAATGAATTCATCCTCCATGGTGGATCTCGATCTCACATTTCCTTCAAGGATATTTAAGAAACTAATTATACCTTAATATAGAATAGAAATCTACCGGTAGACTTCGATTCTATAAATTTATGATCCAATTTGCATGAATATATCCATGTAATAAAGTTGGGACAATGTAGTGAAGAATAGAGTTAGCAAATCTTAAAGGTGTCTGAATTCTCTCTCTCTCTCTCTCTCTCTCTCTCTCTCTCTCTCTATATATATATATATATATATATATATATATATATATATATATATATATATATATATATGTGTGTGTGTGTGTGTGTGTGTGTGTGTGTGTGTGTGTGTAACGTCCCAGGATTTCAGGCCTCGGATGACATGATCTTAAAAGGAATGATTGGACTACCCATATCACTAAGGTGCACCTCCTTTTTTGGGAGCCCATCACTAAAGAACTACATAGTTAAACGTGCTCAACTTGGAGTAGCACTAGGATGGGTGACCAATCAGGAAATTGACCCCCACTTGTGCATGAGGAAAAAGCACACAGTTAAGGCTAGTGGTGGTTTGTGGGGCCAGTCATCATTACTGAAACTCTACTAGAGCCTTGGGCGGTGGGCCCTAGTGTTACAAATGGTATTAGAGCCAATTACCCTCTAGTAAGTGGGGCTCACATGGGCATGTGGCATGCCAGTCTTGAGCCATACGGTCCAGGCATGTAGGAAAGGGCTATCCATGGTGATGTAGCCACCCTTACTTTAGTATTCCATGGTCAAGAGCTGGGTGTCCATGGCTCATGTTGGGTATGCACTGAAATGGGGAAATATTATGAGGCCATATAGTTGAGCCTTGATGAGGACGTCAAGAGTCCAAGTGGGGAGATTGTAATGCCCTAAGATTTTAGGCCTCAGATGACATGATCTCAAAAGGAATGATTGGACTACCCATATCACCAAGGTGCACCTCCTTTTTTGGGAGCCCATCACTAAAGAACTCCATAGTTAAGTGTGCTCAGCTTGGAGTAATACTAGGATGGGTGACCAGTCGAGAAGTTGACCCTGGCTTGCGCATGAGGAAAAAGCGCACAGTTAGGCTAGTGGTGATTTGTGGGGCCAGTCGTCATTCCTGAAACTGTACTAGAGCCTGGGCAGTGGGCCCAAGCATTACAGTGTGTGTGTGTGTGCGCGCGCGTGTGTGCGTTCACATGTGTGTATAAGAAGGCAAAATTACCCCCTTACTAAAATTTAATGAAAAATGCAAAACATCCATCTTTCATAAGGATCTAGATTTTTTTAGGATGCATGCATAATATTTCCATTTATATAAGCATGATTCAAATACATAGAATGTCAATAACATTGACAGAAAGAAAAACTAAGATATTACATGGCTTTGATCCAAGTTTACTATATGAGTTCATGAACATAAACGAGATAGAAAACTACAAGATCTAGCAGTAGCAACCTAGACATCTCAATAAAGTCTCCTTGGATCTAAACATGGGTAGGTACTCCTTGGTCTTATTTTACTCCTTGTCCTAAGCCTGGCTGGTTGGGATCACCCAGGTAGAGGAGAAAACAAGGTATGTGTCAAATAAGAAAAAAGAATAAAGAAAAGTATAACAACAAAGATAAAGAGTATAGATTGACCAAGAGTAAGGAGTGTCAAAAGTATGAGGCACATACCAAATAGAAATCTTGCCATAAAAGATAATAATAAATTAACATGCATGATTAATAGTATGACTATATTAACTAAGTAGGGCTGAGATACCTACCAAACCTCAACTAGTAGATGAGGGGAAAATTAACACATTCCCACTCACCTACAAAATATATATAAAAGTGGGGACAGTTAACACATTCCCCTGGGCAAATTAACACATGCCCAAACTATGGATGGTTGTACAGAGGTAACTACATTAGCTAACAAGTCAAACAAATAACCATGCTAAAAGAAACAATATGGAAAGGTAAGATTTAACATCAAATAATAGAGATATGGCATGTGGGTCAAAACCCAAGAAAATAATGAAATAATTGTGCCAAAAAGAACAATACTAGGAATTATGGTTTTAATTAATGCCTCATTAGGAAATTAGGGTTTGGATATCAAAATATACCCAACATAAGGGTTAATGTTACAACCCCAAATTTTGGGTTCTTTTGATGAGAAATGCAATTTCTCTTAATAAAAATAAATGAGCAAATAATTATGTGATTTGATTTGAATCAATGAATTTCTTTTATAATAGCCTTGATGGTTGCTTAATGGGGTTTATTGTCTATTGGGCCCAATAACAAGGAAAAGAAAAAAGAAATTCAATTAGTAAATGAATAATTAAGAAATAGAGAAAAGAAACATGTAGAAAACTCTAGAAGGCAAAAGAATATTCCTCAAAGGTGATTTCTGTGCCCTTTTGGATTCCTTGGGTTCCAAGGAGTCCAAGTTGCAATGATAATGCAACAAGAGAGAGAAAATATCAATTAAGTATTGCCTTATTAAAGGAAATATGAGATAATAATAATATTACAAGAAATATGTGGATATTTGGATAATGGATCCATCTTGGATAAGATTGTGTGACCACATAATTTCTGATGGAGAAAGGAATCAAAATCCAAAGAGAAAAACCAGAGATAAACAATTAATCAAGAATATTTGAAATAAAGGAGATACTACAAGAAATAAAGAGAAAAGTGAGGGTTTGGTCATGATGAGTAATAATTCTAACCCCACTTGCTTTCTTGGATTACAAGGAATAGAAATAATGGGAAATAAGAAAATAAGAAAGAGAAAATAGGTGAGAAATATACATATTTGAGTAATATCTTTCACCTAAAGAAAAGGCATGATTTCTTTGCAATAATGAGCCCAAATTTGATAGAGAGATAGACTAAATCGTTACTAAGTTTTCTTAAAAATATGGGATTATTTGGACACTCGGTTTGGGAGATATGGATTTTACAAAAATTCATAAAGTGTAGAGGAAAGTATTTTTGTCACAATTTTATTTCCTATTAGATCTATAATTGATATAGACGCGAGACACCACGGCCATTGGATTCGGATCAAATAGAGGTTGTGTTGTCACCTTCCTCAGTCGGACAAGGAAATAGGAGGCTGAGAGGGTGGACTTTCCAAAGCCAAAATCTTGCAAGATAATGGACGAATCATTATGGCAATTATTCTAGTGGATTCAGGAGAAGAATCTGAACCTAGGAAACCTAGGTCTTGGTAAGTTTCGTGGACGCCAAGAAAAATGCCCAAAGATGATTGGGATCTCCTCGTTGACCTACCTATATATATAGGGGGCATTGGACCCCAACAGAATGGCAAAAGCCTCCCATTGTTTTCGGCCAACATCCGTGAGGGGACTCACTCTTGCGATTGCATTTGGAGGTGTGTTCCTTTGCACCTATCATCTCCGTGAATCTGCTGAAGGGGCGGGAAGCTAGTGGTCAGGTCCGAATGACCTCAGGGCAATTGAGGCCCCATCCACCTTCAACGGAGCCTGGCGGCGACCGTGGTAGTTTTTTTGAATGAAGGGGAGGCCTGGAGCGTGGAGTCAACTCCCTGGTTGACTGGCAATCTGCTCCTAGCTCACAAGTAGGGCGCGAGGTTGAAGATGAAAGGAGGGTAAATTACCTCCTTGCCCCTGGGCGCAGATGATTTCAAGAAAGGGACGTAGGGGTAAAAATGTACAACCAGCCCAATTAGGCGCCTTGCTAGCAGAAAAGAGAAGAAAAATGAAAGAGGCCAACGTGGCAGCCCTCGATTGGCCTAAAGGTATTTATCTTGCGAAAATCATAACTAAATATAGCATTATCCGATAATTGTAAGTTTTACATGAAAGTTGATCAAAAACATATGAGGAACACAATAATAATAGTTTGAGAACCTGATTTTGTTCCTAATTGCAAAAGTATGCTAAGTTAATGAATAGTTCTTTGAAATTATGTTAGAAACCCTAATTGAAATTAATGGTTAAGTTCATGATGGATAATTGGTGAAATTAAGTAATAGTAACCTATTAAAACATTAATGATGAACTTGAACCTAATATAGATGAATTACTGCATGTTTTAGGGTTTTACACCAATTATGAATGATAAAGCATTTAGAAACCCTCATTTAGGGTAAAAGAGGAGAAGATCATATCTAATTTGAAGAATGTGAAAGTATGTTGTTAAATGATGGATCTAAGCTATTTTGAATATAAAAGTTCCTAATTGTGGATAAATACTCTAAATATGGTAATTAGGGTTTTCTAAGGAATAAAGGTGGAATTAGTGATAAATAGAGTTCATGAAAGATAAGTTGTTATTTTGAAAGGAACCAAAGATGATATTTGGGTCTAATGATTTTGTCATGAATTAAAAAGATAAAAATGGTAGTTTTAATGAAAAAGGGGCCTAATAGACTTAATGGACTTAATTGATGGCTAATTGTGCCTTTAATTTGAAATTAAGGTTATATGTTGTTAAAGGATAACCTTAATATCTTTTGTGAATAATAGATGAGATAATTAGGGTCTATGGAGTAATAGTATAAATGAAGTGAAACCATAATTGCAATGGAAACCCTAAAAGTGAACTAGAAACCCTAGAAAACGAGCTAGGTTTAATAGACCATGATGGCATGATTAATGATAAGAAAAATTGGATGCCTATTTTAGGATCAACTTGGTGTGTGCTTGCTTGGTTTCTTAATTGCTTGAATAATTTCTGCAATCAAGTCAGCTGGACAGGTATGTGGTTAATTATGACTAATCACATTAGTTTCTTGAAGGTTTTCCGGATGATTCATCGCATTGAATGCAACCTATTAGTTTGGATGTTCATACTTGTAAATCATAAATTCACTATGATTATCACAATAAAAATAGAAGTGTGTATTGTCGCACCTACATGCCACCCTGATGGATGATGCCAAAGGTCTGGACCAGGAGGGTAGACCAATGGGCACCATGAGTGGTGACCCCAGACACCAATCTCGGCATTGAGAATGTGGTGTTTAAAGAATGACTAATGGGCACTATGAAGGGTGACCCCAGGCACCAAGCTCAGGATTGAGAAGGTGGCCTTAAGTCATTGGCAAAAGAAACCCTAAGGTGGGTATGCCAGGGTTAGGGCAAAAGCGGTAGAGAATGTCATACTAAAAAGCATAAATTGGCTTATTAATTAACTTGATTTTGATAATTAGATTGTTAGCTATATTTTTGAAATTTTGATTGTCCCCACATACCGGCATATTTCGATATGCTGACCGACGTTTTGGTTGTCGGCATTTTAGGTATAAGATTGAAAAGGACAAACAGTAAAGTGGAATATGTGGAATTAAATAAGAGTTAAAGTACAAAGGATGATTAGTTAGAATAGACTCCAGATGTGGATAGAAGTAGATATCTAAGTTTTTGAAAAGGTATACAAAGTTTAATTTTATTTTATACCAGTTTTCAATTTAGTTAGTAGAATTTCATAATTATTACTGATTAATTGTCGAACCTTTGATCCTGTTAATTGGGATAATGGCTCTGACCTCTTGGTCTCCCTTAATTGGGGGTTACCGGGAGGCGGGGTCGTTACAGATAAGATGCACATACCTTGACTTGAGCATTCAAATCAGAGATCAAATTCTATCCTTCCAAGTCTAAAGTCACTCAAACCTACATATAGTGTTTTGTTAATTAGTTAAGGTGCAATGTAAGTTATATAGGTGGAAATCCTAGAAATCCAAATCTTAAGAAAAACCTTAGATCGACTCTTAATATTATATGATATTGGGTTCAAGGTTACTTATAAATATCTTGAATCAAAATCCCAAATTTATAGATTATTATGTTGCCTATAATTATTATTAAGATCATAAGTAAAATCAAAACACTAAAATCCAAACTTTAAAACTTGGAATTCAGCCGACAAAACCAATGTCAAAAGATAGAGAAAGTTCTAACAATTCCAAAATTTATTTGTGCATAATTTTTGTGGATTCCAATAAAAAGTAATAGATTTTATAGTTCTATATATTGTTATTGATTTATAATATTTAAATTATAGTCTAAAGAACATACTAGTTTCATACTATCATTCTGGACTATATACCGTGATAGGGTATTTTGTGTTATTACCATACCATCATTCAAATGACAAAATAAAAGATGAAAAATGTAAGAAGACCAAAATATTCATGTGGTAAAAACATGGCATAAATAAGGTCATGTGAGGCAAATAGGAGAAAATGCATGCATAGGAGCACTTTTCCATCTCTGTTCATGCCCTGGTAGATGAAGTAGATAAGATATGGGCGGATGAAAATTAGGGGAAAATTGTTTGGGTGAAATCAAGCTGCATCAACAATATAGAATGAAGAAGAGGGTATAGAGAACCCTACCCAAAGATCTATTGTACTATCATAGAGAACACTATCGTCAATGAAAGAGTTTACAACAGAGAGAAAATCAACTTGGTTGCGGCATATGATGACTGCTTGGATTCAATTGGCATAAAAGAAAAAGTGCACAAGGGCTAACAAAGGTCTAGTTATAGGTATATATAGATGGGATTTGGTTTTGGTGCTTCGAGAGGTAGAAACTTCTAGATCCTTGGAGAACAAGTTTGTGTGTTTCTCGAATACGTGATTTTTGGCTTCGAATATGGTATAGATTGATGTGGAGTTCAATTTTTAATCTAACACAACTTGTTTCATGAAATTTTATTGAGAAATGAGGGAGTTATGTCTAATATACCTGACATCTTTAGTCCATCGTTATTGTTCACACGAAGCAATGAAAGTCATTTAATACAACCTTCCAACTTCATTCTTTTGATGTATTAAATGTATAAAACTTTCTATAATTATTTGAGGGTGCAAACTAAGTCCAAATAAACCTAAATTTGGTATGTTAGCTAATTTTGGGAGAGGAATATGATTTTAGCATTAGTTTTTATTTTTTAGGACTTTTAGTATTTTATAAAATACTTTTAAATTGTATCACTTATTTTATTCCTTTAATGAATTAGAGGCATCTAGAAACTCTCTAAAAATATGAAACTTGGCCTATAAGCAACACTAAATGTGAGGAAAGTGATTTTTTCATTAATTAAAATTTTTCAATATATTTTTAAATATATTTGTTCTTTAAATTATATTCTCTCCTAAATTAACTAAAATAATTAAGGTAGTCCAAATTAGATGAAAATTTACTTGTAAGTTAATTTTGGTATGTAGATTTTGAATTTGACATTTATTTCCACTTTTGGAGTCATTAGTAATTTATTTAAAATATTTGGCTCTTATTCTTATTTTCTTTCCCGATTAGAATAAAAACAGTTATTATTATGCAAATAATGTGAAACTTCACCCTTAAGAAAACTAAAACATATGGAACATGAATTGACCATTTATTTTATCCTTTGAAGTTATATGTCACATTATTTAACATTTTGGGTTATTACACATCTTCTCTCTCTGAATCTACACATGAACATTAAAGATAATCCAAATTGCATGTAAATTTACCCATAGGTTACTTTTAATATGTAGATTGTGAATCTAAGATTACCTACCACTTTTGGAGTCATTTAATGACTTATTTCATATTTTAGGAAAAACTCACCTTTTCTTTTCTAAATAAAATAGATATAGTTATTATTATCCCAAAATTTTGAAAGTTAGCCTCCAAGACAAATCAAATCCTAAGAATATAAATCTGAAGTTATCCTTATCCAATTAGTCTTCCTTTTATGAATTTTAGTCCATTATCAATTATTATCGTTGTTTCCCATATTAAATAATTCAATATCACATTATCTTGTTTAAAGAGTTATTATTTATCTCTTTATCTCTTCCTTTTCCCAAAAGGCTAAGGGAACTTCTAGAATGGAATTATTTTATTAATATCTGACTTAAGTGGTAAATTTGCATTTAAGACCCTGATGAAAACATTCACCAAGGTATTTGTTTATAAACCCAATCATAGGCATAAATAGAGACCAAATATACTCCAAACCACTAATAATTCCACAAATTCAACATCAAGGACAAAAAGGTCAGAAAGGATAGGAAAAACTTAGGAAAATGGGCCAAATTGAAGGTATACCCAGATTTTAGTTCGTTACAGTATGTGTGTGTACATATATATAGATAAACAATATAGACACATATATAGTGATCTGTTTTAGGACAACTTTGTATTATTAATTTATATGTTCGATAGGAAATGTATGGCCTAGTCTAGTTAACAAGATACATCACACTTCTTGTAATGTTTACATGTATGCGTTGATCTGTTGGACTTCCCTAGTGGGCCTTAAGGTGAACCATGTATCACAAGGAACTTTAATAGGTGTAATTAGCGGGATTTTTAGAGGGACATCACTCATTGCTCAACCAAATAAGAGGAATTTTACATTAACAGAACACCATGGCAATTTTATTCAAAGGGATGTATCTTCTACGATTCAATAAGAATATTTTAGAAACACCAAAGTGTATAAGACAAATAGGATCAATATGGATCATAACCATCATGGGAGGATACATAAATGAAGATTATATAGCAAAAGTATCCTTAATTGGCTACAAAGGTTAACCCAGTCATCTCACCTCTCCCAAAACATAACTACTCTTGCACACATATAGGACAAACATGGTGATACATGGTTAGTATGTGCATATAAGTAGAAAATTGAGGGATAACAAGGAAAACGAACAATAAAATAGATAACAAGGATCACACTAAAAAAGAATGAATTAGTATCAAAACATAAGTCACTAGTATAGAAATGGCATATAATGTCACATTTGTTGGTGTCGGTTATAAATAAAACACCGACGCTAATAAACTAAGATGTCAATTTAACCAGACAACTGACACCTATATGTGAAGGCTGGACATTTTACAAAATACTTGGGTATCTCTTTTTATTTAACGTCGGCTGGTCGAAATAAAAATTGACATCCAAAATCACTCGCGAAATACAATTTTTAGGGAAAAAATTTTGCCTCCAAAATTTTCAATTCGATGTCGGTTGTATAAACACCAACGAATCATGTTCCACGCCAAGCCCCGCGAAATTTTTTCCCCCATATGTCATCGATTGTTTAAAATACAACCGAAACCTAAATATCCCTTATGAGGCAAACAATTCATACCTTATTTGGCATCGGTTGTTGCACAGGAACCGACGAGGATGTTTGTTCGTGTGATGTCCCCACAAAAAATTGTTCCCCCCAATTTGCCTAATCATCGTCGGTGTTAGGGGAGAAAACAACAACTATGATTGAAACTCAAGAACAATTTTTTTTTGTCGGCGTATGTAGATAGACGTCGGTTATTATACGTTGAAACTGACGATGAACACCTTGACCCGGTATTTGTTTGAAGTTGTAGATGGTGTTAAGTGTCAATTTTATACAATAACCGACACCAGTAATTAACTGAATAACACCCGTGGGAGTCAGACTCTTCCCCTTCTCTGTTTCATTCCCAATTCTCTCTTGCCACTCAAGCTAGGTCTCGTAATTAAGGCTTGCTGCTCACCACCTCCTCTGTTGCTGCTGTGGAGAGGAGCTCGCCATCGCTGCTATGTAAAGGAGCTCGCCGCTGCCGCTGTGGAGAGGAACTACTGCTGAGGAGCTCACCGTCACCGCTCCAGTGCAGGCATCACCGCCGCCGCTCCAATAGTTTAGTCGTCGCCGCCACCGCTCGCTTGCTCAGTCATTTCCGCCAATGACCACAACCCGCCATCCTGCCATCACTCGCCATCTGTTTCACTGTAGATTCAGTCATCTTCGCCTCCACCTTCGGCCACCTCCACAGCCATAGCTATGACCACCTCCACCTCTGACAACCGCCACCACAGTCTGCTCTACTAGTGCAGTGAGTTTTCTATAAGATTATTATTGATTAATTAGGATTGATTAATATTGATTAATATGGGTTAAATGAGGAATGAATGAACGTAGTTCAATGTATAATTGTTCTCCAAAATTGTGTAGTTGATTAATAACGATTAACTAGCATTAATCATGAATGAATGAATTTAATAAGTTGTTATTGCTTTTTTTTCTCTTATTAGTGATTGTTTTAACTTATTTCAATATATAATTGTTCTTCAAAATTGTGTATTTGATTATTAATGATTGATTTGGTTTAATGATGAATGAATGAATTTATCCAAATCGAAGAATGAATTGAATTAAATGATGTTACACAAAACCTAGGATATGAACGATGATACTATGATTGTAGGTATATGAATGACAACATATATACATGTATTTTGTTGGCCTAGAAACCCATTTGAGATTTTCTCATTAGGAGTAAATCTAAGATAGTCCCCAGTTTGGGACTGTTCTTGAACACTTAAACTGACTTAGGATGTAAGTGTATAATGTGTATTCAGTTTTCATGATGTTTTGTCAGCACTTCCCCGTTTGTTCTCTAAGTACATATGTCGGTGGGCATTTGCCCTTGTACATCGGTGTACTTGGAGAACTGTGGGGAAATGCTGCTAAAATTTCTTGAAAATCAAATACACATTATACACTTACTAGTGAGATTAGGTGATCAAGAATGGGATAGGTGGTACACATCAATTATATATGACACCCTCAACCCTAAACTTTTAACCATAAACCCTAATCTTTTAACCCTAAACCCTAATCTTTTAACCCTAAACCCTAATATATACTTGTTTTCTCTTTGATCATAGAATGGATAGATCATGGATGTCCATTCAAAATGGCTGCACCCCAGAGTTTATTTCTGGTCTTGATCAGTTTATTACATTTGTCGAGGAACATAGGAAACAACCTGGAGATAGGTTCTACTATCCATGTAGGCATTGTGTTAACAACTTGAAAGTCAGCACTGGTGACGAAATCAAAAGTCATGTCATGTGCAATAGGATTGTATAAGGCTATATAGAATGGCACTGGCATGGAGAGATTTAAAACGTGAAATCAGTGGATGTCGATAGCAGTACTTGTGTGGAAGAAGAAATTGCCTCTGATGACATAGATGTGAACGAACCAGTTCCAGTAGACACCGTTGATGCGATGTTGGATAGTTGTGGGGTAGAGCACACTAATCCACCTCCCATGTTTAGAAACATTGTGCATGATGTTGAGAGACCGTTATACACAGGTTGTACTAAGTTTATGAAGCTTAGCACTATGTTGAGATTGTATAAGCTGAAAGCTAACAATAGATGGAGCGACAAAAGCTTCACGTCATTGTTGTCTTTGTTGAAAAAAAATCTTCCTGAAGGAAACGAGCTACCAATCTCAACATACCAGTTAAAGAAATTGTTGTGCCCAATGGGAATGGAGGCCAAGAAGATACACGCATGCTCGAATGATTGTGTATTGTTTCAAAAGGACTATGTGGATTTGAATGATTTTCCAAAATGTGGTGCGTCAAGGTTTAAAATGACGACTTCGGGGGAGTCCAAAACTGGTTCTCCTGCCAAGGTGATGTGGTATCTACCTATAATATCAAGGTTTCAATGCTTGTTTGCCAATCCAATAGATGCGAAGAAATTGAGGTGGCATGCAGATGTTAAGAAAAATAATGATGGGATCCTACAGCATGCATCTGATTCCCCACAGTGGAAGAAGATTGATTTATTCAATCCTAAATTTGGTGAAGAAGCCAGGAATCTAAGACTTGGGCTTTGTATAGATGGGATGAATCTGTATGGAACATTGATCAGCCAAAATAGTACTTGTCCAGTTATGCTTGTTATATACAATCTTCCTCCCTGGTTGTGTATGAAAAATAAGTATGTTATGTTGTCGTTGTTGATATCGGGCCCTAAATAACCTAGAAATGATATTAATGTTTATCTTGAACCTCTGATTGATGACTTAAGGAAATTCTAGGGTGAAGGTGTGATGATCTATGATGCTTCACGTAGAGAGACATTTCGTTTGCACGCTATGTTGTTTTGCATTGTTAATGACTTTCCCGCAAATGGGAATTTGTCTGGATATAGTGTCAAAGGATCTAAAGCGTGTCATGTATGTGAAGATAACACTGATTCAATACAACTAAAACATGGTGGCAAGACTGTATATCTTGGTCATCGAAGGTTTCTTCCAAAATTCCATCTATACCGTAGGTTGTGCCAAGCGTTCAATGGACGGAATGAGGAACAGAGTGCACCTAGCCCTGTACTAGGGGAGGTTGTTTATGAAAGAGTAAAAGACTTTGTCAATGAATTTGGTAAAAGATCACAGTGTACCATAGCCACACAGAGTGACAAATCTTTATTCAAGAAGAAGTCAATATTTTGGGATCTTCCTTATTAGAGTTCTTTGGCTATCAGGCATTGTATCGAAATCATGCACTTTGAGAAAAATGTCTGTGATAGCGTCATTGGTACTCTATTGAATATACCAGGTAAAGACTAAAGATGGGATAAAATCTAGAATGGACCTACGTGAAATGGGAATAAGGACAAAATTAACAGAAGTAGTTAGTAGAGATCGGAGAACATACTTACCTTGTTACAACCCCAAATTTTGGGTTCATTTGTTGAGAAATTTAATTTCTCATAATAAAGATAAATGAACAAATAATGGATGAATGCATGGATTTCATTTACAATAGCCTTGTTGTTTGATTTGTGGGCTTTATTGGCTATTGGGCCCAATAATAAGGATATTCAATTAATTAAGGAATAACTGAGATTTAGAGATAAGAAAGGTTTGGAAACCTCTAGAAGGCAAATCCAAAGAGGATTTCGGGCCTCTTAGATTCCTTGGGTTCCAAGGAGTCCAAAGTTGCAAAGAAAGGGCAATAAGAAAAGAAAATAGCAATTAAGTATTTCCTTGTTAATAAAGAAATTGAAAACATTGATGAAATAGGGAAAATATGTGAAAAGAGGTATTTTTTAGTTATCCATAGTGGGATTTCGTATCCCAATGATTCCTAATAATAAAAGGAATACTAATGAGGAAAATAAGACAGAAATAAAAGAGAAATCCACAAAAGGAAATATTTTAATAAGAAATAAAACATGATAATGAGACTAATGCATATTGATGCATTTAAGGATGATGAGTATTCCTTTAAAAGGAATTTCGAAATCATAAAGTTTCTTGGGATCCAAAGAATCCCAATGAAGAAAGAGGAAAGAGAAAATATCAATGAAGCAAAATAAGAGAATAATGTAATACATTATTAATGAATTAAGAAGGTATGGTTAAAAAGAAAGTAATGTATATTAAAGGAAAATAGGATTTCGTTCCTAAGGATTGAAAAGTCAAGTATAAAGAGAATGATAGCAAGGATTTTCGAAACCCTAATTATCCAAATAAAAGATATTATCCAAAGGAAAAGGAAGAGAGAGAACATTACTTCTCATAGAAGGAAATTAGTTTCTTTTTTTGGAAAAGGACTCTTAGAGTCACGGCTAAGGCAACCTAGGGTTGCGTTTCCCACCCCTATATAAAGGGGTAGAGCCCAGGGTTGAATCCAAGATGACCCCATACACCCATCTCTCTCCTTCTTCTTCCTTTTTCGTCCAAAACCCTAACTATTGGGATAGTGTTACCCGAGGCAACAAGGGGCTCTGAGCTGGAGTTCAGTGGAAGAAAGATGATCCCACGATGTCAGGAGGATCACAGCTAGCAATAGTGTGCCCAATCTCGTGGGCAAATTCGAGTTGGACGGCCTGGAGACGCCCACGTGCTGAAGAGCTAGGAAGCTTGGCTGGCCGTCATGGCCTCAGCCTAGCCGCTCCCACGCCTGCGCGAGGGCATGGCGGAGCTAGGGGGAACCGCCGTGGCTGTCGGAGAGGCCCAAGGAGCAGCGGCCTGGCCACGGTTCTTCCTCAACCTAACGGCAGCAGAGGCGCAGCCGCAAGGTAGGAGACGATCTGGAATTTGACGTTTATAGCCTCTCGGGTTTTGGAAGGCCCAGGATATGCGCAAGGGTATAAGTGACATTTCGAAATGTCTTCAATCTAACCCGCGAGCGTTGCATGGCTAGGAGGCGACGTGGCGCTCTCCGATTGGTCCAGGTAAGTGGAATATTACAAAAATCATAACTAATTAATGGAAGCTTGGATTGATAAGTATAATATATCAATTTTGCTCAGAAAAACGATAGGAATCCAATAAAAATATGATTGAAGTCTGATTCCTTTTGAAATTCGAAAAATAATGGAAGTTATTAGCTTTAGATGTAGTAATGTTTAAAGAACCCTATTTTGGTATGATTAAAGTGATTAGTAGGGTTTAATAGATGATTAAAGTTGATCTAAGCCTGTTAATGATAAAAAGGATCATTAAGATTGAAAAAGGATGAATTTGCATGTAATTAGTTAATTTGGAAGTTTCATATGCATGAATATACTTTAATGGGCCTTGAAACCCTAATGTTGATTGATTCGACTATTAATGGCTTTAATTGATTAATTTCATGATTAAAATTGGAATATGCCAAGTCTAAGTTATTTCGAGCATTAAAGTTCTTAATTGATGGATAAATACCCTAAATGAAGTAATTAGGGTTTTCTCATGAATCAAGGTAGAATTGGTGATTAATAACGTTCATATGAGTAATAGAGTATAATGAATTACACATTGATGATAAATAAGCATAATGATCTTCTCATGGATTAAAAGGATAAAAGTGATAGTTTTAATGTAAGATAAGTTTAATGGGTTTAATTGATGGACAATGATGCCTTTAATTCGAAAATAAGGTTAAATGTTGTAAAGGGATAACCTTAATATCTTTTGTGAATAATTAGGGTTTAAAATAATAAAAGATGAAAGGAAACCCTAATTGAAATAGAAACCCTAAAAATGAAATAGTAACCCTAGGGCTCGAATAGGTCTATTAGACTTGGATACCATGAACCATGATAGAAGATATTGGTATATTTATTTCAGGATTGAATTGTGTACTTGCTTGATTCTGGATTACTTGCTTGTTTGGAATATTCCTGCATCTGAGTCTTCCTGACAAGTATGTGGTTACGCTTATGACTACCCGAATTAGTTTTCCGGGATTTGATCGATGTCTCCATCGTGGTTTGAATTAAACTGTTGGAAGTATTTAATTCATGCAAAATATAATGTGAATATGACTATCACATAAGCTATGTGCCTACTAGCTCAGATCCTGGTTCCCCTCTGTAGCTTAATGGGTTGACCTAGTAAATGGCTACCAATGGGGTAGGCCCATCAGGTCACTAAATGACTTAGTAAATGGCTACCAATGGGGTAGGCCCATCAAGTCACATGGAGTTAGAGATTGGACTACCTATGGGTAGTGCCATGCGACTCAACCCTAGATACTGATCTACCTGGTAGGTAGCATCGTGCTGGGTTTAATAAGAATCTACCTAGAGAGAGGTGAGATCTCAGTCCTCTGCAGGGACAGCACAGAGGTAGGGGATAGGAAAGGATTGAGTGGTACGGTTTAAAACATAATCTTGGTTGTTAAATGATAATTGGCTGATTACTTTGTTATTGCAGTTGCATGATTATTGTTTCCCCCACATACCAGCTTCGGCTGACCGACATTTTGTTTGTCGGTGTTTTAGGTAAAAATGAAAGGAACGAATAGTAAAGTGGCAGATGTGGAATTAAATGAGAAATAACATGCACAGGAGGATTAGTTAGTTTAGCATTTTCATGGATGGAAGATTAGAAATCCCAGATTTCAAAAGGTAAACAAAGTTTTATTTTATACCAGTTTTCAGTTAGTTGGTAAAGTTTATTAATTGTTATTGATTATTTGTCAAACCTTTGATCCTGTATAATGGATAACGACACCGACCTTTTGGTCTCCCTTAATTGGGGGTTACCGGGAGGCGGGGTCGTTACAATTGGTATCAGAGCCTAGGTCCCTCATCTAATCTTTAATAATTATTAAATTTTACAAATTCCGTAGAACCCAAGGGAGTTATTAGAGGATTATCCAAAAGACAGAGGTGTCTAGAAAAGGATCACGACCGGGGGCTGGCAATATTTTCCTCCGCACCGCTAGTCGGAATACGAGGACTCCTGGATCCGTGTGACTGCCTGGCCAAAGTCTTAGGGTAGGAATCGAAATAAGATACCTTTTAGGACTCTCTCATCTCGTTCATCCTTTCTCAACTCAAATTCTATTAAGGACCTTAAGGATTAGGGTTTTCTCTCTGTTCCTCACCCTCTTGAGGTATGGGTAAGGTTGATAAGGATTAAGGAATCCTCCATCAAATTAATAAAAAGCATGTAAATAAGATGTCATGGACATAAGCTTAATAGAATAAGCGTAAAGGAATAGATACATGCTTAGGTCATATGACATGAGTTGTCATTGCCCTCAGGAGAGATCTGAGGATAGACCTCCTTGGTAGGAGGATGTGTAGAGAGAGAGTTAAGCTTGGAGGTAGAGACCTCCATTAAAAGTAGATGTCTGGCATATCCTTTGAGGATGATGTTAACCTTAACCCTAAGTGAAGGGTAGAGATAGAGATGACATGATGAGTTAGACCGAGTGTTTGGTTGGACATGCATTGGGATCGTCATGCGAGCCATGAGAGGTTGGATAACCTAGTACCTTTGGCGACCCAACCCTGGAGAGGGTCGTGCATGTTTGAGCGAAGGGTAACTCCTTCATGGATGAGGTTAGAGAAGAACCTATAGGGTTGTTACCAGTAGGATATAACTTGTACCCAGAGTGCATCAGTAGTGGTGACATTAAACGAAACCCTAGTCAAGGGATCATGATGGATGGCTTATGAGATAAGCATAAGGGGTTATGGATAACCTTGAGTAAACATAAGTTTCAGTATAGGCTTCGTTCAAGTAAGGGCATGCTTAGGAGTTTGATCCTTCATAAAGACATGACCTCTTATAGAGATGTTGGTTGTAGGATTAGCTCTAGAGAGAGGGAGCAGACCTCAGCCAATAAAGTTGGAAGCCTAAAACCCCGAAACTTGAGAAACAGTGAAAGTCGAGAAGGATGCGACCTAAGTGGATGATAATGGTCGCCTCATGCATGATCCCTAGAGGTTGATGATGTCTTGGTTAGCTTGAGAGTAACCAAACCCTAGAGGGAGGATGATGCTTCTGGTACCTAAGGTATAAGTGATTACCTACTAGATGTGATAGAGAGTCCTTTAGACCCTGAGGAGATTAAGGCACCAGTTGTGAGGCTTTATACCTAGTAGTGGTCCAAGAAGAGGAATCAACTCTGAAGTGTTGCTTGAGTAGAAAGATCATGGGAGTACATGACATATCTTGGACATGTTGGATTCCTCATTAAGAGAATGAGCATGCAGTTGGACACTCGGAGGCGAACCTAGGGTTCCTAGGCCTAAGAGGGGAAGCGGTGTACCCAATGCTCATGTTGAGATTTGAGTCTCTATAGTTTTGAGCATGGTACTCTTAATGTGTAGAGGTAAAGGAAAACCCCTTCAGGTAAGGGTATGTTTGATGAACCCCTCACGAATAAGTTGATCTAATGATGAGGAAAGAAAACGAGTGTGACTTAGCATGGTTTCGTAGGTACGCTTGAGCCTTAGTAGTGGTTGGTTTAAGCATGCTCATATGGATGAAAACCTTAAGGATGGTTGTGACCTTGCGGTCATGGGTTGTAGTTTCCTCCCATCCTGGGAGAGGACCCTTTGGTAGGGTGTGTACCAGTTCTGTCGGTTTTGAGGTGACCTGAAGAGGTCTCATAGGATCTTGAGAAGCTAAGTGAAGAGTACATGGTATGAAAATGAACCTATAGGCCCATAGATAACCATCTCTAAGTGCGTGGACGTGTTACCATGGGAGTAACCGGTATGGGGCCTGACCAAGGTAGGCAGGTTTCCATGACCCCTGTGAAGGGATGAAAGTCAGTCACGAATGCAGAAAGAGATGATGAAGGCTTGGGTAAGGTTCTAAGTCAGACCTGTACTATAAGAAAATCCCAAGTCTATCCTAGGGTCGGGTAGGGATAAGACCGATGAAAGACGGAGTTGCCTAATTCCCTAGTTGCACATGACCATAGGGTCGGGAGGTAACAACTATCATTGTCTGAGGGCCATGGGTTAGGAGATTGATCACCTTCATTAACTCATGTGACCCAAAGGGCAAGTGAGTAGGGCACTCTCTAGTGCATATGGGAAGAGGGATGACCCCAAAAGAGCCGGTACCCTATAGACCTAGAGGATATGACCAAGGATTGTGTGTAAACCCAAGTAGGTTCGAGGCCAGTTTTCCAGGAAAGTAACTTTGATATAATGATGATTGTGTTATAGAGACATGAGTTGCACGTTTCAACGGAGACTTGAAGGTGTACTGGCGAGGTGGGCTGTACCATCCCTACTCTTGGAATAGGAGGAACTCTGTATTTGGACGGCCACCAAATGCTTATTTCTTCTTGTTATGAGAGTGAGAGATAGGACAGTATGCATGCCATACACCAAGACAAGGATGCTGTGAGTTGGAACGTTGCTATAAGGAATAATGATAGAGATGTGGAAGGAATGATACATGGATGGTTCGCAAACACTATGAGAGGTAGTGTAGCCAGCTTATGAGGATGTTTTATCAGGAACTATCTGGAATTTGCAGGTTAACCAAGGTCAAGTTAGATCACAGTGAGTATAAGCTTAGAGTTTCTTGATGAAGACAAACTTAGAGTTTGAGATGAGATGATAAGTAGAATACATGGAAGAGTATGTCTTCAACTTTACTTAATACTGAAGGATGTGAAGTGGTAATGGATGCTCTAGTGGAGATAGAGCTGCCTAGTTTGGCTAGAAGGGAGTTGTTAGGCTAACCCTACGTTTGGAAAGAAGATGTGTTTTGGCTAACACTCAGATGTAATGAGATATGTTGAACAAGTTAATGATTGTTTGGCTAGTCAGTCTAGTCCTTGACGTAGTGAAAGGATGGTTTAGAGCCTCAGATGCACTTCTCTGGAAGGGAATGTGATGAAACCCTGATTAGAATGGTTTAGGGTTTCTGAGGTATCAAGCTTGAGGGATCATGACACACTGGAGATCATGATTTTAAGATCACCATATACCATGGAATTACTGAGATGGTAGCACTTTGGATGCTTAAGATGAAGATGCATGTGGCTTGTGGCCATGCATGATAAAGGTAAAGGACGAATACCAGTAACCCAGTGTACCAATATAGAGGATAAAAGAGTCCCTGAAAAGGAATGAGATTTCATCACTATGGATGATGTGGAAACTCTCCCCTTAACCAAGGAAGATCAATGAGGGTTATGGTAGATCACTGTACCTAGATGACAGGAAAAGAAGAGTACTGTCAAGTGACAGATCAGGTTGAACTACTTATAATAGAAAAAGAAATGGTTCAACAACACCATGATGTGAGTTCAAAGAGTTCTTGAACATGATTAGAAGGTTTACTTCCATGCGGAAGAAGTAGGTACATGAAGAACTCGTTTTAGTACCGTTTATCACCCCTAACTAATGAGTAGTATGATCCAGACTAGAGGGTCTGATGAGAGCAAGTGTGCTTATTCAGGGTGATACAAAGAGACAGTTCTTAAGATGTGATGTTAACCACTATAGCCTTTATCGGGATGTAAGAAGCTATATAAGGAGGGTGTGTCGGTCACCACTTCATTATAATGATGTTGGTGAAGGAGGCCTCGTGAAGGTCATAAAAGAACCACAGTGTGTGCAGATGAAGTCGCTTGATCATGTAATGGCTGAGAGAGAGAGCCAAGGGTGACATGTGTCACGAGCTAATACAAAACAGACTGACATGCAGTTCACTGTGGGAGATTATATGATGTGAAAATCCGACCCCTCTAAGCTACAGCTAATAAAGCTGAGTCCCCGATAAATGGGTCCATTTGAGATGGATTGGTGGAGATGGTTGTGTTTAGCTTTGCCCCATAGGATAACATGATGTGTAATGTGTTCCACGAGTCCGATCTAGAGCACTATGTGAGGTACCCAAGCCATGTGTTGAGCCCTGAACCTATTCAGCTTTTGAGAGGCCGAAATATCCTGAGTCACCTATGAGGGTACGATATACCAAGGTAAGAAAGAACTCAGATGGAAGCATATGAGATAATGAAGGTTCTTGGGAAACACCATGGAAAAGGTGAAGCCACATGGGAGCCATGATGGACATATGAAAGGCTTATCCTGTTTGTTTGCTTGCTTGATGGAATTTTGAGGGCAAAATTCTCATAAGAGGGGAAGGATGTTACAACCCCAAATTTTGGGTTCATTTGTTGAGAAATTTAATTTCTCATAATAAAGATAAATGAACAAATAATGGATGAATGCATGGATTTCATTTACAATAGCCTTGTTGTTTGATTTGTGGGCTTTATTGGCTATTGGGCCCAATAACAAGGATATTCAATTAATTAAGGAATAACTGAGATTTAGAGATAAGAAAGGCTTGGAAACCTCTAGAAGGAAAATCCAAAGAGGATTTCGTGCCTCTTAGATTCCTTGGGTTCCAAGGAGTCCAAAGTTGCAAAGAAAGGGCAATAAGAAAAGAAAATAGCAATTAAGTATTTCCTTGTTAATAAAGAAATTGAAAACATTGATGAAATAGGGAAAATATGTGAAAAGAGGTATTTTTGAGTTATCCATAGTGGGATTTCGTATCCCAATGATTCCTAATAATAAAAGGAATACTAATGAGGAAAATAAGAGAGAAATAAAAGAGAAATCCACAAAAGGAAATATTTTAATAAGAAATAAAACAGGATAATGAGAATAATGCATATTGATGCATTTAAGGATGATGAGTATTCCTTTAAAAGGAATTTCAAAATCATAAAGTTTCTTGGGATCCAAGGAATCCCAATGAAGAAAGAGGAAAGAGAAAATATCAATGAAGAAAAATAAGAGAATAATGTAATACATTATTAATGAATTAAGAAGGTATGGTTAAAAAGAAAGTAATGTATATTAAAGGAAAATAGGATTTCGTTCCTAAGGATTGAAAAGTCAAGTATAAAGAGAATGATAGCAAGGATTTTTGAATCCCTAATTATCCAAATAAAAGATATTATCCAAAGGAAAAGGAAGAGAGAGAACATTACTTCTCATAGAAGGAAATTAGTTTCTTTTTTTGGAAAAGGACTCTTAGAGTCACGGCTAAGGCAACCTAGGGTTGCGTTTCCCACCCCTATATAAAGGGGTAGAGCCCAAGGTTGAATCCAAGATGACCCCATACACCATCTCTCTCCTTCTTCTTCCTTTTTCGTCCAAAACCCTAACTATAGGGATAGTGCTACCCGAGGCAACAAGGGGCCCTGAGCTGGAGTTCAGTGGAAGAAAGATGATCCCACGATGTCAGGAGGATCACAGCTAGCAATAGTGTGCCCAATCTCGTGGGCAAATTCGAGTTGGACGGCCTGGAGACGCCCACGTGCTGAAGAGCTAGGAAGCTTGGCTGGCCGTCATGGCCTCAGCCTAGCCGCTCCCACGCCTGCGCGAGGGCATGGCGGAGCTAGGGGGAACCGCCCTGGCTGTCAGCGAGGCCCAAGGAGCAGCGGCCTGGCCGCGGTTCTTCCTCAACCTAACGGCAGCAGAGGCGCAGCCGCAAGGTAGGAGACGATCTGGAATTTGACGTTTATACCCTCTCGGGTTTTGGAAGGCCCAGGATATGCGCAAGGGTATAAGTGACATTTCAAAATGTCTTCAATCTAACCCGCGAGCGTTGCATGGCTAGGAGGCGACGTGGCGCTCTCCGATTGGTCCAGGTAAGTGGAATATTACAAAAATCATAACTAATTAATGGAAGCTTGGATTGATAAGTATAATATATCAATTTTGCTCAGAAAAACGATAGGAATCCAATAAAAATATGATTGAATTCTGATTCCTTTTGCAATTCGAAAAATAATGGAAGTTATTAGCTTTAGATGTAATAATGTTTAAAGAACCCTATTTTGGTATGATTAAAGTGATTAGTAGGGTTTAATAGATGATTAAAGTTGATCTAAGCCTGTTAATGATAAAAAGGATCATTACGATTGAAAAAGGATGAATTTGCATGTAATTAGTTAATTTGGAAGTTTCATATGCATGAATATACTTTAATGGGCCTTGAAACCCTAATGTTGATTGATTCGACTATTAATGGCTTTAATTGATTAATTTCGTGATTAAAATTGGAATATGCCAAGTCTAAGTTATTTCGAGCATTAAAGTTCTTAATTGATGGATAAATACCCTAAATGAAGTAATTAGGGTTTTCTCATGAATCAAGGTAGAATTGGTGATTAATAACGTTCATATGAGTAATAGAGTATAATGAATTACACATTGATGATAAATAAGCATAATGATCTTCTCATGGATTAAAAGGATAAAAGTGATAGTTTTAATGTAAGATAAGTTTAATGGGTTTAATTGATGGACAATGATGCCTTTAATTCGAAAATAAGGTTAAATGTTGTAAAGGGATAACCTTAATATCTTTTGTGAATAATTAGGGTTTAAAATAATAAAAGATGAAAGGAAACCCTAATTGCAATAGAAACCCTAAAAATGAAATAGTAACCCTAGGGCTCGAATAGGTCTATTAGACTTGGATACCATGAACCATGATAGAAGATATTGGTATATTTATTTCGGGATTGAATTGTGTACTTGCTTGATTCTGGATTACTTGCTTGTTTGGAATATTCCTGCATCTGAGTCTTCCTGACAAGTATGTGGTTACGCTTATGACTACCCGAATTAGTTTTCCGGGATTTGATCGATGTCTCCATCGTGGTTTGAATTAAACTGTTGGAAGTATTTAATTCATGCAAAATATAATGTTAATATGACTATCACATAAGATATGTGCCTACTAGCTCAGATCCTGGTTCCCCTCTGTAGCTTAATGGGTTGACCTAGTAAATGGCTACCAATGGAGTAGGCCCATCAGGTCACTAAATGACTTAGTAAATGGCTACCAATGGGGTAGGCCCATCAAGTCACATGGAGTTAGAGATTGGACTACCTATGGGTAGTGCCATGCGACTCAACCCTAGATACTGATCTACCTGGTAGGTAGGATCGTGCAGGGTTTAATAAGAATCTACCTAGAGAGAGGTGAGATCTCAGTCCACTGTAGGGACAACACAGAGGTAGGGGATAGGAAAGGATTGAGTGGTACGGTTTAAAACGTAATCTTGGTTGTTAAATGATAATTGGCTGATTACTTTGTTATTGTAGTTGCATGATTATTGTTTCCCCCACATACCAGCTTCGGCTGACCGACGTTTTGTTTTTCGGTGTTTTAGGTACAAATGAAAGGAACGAATAGTAAAGTGGCAGATGTGGAATTAAATGAGAAATAACATGCACAGGAGGATTAGTTAGTTTAGCATTTTCATGGATAGAAGATTAGAAATCCCAGATTTTAAAAGGTAAACAAAGTTTTATTTTATACCAGTTTTCAGTTAGTTGGTAAAGTTTATTAATTTTTATTGATTATTTGTCGAACCTTTGATCCTGTATAATGGATAGCGGCACTGACCTTTCGGTCTCCCTTAATTGGGGGTTACCGGGAGGCGGGGTCGTTACATACCTCCTACTTGTTACACATTGTCTAGAAAGGAGAAGAAAGCCTTTTGTGATTACTTAGTAAATGTTAAGGTGCCACAGGGTTACTCATCCAACATCCATAGGTTGGTATCAATGAAATATCTAAAGTTGATAGGTCTTCAATATCATGATTGTCAAACTCTAATGCAACAAATATTTCCCATGGCAATTCAATCTATATTGGCGAAGTATGTAAGGTTTGCAATCACCAAGATTTGTTTCTTTTTCAACAGTTTGTGCAGCCAAGTTATTGATCCTGATACTCTCGATAAGTTGCAAAGAGAAGTGGTTGTTACCCTATGTCATCTTGAGATGTATTTTCCTCCTTCATTTTTTGATATCATGGTACATCTTGTTGTCCACTTTACTAGGGAAGTGAAAATATTGGGACCAGTTTTCTTGCATTGGATGTATCCCTTTGAATGATACATGAGCATTTTTAAAGGTGATGTTCGAAACTGTCATCAGCCTGAAGGGAGTATTATTGAGGGTTATGTGGTGAGAGAGGTTATGGATTTTTGCAGTGACTTTATGAGTGGTAATGATGCTCCTATTAATGACAAGAATATTGAGGAGTATTCTGGCAAAGGAATGTTGGGATCACAGATGAAAGTAATCAGCCATGAGCAGTTTGAAAAAGCTCACTTGTATATTTTACATGACATCGACGAAGTCAGTGTTTATATCGAGGAACATACCAATTTCATCAAGAAACAATATCCTCGAGCCAATTCAATGTGGCTTGCTAGAGAGCATAACAAGACATTTATTAAGTGGTTTGAAGATCAATTCTTACATCAACTATCTCAAACACCAAATAATCTTGCTGAAAATATCAAATGCCTCACCTTTAAACCAAAATTGAATGTTGTCTTATGAAGGGTTTGACATAAATGGGTTCTCATATTACACAAAGCGTCAAGATGATAAGAGCGTCGTCCAAAATAGTGGGGTCACCCTTCAAGCATCTTCATTGTTTTTTGCAAGTGCAAAGGATAAGAGTCCACACAAAGCTAAAATGTCATATTATGGTGTCAATGAAGACATATGGGAGTTTCACTATGTAGATTTCAGAGTTCCGCTCTTTAAATGTAATTGGGTTGATAATACCAAAGGATTTATAGTGGATGAATTGGGTTTCAAATTAGTGAACTTTGAAAAGATTGGTGATAAGGGTGAACCATTCATATTAGCATCATAGGCGAAACAAGTATTTTATATCGATGATCCTGCATATGATAAATGGCCGGTTGTTCTTCATGGTAAAAGGCAGTTCATTGAAGATCCTATAGATGAAGAAGAGTACTATGATAAGTATGATGACTCGAGTCCATTCTCAGTTGGGTTGCAAACACCACCAAATATAGAAGCTAACGATGACTTGTATGTGAGCGGAGATCACACCGAAGGAATGTTAATTGATAAAAGATCATAGTATTAGAGGCATGTTTTTATTTTTTTATATGTTTTATTTTTCTGAATGTGAACTTTACAATGTTTTATTATCTTCTAGTTATGTGAAATGTTAAATGTTTGATTTTTTAATGACTATTTCATATGGTTGAGCATGAGTATGATGACCGTGATGATGATTACCGTGAGGGTGAGGATATCAATGTGGTGCCTCACAATGTAAGTTTTTAAAATATATCCAATATTTCTATATATATGTCCATTTATAAGTTATATCTTGTAAGTGTTTTTTTGTTAAATTTTTGGTTGATGATGTACCCCCTGAAGAACTTGGGGTACTTGATGAGCAGCAAAAAAAAATTTAAAAAGTGAGGGGCATCACTATGATGAACAAGTTACTACAACAAAGAAGCAATGGACCCAAACTGGTTGTGGATTTTGATCATGTAGGAAATCCAGTTGGAGTGAACCGCAACTCGTTTATTTCATATCTTGAGGTTCTTACTCATAGCCATTGTAGTCCTAATGTAGAATCTTGGCATAAAGTTCCTAAGGGGAAGAAAGACTTAGTATGGAAGGAACTATGCATGAGTTATTATTATTTACAATTCTATTTTGTAGATTAATAATTTTTAGGATACTAGTTAAATATATGAAATTTTGCAGAGTATATTTGAACTGGATGAATGCCTACATCGTAAATGCATGATGCAACACTATGGGAGGGTCCTAAGGAACTATAAGACAAATCTCACCTGAGATTACATATGATATGTTGAGAAGAGGAAGAAGTCAGCCACTGAGCAATGGAACTACCTGGACCCCAATGACTGAGAGGAGTTTGTTGCCAAAAGAAAAACTGATGAATTCAAGGTATTAAGCGCCACTCCCAATTTAATTAATATACATTATTATGTATTCACCTATTCAAGATTGACCTTTAGTGTTACTAACCAAATCAATGTGCTTACTAACAAGGCTATCAATGATGCTCAAAGAGCAAGGCATGCAGTGAATGTGCATGACCACACGATGGGTCCAATAGGCTATGCAGGCATTCGCCAAAGACTACAGGCTACTACTACTGATGAGTTTGTTGCTACTCAGGAGAATGGGGAGTCCTCTACTGTTACTCTTTCACCTCTACCTCACAATATTGTGTGGATAGTTGGGAGGAAAAATAAGAAAGGAGATATAACCAAACCTGCAACTACTAAGGCGGCTGCAAAAATGGTAAAATTCAACTCTCAGAGAAATCGATATTGATTATTATGTTTACTTACCAATTTCTATTGATGGCGATTAGTGGGAGCTTCACGAGCATATGAAGCAAGGCAAGTTCATCCCTGAGGGCACAAGGGATGAATTGATAGTTGCTCTTAGTAACCCAGAGTATCCAGGACATGTTAGGGGTGCAGGAACTGGTGTGGGCATAAAAGTGTTCTTTGGGCCATCACAATGCAAACATGTCCCAAAAGTGGGATTTTCAAAAGTTGAGTTAACCTATTCTATTTTGTAGAATGTTATTGCAAAATGGAATTCAATAATCAAAAGCTAGCATTTCTTTTGTCCATGTATAGGTAGATGAGTTAATTAATAGGAGAGTCCATGAAGTAATGGGCAAAGGCAGGCGTCTCATACTGCCACTCAGACAATATTTGTGGTGTCCTGCTCTTCTCCTACTATAGAGGTGGTTGGGAGTAATCTTGTAGACCCACCACCTAGCACGTCTTCTGTAAGTATTTTTATGACATAGTAGCTAGTCTTTCCAAGATGATATGTTTATGTATATATGTATATAACATACTTTACATAAATTTGTAGGGGTTGAAGCCATGCCATCTAAAAAGTAAAGAATTTATCGTTACAGAGGTCGAGGCTTACCCACCCCTTCCAGGGGACATGTTTCATAGCACTCCAGTACCAGATGGTGTGGTTTGTGTGAACCTGAGACTTGTTCTCCACCAGTGGATGCATCTTCCATTGTCATATGCCCACCCAGATTCCAAAATGTTTGGTGAAGCAAAAGGCAGAGTGATATTATTTCCCAAAGCAGATGTCATCTATACTGATATTTTATGGTAAATTTACATTACTTTAATTTTTTAGCGTGTATATACAAGCTAGTCAATTGATCTGAAATTATATATACAAGTCAAAAGGAAGAAACCTATTACAGCTCGGCTTCCACCTCCACCTCTTCCTGAAGTACCTAGTTGGCTTCCAAGGGACCTATTCGACTCGTTAGGTCCTAATTGTAAGGGTATGGAAGTATGGATAGGCGAACATGACCCAAATTCTCCTATAAATATTTCTATTCTGGTGGATGCTGTAGGCGAATCATACGATAACAAAATATTTATACAAGATATTTTGGAGTTGTTTTGTTATGATTGGTTGAATACATCTATGATAGAGCTATGGATATGGTGATATCTTATTTATATATCCATATACCTTGTTTTATATATGGTGATCTATTTTCTTATATTTTAATGCATACATAATACATGTTTTGCAGCCACTTACACACAATCTGTAAAGATTTTTTATTTTCCCATGTGGGATTTCTAGTTCCATCTTTGATTAGTCACATAGATAAAGAGCCTTCATCAGTTATCGCATACTTCTCTGTCACTTTTAAATATTTTAATAAAGAAAATAAGTCGGTGATATTAGCTCCATTCAATGTTGAGTACGTTTACTTTGCTTATAATTTGGACTTCAGAAAATTACATTTTATTATGAATTTTAAGTTATTAATTTTTAACTTTCTTACCTCTAGTTGTATGCATTGGGAGTTACTGGTTATTGTCCCCAAGACGTGGACTATTTATTATCTAGATCCTTCAGGGAAGGAATTAGACTCATTATATGGACACTCAATGAAAAGGCCATTATTCACGTGAGAAATCTTTCATATTTTATATCTATTAACATCTATTATTACATTATTATTTAATAATGCAATTTAATGTGTTACATTAACATGTAGGGCTCTAAAAGAGTTCAAAAAAGTTGGAGGAAACATGGCCAAGACAAAGAAATTGTTACTTTGGGAGAATGTGAAAGTAATTTCCTGACTCCAATGTATATATTATTTATGTGAACTATGCTTGTTTGTATTTTTTAATATTTTGTATGTTTCAATTTATAGTGTGCTACACAAAACAATGGTTGGGAATGTGCATACTACGTAATGTGATATATGGACCTAATTATCAAACATGCTGCTATGGAAATTGATACTATACAACAGGTATTATATATAGTCTCACTAGATAATATGAAATATATCAATCTTATTATATATTATTAATTATATATATATGTCATTCTCTTTGTAGGTATTTAAAACTAGTGAATTCACTACAGGTGAAAAGTTATTAGATGTACATACACCCTATATGATGGAAGAATTAAATGATGTAAGAGAACAATGGGCAAAAGCCTTACAAGTAGTGGGAATTTTTTATTATCATTGGAATATTGATGGCGATGATGACGATGATAATGATAAAGAATGATATTTCTAAACTTTGTTGTCATAATTATTTTTGTATTTGATGGCATGTTAAACTTTGAAAGACACACTTATATATACATGTCTGAATGAATTTTTTTGAATTGTCTTATCTATATACATATGTGTGTGAAGATGAATACATGAATGTTTCTACATGTGTCTGAATGTGAAAAGAGATGAAATGAATGGAACTGTAGGCTGCTACATGTGTGTGAATATGAAATGGAGGAATGGAATGGAACTATAGGTTTCTACATGTGTGTGATGAAATCATATGAAATGTGTTTATACAAATGTGTGTGATGAAATCATATGAAATGTGCTTATACATGTGTGTGAATCATTCCATATTAAATGTCCATCCTTGTTAATTTTGTAAGTTTGTGGCCTGTTGTTGGCTGAAATCAATGGATGTTGTAAACCTGTAGTTCAGAACTAAACTGCAGGTTTTGCATCCTATTGACCATTCGGACAGTAGGCCTTCAAGCTGATAAGAATAAAAATCAAAACATAGTCGTCGGTTAAAAAAGAAACTGACAACAAAAACTTAACTCATCGGTTATTAATAGTTAACTGACGTCTTTATCCCCTAATGGTGTTTGTTACTATTTGGTACCGTCAATAATTTTAGGTCAATGAAGTTAGTTTTATGTTGCTAACTGACACCTATGGTCTAACTTGGGGTGAAATTTTTTTTTCGGGATGGGATGTGGCGTCGATTATGACTTGAATACTGATGCATATGGCCCCCTACTGTCGTATTTTTTTGGGTTTTCAATCGGGGGATGGCTATATGGCATCAGTTATGAAACCGACGCTGAAGGCGTATACATTTAGTGTCACCCACTTGGGTTTCGCTTGGAAACCGACTGCTAAAGTCATATTTAACCGATGCTAAAGGTGATATATGTACTAGTGAGTATATGTAAATGAAACATGATATGAAAGTACAAATAAGCAAGAGATACTATCTAGGGTATGAGCCATAACTATCAAAAAGTCATTATAATGTAAAAAGATAGTTTGAATGATATACTTTCATTTCCAAATTGTAAAGTATGTCAGAAAAGAATACACTACAAAGTTAGGGAAGATAATCCATCAATAAATCGTAAAAGCATGTAGTGGTATAAACATAGATGTAGTGGAAAAGAAGAACAATGGAAGCCAAAAAATAACCCTAAACCTGATGCAGAATGGCACATAACCGTACTCCAAAAAGTATAAACATTGGTCATAGAACATGTGTGTTGGGAACATAAACTCCATACCAAAATTATAAAATGGTGGGTTGATAACTTGAGCATGGGTACATAACCTCCACCCAAAAATAAAACAAAGAAAATATACTACTCTAGTTTTACTACATCAAAAAGCATACATAATATAGAGGCAAGTGCATATTCACTCATTATATGAAACAAATTAGGGATTCAATAATAGAAATGGATATATTAAGTCTTTTACAACAAAAGTGTATAAAACAAAGTATCCATTGTGATAATGCGACAATTAAATAATCAAGATGCATATTGATGAATGTTAACATGATAAGATACATTCTAAAAGATAATTATCAATCATTTATAATACTCATGTAAGTGAATAGATGAAATAAATATGTTTCATTTAATTGAGAGAGAATATATGCCACTTCATCAATATGTCTTGTAAAGAAATCTAGCATGCATGATATGCATCATTAGAAGTATTAATGGTCAAATCCTAGATCTAAGATAGGGCACAAAACCACCTAGTAAGATTTTAGATAAGTTTATGATTAAATTCTAATTAGATACAAAGACATCAAAGATCCCCTTTTGATTTTATCAGATTAGGTTATAAAACTTAAATTGGATAAGGGATCTAAGTTTCCTAATTTCCAAACATATATATTAGTTTTTTTACTTACCAATAATGGGTTGTTATTATCAGAATTTATAATATTCCTTAAAAATAGAACCCAGGAGAAAAAACTCATTGCCCCTAGATCATGCATCATAAATTGATGTGTGAGAGGGAAAATTGACAATTTGGTCATCATAAAAATCCTAAGCTACCAGACCAAAAATGAGTACGGAAAGACTAAAATGTCAATGTTACAAATGAAAAAACGTTCATATGAGGATTTATCTAGAAAACCATGACATCAGTACCTTCTTTTTAGAATATCAACACAAAGAAACTCTAGGAGCTTCACTAGAGGATTAATGTTGCCTTTGGTATTTGATTGTGATGGGTTTATTTTCCGTGGGTAAATTAACTGATGATATCTTCACCTTGTGCAAGATGATTTTTATTTGGAGCAAGGACAAATTTACTTAGTGGTAAGGCCTTTTCCATTTGGTACGCATGTAAGTAATCTTTTGTTATTTAGACAAAGTCTATTATGCCCTACATGTAAATAATGTTACATGTACTCATAATTCAGTTATAGGGTTTTATTGGAAATAAACATCCACGACAAATAAACATGTCTCTTGTCATAAGGATTTCAAGTATTGTTGTAAGGATTTCAAGTAGCACTTTATTTGGAGATTTTTTGTTTAACTTATCCATGTATAATCTTATTTGTCTTTTAAACTGCATAATAAACATCATTTAAAATGATTGGTCACATTTATTTTCTGTGTTGGTTCTTGAACGACATACCAAACACAACCTAAGCTTGAGTTTCACCTCAATCCAACATTGTAGGAACTATCATATGCTATCTTCAGGCATGATCGACCTCAACAACCCAAAGTAGAGGTCATGAGGTGGCTTGGAGACAAGAAGTCAAGTGTCATAATAGCTATATGAAGGGAAAAACCGTGGCTGTAATAATAGGAACTAGGTCAACTCAAAACTTCAACCCAAATTGTGAATTACTTATGGAAAAGTAAGACCAGTAACAAAACCTCTATCCAATTTTATAAACCATTAATTCACCCCAATACATTTCTATACAACATGAATCTGTGCAACCTTTTTTTATCCATCATAAAGGAAATTTGGTGGCAAAAACAACTTCCTCACCTTCTCACAAGTTGGCATCAGGTGCTTTTGTAAGCCACCCATCTACTACGCCCTCTATCAAAGCCTCTCTTGAAAGGAACCACAAGCGCAATTTAGGAAGTGATCTAAAGGAAAACTAAGTAATGATAAGAATAGGATGATGTGGGTGTCCATAAATGACTAATTTGGACATCATGTGGAGTATGGGAAATTCACCGCTTCACATTTAGTAGGGACTCATAGGGTAGATTGGGATGGAGAATAAATACCAAGAGAAATAGGAATAGGGTAATGACTTCTTGAAGCCCTTATATGCTTAAGTAGTTGTTGGGTTTATTTGGGATTCACTAGTGTGATTTTGGATTGAATGACAAGAGGAAAACAAAGGCATATTAGGGGTATTTGACTTTAATCAAACATAGCCTCAAGGGGTCAAATATTTCAGAAAGAATAACAAAATAGAACCCTTTAAGACTCAAAGGAGGAGACAGATAGTGAGAGGAAGAGATGTGAACTCGCCTCCAACTAGAGGTAGGAGATAACAACACTGCTATGGATGAGGTTGGGTGCACCTATCAAAATGAAGAAATAAATGTGATCATAAGACTAGAACATCAAAACAAGAAAATGAAATAAAGGTATGTGACATAGAGTTAATAATGAATCATTGATAAACATGTGCTATCATCAAATGAAATCCAATCCATATTTCTACTCTATTTTTATTTAATATGATTTATTTCCTACCATACTTGAGTTAGAAAATAAGGATAAAAATAGGTGAATCTTAACATCGAGACATATTAGGATGTGTATAATAAAAATATATTGTCATTTTATAACTTTGGTATCATTTATCAATCCATATACCATTTTAGGGTATTTAGATATTGTTACCATCACTAACATTCTACTTGGAATCTTTATCCAATGTTTCTTAACTTGAATTATTTATGAATTATATTATCATGCATTACTCAAAAAAGTTCTTATTTCCTATAGTTGTTAGTAATTTACTCCAATTTCCCTTATTTTAATGTTGTTATATACTATCAAGAATAAACTATTTCTCCACTAACAATGATAATATCTTATATGAAAATTAAGGTATTACCTCACTCTTATTGGTTTGTATATGCTTTACTCATTTTAGGAATAAGTAGATTGATTACTTGAATATTGTATTTGAATCAAATGAATGGTATTACACTAGGAATTTTCTAGGTTTATAAATGGAATATTTTCTAGGTTTATTAAATCAGGTTTTCGTATGTTGCAACAATTGATTCCTTAATGTGTATTTTGTCCTAAAAAACATTATATACATACACAAATTAACCAAATACTCTACATTCCTTAAAAAGGTTCAATTTAATGGTTTAGACTAACATACCAAAATAGTATGGGGGTATATAATACACACCCACGCACACATATATTTACATACATACACACACAACACACACACACGCGCACACGCACACACACACACAATATATATATATATATATATATATATATATATATATATATATATATATATATATATATATATATATATATCTGTGTGTGTAATGTGTGTATGAATTTATGTATATGTGTATGTGTATCAATCATTGAAGTTGTCTTTACTAGGTAGGATATAGATGCACATGGGTTAAGCCTCAAATTAGATGAAGTTAGCTACCTATATATAAGTTGTCATTTCTTTAACAACCTTAGAGTTTATGTTACCACCATTAAATAATTTAGTACCATTATCTACAGTCTAAAAGGAGAAGGGGGTAGGTATATTAAACCTTATATATATATATATATATGTATTCTACTTAACCCTCATCAACTCTCAGTTCTAGGTTTTTAGGTTTTTCTGTAACTAATGCTATGGTCCTCATCCATTGACTTTAGAATTCCTTTGTGGGACTTCATTCTACAAAACATTTAGAAAAATACAAAACTTTTCGTTATACATGTAATAGTATACAAGAAAGTATTTTTGTCATTAAAAATTATAGGCTATAAAGCATAAAGTGGAACTAGAAGCCACGTGGGAAAATAGTCACAAAGTCCCATATCTCCAACTCTCAAAAATTCATCATCGATTTCACTTGATTCCATCCTAATGGAAATGCCAAGATAACAAAAAGCCACATAGGAACCTAATGCACATTATAGGGTGTGAGTAGATGTTATTTTAGCACATGAGGGTATATTGTAGGACCCATGGAATCAAGAGTGGGGGTGAAATGGGCTATACAAACTTAAATAAAATATGTTATACCTTCAAAATTTATCCCATGACAAATACAACAAATATCAAAATCAAGAAAGGGAGAGACTAAACAACCATAAATTAGTCAAGGATTTAGAGTGGTCTATCTCACAAGCACATTGATCCACAAGTAGAGATGCCTAACTCTAGAATTTGAAAGTTTTCGAATCACTTTATATTCCAAAATAATATATTATTACAAGAGACATCCATTTTATTATCAAGGTATAACTAACTTCCCTTCTTTCGGTCTAGAAGGCAATAAACTTGCAAGGGACTCACCTCCCTTACCTTGGGAAAATTACCCTTTACACCAAAAAAGAGCTTCTTTAACCACCTTTGGAAGAGAGATACTAGAATAAGGATGGAAATATTTATGTTCAACAAGTAGTATTATATCTCTTATGAGATTCTTAATCTACTCTAAAGATTGTAGAACATTATCAATCTCAAAAAGTGATTAGGGGCTCTAGTGGCACATTCACTCAACTATAGAATAAAATCATAGGTGGTAACCTTGGAATGCACCCCAATAGGTTTTATTTATAGTTTAGGGTGTATAAATGCCAAATAATCAATTAAATAAAATTCTAGTTATCTTTGGGGTCTCCAACGGAACGCTTTCACTTTACAACCCCTTTTAATGTATATTACACACTTCACAAAAAGTAGCAACGCATGTTTGTGGGTCAATATTTCTCTTGGAAAACTCAATTGTTGGCACTCACTATCTAGCCATCTTTTCTTGTTAGACCATATTTGGTCTCTAAAATCTCAACTTTTGGGGAGTTTTGGAAACTCTAAACAATGGATGTTGGTTGTGATTTTCCAGCACAAAACTCAATCAATGACATTGCTATTTTATTTTCAAAAAATTATGAAGTGCGTCTAAAATCCATTATGATTATTTTTACTATATTCTTGATCTTAACTAGAAATCATACAATAATTTCAAATTATATATAACAGATTTCTATACAATATTCAAGCTATTTTTCAATATTCAATTTTTTTTTGGTATGACTAGATATTCCCCACACTAGGGTTTTCTCATTTTCTCAATTGGGATGTGTCATCAATTGATTGCAGATTTAATACAAATTTTGCAGACATATGAATGGATATTTGAATCCATCATCAAATTATGCAAAATTTAAACTATGGAGTCAACATTCTCCTCATTTTTAGAAAATGACAATCAATACCTAAATATATTAAAAATATAAGAGATGGATTATTTTACCATTGTATCCTAGGGGAGTTTATGGGTTTAATAAATAATATTCTGCTAAATTCATGTTTATCTAACCAATTTGTTAGTCCTCAAAAGTCAACACAATAGTGTATTTTAGACACAAGTAAAAAAATCTAGAGATTCCACTAATTTTTGAAACATTCATAAATATATGAAATTGATAGTCATTTCAATGAATCTAGGTTTCTCCTTCATCTCTCATTTCAAACAGTGGAGGTAGAAGAGAACAAACAAAGGTATTATCCAAGATTATTGAAATAAATATAAACATGCAAACAAAAACAAACATGTGATTCTACAACTAATTATCAAAATATCCAAATAATTTACTGAAAACCCATTTAAATTATATATATAACAATACCTTGGGTACCATTTACATAAGATAGACTACATTATATAAAAACATGAAAACATACAATGTACAAAATGAAGGAGAAAGTGCATGGCCTCGACATAGATGTTTCCTACATAATACAAGATAAGCTCACAAAACGCAATGGAGATGATAATCTATAAACTATATATAATAATCTTGAGAATGATCATATTCTTAACTGTCTCTTTCATGGATAGGTGAAGGATGGTATGGAGGACTATCAAAAAATCATCCATAGAGCATCCAATATCACCAAAGGTGTTCCAAGAATGGAAAATCTCCTCACCGTCACCACCACCACCACCACCACCATTATCATCATCATCATCATCATCATCATCATAGGATTAATTCACAAAAATGAATTTGGATGTTAAATGGTGAATTATGAAAAATAAGCAAATATATATTGGTTTAATATTCCCTTTGGGTGGATTATTTTGAAAATTAATGAGTAATTTGGTCATTGAAATATTATGTGAAATGGGTTGTAAAGAGAATAAAGTTACATGGATATAGTTGGTGTATTTTTTACATATATTTGTAATTAATTTTGTTCTTAATGTTTTTTTAAACAAGTTAACAATTTGGAGCAATATATAAATTAGTACATGATTGGAAAGTATTTTAATATTGATGTGTTAGCCAGATGATCTTTGAATGATATTTTGAAATTTCAATTATAATAAATAAATTTGGAAATAAGTTGGGTTGGGATAAAACTTTATATCATAAAAACCTACTTTTTGTCTAATTATAACTCAAAATGGAACTTACCTCATAAGGAAGCTTGGGTAAAAATTTTGTTCCATTTCTAGTTGTAGATTAGTACATGTGAAATTTTTAAAGTTGTAATAAGTTTGACTAAGTTTTTTGGTTTTTGGACTTAGTGTGATTGGCATGTCAATTGGTGTGACATATATGGTAGTTTCCCCCTATTTCAATATAAGAATTGCATTTTCCTCTATAAATATTATTTGGTTCCCTTGGACAAATTCTAACAGAACCCCCTTTGTTTTCAACCTCCATCCATGTAAGGAAAGTTAGGAAAATTGATGTTATATCTTATTGAGCCAACTAACATATTAGGCATCAATGAAATGCTCGTTTGGTTGATAATTCATATTCAAAATCTTTGAGGTGATCCATCAACCTCTCACACACTACCTATATGCAAGGGTACAACAAGAACAAACCCCCTTATCGTTCTCGTCTCCACCACTGTCATAGGAGACCTAGGCATGGAAGAGGATATTTAGGGCTAGAAAGGGGGGTAACAAGAATGTGAAACCATCTCATCAACTCAACACAGATGAAGTCATAGACTTACTTTCATTTTATAGAGGTCTTGACACCCGTCAAGGTCCCCTTAGTTGTAAATAAATTCATTTTATGTGCATGAACTGGGTCAGCTCGGTGCCAATCGAATATCCATCAACTTCTTATAAATCTTATGAAGATTTTGGTATCTTTGGGTTGGCTTTTAGAAGTGTCCAGTGTGTTTCCCCTTCCTTTTTAGATGTGATGCAACCATGGTTAAGCTGGTGTTGACCTCAAGGTCTTGAGGCTATCTGACTCATGGGAACAGGGAACCTAGCCCCTTGAGACCTTAGAAGATGTGAAGGTGTAATTCCTCTAGAGTTCATTGTATTCAAGTGAAAAGGTGTAAGGCTCCTAAACCTACTTAATCTTTAAACATAATTTTTTTGGCATAATTGTATAAATTAGATGTTAAAATCTTGAAAGTTAACCTTGATTTGTGATGTCATGACAAATGACAAAACTATGTTCAAAATTTGATCAAAATTAGATCTTGTTTGTTCAAATTACCGATTTATGTAACTTGTAAACTTTTATGTAAACTATCCTTTTATGGTAGTATGGACAAGGATGTGACACTTGTTTGAGTTTCTTAATTATGTATAAAAGATAGTATAATCTTACTTCTCCTTTAGTTGCTTTTGAACCTTGCTTTAGCATAGTTACAAAGTTTTGGTGAGTGGTAGTGCATACCTTTATCAGTTGATGATTTTTTTCCCCTGTGCCTGATTGGTTTTTTAGTGTCAATCTACTCCTTGGTGATCAATGGGATTTTAGTGTCTAGTGCAAACTCTAATTTGGTGGGCCTTAGGATTTTGACCGTAGGAATCCATGATGTGTTGACCAAAGGATTTTGAATCGATACAATTTCTGGTGACCGATAAGATTGATATGTGTTTATGTTCATGAGGGTGATTGATGAATTTTGGCCTATGATGTTCAGTGGTTGGCATGTTCTCTAGTGACCAAGAGGTTTCATTGGTCGAAGGTTTTCTTGATCGATGAGGTCTCAGTGCTCAACGAGTTTTGTGTTTCAGCCTTATGATGTACGCCGTTGCATACACAACAAATCACTGTGAAAAGTCATACAGTTTAGCCTTCTAACATGTTGTTAACTTGATGCAAGAAAAAATTAACTCTTAATATAGTAAGGTATCGATCCCAAGAGCTGGAAAAAAGTATGGTTGAAGTTAGAAACCCAATCATAAGAATAAGAAATAAAAGTCCATATTTGAGAGTTAATTGTGCTATGAATAGAAAAAAAATTATAAGTAAATTTAACTAAGACAAATTGATAAAAGAAAATTGGAGGTCTGTAGGATCACCATCAAAATTGTATTCCTACCTTAGCCAAACCAACTCCATTTCTTAATGACCGAGTCACGATTATGTGGATTTGAGTCCCTTAAGGTCACAAATCACACAAAAGTTAGACTTCTCTCAAACCCATGTACACAAAATTTGAGGATCGTCATTCAACCACCCAACAAAGTTCTTTCAGGTGATCATGTCAAGAATGTGTAAATCTCGTATCAATATTCAAACCCACGGATTAGGTGATTGCATCACCATATATTGTAATAGACAAGGTTAAATATATAAAAAGGATTACCCCCTATAGTAGTTGATCACGTAAAGAGGTTATTAGATTGTTATTTTTCAAAATTTGAGACTTGGTATCCCTACAATAATATAATCCTATTTAACTAGAAAATGAGTACGAACCAAAAGATTGAAGATCATAAATTCTTGTCAAGAATTTATGAAATTAATCCTAGTTGGGGTCTAAGATCTCGGTACCCTCACAAGAACATATTCATTCTTCTAATTTAAGTGGAAACAAATTGGGAAACATCCTTTCATTAAGGAAATAGAGATAGTACAACTAATGTAGAAAATGAGCAATGAGGTTATTCGTGATGCCCTAGAAGAAAACTACTCGAACATAAGAACAAGATTATAAGAAATCCTACAAGAAGTGATACAAGATATGATGGAAAAAAAGATGTCCTTTGATTTGGAGTCCCCTTCCTTTTATAGGGAGAAAGGAGGAGAAAACAACCTTAAAATGAGGCTTTGTGGTGTTGGTGGTCGTTGGATATATTTTGACCAAAGTTTGACTACATCAATGGCCATCTTTATTTGCATTTTGAATGGATCTAGGCTCAAAATGGTCAATTCATGATCTGAAACAGTCGACTCGAGATCTAAAATGGTTGACTTGTCTCCAAAAAAGTCAATTCATGGGATTGGGGATGAGAATCTGAATCCCTTGTCTCTTGGCCTTTTAGGGATTTAATTGCTTTCCAAAAATAGAGAGATTTGGCAAATTGCCTTATTTGACCATTTGACTGTAGAGTGAATTGATTGACTTGGGATCTAAGTCGGTTGATTGGATGTAATGTTGGTTTCAGTTCGATGCAACCCTAGAATGGTTTTTTGTAGTAGCAAAATGGTCGATTTGTGATCTGAATTGGTTGACTCATATCTGAAATGTTTCAGGATTCATATCTGAATTGGTTGACTCATATCTGAATTGGTTGACTTATATTTTGGGATTTTCTTTCTTTTTCATATTCTAAAAAGCACTAGAAAGTTATAGGACGAAATATTTTATTATTTTATTACTTAAGTGGATATTTTGCATATTTGACCCATTACTAAGCTTCCACTGAGGTATTTGTGCATAAACCCAAATATTGGAATAAAAGGTGAACAAATGTTTATTAAACCATCATATTCTCCACAAAATAAATAGAACAGACAAAGAGGATAGAAATGAGAGGAAAAGATGGAAAAGAGGACCAAAAGGAAAAATACCCAGAACTCAGTATGTTACAACACTCCACCCCTTAAAGAGGATTTCATCCCCGAACTCACTAGCAATTATGGAAGGGTGACTGTGCAACCTCACATCACAAAACTTCAAGTTATTCCTTCAACCATACAACTGCCATCAAAACTTATACTTCAAATACACGTAAGGGTTCAGAAACTTCACAAGCAACTTCTCCTAGGTCAGGTTCTCAAGGACCACCTAGGATTTCATTATTAAGATTATTTTTATGAGATTTAACATTATTTACATTTATGGCCCATTAGGATTACGTTCATTATGATATCACATTTTCATCATTATTTTAGTCATATTCACTTAATTGCCAAAAGGGTTATATTTCATTATTATGCACAATTAGAGGTTACTCAATTATCTCAATACATTTGATCATTAATAATTTGGATTCACACTTCATTATCCTCATATTATCACTTTATTAAGTTATAATAAATTATTTTACATGAAATAAGACATTGTATTCAATTCGTGGTTAAGTATACAATTATTCCAATTAATGTCACATTTGTTACTTATACTCATATTAAACATTGTCACATGTCACATTATCTTTATTGCTCACATTAATGTCACCATTAATCATTATTCATTTATATTATTCGGTTTGCATGTTTATATGAATCCAATCACTTCATACTCATATTGAAGCCATTACATGTATTTTAATGATCAAGGTGGAACATATGTCATATTAATGATTTTATTCACATTAAGTGACTAATAACATGTATATTAGTTAACAAGGTAACATGCATTCATATTGATGACTTAATTAATATGTGATTAGATTATCATATATATCATTTATGTGTATCAAAGTATGTTAACTGATTATGGCTCTTAACATCATTAATGTATCATGAAAGGCATTAAGGATGCATAGATTAGGGTTAGATATTAAAACTTAGGGTTTAGGTCAATATCACCATTATATTGCACTTATTCATTTCTTTGCATGCATTATGTTATGAATTATAACCTTACTCATCATATCATTAGGGTTTATTGGTTCATGACATTATTAACATCTTACTTATTGATAATTAGCATTGATATTCATATTATGTGCATTGAATATTCATTAGGGTTCAAGCATATGATTTATTCCTTAGATGATAATTATGTGTTCATTAATATATAAACAAGCACGTTAGGGTTACAACTATTAACTTGTTTGGTCAAAACTAAGGATCTGATCATACTAACCTCCTATCTATGGAGTTAGGGTTTCTAAAGATAGATCAAGATGTTATAGGGTTCCATCCCCCCTAAATAGGATTTCGTCCTCAAAATCTAACCACTCAAACATCATCAACTAACCATACTCCACCCCTTAAAGGGTTTGACCTACTACACTAGGGTTAAAGGATAAGTCTAACTAAACCATTATCAAGATCCATCATGCTTCCACTGTGCACTCTGATATTCTCACAAACACCCAAACTCTAAGGTCTAGGTTCAAAGGACATAAGAAATTATCTTAGTAACCATCTTCAAACAAATCATCATACACATGAAACTTAGGGTTCCCAAAGATATACAACATAGAAGTCTAAGGTCACTATTGCCTAAACGCAAACTATTTCGGGAAATTTGTATCAGCTCAAGCCAGGCCGATATCATATGGGCACGGGAGTCCTCGTAAACCAAGCTAGTGGTGCAGATGAAAATATTGCCAGCCCCCGAAACCCTGATCCATTCTAGACACCTTTGCTTCAACTTCATGCCCTAATAGTTGCCTAAAGGCAAACTTAAACGACATTAAGTTATGCATGTTTTAGTTATAAGTATTTTAGGATTTTATTCATCAAGGTTATAATGTGGAACTATTGGTTCCTAAGTCAACCTATCATCAAGGTAGATCAAATCTAGGCAAACATCTCAGTTAAAGGAAACTATGCAAGTCTAGGGTTCTAATTAGGGAGACAAATTGAAATTGTCAAAGATCTGACTACCATTGGATCTGATACCATGTTGTAAAGAAGTGAAATCAATCCACCTCTCTACTCATAACAATGGTAAACAAAATCCGATTTGGATAGCAGCGGAAGATAAAATTTTGACTATATTCAATTTAAATAAAGTGTACATAAAAATTTCCCCAATATGGGTGTACATGCTTTATACAAAAAGAGGATCTAAGTAGAGGGAAACTAGACTACTCCACTTTTGTCTCCAAGAAACACATCCATCAGCCAAGTCCATGCCCAAGCTATGATCTTCATTCCATATCCAACACCTTTCTCCGCATCTGGGTGGTTGGGAAGGCACATAGAAAAAAGGGAAGGAAAATAAAAGTAGGTGTCACTAAACTATACTAAAGGTGACAAGGTAAATATAACAAGTAAATTAGGCTAGGGATTCATCAAAAGATGAGACATCAAAAGAATGAGGCCATATATATATAAAAGAATATTTCAATAGATGCTTGCCATAAACAAAGTAAAATAACAACATTGCATGTATGATTAATATTGATTATCTTAACTAAGTAGGGTTGAGGCACCTACCGAACCTTCAACCAAAAGGGTGAGGGGAGAATAACACATTCCCAGTCACCTACACATATTTCATGTGCAGGGGAGAATAACACGTTCCCCAGGGGAGAAATAACACATTCCCCAACTATGGGTGGTAGTACATACAAGTACCACTACACTAGTTAATTAGTCTAATAAAATCAACATGCAAGAATAGATGGCAAGTAACAGCAATATCAAATAGAACAAAGCAGTGGGGTACCAAGACCCAAGAATAATATTCCAAAGTGATCATGAGGCAAGTATAGCAAGAGAATCATGAAGATAGGATATAAGGTGCAAATAAGCCTCATTATGGAAACATAGGTAAAAGGTATAAATAATTTCCCAACTGAAGGGGGGGTAGATGCACATACCTTATTCTTTAGAATCCTAGAATCACTTTTCATAACTTTTACATGATATCAAATCCACTTTCCCTAATATGATCATCATATTTATGTATTAGATATATGTATATTCATTAAAGGATTAAAACCTCAAAACCATCGAATTTTCCACAAATGATTGAATTAGACTCTAAAAACCTCACTACTATCTTAGTTAGGATTTTTTGATCAAAATAACATACATATTTGTATATTTTTGAAATACTGACTTTTTAGGCTATTTTCCATATTTTTAAGTAATTTAATTCATCCTTAAAAACACATATTCGAAAATATAAGAATCAAACCACGAAAGTATTTTTGTTAGATAGATCTCGTTCTCCCGATTTCAAAACATATCTTACTTATATTTTTCAACCAATGAATCAAAAGATACGAATTTTCTAAGACGGACCAATGATAACTTGCCACGTAGGCACATCATTTGAAGAAAAAAAAACCAAAAGACTGGAGTGCCCCCACGCGAGCACAACAAGAGAAGAGAGGAGAGTGCGGGGGTATAAATGTAAAAAATCATGGGTCGTCTTCCCCAAGTATTGCATTTATCATCTCCTTTATTTATATTTGGGGATTTTCTTTCTTTTTCATATTCTAAAAAGCACTAGAAAGTTCTAGGATGAAATATTTTATTATTTTTATTACTTAAGTGGATATTTTGCATATTTGACCCATTTCTAAGCTTCCACTGAGGTATTTGTGCATAAACCCACATATTGGAATAAAAGGTGAACAAATGTTCATTAAACCATCATATTCTCCACAAAATAAATAGAACAGACAAAGAGGATAGAAATGAGACGAAAAGATGGAAAAGAGGACCAAAAGGAAAAATACCCAGAACTCAGTATGTTACAGTTGACTCATATCTGGAATGGTCCATTTGTGACATTGGATTTGGATAGATTTGGTCATTTCCCTACAAAAATGAGTCCAAGACTAGTAAAAACTCCAAATAAAAGGGAGAAAAGCTAAATTGGACAAATTAACTTTAAAACGAAGTAATAATAATGAAATGGGCTTAAATAGATAGATAAAATATGCAATTATGATGGATAATTATGCATTTACCACCCTATATATATCCCCTCTCATCCTTAACTTTCTCACTTTCTGGAGAGAAGTGATCGACAAAAGTTCTTTGAAGACGAAGATCTGAAGGTTTTTGTGGATGCATGTGCTTGGATCAAGGTTCCTAGGACTAATCTCAAGTTGTTGATTGTATTTCTCAATTATTTTGAGTAAGTTTCTTGTTCTCTTACTTGTTGTGTTACTTTTCTTCACTCCCCTTCCCTCTTGTGGCTAAGTTCTTTTAGTATCTCATGAGTTCTTGGTGTTTTCTTGGTAGAACCTTGTGCATGCTGGTTGAGCTCTCTTATTTTCTTCTTCCTTGCTCTAGTTTTACCCTTCTCATGGAGGAAGAGGATGTTTTTATATGTTTTGTTGGGCCGAGTTGGAGATTTGTTGCTGATTTTGGAGTTATTCTTCTATCTTCAGTTTCTCTATCTAATTAGGTGAGCTATGTAACTTTAAAGCATTTCTTGCCAACTATCTACTTGCATGACCTCGAATGTTTATAGAAAATTCATAATAATGCTAAAAGTGGGCATTTTAGTACTATTTTGTACAACAAAATGACGATCCGTAAACATTAACTGTAGTTCAGATGGTATAAACATTATTCTTTTGAACTTGAACATTTAGTAAAAATGGTCAAAATGCATAATGTTGAGGTAAAGGCTTTTAAGAATACACATGTGTGTTGTTGTAGTACCCACACTTTATGTATTATTGTATAGAGGTCAGATTTTGATTCTTATTATAATTTTATTTTCTATGATTATTTAACGACGATTAGGACAAAACCTTAATCTTGGTAATAACCAATCTAGGCTATAACATTGAATGTTGAAGATACTCTAAAATGTTGTGTGATCTTTGGATGGAGTGTTATAAATAAGTTTCATGCATTATATATAATATGAGGTTGTGCAGATATATAGTGAATTATATAAGATCTTTTAGGGTATTTTATGTAACTTGATTGATGCAATACAAAAATATTCAACTAGCTTAATTAACCATGTAGAACTTTAATCATGTAGTATCCTGAGTCTGTAGAACTATTCCAGTGTCAAGATTTACTGGATCGTGAAATGAGTATTCTGAAAGGAACTCACAGTTATATACTATTGAGTATATGTAGGTTCAGGGAGGGTATATCCTTGTCATTCTGATCCCAGGTTTTAGAGAGTCGTTGAGGTCATGTCTTAGGTGTGAAAAGTAATTGAGAGTGATTGTGGTCATATATCATATTTGAGGGTTATATATCTTGGTTTCTAGTGACGCGGTTTGTGTACCCAGAGAGGACTAGGTTGTTTTAGTAGATGAGCCAATGTGCCACTACAATTGTTACCCATACTAACCGAGGGGAAGAGATCATAGGATTACAGTTATCTTAGATCTTGTACAGAGCTTATTTCAACTTAGTAGTGGTGAGATAGTAGTTTCACCAATACTCCTCAAAGTACCCAGGGCTTAATAAAATGTAACTCAGTCATGTAGCTTAATTGTTAATGTCTTTTGACATATCACATTGGATGACAACACTTGCCATGTTTTCTTTAAATTATAGATGGATTATAATGTGGTAAGAGAAATGAACTATACAACTATCTTTAGATACATATGTTTATGATGCAAGTTTTTCAAATTTATATCTTTGTAATACTACCTACTTTTAACTACCTATAGTCATATCTCTGGTAAGAAATAGATGTCTTTACGCCTTGTTTGGTTGACCGAAAGGGATTTAGGTGGGACACAATAAAGGATGGGTTGGTATGGTATTCGAGCAGGATTGATATTTTGTATACCATCTTGTGTTTGTAAGCAACACTAGAAAGGACTGATATTGAAGGTAAGAGATGGATGTAGCTAGTTAGAGGAGAAGAAAAATCCAGAAAATTATGAATGAATATGGAGGTCTAGAATGGTAGGGGTTGGGGTTACCAGGTGAACTCTGGTCATGGACTGTGATTTTGCAAAATGGAAGGGTGTAGCTCAGAGTGACCTCCAGTAGGAACACACAATGGTGGAGGGAAGGGAGCAACAGTGGTGGTGTGAAGGTAACGATGGGTGTAGAAATGGAGAAGGAAAAGGGGTAAAAATTGGGCGTTGAATGCAACAACAGTAGAGAAGAAAGGTGGACATTGGGCGACGTAGTGGAAGGGGTGGAAGGTGGTCACAAAGTGAGGAAGGTAGACGCTAAGTGCTGCAACAATGAAGGGAGATCAGGCGAGAGGTGGGTGGAGGTGGGAAGCTAGACACAACCATGGTGAAGGTAGAATGGGCGAAAGGTGCAGTAGGCTGAATTCAGACGGTTGTAATCGGGAATAGAAGGGGCACGTCGAGAGTTTGACCATCTGACCAAAGGCATTATCGAGTTATACCTTCGTAGTACCAGGGGGTATTTGGGTTGGATGAGTCCTGCCACAATGGGACTCCATTGTCGTGGTTATGCAGTCCCACATTGGACTTATCGCAAACACACATAAGTTAAGAATTTTCAATAGGATTTTCATCAAATCCCTTACGGAGTACTGCGCACCAAACACTCTGTTAGAGTTATATCTCTCATTGGGACATGGGTCTCACCTCATCAGTTACCACATATCTTTAGCTAATCAGCAATGCCTGTAGAGACAGAGTGATGTGGAGGCTCAGTTTAAAGACCTGTAATGATATAATGTTGGTTGGGATCTTGTAGAGTCCTAGAGTCATCGTTGTACTCTTAGGTCTATGGTGAGTTTTGTATATCATGGGAGGCCATGAAATGGGGGTTCATGTTACACATGTGCCCCACCTTTTGAAGCCTTCTCGATGTGTATGACCACCACTCTAGAGGGCCCATGGTAGTCTGGAAAAAGGGTGCACTACTCAGATAAGCACCTTCTTGTGGGTGTGGTTTGACTTGATTTGACTAAACGAGGGGTCGATTTGAGGTAAGATTTAACCTAGCATGGTAGGGTGTGTATATGATAGGTGTACTTCCTAACCTTGTCCATTGTGGGCATGTATATTAGGTTTATGTGAGGTTTGGACCCTAATTGTAATGTATGGAAATGTACATGTACATCTAGGACCAATACATGGGACTTTCTTGGGTGGGGACTATGATGAAAACATCAAATAAAATACCCCATAGTGAAGCATTGATGAATTGGATATTTGTCTCATTAGTTAGTCTTTTGAATGGGGGAATTTTGTATTTGACTCTACAAAAATGACTACTAATCATTAGAGATATATCATTATATTTTATTAACATTTGTGACTAACTAGATGGGTTCAAAACGACCCGACCTAGGTCCTTCGTGACCCACCAACTACCAACCAGTAATGATCATGCACAACTATCACAGAGAGACAACCACCACTTCTTATTTTTTATGTACAAAATAAATATAAAATATGATTATATATAAGTTCAACAAAAAGCATCACCCCAACATATAAAGTAGGTTTATGAATTGCTACACATTTCTATACTTTTCAAATGAAGTAAGACTAAACCATATAACTAGATCAAATAAAAAGTTATCAACTGATGTTAATTGAGGAAGTTTGTAACATCCCTGACCTGGGTTATGCTTTAATCCTAGATGTTTTGTTTAAGAAAGATAATCATATGCTTTCTCTTATCTTTTGAAAAGTAATTAAGGCTCAATAGGAACTTATGTTTCAATTTTAGTCCTTTTGAATCATGTTGAAACAATGTTTTGCTTGTTTTGGACTAAAGTGCAAATTACCCAAGTTGAGGGGTTAACTTGCAAATATTACATGATAAAATGTTCCTCAAGTATTGAAGTATCATAATAATGAGAATGATGCAGATGTATGGCTTGTGAAAACCTGAGCACCAAGAAAGAGCTTATTAAGCAATGTTTGTGCATTAAAAACCTAGTTTTGGTGTAATGTGCAATTTAACCAAAAGCTAGGGTTCAATATGAAAAATACCACTTCTATAGAGTCCCTAATGTTTCTTGGTATAAATTAGAGACAAGAAAAGTAGAGGGGCGTCTCATTTGAATCACTATGGAGGAGAGAGAATCTTGATATTAAAATAATCAAGATTTAAGCATAATTGAAACCCTAATTCAATTTAATGCAAAAATAAATATATTAATTGAAGTGCCCTTCAACCAAAAATGAGATGATTGAATTTGTATAAGTTTGGACGTCCTTATGCCTTGAAAAGGCCATGAAATATCTAAAGTGAGTGGAGATCCCACTCACATTAGTTAACTAAAAAGTACTATCCACTCAATTTTGGATATTATTATTATAATGTTTAAGGTGCTTACTTTGCTTTCTTTTAATTCATGGATAATGAAGAAGAATTACAAGGTGGGGAAGATGGCTTAGTATGCATGGGATGGAGGGGAGTAGGTGGCACCAATTTTGGGAGTTGAAGGAATTATTCATCACTTTCTCTCTCATCAAAATTCCCTTATATACATCCCATTTTCAACCCACATGAAAGGCTTTTTCGATCCCTTTTTCTTTCCTTGCTTTGGCCGTGCACAAAGGAGCTTAGGAGAAATAGGAGAACGTGCCCCAACATGTAGGTAGGCTCCATAGTCATCTTCGACCTTGATTTCATGGTGGAAATTGCAATTCAATGCTTGATTTCTTCTTTTCTTCATTCAATCTTCAACCTTGGCCATTCATTTCACTCAAAGACTTGAGGACGAGCCTTGTGAAGTTGAGGAAGCTTCATTCACCATTGAGTACGTGAAGGTTGAAGCTTGGATTCAATTTTGAAGGCAGGTTATATAACTTGAAACCTTGAATGTTATTATTGATTTCATTTATGCATCATATGATTGATTCTTTCTTCATTCTCAAAATTCCATTTGATTAGTTGTTGAAATTACAACAAGAAATACAGAAAAATTCGAAGGTCTGGAGCTTTATGATGATGAAATCATCATAATCACACACCTCAACAAAGTACATGAGCAAATAGTTTCAACTTTGGAACCAATCAGTTTCAAGATCGATTGAAACCAAACGGTCTCAAGACCGTTTGGGAGTAAACGGTCTCAAGACCGTTTGAGATGAAAAGGTCTCAAACCATTTGGGACAGTTGACCAAATGGAGGTCAAGTACCTCAAGACCGAATGGAGGTCAAACGACCTCAAGACTGTTTGAGGTCAGGATATGTCATGATTGGATGATGATCGAATGGTTCTAATTAATTGACTCATAATAGGTTCAATGATGGATAATCCACTGATTACAAACTCCAATCGATTGAATTGATTAAAGTTTTAATTGATGGAGTTGATCAAGACCGAATGGGTAAACTTGATCAATACCGAATGGGTAAACTTGATCAAGACCGAATGGGTAAACTTGATCAAGACCGAATGGGTAAACTTGATTAAGACCAAATGGGTAAAATCAATCAAGATCGAATAGGTAAAGTTGATCAAGATCGAATGGGTAATTTAATCTTCAAAACCATTTGGTCATGTTGACCGTTTGGGAGAGTTGACCGAATGGAGGTCAAGTACCTCAAGACTGAATGGAGGACAAGCACCTCAAGACTGTTTGAAGGTCAAAAGAGGTCAAAATCATTTGAAGGTTTCAAAGTGTTAAAACTATTTGAAAACCTAATAGCCTCAAAGTTATGAAAGTCCAATTAATCCCTTGATTGTTAAATAGCATATATCCAAGTTAAACCCAGTTGTTTTACCTCTAAAGTACTTAGATGATTAGTACCTTTAGAGTGGTTAACCTTTGATGCTTATGGAAGCAATGATCTAATACACTGTGTCAACCCTTCATTCAAGTTGATTCAACCTAATCAAGATTGAAATAATTAACATCCTAGAAAGGATGAGAGAGAGGAACTCATACACGAGTGATAATCAAGTAGTGATTAATCTTCAACACTTTCAAAATGAAATATGTAATTAAGGTTATGATCCATGATGATGAAATCATAAAACCCTAATCGAGAAGGGTAATGAAACCTAACCCTAATTTAGGGTAGTGCTAAGTGAAACCCTAATCTAGGGTGATGGTGTAACCCTAATTTAGGGTAATCATATGATAAACCTTAATTTAGGGTATTTTATTGGTAAACCCTAATTTAAAAGAGGATGTTTCATGAAACCCTAAACGCGGGTAAAGCCTCATGAAATCCTAATTTGGGGAAAGGTCATAACAAACCCTAATTAAGGATGATGTCATATGAAACCCTAATTAAGGGTGATGACATGTGAAACCCTAATTAAGGATGATTCCATTTGAAACCCTAATTAAGGATGATGTCATGTGAAACCCTAATTAAGAGATATGACATGTGAAACCCTAATTAAGGGTGATGCCATGTGAAACCCTAATTAAGGGTGATGTCATGTGAAACCCTAATTAAGGGTGATGTCATATGAAACCCTAATCCTAATATAGGGTGAAGGTATGTGGAACCCTAATATAGGATGATGCTATGTGAAATTCTAATGTAGGGTGATGTTATGTGAAACGTAAATATAGGTTGATGTTATGTAAACCCTAATTGATAAAGATGGGAAATCCTATCCTTAATAATGGAATAATGATTAATATATTGATAAGTGAAATACCTAAGGTGGTTGTTAATGGATGACCATATATTAATAATGCCTTAACTCGAGATGAGTCCATATCATTGACAGTGGTTGCATATTTTAAATATGTGACTTGTGATCAGTACATTACATGATAAATGTGATGAACTGGTGCATGGAGTATTAGGATGGGAGATACCCTAATACAAGATAAGCTGATGAACTTAAGATAAAGGTGATGAGCGGTGTGATACATCAAGACATGTTAGATATCACATCCGACACCTCAATATTGATACACCTTGATGTATTCTAAATCCAATATACTTGTATGAGTAACACATGAAGTGTGTCATGTCAATTGTTACATTGAGATGTAATGCACTTTGAAAATTGTAGGCTAACATACCCTATGAAAAGGTTAAGCCAAATCAATAAAGTATGATGTAATCATATTCTGGTAAAATTGAGAAAGGAACTTATATCTTTTGTTGATAATTCATTTAATGATAAGTGATGAGAACAAATAAGTATGATTGAATACTTATGATATCAATGTTGGCTCCTAGCTGTGTGGAGCAATGAATTAGGTCTTGATCATTAATAATATGATCTTAAGAACCTAAATGGTTAGTAATGGAAAACCCTAACCCTAATGAAGGGTGATGATATGTAAGAGAAATCCTAACCCTAAATAAGGGAATAGTGATGCTACTCTTACATTGCATAGTGTTGATATGTAATTGATATAACTATTATCATGTAATGATCATGCAGGAAATCATGAGATAATGAGCATATCCAAGTATGATCTATGATGTGTTAATTATTTAAATGCATTAAGGGCCTTGTGAGCCATTAAATGATTTGTTGCCTAGTAAGAGGTAACAAGAGAGTTAATGGGCTTTGAGAGCCATGTGAGATGCTTGTGTAGCAAGTATCATGTTTACCTTGGTCACATGACCTGAAGGTATTAGTTACATAATAAGTGGTAACATGTGTTCTTTGATGAACTGAGGGTTTGAATACCCATATTACATAATCATGATGATGAGATGTTAAGGGATGAGAATGCTCATGATGTGATAAGGGATTAAGATCCCAATGTTTTATAAAGTTTTGAAAAATACTTGATAGATGAATTATACTTTTCTTTGTAAGCATTTGTCATAATAATGTTTGAGAACTTGACTGATGCTAAGAGAATACAGTAATGCACATAATTAATCATGTAGTGCCCTTCCCATATAACCATCAGTGTCAGAATTTGCTAGATGGTGAAACGGGTTGCTCCGCGGCATAACCCAGAATGCATATTTTTGAATATGAGGGGGTGATGGGCGAAAATATCCTTACACCCTAATGGAGGAATTGATGCGAGATAAATATTAAATCTCTCAATCCTTTATTATATATGTCGGGGTGGATGTATCACTAATCCCTTGATAATGGGATGGATGTATCATGAATCTCCCAATAATATTAATGTTGGATCGATGTGAGATAAGCATGAAATATCTCGATTGCGAAGAGAGTACAACCACCACTGTAACTCTATAGTGAAGTTTCCAGTATACCCTGGAAAGCTATTTAGCAGAGTCACAAGATGTCCTACATTTAATCTCGTACTGATCGAGATAAGGGAGGTCATGGTAGTCGGCTCTACCATTGACCTTGTATGGCACCAATTTCGACTTCCCAATGGTCGATAGGAGTATGAGAGGTATACCTCATCACCTCAGGGCATAAGTGTGATTGTAAAATGTAATCAACCATAGAGCATGTTTGCTTAAGGATTGAATACGAAAATCATTGGATGATGTTACATTTCTTTATGCATCTTTAGTTGATAGATGATATATTTATGATTCCTTACATTTCTTGCAAAGCAGATAGATGATTTATGATCTACCATGGGTAGATGCAATGTTCTTCTGAAGAAAACAAATTATCTTATTATGACCATACAATGATTAATATTGTTGTTAATATAAAAGATCTCCTGCTCAACTTTATTCTATCAATCTGTAATAATAATGTTTCTGGCAGAGAGTTATATCTCTCGTTGGGACAATTTTCAATTGTCTCACCCCCGTGGGATCCAACTTTTTAGGTAAACGCAGGAGAAGAGGCAGAAACCCTATTGTAGGGAAAGGACCGCAGCAGCATCAGGGACAACAGTGATATCTCAAGTGGAGGCACTAGCTATCATGTTTTTTATAGAAAGTCCTATGTGTCATCTCTATACTCTCAGGTCCTCGGAGTTAGTAGTTAGTACTTTTAAAGCATTGATCTGAGATTTTGGCTTGAATGCCTCGAGGTTTTATGTTGCCTATGTATAGTTGGCAAAGCAACTGTTGTATGTAATCCTCCATAAGAGATGGTACATGGTATGTACTTTTGAACCAGAATGTATATGTAATACTTTGGTTCTTGTTATAAGAGTTTCCTGGAATTGGATCTCTTTGTAAATGGTTTTAATTTTGAGTGATTTTCAATAATCCACTGTTAATGATCGCTTCCGCTTAGTTAATAACATTTTGTTCGAACGATGCACGACAAAGTTCCACTGATGATGAGATGTGATTGAGTGTAAATTTCAAAGTACTTTATTACGGTGATGATATTTTGAGGTTTTCAAGAGGATGATTGACTCAAGAAGCAAGAAGCCTGACTAAAGGCATGAAACCTAGAGCTAGTGGGAGGAAACCCACGTATATTTGAGGTATTTTTCTCCTAACCTTCACTTTTTGATACTTTTTCTTATTTTATATATTTTCCAATAAATGAACACACATGTTTAATTCTTTTTGTTTGAGTTTGAAGGGTGATAGAAAAACATGTGAGACATTGAGAAAGAAGTGTGAGACCCTTGAACTTACTTTTTGGTTGAATATGCCTGCTTATCACTAATAAGTGTTTTAAACATTATTTAAACCCTTTAAGGTGCTTTGATATCATGTAACAAGCTTAAGTTTCAAGTTTGGTTCAGTGTGAACACTATTTGTGCAAGTTATGCAATTATATACTTGTTTTGGGATTTTTTGTAATTTACCCATATATGAGGTTTTTCTTGCAATTTCTCGCATTCTTATGATTCCTTGTATGTTCTCTTAACATTATTTATTTGTTAGGCCATGGGGTGCCTTTTTGCACCTTTGTTGGGTGAAGATACCTTTCTAGGATTGAGTTTGGGTTTACCCCATCATGGTTGAGCTACCTTTGAGGCCATAACTCGATATTACTCCTATTTGGTTGGGATCTGATGGTTCTTTAGGTGACTGGACAACCTATGGTGGTCCCTATATGTGTGAATGAAGATGGTTTCCCCTCTTGAGGCCCTGTGGGATGATCAATATAATGATGGGATATTCTTCCAAATGTTGTTGTAACTCTAATGTGTTAATTGATGGTTATCATAACCTTATGATTGAAGTTTTCTTATGTAGTCATGTGCACCATAAGTATGATGGTGTTAAATCGTACCAGGACTTCTTGTATTTTGATATAATCAAGGAATGCTCTTAATGTTAAGATAACCCTGCTATGTTATCATGTGAACATCTTTAAGCTCTTTAATGCAATATCATGTTGAGCCTATGCATCACATGTATGACGATGGTTGTTGAACCTCATTATAAGTCATGAAAATATAATGATGATCTTATAGGTAATGATGTGGTGTTCTTAATGACCTTTGGGCATGGTTGAGCCCTGAATGAGGTGTAATCCTCTTCATGATGTGACAAGGGTTGGAACCCTGGAACAATGTGATAAGGAATTGTGTATTGTGGTGATATGATGACAAGTATGCACTCACATGTGGAAATGAAATCATACCATGTGATATTGTGATTAATAATTACATCTTATACATTTTATATCTTTTGGATTTGTTACATATCTATGCTTGCTAGAACTGACTTAGGTTTGGTATGTCCACTTGTTTGATGAAGCCTTTATTCACACAATGGCAATAACTAATGAAGTGAAACCCTAATCATGTAGTGTCCTATGTCATAGAACCATATTGTAATTCTCGGGCCCACTGCCCAAGGCTCTAGTAGAGTTTTAGGAATGACGACTAGCCCCACAAACCACAACTAGCCTTAACTGCTCACTTTTTCCTCACTCACGTGTAGGTCGAGGTCAACTTCCCAACTGGTCACCCATCCTAGAACTACTCCAAGCTAAGTACGCTTAACTATGTAGTTCTTTAGTGATGGACTCAAGAACAAGGAGGTGCACCTTGGTGATATGGGTATTCCAATAATTCCTTTTAAGATCATTTTAATTGAGGCCTCAAATTCTGGGATGTTACAATCTCCCACACTTAGACTCTTGACGTCCTCGTCAAGGCTCAACTATATGGCCTCATAATATTTCCCCATTTTAGTGTAGTCCCAAAATGGCCCATGGACACCTAGCTCTCAATCACAGAATACCAACACATGGGTGGCTATGTCAAACATGGACAACCCTTTCCAACATGCCTGGACCGCACGACTCAAGACTGGCATGCCACATGCCCATGTGGGTCCCACCTACTAGAGGGGTTATTGCTCTGATACCATTTGTAATGGACCGGCCCACTACCCAAGGCTCTAGTAGATTTTTAGGAATGATGACTGGCCCCACAGACCACCACTAGCCATAACTATGTGCTTTTTCCTCACTCATGCGCAAGTCGGGGTCAACTTCTTGACTGGTCACCCATCCTAGTACTACTCCAAGCTGAGCACGCTGAACTATGGAGTTCTTTAGTGATGGGCTCCCAGAAAAGGAGGTGCACCTTGGTGATATGGGTAGTCCAATCATTCCTTTTAACATCATTTTATCTAAGGCCTTAAATCATGGGATGTTACACATATTCAATGTTAGAACTTACTGGATGGTGAAACAAGTATTACTATGGGAAACTTAGAGCATATATTGTTGATTATGCGAGGTGCAAGTGATTGTGTGTCCTTATCATCTTGACCCCAAGTGTTTTCGGGAGGATGGTTGCGGTCATACCTAGCCCTCAATTTGAGAACGGATGCGGTCCTATCTTGGTGATTATATATGTGATTGGATGACAATTGCAATTATAACTTGGTGACAGGGTTTTGCTTTTATACCCTGGCGGCCTGTGCCTTGACCTGAACCAAGGGAGGACTAGGTGTTTTCTGCTGAACTATATGCCCTTGGTGGTAGTTTGACTTATATTTCACTATGGTGCAGACTCGTACTGACCAAGTAAGGAGTTATCTAAGGATTTTGGCTCTCCTAGATCTTGTACGAAATGATTGCGACCAAGCGGTGGTCAGTTGGACTTTAAGTGGTACGAGTCAAACTCCCCAGGGCTTAATAAAAGATGTAATACAACCATGTAGCATATGTGTTTAGGGTTATACACAATGCTTCACATTGAATGATAACCCTTGTTTGCTCTTCCCACATATAAATGATGTATAGTTCAATAAGAGAAGTAGCCATGCTTATGTTGAATAGATGTACTGCTATTGTTGGTTATGATTATGTTGTTTTCCATCTCATGTTGTTAACTATGCTTACACTGCTAGCCATGCCTCTGTAGTTAGAGATTCTTAAACTGTTAATCATTCTTATGCAGATAGTTGTTCTTATGATGTTAGTTCTACTTATGATGTAGATCTGCTCAACTTGTTAGACATGCTAATACTATTAGCTATGCTTATGCTGCTAGTGTTATTCATGATGTTAGAGATGCTTCTTTTACTAGACTACTTATTCTATTAGCAAGGTATATGATGACAGTCAGGCTACTGATAGTTGTTATTTTCTCCTTTATGTATCTTACTAATCATATCCCTTACTATCTCTATCTGTTTAACCTGCTTAATTTGCTTAAACTATATAATTACTTAAACTGTTGTAATCAATAAGTGGTGTTGATAGTTATATCTCTCGTTGGGACCTGGGTCTCACCTCATGGGTCACCACATTTTTTTAAGTTATTGGCAACAATGGCAGTAGACCCATGGAAATGAGGAGGAGTTGTGGTGTTGGACCTTTGAGAAGGTTGTTAGATGTCTATTGTGTTCTAGATTCGTCCATGCACTCTCAGGTCTGGGCGGGAAAGATTGTATATGGTGTTTCAATCGAATCCAGCTTTTGGTATCATTTTTATGCTTGTACATGTGGCATATATGGATATATATATATATATATATATATATATATATATATATATATATATATATATATATATATATATATATTATATATATATATATATGTGTGTGTGTGTGTGTAGAGTCTGAGGTCATGGAACAATTTGTATAAGATTCTTGTTATAGTATGAATACAAGCAATATGTTGGGCTCTTATGTAATATTTATGAGCATTTTGATGATTTTGAAATAAATATTAATTTACCCTCTTTTATGGATATGTGATTAATTACCGATCAATCATGTTTTGTGTTTTAATCAATCTTGTTTAGTGTGAAGGGGTCTCACAAGTTGGTATTAGAGCTTTAGGTTTTCTAAGTCTACATGGGCACTAGGATGTAGTACTAGGATGATGACAAAGTAAACAACATAACATGTGAACTTGATGCATACTGCCTAATCTCAGTACTTGGATGCCCTAGGTAGGTATTCAATTACTGAAGAAAAGGCAAGTGTGGAACACTTAGATTGTTTTCTTCATGATTACTCTGATCAAGTAGTTGGTTTGAAACAATATAAAGAGCATAATGAATAAGAAATCATGGTTAAAATATCTTAACCTTACTCTAAAGGAGGATGAGAGTCACATTGTAATATATCAAAACTTGAATCTTTAGTAACTACAAGAGAAAGATATGACATCATGCAACCTATATCTGAGTAAAAATAAGCAAAATTGGAGTTCTTGAAACTATAATTCAAGAAGATAATGAAGTAAAAGACATATAAATATGTGCTTATGAACTGATTCAAGGTATAAAATTCACATAAGATGAAGAGAACTCCTGAGGTAAGTATAATATGAGAAGAAGAATAAGAACAATAACATATGAATAAATTAGAACCTGAGTAAAACTCAGACCAACCTATGTGTGCAAGGAAGTGTTTTTTTTTGTGACCGAGATTACCCACCCCAAGCGAGCCTGACATGGTAAACTCTCGAGGCATGAGAGGGTGTGGTCTGGTCACCCCCCCCCCCCCCCCGCACCTAATCAGTGTGGATTGCTAGTGGCAAAGTGCCTTCGGTGAGGTTTGAACCCATGTCCTTCATTGTGACTTACTGAGCTCTTACCACCCAAGCTACTGTGGTCGGACTGAAATGTTAAAGTAACAATATCATGATATGTAAAAGAAATTAATGAAGAAAATGTGAAATTATGATGAGCTATGCCTTGATAAAGTGATCAAAATAAACATGATAACACGAGAGAACATACACAAGAATGATGATTATATTATGATAAAGGAGCAATGAGATACACTAATCTTGATAATTCCTATGCTGATGGAAAGGAACTGAAATGAAAAAGGTAAAATGATACATAAAAAGTTGTAACTTGCATAATGAAGGTAGAACCAGTAATCCTTGCTAGTGACCCCTGGGTAGTGTTATTGGGTTATGGGAAGAGTGTTTTCCTACATGTGCTTTCTTTTCTTGGAACAACTTTCAAATGGATCTTAAGCCACTTGGTATGTGAGGATTGCTGAAAACCTAGGAGGGGAATATCTTGTTATAGTATGTGATTACTTGGACTATGGTTCCAAGATCATGATGATTTGTATGAGCATGCTTTTTTAGCCTTCCAAGAGTGAGGAAGACTCCTCCTATATTCTTGAGTTAGTTATGATGGTGGAGAAGTGGATGAGATAGGGATGTGAGTTCCTTATAGACATGAAAGTGGATACCAAGGTGATGAGTCCTAATGTCTGAGGTGTACCAGTTGTATGTGAAGTTTGGAGATGTGTATTAGATGAGATTTCCAGTGTTCCTCCACACTTAGAGAGAGAGAGAGAGTTTATGTTGATCTTCCAAGTGTTGTTTGGAAAGAAGAAGACTGATTCCACAATGTTGTGTATGGGTTGCTGATAGTTGGGCAAGACCACTAACAAGGATAGATGGATTGTTGATTAATGGAAATTTTCTATAGTGTTCCTTCAGATAAACTTGATATCAAGATATCAATGGATAAGAATTAGATTGGATAACATAATTTGCATGGTCATGGTGAGTTAAGGGTTATGTTGTTCAGACTAACCAATGCATCAACAACATTTATGGACTAGATGAATAGAGTGTTCAGGTCATGTCCTCATGAGTTGTTGCAAGTTTTGTGGATAACATCTCTATGCACTTCATAGATGCTCAGTAGACGTAACTATGTGACAAGTTCAACAAGAGTGACTTGAGGTTAGTTAAAGTGTATTGTTGGGTATGGTATATCTGCTAGTTTGTTGTATAAATCCAAAAAAGGCAAAGACAGTGCTCGAGTGGGAGTAGTCCCATATACTGATTGAGATCCAAAGCTTCTTAAGCCACGAAAGATAGTACAAGAAGTCCATTCAGAACGACAGCATCATTGCATTACCCCTAACAAGGTTGACTAGGAATGGTGTTCCTTCTTATATGGAATGACAGGTGAAATCATGGTGTCAACACTATCTCTAGATGTTGAAGAAGAAATTAACAAGTGTTCTAGTGTTAGTGTTGCTGAAACAAAGGGAAGGATACATATATTGCTTTAAGGAACAGTTTGGGATACATGCCGATACAGGAGTATGATTATATGATATAGGGTCAATCAAGAAGTCATCTTAGTCAACGTTTTCTGACAAGACATAGTTATGCTCTTCGATGTATCATGAAATGAGACATGTCAACATCGTTTTAGAAGGAGAATCTATAGTTGAAAGTATCTTAGTTGACGAGATTGTTGATACATCTATAAGTGAAATAAACACTGCTATAGTAGGACATAGAAGTATAGGTGGATTCTACCATGATGCAGGACATCAGATCAAAGTAGCACAATGGAGAGCATGATAGCTTCCATAGTTCGGGTGACAAGACAATGTATGATTGTAAAACCAAACAATGGTACCATATGTTGATGATTGTGTAAGTTAGTTAGGGGTTTAAATGGTGTGGGTATGGTGCAGGTCTGGCCATACCCATATCCATACCCATCTAATTTAGTGGGTCTGGTTCCAGTTCTAGACCCACATAATACAAAATCTAGACCCGCACCATACTCGTACCTGCAATTATAGTGGGTATGTGGTGTGGGTAAGTGGTTCTATAAAACATCATATTATTTATGTAAGAGAAATGACTATGTTCTATATATTTTAAGACAACTAGATATTGTTATTATATAGCATGTTAACATGTAATGGTTATATTAGACAATGTTATATCTTATACATTAACATTAATTGAGTTAATTGTTTACATATTTGTAGTCATTGTCATAACGTTTAACTTATGTAGAAAGTAATGTAAATTAGTAGACATTTTGATTTTCAAGTTTACATATAATGTTCATTATTGAAACTAGAATAGTTAATTCTTTATGATATGACTAGTCTCAACCTTATTGTGGTTAGAGTAGGATATAATCTCAAGAATTATATTAATCAGACTAGTAAAGTATTATATATAACATGTTATTTAAGTAGTTACTTATGTATAGCAGGAACATGGGTCTAGCGGGTCTGGGTCCAAGCATACCCATTATTGGACCCACTTATATGTGTGTCCAAGGGTATATGGGTCCAAGGGTATGCGAGTATAAAAAATTAGACCCGTGATGGTTTTTTAAGGGTCCGAATTTGTGGGTCCGCTGGTCTACCCGTACCCATTTACAGCCCTAAAGGTAGTACCTAAGGAGACTCATCTTTGACACATATGATGTACATGAGTTGAAGAATGTACAATGGCAGTCAAGTATGGTGCAAAATATGGCACATGTATGGTCAAGTGTACAATTATCAACAAGCAAATGAGAAATGATAGAATCCATAAAGAATAATGTTACATAGGAAGTTCAACATAGCCTTACATGGTAGACAGATGGTCAGTCCTCCATTGAAATGATTGGAGAATTTTCTAAAGAACTTATGACTTACCATTCTTGACATTTAGGGAATATCCACCTGATTGATTGAGTTTCTTACTAAAACAATCATCAGAGGAACATAGACATGACACCTCCTAAAGTTACATATGTTAAGAGACACAGTACATTCCATGATTGGTAAAAGCAAGTATGGCTTCCGAGTCATGTGTTGATACAATAGATAGAAAAATTCAGGACGATAACTTGAATTCCAAGTTGAAAGTTAGTAATATAGTTGTATAGGTGGCACAACAATTTCTATGTTCCATGTTGAGGAAGTGTCACCCTAGTACTGGAAAAGTGATACAGACAGTGGAGGTGGAGTTACATGAGGATGTTTCTTATGTGAAAGATCATATGATAGCCCAAGTTTAGACATGCAAGAGTTGAGGGAGAAAAGCATGAGTCCTAAGAGATTTTTGTGAAATCACCATTATATGGAAGTAACCATGTGATGGTTAGATGATGAGTTGCATAAGAAGTAACCTTGGATTTCGACAGCTAAGTCCCTGTGAGTGATTTATGGTTATGAGGCCTCTAACCTTGATTTTTGTTTGAATATTCTTGATTATCATTATTAAGTGCTTAAAACCATAATTAAACCCTTTAAGGTTCTTTGGTATCATGTGAAAATCTTAAGTTTCACGTTTGGTCCAGTTTGGAGAGTGTGTGTGCAAGTTATGCATTTATATGTTTGTTTTGGGTTTCTGCAATTTACAAAAATCTGATTTTTTTTTTGCAATATGTCACATTTGTATGGTTCATTATATGTTATCTTATCATTCTTGAGTTTTTAGGTCATGGACTCCTTGTTTCACTTTGGTTGGGTGAAGATACCTTTCTAGGGTTGAGTTAGGGTTTACCCCCTCATGGATGAGCTACCTTCGAGGTCATAACTCAATGGTCCTCCTATTCGGTTGGAATCTGGTGGTTCTTTAGTGACTGGACAACCAATGGTGGTCTATAGAGGTGTGCAGGTCAATGGCTTCCCCTCTTGAGGCCTCGTGGGTTGGTGGTTCACCTAGGAGGGCACTCAAATGATGGTTTTCACCCTTTTGACCTAGGATTCAACAAACGATGGTCACCATGTGCTAAAAACTAATGGCCACCCTAGGAGGCCAACATCTAATGGATTATCAAACTCCCACAACCAATGGAGTTGCTTCTTTTCATGGACATGACATTATAGGCCATGGACACATGGCAAGCCTAGATGGACACCTCAAGCTTCTCTTCCCTCTTATTCATTAGCTTCATCCTCCCCTGCTTGGTAGATAAGAAGGTGACCAAGGTAGAATACGGTGGTCGAACTCCTTGCATGTGTTGCTAGATCTTGAATCTACCCTCCTTTTGAGCTTGTGGAGCTTCCCTTGCTTGTTCTTGACCTAAGCAAGTAAGTTTTTCCTTTTGTCCTTCATTTCCCTTGTTTCCCTACCTCCTCCGTCCTTCTTCCTAGATGAAACCATGGTGTTTCTTTGTAAAGCTTGCTCTAAAGTTTAAAGAATCTGTCTTTCTTGCTTCCTTGCCCTAGGGTTTACCCTCTTTCTTGGAGAATAAGCTTGATTGTTTGTGTGGAGTGCTAAGCTAGGGTTTTCTTCCTCCTTTGATCGAGCTACCTTGTTGTTTGGAGCTTGTTCTTCTTCCTAGAGGTGAGTTATATACCTTTTTCCACGTTTATTTCTTAGTACTAGCTTACATGCTCATGATCTTGCTTAAAAATGTGGTTCTAAGCATAAAGAAACTACCTTTGCCTAGGGTTTAAGCTTAAGTGTTGTTGCTTGAGTAGTTTATAGCCATAGACAAATGGAAAACAATGTGCATGGACTTCCTAAGGTAGAGTAAGCATTGGTCCTTACTTACATGCAAAACAATAGTTCTTGGTACCTCTCAAATGATGGGTTATACTTAGGGATTTGAGTTGTTTCTCCTCTTATTTTTCCAAACTGATGGTGACCCTACATACCAGGAGTCATAATTGATGGTGTTCTTTGAGACAACAACCAATGGTGTCCCTTAAGCCAACAACTACTGGTGCTTCTCATGTTTCAAACTGATGGTATTCTTTGTACTACCAAACCATGGTTGACTATTTAAGTCGGTGACTCTTCTAGGTCATCACCCGATGGTTTTCTTAGCCTTATGACCCAATGAATTGATGTATCTCAACTCCTGGTTTTGCCTATCTAATTTTGATGGTTTTGATGGAGATCAACTTTTGATCATTATTGTTTGATGTCTAACATTTGATGGTTAGTGTTTGATGTACAACATCTAATTATTTTGAGTAGAGATCATGTTTTGATGTTTTGGTTCTAATGATGTAGAACTAAAGGTTAAATGCTCATGTTTTGATAGTATTACCTTTGCCCTCACATTAATATAACCCCATAGTTATACCTTGTGTTATGCATGTATCCATACTAGAGGATAATATGGCATTTGATGGAAATGCTTTACCATATACATCCATGATATGATGGGGATGCCATGAGTTAGGGTTTGTGTATGAGTGTAGATTTGTAGCTTCAATGTAACATATCTTGTTGAAACCTAACCCCAATGCGAATATAGGATGGTGCTCAACCATGCTACCCTTCCTTGAATGATTAATATGATGATGTAATATTCTTCCTAATGTTGTTGTAACTCCAATGTGTTAACCAGTAGTTATCATAACCTTGTGATTGGAGTTTTCTTATGTAGTCATGTGCACCATAAGTATGATGGTGGTCAATCGTACCAAACCTTCTTATATGTTTATATAATGAATGAATGCTCTTAATTATAAGATAACCCTACTATGTTATCATGTGAACATATTTTAGCTCTTTAATGCAATATCATGTTGAGCCTGAGTGTCACACATATGATGATGGTTTCTTATCCTCATTATAAGGCATGAAAAGATAATGATGATCTTGTAGGGAATGATGTGATGGTCTTAATGACCTTTGGGCATGCTTGAGCCCTAAATAAGATGTAACTCATGATTTGGAAAGGGTTGGAACCCTGGAACTATGTGATAAGGAATTTTGTATTGTGGTGATGTAATGACAAGTATGGACTCACAGGTGGAAATGAAATAATACCATGTGATATTGTGATTAAGATTTATATCTTATATGTTTTATATCTTCTAGAGTTGTTACATATCTATGCTTGCTAGAAATAAATTAGGGTTTGTATGTCCATGACACAATTTTACCATGTGTATAACGCAAGTGCACGCGTCAGAGTAATATAGGCCCTTGTGAGACCCGAGTCGAACACAGGGACACTGAACTGTCGGTAGACTACTTACTAACTACTCGCGATTAGCTAGACCAATTAAAAGGTTTGAGAGTTGGTTGAAAAATACAAGAAAACAAAGCAATCGATTAAATGTTTAGTTTAATCAATTTAAATGGGAATCTTTAGGATTGTGGTTTCACCTCAGGTTCTCGTTGTATTTATTTCTATATAGTTAATCACATTCATCTCTCATTCCGGGTAGTGGCCTGTAGTCAGAATTGTTCACTGTCGTGATACAATTCACTACCTAAATCTAGGTCGGTTCCACTATCATAGTAACCTATACCCTAAACTAAGTGTATGAAGACCAAACTCTGGGTTTCCACCATTAACCGTACATCACCTTGTTCAAGGGATTTATTAACTAATGTGAATTTCGTCTCTTTTCAACCGTTAATTCTTCTTTTAAAGTAATTAAAGGCATTAGATTATCATTAGGGTGATCAATCATAATGATATAATGGAGAAAACGAAATCATACCATGTATTTAAGAAACAAAATATGAATTACTATGATAAAAATGTCATACAACGATTACCCAGGCTACTCCGGGTCCTAAAGACAAAGGGGATTAGCCCCGAATATTCATCTCAATGAAAGACATGACAAGAGAAAGGGATAACATGGAGAAAATGTAAATGACAGTGATGTAAACCCCTGAACGGAGGAGATTCGGGCATTCCTTGACGTAGAGTGTGCGACCTACAACCTTCCGACAGTGGAAAATGTCTTCTGCGGCTCTCGGAATGATCGGGGCATGATTCTGGGCTCCGTTCTTCTCTCCACACCTCCTCGGGACTTGTGCAGTGACTAATGACGTGATTCCCTGCTTAGGGCCACTGAAATTAGGTATATGGACCACTTGAGGTCGCCAAAGGATCACCACCGTCCGATTAAGATCGATCTGAAACAAAGCATATCCTGACGGCGGTGATACCATCGACGCGGGTCGATGGTATCGACCCGTCATAATATCGACAATCTTTCTTTTCTCTATGACACTCCGACTGATGTAGACTCGATACCATCGATGCGGGTCGATGGTATCGACACCTTTAGGCATCGGTTTTGTCACCTTTCCGACGCTGAAACTGTGCAACGTCGATAGTATCGACTTTTGTGTCGATAGTATCGACTGGTTGATTGCTGGCTCACTGAAGGTATCTCGCTACCATCGACTTCCCAGTCGATGGAATCGACTCATCTTGGCTCCTTGCGGCTTCCTCACTGTGACTGTGTCAATACTATCGACGAATGTCGATGGTATCGACAGCTATGTATATCCGTTCTTCCTAAAATTGCAAGATAAAGCCGAATCAGCTATGATAAAGCACATTAGTATGATCCTTTATAATCAAAAAGATAAAATATGAGAGATTTGATACAAAATGAGATTATAGACTAAAGCAAATGAATCATGAGATACTAACCACAAAAGTGACTAATAAACACATAAAACACATGTAAAACAAGTCTATAAAAGTGACTCAAAATTATCACATCAACTCCCCTAAGCTTAAACATTGCTCGTCCTCGAGCAGCAAAACTATAGAATAAAATTGCAAAGGTCAACGAAAGAACAAATTATCACAACAGACATTGCCATATGATCCCCACCAGACATTCACATACCGGCCCTCACTGACCATAGAATGATAATTACCCTCTAGGCGACAATGATCATCCATAAGAGATATCCCCCCAATATTGATGAACACTATCAAATAAGGCAGTTAATATAATAAAATCCTCCGGTTCAGGCTTGGTGCATCTTTGTGATCTTCTATCTACGTTGCTCGTTTCCTAACTACCATATAAATGGAAGCAGATCTCCTGATATTAATGAATGAGGAGATAATCACGGGTGGCCTACCAATTAGAGCAACGGGTGTATGGAATAGGTGGTTGTGGAAGAAATGGAAGCACATAACAGTAAATCATGCAATACAAAAATTAATGACCTATCATGATGTAAAATGCATGTGAAAATGTTCTAATGCTATATTTTAGGTGGAATGATGCATGCACTATCATTCTATCCCAATGAGAGATAGAATATCTATAGAACTACACATGTTCTTGTTCTTCTTATTCTGCATGTGAACAAATTCCTTTCTCCCTCTAATCTTCATATTTTTTCAAGCCCTTATCTTGCTTAATAGAACAAGATGAAATTTTCAATAGCTTTTTCTTGGGCTTATTCACATATCTATTTTTTTTTTACTTTTCAGAGAGTATGAAATAAGTCCTTTATTTGCAGAAGGAGCAAAACACATCATGTACAAGATGATGAAAGTTATGAAAAATGCAACTAAAATGACATTGACATTCACTCTAAAATTTGTGAATGCAGGATTTATAATGCAACAATTTTTTCTCTCTTTTTTTTCAATGCAACAAATGTAAACACTAACTACAATGCAATCCTATCTACTGTTGGGTTATAAGGGGAGGAAGAGAAGGTAGCGGAAACAAAAAATTTCTCATCCCCATTCCCAGAACAAGGAAACGCGTCAACGTCTATACAATAGGAAAGGATGGTTTGTGGAATCATACCTTGTCCCGAGGCTTTCTCGGCGAAAATACCTCGTGGCTTGTGCGGTCTTCACCTCCGGTCTTGGATGGTGTCTGTGCAGCTCCTGGTCGCACCAGGACTGATGAATCCTGGTCTCACCGGGACTGTCGTGATTGATAGTTGTCCTCTGAGCGGCAGAAATCTCCCACCTCTGAAGTAGTCCACACGGACCACCTGGAACTCCAATCTCCTTGTCCCACAAGGAATTGGAAGGAGTCGCACCCTCCTGTCAGCGTACTAGTCGCTGACACACTCTCCTGCCACCAGCCACTTTCTACAATTGTCTTTCCCTTTCTGTGTCTCCCTTATCGGGTAGCACTTGCTCGGGCTCTCTCTTGGTTACCAAAACCAGAGAGAACGACAACTTCATAGAGCAACTGGTTGCACTGAGTTGTACTTTGAGAAGCCCCCAATACCCCTATATATAGGAGGGTCATGGGATAGGGTTCTCTATCCCGGGCAATATGGGACTAAAGCAGGAGTAGAAGGGTTTGAGATTTTCCACAAAAAATAACCAACTCGCAACCTGAACCGATCGTTTCATTTCTGAAACGGTCGGTTGGGGACCTAAGCGAGTCGGTTGACACCTCAACCGATCGGTTGGGACACCTCAACCGGTCGGTTCACTTCTGAACCGGTCAGTTTGTGGCCCTGGTCAATTCCCAATCGACTTTTTCTCTTTTGTTTCTAATTGGTATCAAATACCAATCCTTGTTCCAATCAAATTGGGCAAGTGAAATGAAAGGAAAATTCTCACCAATCCTACTTTCCCAACTTGCTCGGTTGCAACAGTTGAACCGATCATTTCAACACTTGAAGTGATTGTTTCACCCTGTCCATGAGTCGATTGACTCACAACCTGAGCTGATCGGTTCACCAAGCTCAGCCGATCAGTTCATCACATGAGTTGATCGGTTGGGAGCGCAGATTGTGCAGAAACAGTCAATTGCAGTTTCAATCAATCTGATACTCTAATCAATCTGTCCAACACCTTGAACATTATGATTTTGAGCTATCAATCAATTGAGTGTTTAATTGAACTACTAAACTCCTTTAGTAATCAATCTAAACATTATTTGTAGATAAAACTCCTCTTCCAGGTTAAATCCTATGTGTGTGACCATGCAGGTCCATTTCACGTTGGCAGTAAAAGTCCATAACACTTATGACTTCACAAGCAAAGAGCGGTGCCTAGTCACACATCAGTGCTACCCAAGTGAAATAGAAAGTTGGAGAACAACTTTCAATCCTACAATCCGTGAATGGTGTTATAGTGAATGTATAATTCCTTTGTCACTGATATCCCGAATGAACTCGAGGCATGGAACAATCATCCTATCAACGTTCATTCACTTTCTTGATCTCAGAGTAGATTGGAAGAGATATGTATGACATCAATATCACATATTGATTCACACATGTGTGCACGCCTTTCTCAATCCTACTCATCAAGTGGCCATGGATATCAAACTCCCTCAGGAGGGACAAATCCCATATCTATCACTCACCCCTCAAAAGCCCCATGTGTCAAAGCCACCCAATCATCACCTTTATAACAACCCATGTTTCAGGATTGCATTTGATGATGTCAAAGTGTGCCCAATGACATGTGTTGAGTGTAGTAATTTCAGGTCAAAGAATCACACTCACCACCATCAATGTGAGTACTAACTGTGACTACCATGTCATGGTTCCATGTGTCAAATTCATGGTGGGTCTGTCTGGTACACTTGTTCTCTAACAAGTACCTATGTGTTTGGTTTGATATCTCTATATCATGACTAATGAGATTATGTCATCAACCAACACCACAATCTAGTCTTGTGTGTCATTGTTGTCTATCTACCTTCCACAATGACATCCGACTAGGGACATAATGAGAATGTACAAACTCTTACCATCTGTATGATCTCATCATTCAGGTCCTGAACCTAAAGGCATACGTCATTGAGTACTGTCATTCTCTAGACATTCAATCTGTTCTATCACTATCTCATATGACTGAACTAGAAAGAATTGGAAGCTTACCTTTGATGTTTATCAAATCAATCTTAATGTATCCCACCAATCATCCCATGATTGGCTCTCAGGGCATACATACCAACAGACTCCCACTTGCACTGCGAGCCAATCACCCTTGAATCATATTCATAGTGATCTTCAAACATGTCCCACATGTTACTCTGCTCTAGTGCGATCATAGTGAGTAATGGAAACACCTTGCCAAAGTCAGTATAAATTGCATGTCTCTCATCTCTTATTTGTACGTCACACGTATGAGATGGAGTTGTCGTAATATGTGATCTAGTATTCCTTTGCTAACCTTTAGTTACATTGCATGATCAAGGATTCCATACTTGTCATCAATGAGAGGAATATCTATAAGTTCGTCTCATGAACTTCCAGATCCATATAGTATCCACTGTTGTTCTCCAACACATAGATACTCGACATTTCCTTTTAAATGGTTTTATTGGAACACTTCCAATCAACGAACTTTCACTTTTATATATCCTATATATATTTTGTGATTAATTTTCTTTCCTTTTCATAAGTTCGCATCAATGTAACTCTTTACATTGAACTTTTCCTTATATCCATAGAACTAGTACTTCTCAAGTACTTATCAAGTTCTCATGGTCTTCCAGTAACCCTTACTAGAAGTAGACAGACATCCACTCGTCATGTCCCACATACGAGTTATCAGGATGAGCACATCATATTTCCATGTCATACATACAAGATTATGAATGCATTTTGTTCTTGCCATGCAAGATAATGGGATGATTACATACATGATAGATCCACATCTATTCTTAGTGTTCCCATTCTTCATAAGAATTGGACACTTGGCCTTGGGATACTAACTCCATGTAACATGGACAAGTTTTCTCCCACTAAATATGTGCTTACTGAACCCTTCAGTACAGATTTCCAATGTATGCTTTCTCTTTTCAGGTCAAGAGGTTTTCGAGAACTATCTCTATAGATCTCTATTCCTATCATATAGGAAACATCTCTATCTTCCTTTAAGATATTTCCACTTCTGGATTTCCATTCTAGAACATTTCCATTTCACATCAACATGTGGAATGTGAACACGCTCCCACTAAATCACAGATCCCTTCTTTATCTTTGACATATCAGCCAAACCCTTTGACTATATCATCAAAGTAAAGATCCAATTCTGAGTTGCTTGTACTTAATCAATCACATTGATTATTCCATTGTAACTTATAGACTTCATTTGCATTAGTGGATTCATAAACCTTATAGGTTGTGTCACGTACACATCCTTGTTTTATCCCTCATAGGAATGCGGTTTTAGTATCCATATGCCAAATGTTTTAGTCATTAAGTTGCAATCAACAAGCATCATCCTTCTCAAAATGTTATCAATGTGTCTTAACACTTAAGATTCATTTGCACTTATGGATTTCATCCAATGGGTGCTACCATCAAGGTCATACCTTATGTTTCACATGGATGTCATTTAGGATGTAATGGTCATGAACCATAACTCAAAATTTGGTTCCTCATATTCATCTAGATAGTTGACTCATCACATGAACAACTCAACACATAGATAATTGATGTGTATCTGTTAAGGATATAAGAACTCACAACCCTTGTGATTCTTAATATCCTTTATTAGTGTGGGGTATTCTTTTATTAAGAAGAATTCAGTTATTTGATAATCATTCTCTAACTCCTTAGATTATGATTCCTTCTTGATTTAGACATCACCATGCCTTAATCATGAGTTCACTATGATACACTATCATAATCACTCATAAGGATCTCAAACATTTGGTCCAAGTATTTCATTCATTGATCTCATCAAGAATTAACATTTTACCAAATTTGTACTTCATCTATGATAATCTTGAACACTTCAAGATATTCATATTGGTATTTCTCAAAACACCATTTGAAGTATTAGCATTTGTTCCAATAGGTATGTAAATACATCACATGTATTATACCTAATAGGATAATCATTCTCCCTCTACCATTAGTGAAGATTGATTAATCATGTCCAAGATATTCATCTCTCTTACTGGTTCTCTAACCAAAAGAGTCTATATTTGTCCATCACATGGAAACTAGAAATGAATTACTCATGATTGATGCTAATTTGATTGTTTGAGTTATATATAACCTTTTAGGTATAATTTTATCTTAAGCATATCAAATACCACAAGATAAACAAGGCATTGCCATAAATATCATATCTTTGAGATTGAAACATCAACTTTATTAATTGCCATCATTGTCATACAATATGCAAAAATAAAGTGTTTCTATCTATTGGCAAATATGAAATACCAGTTCTCAACTCTATTTCATGCCCTTTAGGCTGAAATAAACTGAAAGGTACTCCTATCTATGGCAGCAACACTTGCTCCAATGATGGTTACTCCTTTCTTGATCCTTTCACAAAGGCCATCACTTCTTTGTGGATATTGCATATCATATGTGACATATCCATATCTTGGTATCATATACCTCAAATAAAGAAGCGATTCATTTCATGATACCTTAGGTGGAGATCTCCATCCCCTCCTTCATCTTATTTTTTTCTTCCAGATATAGAGAGCAATTCCCTCATACACCCTTTCCCCATGTGCCTTGAGGTTGAAGACGGCTTGGGCTGTTGGCTAGCTTCAGAACACTTCTTTGCTTTGCCCTTGCCCTTGCCCTTAAGACTTACCTTTCATTGATCTCATCAAAGATTAGGGTTAGTCTTTCTTCATATTTGCCTCTACTGTCCTCAACAAGTCCAACAACTCTGTCAACGCTTGTCAAAGTTGTTCATCATGAATTGTATGATTCTCGCAACATTTGCAGTATCATACCAATAGCCAACTCTTGGCTCAGAGGAAATCCTTCTTAGTCAGGTTTTCCACATACCCAATCACATTGAGTGTGTGAATACCTTACTGGATCTCCTTCTGTCATGACATACTAGGACAGTGTCTTGGAGACATCATATGTCTCATGTTGTCTATGCAACTCATATTTCAGAGAACACAACATCAAGCACTCCTCATCAATGTCTTCCTCGGTATGCTTCCATAAGCACACTTTCAACCATTGATATGGTGGGATCGAGTTCATCTGGTTCTGGTATAACTAGGACTTAGAGCTTTCACTCTACGATTGAGAACACTTCTCAATGTCCTAACCAGTCGTGGAAAAATTCCCATTTAATTTGTCCTTTTCAAGGACCGATCGCAAAGAAAAGTGATTTTTGTTTGTTGTCATTTGTACTACAAAAGGAAATATGCAATTTTAGTCCAAAACTCATTTTTGACTTATTTGATTGATTTGAAAAGTTGACGATATAATTAGGCCTTTAATTAATTATCGCTCCCACTATTTTACTTCAAATTGATAGCCCTCACCATTAATTCGGAAGATTGCAGCGTACAACCTTCTAGTGGGCAAGATCCATATTTCATCAAGTCATGAGTCAGCTTTGGCTAATCGCCCACAATCTTGACTATTTAGGTAGGCCATCATGCCAATTGCATCATATGCAACTCTTGATGAATGAACATGTGCAACACCTTGCCATGAACATTCCTTGCCTCTGGGCTTAGACGCTCTAAGAATCACCAGTAAGTCTAACCCAAAAGCCGAAATGGTAAACATGCACCTTGCTTTGGCAGAACCTACATGTCTACCCTTCACACTTCCACAAGATAGACGGCGCACCATGCTTTGGCGTAACCTACGTTTGGTCGATCAAGTTTTTCATGTGTGCCGCTAATGGAAGGCATATAAGACTTCATATTTTAATGAGGGATTTGGTTTTATATACATATACATATCCAATCACCACAATACATAGTACGTATCATATACATGCTATATCCCACAGGAAACATGCAAAACGATAAAAAGCGATGATTATGGCCATCCTAATGTGATTCCTCAAGCCAAGAGGAATCACGGTCATCTAGGTCTACATCACATGCAACCTATACAAGATGAACTTTGTGCTTTGCCTTCCGAGTAGATCAACTCATCACATGAGTGGCCTGCTCGATCTGGTCGGTTGTATGGGTGCCACCAGCCGATCGGTTGGCTCCTCCAACCGATCGGTTTGCCTGGTCGTCGTGCATCTCATCATGGCCGCCACCCGCTCATCTCGCTCCTCGAAACGGTCATCAACCGATCATCTCACTCCTTGAACCGATCATCTGGAACGTCAACCGATCGGTTCACGCCTTGAATTGATCGTCTCAGTTGTCGTTAGGATGTCCTCCGTTCTTTGACATAACAGGAAATAAAATTCTATCCTATTTTACATTGTAAAAGGAGAAACCTCGAATTACATTCGAGGGGAGAAAAGGTAGGAAAGAAATCTCGAATTATTTCGAGTTACATCAGGAATAGGAGAAAGGGAATCAGTGTGCAGATTGAGATGCAATCAACCACATACAACCATACACAGATAGGGTTTATTGGCCATAACCATGCTATACATCCACCACAAAACTCATTTAAGGGTGACGCGTATCGAGTGCATTCATATTACATATCATATATGTATATTGGGATTTGTGGATTTAGGATTGGACATGCATAAAGCCAATTTTATTTGCATCGTATGCAATAAATAAATGTGACAAACCAAAATCGATCATATTGATAATCCTAAAGTATAGAGCAGTTGACGTGGCTCTGATACCACTGTTGGGTTATAAGGGGAGGAAGAGAAGGCAGCGGAAACAAATTTTCTCCTCCCCATACCCAGAACAAGGAAACGCGGCAATGTCTATACAATAGGAAAGGATGGTTTGTGGAATCATACCTTGTCTCGAGGCTTGCTCGGTGACAATACCTTGTGGCTTGCGTGGTCTTCACCTCCGGTCTTGGATGGTGTCTGTGCAGCTCCTGGTCGCACCGGGACTGACGACTCCTGGTCTTACCGAGACTTTCGGGATTGACAGCTGTCCTCCGAGTGGCAGAAATCTCCCGCCTCTGAAGTAGTCCACACAGACCACCTGGAACTCCAATCTCCTTGTCCCACAAGGAATTGGAAGGAGTCGCACCCTCCTATCAATGTACTAGTCACTGACACACGCTCCTACCACCAATCACTTTCTGCAGTTGTCTTTCCCTTGTTGTGCCTCCCTTATCGGGTAGCACTTGCTCGGGCTCTGTCTGGGTTACCAAAACCAGAGAGAACGACAACTTCAAAAAGCAACTGGTTGCACTGAGTTGTACTTTGAGAAGCCCCCAATACCCCTATATATAGGAGGGTCATGGGACAGGGTTCTCTATCCCGGGCAATATGGGACTAAAGCAGGAGTAGAATGGTTCGAGATTTTCCACAAAAAACAACCAACTTGCAACCTGAATCGATCGTTTCATTTCTAAAATGTTCGGTTGGGGATCTGATCCGGTCGGTTGCCACCTCAACTGATCGGTTGGGACACCTCAACTGTTCGGTTCACTTCTGAATCAGTCGGTTCATGGCCCTGGTCAGTTCCCGAATGACTTTTTCTCTTTTGTTTCTAATTGGTATCAAATACCAATCCTTGTTCCAATCAAATTGGGCAAGTGAAACGAAAGGAAAATTATCACCAATCCTACTTTCCCAACTTGCTCGGTTGCAATAGTTGAACCGATCGTTTCAACACTTGAAGCGATTGTTTCACCCTATCCATGAGCCGATCGACTCACAACCTGAGCCGATCGACTCACAACCTGAGCCGATCGACTCACAACCTGAGTCGATCGGTTCACCAAGCTCAACCGATCGATTCATCACATGAGCCGATCGGTTGGGAGCGCGGATCATGCAGAAATAGTCAATTCCAGTTTCAATCAATCTAATACTCTAATCAATCTGTCCAACACCTTGAACACTATGATTTTGAGCTATCAATCAATTGAGTGTTTAATTGAACTACTAAACTCCTTTAGTAATCAATCTAAACATTATTTGTAGACAAAACTCCTCTTCAAGGTTAAATCCTATGTGTGTGACCCTACAGGTCCATTTCACGTTGGCAGTAAAAGTCCATAACACTTATGACTTCAAAAGCAAAGAGTGGTTCCTAGTCACACATCAGTGCTACCCAAGTGAAATAGAAAGTTGGAGAACAACTTTTCAATCCTACAATCCGTGAATGGTGTTACAGTGAATGTATAATTCCTTTGTCACTGATATCCCGAATGAACTCGAGGCATGGAACAGTCATCATGTCAATGTTCATTCACTTTCTTGATCTCAGAGTAGATTGGAAGAGATATGTATGACATCAATATCACATACTGATTCATACATGCGTGCATGCCTTTCTCAATCCTACTCATCAAGTGGCCATGGATATCAAACTCCCTCAGGAGGGACAAATCCCATATCTATTAGTCACCCCTCAAAAGCCCCATGTGTCAAAGCCACCCAATCATCACCTTTATAACAACCCATGTTTCAGGATTGCGTTTGATGATGTCAAAGTGTGCCCAACGACATGTGTTGAGTGTAGTGATTTCAGGTCAAAGAATCACACTCACCACCATCACTGTGAGTACTGACTGTGACTACCATGTCATGGTTCCATGTGTCAAACTCACGGTGGGTCTGTCCGATACACTTTTTCTCTAACAAGTACCTATGTGTTTGGTTTGATATCTCTATATCATGACTAATGAGATTTTGTCATCAACCAACACCACAATCTAGTCTTGTGTGTCATTGTTGTCTATCTACCTTCCACAATGACATCCGACTAGGGACATAATGAGAATGTACAAACTCTTACCATCCGTATGATCTCATCATTTAGGTCCTGAACTTGAAGGCATACGTCATTGAGTATTGTCATTCTCTAGACATTCAATTTGTTCTATCACTATCTCATATGACTGAACCAGAAAGAATTGTAAGCTTGCCTTTGATGTTTATCAAATCAATCTTAATGTATCCCACCAATCATCCCATGATTGGCTCTCAGGGCATACACACCAACATCTACATGTCATGCACTCAAGGGATGACAAACTGTATAGTGCTCCCAATTCTTATGGTGGAGTCTAGATAAGATGAAGTGGATAGATCACAAGATTAATTGACAAAACCATTGGAAGATATTATATGTCCCGCCTTACTGACATGTGTAAAATCAAGAGGTTTCTCTCTCTCAATTTAGATTAAAGTCTCATTACCATTTGATCAGTTTAGGATCAACATCCAATTTTATCCACTTTTCGTGAATCATAGGCATGTACAGTTGTGGTCTTATGTTTTAAAGTTGACAAACCCAATAATTTTCATAAGTCATATGCTCAAATTCAAACAAAGCAAGCTTGAAAATTCATTAAAAATTTTAAAATTGACCCATGACTCCCATGTGACAAACAAAGATATGACACGTTAAATTAGACATCCATGATTACACTATATAGAATGTGGATCCTAAAAACTAAGAAAATTTCTAGAACAAAAGAAAAGGCAATAAATGATAAAAACTAAAAATAAAAGATAGAAAAAGATAGAAGTTGTTCCATCTCCCCCCCCCAAGCTTGAATTCGACTATGGCCTCATAGTCAAAAACAAACTTAACAGGTGGAATAGTGATACCATTTATTGTTTAGGTGGTGGGTACTGTGGGGCGGTGGGATCCCATGATGGATACTGCCCCTGGAAACTTGGATCATACGGGGGGATGGGTGGAGGTTGCGGATATCCCCCGAAGTAATTCTGGCTCCAATAATGATCGTAGAACGGTTGTTGGTGCATCTCCATCCTATGCAACCTGTCACTAATATTTTCTTGGTTGGCGAGGAGGAGGTGCTCGTTCTCATAGATGGCCTGCTGATTTAAGAATAGCCGGTTCGTGGTATCCTGAATACTGGAAAAATCAGCAATGTGCTGCTGTTGGGTCTGTTGGATCTCCTGCAGCATTGAGTACATTCCATGCATGGAGTAGACATCCTCTCCTTTTTGAGAGGGTTGAGGTGGCGGAGGCTGCAAAGATGATGATGCACCCGAGTGGAAGCGTGGACGCTTCCGCGGTGCCACTCGTGCATGAAGAGGAGTGAAAGTCTCCTCTTCCTCCTCTTGCTCATCGTCATCGTCATTATCATCGTCGTTACCATCTTCTTCTTTGTTGGAGTCGTCGATGGCGATGATGGGCCACCGAAAGAGATGAGCTCCCTGGATGTTGAAGACGGGATCTGGAAGCGCACACTCCTAGTACTCCTGGTTGACATGGCAATGTGCATAGGCCACGCCATCACAGAGCGTAAGCAGTTTGGAGCGGTGTAGGTGATAAAGATTGACTTTATTCCTGTTGACCAGTGGGGTGAGTTGGGAAAAATCCAACCCAATATAGAGAGCAAGCGGTGTGATAAGCCCCCCAAAGTGGATAGGAGCTTTTCTTGTACTCCTCCGCACGGCCAGCACACGTGTCAAGAAAAATGTGCCTTAATTGAGCTCTTCTCGTTTCAACAGCTTATACAGAAAGAACAAGTCTGTTTCCTGAAACTTACTGAGAGAAAGATTGCCTTGAGAAAATAGAGTAGTACACAACATGCGATGTAGAATCTGCAAAAAATGGATGCTCAAAATCGGTGACAGTTGCATTATGATAACTGACGGACTTGCCTGGAGGCGCAGTCACCAGCTGGGCGAAGATCTCATCATAATCCATCTGGTTGTCTGGCCTCCTGTGCTGATTCGGAGAATGATACCAGTTGTAGATTGAATTGAACTGTTGGAGGGTGAGATTGTAATTGTTGTTGTAGAGCTGGAAAGAAACGCGGCCCTTGATCCATTCCCGATCGGTGGCGATGAGGTCATTAGGCACGATGCATATGTCAAGCAATTCCATAAACTCCACCACCAGTTCTTTGTATGTCAGCCACTCGCCGTAAAAGGGGTGGCCCTCAGCGTGGTACTGGACCTCGTCAGACCTCCTGCTCATATGTTGTGCTTGCCCCTGGAGAACATAATTGAGGTTGTCCTCAAACCCGAGGTCGAAGATCATGGTCCGATCAACATATCGGGTTGGCTCGATTTTCCGCTTGAGCAGCTCCTCGTATATCTTCCTTACGTCCACCGAGGGATGAACAATCCTCAGGCGAGGGATAGAGCTGGGTGGTGGAGGGATGAAAGTCACAATCTCCATCGGGGCCGCCCTTGAAGAAGAAGCTCCTTCCGTCTGCACCATCATGAACAAAAGAAGAATGGAGAAGAAGAAAAGGAGATCGATGAAGGTTGGAGAAGAAGATCTCCGCTCGGTGAAGAGCTCAAAGAAGATATCTCGATCCTTGGACACTCGATGAAGGCCTCTGGTTGCCCAACAATGCTCCAAGCACAAGTGGAAGGAAGAAGCTCTGAAGGTGTGAAGAGAATTGACAAACAACCCTTCCTTTTATAACTGATCCCGTCGCTACTTCTGCTCTGTCGATACCATCGACGGGGTGTCGATGGTATTGACACCTGGAGGCGCAATCCGCTCTTCGCTACTACGACGGTCGTTGATTGTTGGATTTGGGGGCCCGGACCGGAGACGTGTCGATACTATCGACGTGGGTCAATGGTATCGACCCATCCCACGGATCGACTTCCGAAAATGGCGGGCTCCATTGATTTCTTCTCGTGGATCGATGACGTGTCGCATCGATACTATCGAATTGTGTGTCGATGGTATCGACTACCCTCGCGAGGCTCGGATGCCGCTTCCTTACTGTTGTCGTATCGATACCATCGACAGGGTTGTCGATGGTATCGACATCACTGAGATGAATTCTTCTGTAAATCTTCAGGGATCTCGTGAGTATCGACTTCGAAGTCGATACTATCGACCCAGAGCTATCTTTTTCTTCAATGTCGCTAATAGTAGGTCGATACCATCGATGAGGCCGTGGATGGTATCGACTCAGAAAAAATTTTGCAGCTGCTTCCCTATACCCATGTCGCTACCATCGACCCTGTGGTCGATGGGATTGACTCTGTCTCAGTACTGCACACTGAACAAAATGATTAAGGTATCATTTTTACACTAAAAATGAAATTAGACAAAATTAACTTGCAGATGTAGAAGAAAATGAAGAAACTAATGGTAAACTACCGATGGTTGGGTTGCCTCCCAACAAGCGCCCTTGTTTATTGTCTTAGGATAGACAAAATCAAGCTCATCATTCATCCTTAAGTGCCATGAGTTTAACCTCATGCACTTTTCTCATGTAGTCCTCACCAAAGTAAAGTTTCAACCTTTGACCATTAACTAGAAACATCATCTCTCCATCGTGCACCATAATGGCACCATGTGTGCTTACCTCCTCCACAACAAAAGGTCCACTCCATCGGGATTTCAATTTCCCAGGATGAAGCTTCAACCTCGAGTTGAACAATAGCACACGATCTCCCTTTTTGAAAAAATGCAGTTGAATGTGACGATCGTGAATTAGTTTTGTTCTCTCTTTGTAAATCCACGAGTTTTCATAGGCCTTCATCCTCAGCTCATCCAACTCATTGAGCTCTAGCATTTGCTTCTTCCATGCCTCATCATAAGTCAAATTAAGCTTCCTCAGTGCCCAGTGCGCCTTGTGTTCCAGCTCTACTGGTAAATGGCAGGCCCGCCCATAAACTAACCTAAAAGGCGTAGTGCCTATATGTGTCTTAAATGCGGTCCTATACGCCCATAATGTATATGGTAGCAAAGTACTCCAATTCTTTCTTGTCGAAACCACTGTGCGCTCCAAAATTTTCTTGATTTCTCTATTCGACACCTCGACCTGCCCTTGCGTTTGTGGGTGATACAGGGTACCAACATTGTGCTTCACCCCGTACTTTCTCAATAACGCAGAAAACTTTTGATTCTTGAAGTGGGTGCCTCCATCGCTAATAATCATCCTTGGCACACCAAATCTGCAGAAAATGTGATCTTTTACAAACATGCACACTACAACAGCGTCGTTAGTCCTTGTGGGTATTGCCTCTACCCACTTCGATATGTAATCAACAACAAGTAAAATGTATAAATTAGAATTCGAGGACACAAAGGGTCCCATAAAATCGATGCCCCATAGATCAAATACCTCAAATTCTTGAAACACATTGAGGGGCATCTCTTGTCGCTTGGAAATATTACCTGCCCTTTGACAGGAATCACATCTTCACACATAGTCGTAGGTGTCCCGAAAGAGTGTATGCCAATAAAGACCACTCTCTAGCACCTTGGCCGCCTTTCTTGAGCTCGCATGATGACCACCGGTTGGTAGTGTGTGACAATGACTAAGTACACTGTCATATTCTATCTCCGGTACACACCTGCACAAAACGCCATCCATGCATTGCTTCAACAAGATGGGATCATCCCAGAAATAATATCTCAAAGAATGGAAAATTTTCTTTTTCTCTTGATAAGTCCAATCATCTGGGATTATTTTGCAGGAAAGATAATTAAAAATGTATGAAAACCATGGATCCTTGGATTTTACAGAAAGGATTTGCTCATCGGGGAATGTCTCGGTAATGGGTATATTAATAACTTTCTCATCTACCCTCTCTAACCTAGACAAGTGGTCCGCAACCACATTCTCAATTCCCGCCTTGTCTTTAATTTCAATGTCAAATTCTTGTAACAATAAGATCCACCTAATCAATCTAGGTTTGGCATATTTATTTTCCATCAAGTATTTGAAAACTACTAGAGGGGGGGTGAATAGAGTTTTATAGATAATTTTAACAATTATTGAACTCAAGCAATCAACCACAAAAATATTGGACAAGGGGACAAGGATTTAGAGTGGTTCCAACTTTAGCAAATACTAAAGTTGTCAGTCCACTAACAGGTTGCTTACCCAACCGGGATTTGGAAAGAATTTAATTTTATTACCTCGCAAGGACTTTACATAAAATTACAATTCTCTCCCTAAACCCTTTAAGCAGCCTTCACCTAGAAGTAATCACCCAACCTTGAAGCAGCCTTCACCTAGAAGTAATTGCACCACCTTGAAGCAGCCTTCCTCCTGAAGTAGCTTCCCGTTGCAATAGCCTTCTTGAAGTAGCTTCCCGTGCGATAGCCTTCTTGAAGTAGCTTGAAGTCCACCTTCTCCTCCGAGAAGAACCTTCTCCAATCCGCAACCTCCAACCCTAGGAGTAGCAAGGAGAATACAAAGAATAAAAAGGAACAAGAAGGAAAAATAGAAATTACAACTTATCCTTTTAAGCACAAGGCTTGATTTGCCTATATCAAGCGTATTGATCTCCTAACCAATGAGTGTAGAAGTGTAAGTGTTGTGGTAAGGAGATGCTAGCCTATAGAACACGAAATGGGAGCAATGGAAATGAATAGTCAATGTAGGAATTGCTCTATTGCTCACAAACAAATTGCAAATGTAATTGCTTGCTCAAGTATAGCACAAGTGTAGCTTAGGTGTGTTTTGGTGTCCTAAGGCATGTCCTATTTATAGGAATGGCCTATGGATGCTTAAGGACGTTCTAGACAACTTCTAGGGGCTTCTAAGTGCTTAACTAGCCGTTAGATATAAGTTAGGTGCATTAGTAACGGCTAGTTACTTTATTCTGCAGTTGCTGTCAGAGACCATCTCGGTCGACAATTTGTCGACCGAGATACCTACTCGGTCGAAGTTTTGTCGACCGACAGGCTCTCTGGATCAACGTTCATTTGCAACTGCCAACTACTTTGTCAGTTGTGTCTAACGGCTACTTTGGATCTTTCTCGGTCGAGAAGATTGTCGACCGAGAGTGTCTCGGTCGAGGAGTTTGTCGACCGAGATTGATCCTGTTTCAATGTTTCAATTTAGGCACTAATTATATGTATGAGTGTGCATATGTGATCCTATTCGAAGGGGATGACTTATCTAAATGTGATGTTTAGCTAGGAAAGATCTAACGCTTGATTTACATGCAATCTAAGTACTTGTACATTATATATTTGTACAAGTTTTTACAAAGCGATTACATTGCATGAAAACATAAATGTATAAGCATATGGATTTCCCTAGATTCTTTGGCATCCACCTTAATCCTGCACACTCAAGTAGCTCGTTAGATCAATAAGAATGAAATGTTTGTCATAATCAAAACAAAGGGATTTATAGATGTCCATTTAGCCAACAATCTCCCCCTTTTTGAAGATGACAAACATTTCCTAAATATAAAAATAAAGGAAATATAAACCATATGAGTTTCATACCTTTAGATTACCTTTTGTAGCTTTTCCTCTTGTTTATAAAATGTGTGCTTATTATTCCCCTTGAATAATGGAACATGAAATCCAATTCACTAGGGAATATAGCAACTTTTCAATGTAAAGTCAAGAGTTTATTTATGAAACTCATTGATTGAGTTTTTCTAAGTTTTAGTTTTATATTTATTTCTCCCCCTTTTTCATTTCAAAAAGATATCCGTTTATAAATAAAAACTCCCCCTTAATTAGATGTCCCATCAAATCTAATGAAAAAGATGTCCATTTGAAAGCCAAAATATCATGATATAAATAAGAGTTTTTGTTTTAAGTAGCACAAATATTATTTTTATGAAATTCATAGATTTCTTCATAACCAAGAGTAAAAATACTAAGGTCGTAACAAGATCCAAATGATGTTTGCAATGTTTTTGTAAGCTTCTAAATCAAGTAATCAAATTTGTTTCTATGAGCTCCCCCTTAATCTTACAATTTAAGGCTTCTAAGGTCACAAATGATTTTAAATTTTGATTTTGACCTTTATCAAACGTATACTAAGATTAAGTACAATAAAATGATGTCAATATAAGCATTTTGTCAAAGCTTATTTTAGGTCGCCCTTGACTACGACCATGGCGCCCCTTGGTCAATTTTAATTTTAACCAAGAGGCAAATTCTGCAGATTTCCAAGATAAACATTCATATGTGAAGTATGATTTCTACAGATGGCTATAAATATCAATTTGAAGCACATTAAGATATACCTATTATGAAGACTTAATATGAGCATCATAGTGAAGTCTTTGACCTTGATTTTTCTAGAATGCAGGTTTTACATTCATTGTAAATAATGTTTCATATGCTTTGCTATGGGTACATAAATATCAAATCTCATTTCTTCTTATACCCTTATCATAAGATTCTTTAGAAACATATATTTTGAAAGCAAGATTAATATCTTAAAGTCAAGATTTTTGCTTTTGATTTCTTAGAACAAGCAAATAGATAAAAACATTAATATTTTGTTCTAAGAGGCACCGTTTGGCTTGTCATAGCAACATCATCATCACGAGTTGTGTCCACAAGCATTATCTATTATGTCAAGATGCTTTTATGCTAATGAAATTTGCAATTATCTGAATCACAATGATCATTCATGGTTTGTATATATGAATCAAAGCTTATTTTAAACCAATGAAACATAATGATCATGATGAAGCATATCTATGATAGAACAATTGAAGCATGAAATTTAACCCATGGTTTTTATGTAACTAGATCAAGGAATACTTAGAATGGCATGTTGCAAATATCAATTGTGATTTGTATTAAAGATTCATTCATAATTCCAATTAAGTTTATAGCAGACTGAGCTAGTCGGTTTCCAAAAACTTATTCGATCTAACTCTTCTCAACCGAAATATTTTCGGTCGAAGTATTTCTCGACCGGGAATGTTTCTGCAAATTTTATTCAGCAATTTGTATGTTTTATGTATAAGTTCTGTTACAGGTGTCAAATCCTATTTACTCTTGTTTTCAGATAATATACTTTAGAAGCATTTTTCCTTGAATCCTTACTTTTTATTTCTTAGAACAAATAAATGGATAAAACATTAAAAAAAATTGTTCTAAAAAACATAGTTATTGAAATATAATAATCATGATGCTATAGAGAGGTAGAAGCATATACATAGTGCAATAATTTAAATTGCAACACATACATGGTTCATGTATAGACATTCCAAGGATTTCTTAGGAAAACCATGTAAATTATGATAAAACAGTAATTTCCTTGGTTAAGCTAATCATGCTTTTTCAGTTTTAAATCCAACCATTGAGAGTAAACCAAAATAGTCTCATATAAGTTTTCAATTTTAAGACAAACTTTTATAACTGATCATGCCGAAGAAACTTTTCAAACAATGAATAAGGTTTGTTCAAGATTAGTCTTCTTACAGCACTTTTGCAATATGTTTAAGGATTTTCTACTCATAATGTTATATAATGTAAACGATCAATATGTCTTGCTACAAAAATTGTCTTCCAAGATTTTATTCTTGATTTGCATGTTAATTCAATCATCAATAACAATTTGATAGCAAACTAGGTTGATTGAAAAACAATTTCAGAAGATTTATGTCAGACTTGACAACAGAAGCCTGCACGGTCGACCATTTCTCGACCGACAGGTCCCTCGGTCGACAGTGTCTCGACCGAGAAAGGTTATGTGTTGTTTCAAACCTGTTTTCAAATATTGTTTATAATTAAATGCAAAAGTATGAAAGTTAAAGCTCGATTTAGTTGAGATATTTAAATATCAAAGCAACATTTAGGTTAAATCTCAACTAATCATATACATTTTGTGAATCCAAACTAAACAAGTAGTTTAAGATGTATATTTGGAAATTTAATTTCTTGGATTAACTTGGTGTCCTATTATGTTAAGTTGAGATAGACATAGAGATATACAACTTAGAATCTTTGGTCATATCTCAACTTAATTTTATCCATTTAGTTTGGGATTTTTGAAACCCATACTAACTCAACATTCTTTTTCTTGTATGGGCATGAAAAAGAGTAATGTCCAAGACGTGAGAAATAATGGCAACATATAGAATCAACCTCAAGTCTTTTTCTATGGTTTTGTTCTAGGTTGTTCTTTGGTACAAATGTAGCTTGATGTGCTCGTGTCTTTCTCCAACTAGGTTGTTGATGAGATTTCCCTTTGGGATTATAACCTAGTCCTCTTCTCCCAATTTTATGATAGGAATCATCCAGTATTCTATCAAGGATTCCATTGTTGCTTAACCTACTAACTTCTTGTTGCAACTTAGCGATCTCATCCATTCTTTTCTTAATATCTAGTTTTGCTTGATCTAGATTAGATGATAAAGAATTCCTTTCTTTCACTATATTATCATAATCTAGATGTGTACACAAAACAGGTTGTTTTTGAAGATCATTTAACTTTGCAAGTAAGCCAACCTTTTCTTGATATAGAAGATCATAATTTGTTTCTAGAGTAAAAATCTTCACATCACTGCTACTTATAGATGATTTCAAAGTACGATTTTCAGAAATAATGCTATCTTTTTCAAAACCAAGATTATTCAATTTAGCATATAAATCTTCATTTTCGGATGTAAGAGCAAGAAGTCTAGCATTTAACTCATCGTTTGTTTTACTAGATTTCTTTAATTTCTTCTTGCACTCAATATACTTATTGTGTGTTTCTTCAAGACTAGAAATTAGCTCTTCTTTTGATAAATCAAGAAGGCTTACCTCTTCTTCTTCTTCTTCATTGGTTGTAGCAATAAGACAATTTTTATGGACCTCTTCCTTCTTTTCTCTCCATGGACAACCGATTGTTGTATGGTTTGTTCCTAAACACCAATTGCAGCTTGTTGAAAGTTGGTCCAAGTTGCTCCTTTGCCTGCGGTTGTAGTCACCTCCACCCTTCATTCTTCAAGACCTGGTTAGGGTTCCTTGAAGCCCGCTCTGATACCAACTGAAAACTACTAGAGGGGGGGTGAATAGAGTTTTATAGATAATTTTAACAATTATTGAACTCAAGCAATCAACCACAAAAATATTGGACAAGGGGACAAGGATTTAGAGTGGTTCCAACTTTAGCAAATACTAAAGTTGTCAGTCCACTACCCGGTTGCTTACCCAACCGGGATTTGGAAAGAATTTAACTTTATTACCTCGCAAGGACTTTACATAAAATTACAATTCTCTCCCTAAACCCTTCAAGAAGCCTTCACCTAGAAGTAATCGCTCAACCTTGAAGCAGCCTTCACCTAGAAGTAATTGCACCACCTTGAAGCAGCCTTCCTCCTGAAGTAGCTTCCCGTTGCAATAGCCTTCTTGAAGTAGCTTCCCGTGCGATAGCCTTCTTGAAGTAGCTTGAAGTCCACCTTCTCCTCCGAGAAGAACCTTCTCCAATCCGTAGCCTCCAACCCTAGGAGTAGCAAGGAGAATACAAAGAATAAAAAGGAACAAGAAGGGAAAATAGAAATTACAACTTATCCTTTTAAGCACAAGGCTTGATTTGCCTATATCAAGCGTATTGATCTCCTAACCAATGAGTGTAGAAGTGTAAGTGTTGTGGTAAGGAGATGCTAGCCTATAGAACACGAAATGGGAGCAATGGAAATGAATAGTCAATGTAGGAATTGCTCTATTGCTCACAAACAGATTGCAAATGTAATTGCTTGCTCAAGTATAGCACAAGTGTAGCTTAGGTGTGTTTTGGTGTCCTAAGGCATGTCCTATTTATAGGAATGGCCTATGGATGCTTTAGGACGTTCTATACAACTTCTAGGGGCTTCTAAGTGCTTAACTAGCCGTTACATATAAGTTAGGTGCATTAGTAACAGCTAGTTACTTTATTCTGCAGTTGCTGTCAGAGACCATCTCGGTCGACAATTTGTCGACCGAGATACCTACTCGGTCGAAGTTTTGTCGACCGACAGGCTCTCTGGATCAACGTTCATTTGCAACTGCCAACTACTTTTCCAGCTGTGTCTAACGGCTACTTTGGATCTTTCTCGGTCGAGAAGATTGTCGACCGAGAGTGTCTCGGTCGAGGAGTTTGTCGACCAAGATTGATCCTGTTTCAATGTTTCAATTTAGGCACTAATTATATGTATGAGTGTGCATATGTGATCCTATTCGAAGGGGATGACTTATCTAAATGTGATGTTTAGCTAGGAAAGATCTAACGCTTGATTTACATGCAATCTAAGTACTTGTACATTATATATTTGTACAAGTTTTTACAAAGCGATTACATTGCATGAAAACATAAATGTATAAGCATATGGATTTCCCTAGATTCTTTGGCATCCACCTTAATCATGCACACTCAAGTAGCTCGTTAGATCAATAAGAATGAAATGTTTGTCATAATCAAAACAAAGGGATTTATAGATGTCCATTTAGCCAACAGTATTTTATGGCGGAGTGGTCTGTCCATACCACAACTTTTTACCCTACTAGATATTGCCAAAAAATTTCGAATGCAAAAACGACGGCGATAAGTTCTTTTTCAGTTGTGGTGTAATTGAGTTGTGCCTCGTTTAAAGTCTTAGATGCATAGAAAATCACCATGGGTTTGTTCTCGAAATGCTGCCCAAGAACAGCCCCTACTGCAAAATCCCAAGCATCACACATGAGTTCGAAAGGCTTAGTCCAATCTGGCATTTGAACAACCGGTGCAGAAATTAACTTTTCCTTAAGTACATTAAAAGCATGCAAACATTTTTCATTGAAATCAAACATTGCATATTTCTCAAGAAGTTCAGACAATGGTTTAGTGATTCTCGAGAAATCTTTGATAAAGCGGCGATAAAATCTTGCATGACTGAGAAAACTTCTTACCCCTTTAACCGAATTAGGTGGGGGTAATTTTGAAATAACCTCAATCTTAACTGGATCCACCTCTAGTCCTTTTCTAGACACCTTGTGTCCGCTAACCATCATATGACACTTTTCCCAGTTGTCCTCACATCTTTGTAAAACTTTATCCAAATTGTATAAGCATTCATCAAACGACGCACCATAGACGGAAAAATAGTCCATGAAAACCTCTAAACAGCGCTCAACCATATCAGAAAAAATAGCAGGTATGCAGCGCTGAAAGGTGGATGGTGCATTACACAAGCCAAAAGGCATATGGCGGTATGTGAATGTTCTGTAAGGACAAGTGAAGGTAGACTTATCTTGGTCCTTAGGATCAATCGAGATATGATTGTAGCCGGAGTAGCCATCTAGAAAACACAAATGGGATCGGCCAGCTAGTCGATCTAAAATTTGATCGATGAATGGAAGAGGAAAATGATCTTTTAACGTAGCAGAGTTCAAGCGACGGTAATCAATGCACACACGCCACCCGGTTACCAATCGCATCGTGACTGGTTCATTTAACAGGTTATGAGTGATAGTGATTCCCCCCCTTTTAGGGACTACCTGTATGGGGCTTACCCACGTCGAATCTGAGATAGTGTAAATGATGCCTGCAGACAGGAGCTTCCTCCTTCTTGACTACCTCCATCATACTCGGGTTTAGTCTATGTTGTGGTTGAATTATAGGTTTGGCTCTTTCCTCGAGCTAGATCTTGTGCTGGCAAAGTGTAGGTGAAATCCCCTTAATATCCGCAACTGACCACCCGAATGTGCCACAGTGGTTCTTCAGCACGATCATCAACTGCTCTTCTTCATCAACACTTAGATATGCCGAGATAATCATCGGTAGTCTTTCACCATCGGCTAAGAATGCATACTTCAAATGTGGAGGTAGTGGCTTCAGTTCTAACTCTGGTGGACTGATCAATGATGATTGAAGCGGTGGTGGGAGTGGCCCAAGATCTTCATAATGCTTGGCATAATATCATGGAAGCACTTGAAGAATCTTGACGCATGTTTGCAATGACTTACTTCTCATCCATTCATGCATTATGTTAACAAGGCAAGCTTCAAGGGGCAGTTCTGGATATGCGTCAACGACAGAACTTGCTATTGCATCATCTTCAGTAGAAAGAGGAATTTCATCCTCTTCATCATTTGGAAAACCCACAGCTCTGCAAAGAGAAACAACTTTGGTTTGTTCCATAATATCTACAGCCAGTGTCCCCTTATCTACCTTGGTCATTACATGAGCCATATCTAGAAATGGCTTCCCTAGACAAAGAGAAATGTTCTGATCAAAATGTTTCACCATGTGACACTGCTCCTTTGCCTTAGATTGTGTTGTACTGGTGGGCATAACCATTTCAAATATGTCATCTGCTATTCCCAATGTCAGACGGCCTCTTCCCATTTCGAATATCATATCTATTATAGCTTGGAAGGGTCTTCCAAGGAGTATCTCATTCCCTTTGTCATCTTGCATTTCCATTACCACAAAATCTACTGGAAATACAAACCTGTCAACTTTAACAAGTACATCTTCACAAATACCATACGGCTTTACCATAGAATTATCCGCTAGCTGAATTGTCATGTTGCTATGTCTCAATTCGTTCAATCCCAGCTTCTTGAAAGTAGAAAGAGGCATCAAATTAATTCTTTCCCAGGAGTCACACAATGCTTCACCGAATTTCACCTTACCGATGTAACATGAAATATTGAAGCAGTCCAGATCTTGTCTTTTTGGTGGCAATGTGCCCATAATGAAGGCACTCACTTGCTCTTTAAGAACCACCACCTCAGTATCAGGAATCTTCCTCTTCTTTGTAATTATATCTTTTAGAAACTTGCCATAAGAGGGTATCTGCTCTATTGCTTCTAACAGCGGAATGTTGACAGAAAGTTTCCTAAAACTATCAAGGAACTTTTTGAACTGAGTGCTCACTTTCTTAGCCTTCAAACTATTTGGATACGGCACTGGGACAGTCTATGCCCTCTGATGTGGCGGCACATATGGTGTCCGTTTTTTAGTCTCTTCCTCAGCAATGGGTTCTGGTGTGGCTTCCTCTACCACATCCTCTATCGACTCTGTGATTGTAACCTCCTCTATGGCCTCACCTGTGGTTTCTGGCTGGGGTGTGCTTGGTTCATCGGCCCTAGGGTTTAAAATCTTCTTTCCACTCCGTAACAGAATTGCCTTGGATTGTTGATTTCCTCCTGGAACATTTGTATTTCCAAGAAAACCTTGTTGTGTTGGCTTTTTCATATTTTCTATCTCAACTGCCATCTGTGCTAATGATGTCTCCATAGTTCTCATCTAAGCCCCATGACTTTGTAAAGTTTGCCCAAATTGATTCATAAATTCTCCTTGTTGCTTGATCTACTGGCCAAACATGCTCATGAGTTCTTGATTCTGCTTGATTACTTGATTGAGCAACTCATTGCTCTTGTCCTCTGTCGATGGTTGTGGTTTGGCATCGGGGTCCTACAGGAAATTGTTTGGGTCCTTCCATGAAATTTTTTTATCTTTCCTCCAAGAATAATCATTGTTTCTGTACCCCTATTATTGGCGCATAAATTTCACTTGTACCTCATCATCAGATTCTTCATCTCCTTTGCTAGCAATTTCTTGGCTAATAAGTCCATTTTCTCATTCAGCTCCTTGATGGCCTTTGACTCACCTATGACTCGAACCTGCTCTAGTGTGTCTCTGTCGCCCCATGATTGCTTCCTAGCCATATTTTTCAAGATTTCCCAACACCTAGTGTCGGTGTTGTTCAAGAAGAAGCCAAAACCTACTGAGTCCATATTGCTCCGATCATGCTCATTTAAAGCAAAGTAGAAGATCTTCACTTGTTTTTCTTTATCTAGCCCATGATTTGGACACTTCTGTAGCATTATTTGGAAGTGCTCCCACGTCTCAGAATATGTCTCACCGGCCTTTTGATAGAAATTGTGGATCTTCCATACTAGGTCATTGGTTTTCTCCGGTGGAAAGAATCTCTCGAAGAAAACCTCGATCATTTGGTCCCAAGTCTCGACGGTCTCATCATCAAGGTTATGTAGCCATTCACATGCATTACCTGTAAGAGAGCTGGGAAACAACTTCAAATATAGTGTCTCCTATGGAAACATGTCTATCTTGATCATATCGCAATTCTCCACAAAAGTGCTGATGTGTGCAACTGGGTCTTCATTCTTCACCCCGTGAAATTCTTGAGACTTGACCAAGTTTATCAGTGCCGGATCAATCTTATAGGTTGGAATGTTAACTATCTAGTTTTTTTATCGGGCCCTTTGATGCTGATGAGGAAGAAACCTTTATCTTCTCCTATATTGTCCGTTCTTCAGCCATGGCTTCTGGTTCAGAGTCTGAATCTATATCCTCAGGTTGATCGTGAATATTGTTCTCTTTGTCATATGATCCCAACAGTGGAACCTCTGGTGATGGCAGTGTGTAGTCTGTGCTACGCATCTTCACCATGCACTGGTACCTGCAAGGTAATAAATTTGATTCAGTACAGTGCTAGACGATTACTAGATATGAAAAGTAAACGATGAATTGCAAGAATAATAATAAAATAAAATGTGGCCTAGAGTGGCCACTTGTAGCACTCGTAGTGCCGACATTTGTCGTGTCCTCGGCAATGGCGCCAAAAACTTGACATGATTTTACCGTGCGTATAATGCAAGTGCACGCGTCAGAGTAATATAGGCCCTTGTGAGGCCCGAGTCAAACACAGGGACACTGAACTGTCGGTAGACTACTTACTAACTACTCGCGATCATCTAGACCAATTAAAAGGTTTGAGAGTTGGTTGAAAAATAAAATAAAACAAAGCAATCGATTAAATGTTTAGTTTAATCAATTTAAATGGGAATCTTTAGGATTGTGGTTTCACTGCGGGTTCCCGTTGTATTTATTTCTATGTAGTTAATCACATTCGTCTCTCATTCCGGGTAGTGGCTTGTAGTCAGAATTGTTCACTGTCGTGATACAATTCACTACCTAAATCTAGGTCGGTTCCACTGTCGTAGTAACCTATACCCTAAACTAGGTGCATGAAGACCAAACTTTGGGTTTCCACCATTAACCGTACATCACCTTGTTCAAGGGATTTATTAACTAATTTGAATTTCATCTCTTTTCAACTGTTAATTCTTCTTTCAAAGTAATTAAAGGCATTATATTATCATTAGGGTGATCAATCATAGTGATATAATGGAGAAAACAAAATCATACCATGCATTTAAGAGACAAAATATGAATTACTATGATAAAAATGGCGTACAATGATTACCCGGGCTACTCCCGGTCCTAAAGACAAAGGGGATTAGCCCCGCATGTTCATCTCAATGAAAGACATGACAAGAGAAAGAGATAACATGGAGAAAACGTGAATGAAAGTGATGTAAACCCCTAAACGGAGGAGATCTGGGTGTTCATTGATGTAGAGTGTGCGACCTACAGCCTTCCGACGGTGGAAAACGTCTTCTGCGGCTCTCAGAATGCTCGGGGTGTGATTCTGGGCTCCATTCTTCTCTCCACACCTCCTCGGGACTTTTGCAGTGGCTAATGACGTGATTCCCTACTTAGGGCCATCGAAATTAGGTATATAGACCACTTTAGGTTGCCAAAGGATCACCTCCGTCTGATTAAGATCGATCTGAAACAAAACATATCCTGACGGTGTCGATACCATCGACGCGGGTCGATGGTATCGACCTATCATAATATCGGCAGGATTTCTTTTCTCTCTGATGCTCCGACTGATGCAAACTCAATACCATCAATGCGGATCGATGGTATCGACACCTTTAGGCATCGGTTTTGTCGCCTTTCCGACGCTGAAACTGTGCAACATCGATAGTATCAACTTTTGTGTCGATAGTATCGACCGGTTGATTGCTGGCTCACTGAAGGTATCTCGCTACCATCGACTTCCCAGTCGATGGTATCGACTCATCTTGGATCCTTGCAGCTGCCTCACTGTGACTATGTCGATACTATCGACGAATGTCGATGGTATCGACAGCTATGTATATCTGTTCTTCCTAAAATTGCAAGATAAAGCCGAATCAGCTATGCTAAAGCACATTATTATGATCGTTCATAATCAAAAAGATAAAATATGAGAGATTTGATACAAAATGAGATTATAGACTAAAGCGAATGAATCATGCGATACTAACCACAAAAGTGACTAATAAACACATAAAACACATGTAAAATAAGTCTATAAAAGCGACTCAAAATCATCGCATCAGTCCACTTGTTTGATGAAGCCTTAACTCATCCAATTAGCAATAACTAATCAAGTGAAATGCTAATCATGTAGTTCATTGTGTCGTAGAACCATGTTTAGTGTTAAAACTTGCTGGATGGTGAAATGAGTATTTTTAAGGGAAACTCAAAGCATATACTATTGAGTATGCTAGGTGCATGTGACTATGTGTATTTTTCATCTTGTCCCCATGTGCTTTAGGGAGGATGGCTACAGTCATACCTCACCCTCAGTTTGGGAACAAATGTGGTCATGTCTTGGTGATTATATAAGTGATGTGATTAGAGGACAAATGTGGTTGTACCTCAGTGGCAGGGTTTGGCTTCTATATACTCTGGTGGCTAGTGTTTTGACCTATACTAAGGTCAGACTAGGTGTTTTTAGCTTGAATATATGTCACTAGTGGCATCCTGAATGATATGCCACTGTGGTGCAGACTCATACTAATAGAGTAGGAAGAGATCTTAGGATTCTAACTCTCCTAGATCTTATAAGGAACTGATTGCGACCGAGCAGTGGTCAGTTAGACTTTGAGTGGTATGACTCAAACTCTCCAGAGCTTAATAAAATATGTAATACAGTCGTGTAGCATATCTATTTTAGGTTATACACAATGGTTCACATTGAATGATAACCCTTGTTTGCTCTTCACACATATAGTTGATGTATAGTGCAATAAGAGAAATAGCCATGATTATGTTGAATAGATGTACTGCTAATGTTGGTTATGATATGATGTTTTCCATCTCATGTTGTTAACTATGCTTACATTGCTATCTGTGCCTTTATAATTAGAGATGCTTAACTGCTAATCATACTTATGCAGATAGTTGTTATTATGTTGTTAGTTCTACTTATGATGTAGATTTTCTCAACATGTTAGACATGCTAATATTGTTAGCCATGTTTATGTTGCTAGACTTATTTATGATGTTAGAGATGCTTATGCTACTATACTACTTATATTGTTAGCAAGGTATATGATGATACTCAGGCTAATGATGATAGTTGTTATCTGCTCCTTTATGTATGTTGTTAATCATATCCCTTGCTATGCCTATTTGTTTAACATGCTTAATCTATTAAACTATTTAATTACATAAACTATTGTAAGCAATAAGTGGTTTTGAGAGTTATATCTCTTGTTGGGACATGAGTCTCACCTCATGGTTCACCACATCTTTTTCTAGGTGAGCAGTGGTAGCAGAACCATGGCAATGGGGAGGAGCCATAGTGTTGGACCTTTGAGAAGGTTGCCAGATGTCTAGTGTGTCTAGTAGTGTCTCTAGATCTTGAAAGCATGAACTGCCACTATAGTCTCCAAGTCATGTGTAGGATAGTTCTCCTCGTGCTTCTTGAGTTGTCATGGAGCAAAAGAAATCACATTCTTATCATGCATCAACACACAACCCAAGTTGTTCATTGAAGCATCACAAAAGACAATGTAACTTTTTCCTTGCTCTGGAAGCACTAGAATCGGTGCAATGGTCAATTTTTCTTTCAACAGCTGAAAGGAACATTAACACTTGTCATCCCAAGCAAAAGAAGTATCCTTCCGAGTTAACCTCGTTAGGGGTCACACTACAGAATTGAAGTCCTTGATGAAACTCTTGTAGTAGCCTGCCAAACCTAGGAAATTGTGAATCTTTGTTAGTGTCTTGGGCTATTCCCACTCCAGTACAGACTCAACCTTCTTGGGGTTGACACAAACACCTTTAGTAGATATAACATGCCCCAAAAAAGACACTTCAGATAACCAGAAGTCACACTCGCTGAACTTAACATATAGTTTGTGCTACCTCAACAAAGTCAATGCCTGGCGAAGGTGTTGATCATGTTGCTGACTATCCTTAGAATATATCAGGATGTCATCTATGAACACGACTACACATTGATCAAGATAAGGTCTAAACACCCTATTCATCATATCCATAAAAGTTGCAGGTGCATTGGTTATCCCAAATGGCATAACCACAAACTTGTAGTTACCATACCTAGTCCTAAAGGATGACTTGGGTATGTCATCCACTTTGATCCTCAACTGATGGTAACCTAACCTGAGATTTATCTTTGAAAACATAGTGGAACCTCTCAACTAAACAAAAAGGTCATCAATCCTTGGTAATGGATACTTGTTCTTTATCGTTACTTGACTCAGTTGTTTGTAGCCTAACCATCCTTATTCTTGATGAACAACATAGGAGCACCCCAAGGGGAAGTTCTTGGCCTAATAAAGCCCTTCTCTAACAGTTATTGCAACTATTTCTATAACTCTTGCATTTCTATTGGTGACATCATGTATGGTGACTGTGCTATGGGTTGTGTTCTAGGAACAAGATTAATCTCAAAATCAATCTCTCTAGGAGGGGGAAATTTGGGAAATTCCTTAGAAAAGACATCCTCAAATTCCTGCACCACTGGTACTTCCTAGATACTAGGACCTCTTGCCTTGGTATCTACGACATGTTCTAAGAAAGCCTCACATCCTTGTCTCATCAACCTCTCTTTTATCATAACTGGCATCAAACATGTAGGAAGGCTCTTCCTATCACCTTGTAAAATCCATGAGACATCTCCATCATGAAATGTCACTACATTGGAGTTATATTCCAAAACAAATTTGTTTTTCCAAGGCATCCATCCCTAGAATCACGTCAAATTCATGCATGTCAAGTGACATGAGATCCACTTGAATGTTGCATCCTGAAAAAGAAAAAACACAAGAAGAGCACACTTCTCACAACTCTGTTGAACCATCTAGAGGAGTCTCTAACTATAGGGTATCATATCTACGACTAACATATAGATAATAAATACTTATCACTTCTATAGTGATAAAGGAGTGTGTTGCACCTGGGTCTAGTAGCACAAATTCAAAATAAAAAGCAAATGAATCAGAATGAAATAACTCCATCTAACCTGTCACCACTCATGGATTAACCACTACTTCTGGTTGGCACATAGTATAGAACCTAGTCATTGTCTGCTATCACCCACATCCTCTGTTATCCTATCCATAGGAACCTACCGATGATGCTTGATTGCATCCTCTTACACTACCAGTACCAAACTGTCATTGTTGTGATCCCTACTGACTCTGCCTTGATTACAGAGTCACCTCCTCAACCTTCATAGGGAAATTCCATCTAATATGTCATGTCCGTCCACACTGATGACACACCCAATTATCACTCTATGGTCTAAATGGCCTTGTAATTGAGATTGATGATGATTATGAGGCCATGTCAGTGGACAACGGTGACCTCTACCCCTCTTCAAGGTCTACTATGATGGTGCATTTGATCTTGGTTTAGTGAAGGTTGACCTTGGTTGCGACTGTAGTGGGAAAAACCTTGGCTTCTTAAAGCCTCTAGATGATTCCCCTAAAAACTGAGGTTCTCTCTTCTTAGCATTAATCTCATGCTTTTTTACAGAAGACCTCTCGATCCTCCTTACAGATTCCATAAAGGTGGAAAACCTTTCCCTATTATCCAAGGCTGATACCATTGTAGTCAACTATGTACTTAGGCCTTTCTCAAACCTATGAATCATTTCTTTGTCTATTGCTGCCATATGTGGGTAGAGCCTCAAAAGCTCCATAAACTTTGATTCATACTCATCAATGTCCATCTCTCCTTGATGAATCTTCTCAAACTGAGAGATTTTATCATCTAGATAAGTCTGTTGAAAGTATCGACTAACAAATTCCCATTAAAACTCCTCCCATCTTATCACAACTCATGGCCTCTTTTCCTCCTATATGGCCCACCAGTGGCAGCACTACCCTTCAAAAGGTAGACAACATGCTTTACTTTATCTTCTTTAGGAATGTAAAGGATTTTGAATGCCTTCTCCAGCTCTGTAAGCCACATGTTGGCATTTTTTGGATCTGATGTACCCACATATTCAATCACCCTGGCACGTCTAAGGCGTTCAAACGACTTCCCAATATCGTGGGATCCTAGATTAGGGATGGTTACCCTAGCTTGAGGTGTTGGCGCTCTATCCTCTATATGTGTAATCATGGCCATCATATGTCTAAACATAGACAAAAACTCAGGATTGGTCATTGCTACTGGGTCTATTTGAGGCATTGCGGGCTGCTCTAGACCTATCTCTGGCACTCTCTCTTTGTGTGCCAACCTCCTAGCACTACCTCCTGGTGCAACATAGCTACTTTCTACATGTTCTTCATGTCCTGCAGACATGTTTGCATAAGCATAAGCTATGATCAAATATGTTGGATTCATAAGAATAGACTTAACCCTAAGTCCTATGTCCATGTAGACTCATCAAATTTAAAGCTCTGATACCGACGTAATTGTGACACCTCATTAAACTAAATGAGATTACTCAAAACATAAAACATCGATAGTTACTGATTAATCAAATAGCTAGAAAAGTGGAAGAATAAAAATCAATCTTAACATTATAAACTAGATCGAAAATATTTGCATAAAGGTCCATCTTTTCCATTATCATATACCATAATAGGTATTTACATCTATGTCCATTGGCCTCAGCCAAATATTGTATACAAAAGACATTCCACATGTACATGCCATATATTTAAAACACTGGCATACATCCAAAATCATGTGTCAATACAAGTATATCATCTATAAAACACATCCCATACCTAGACCTGAGAGTATAGGGACGATACTATGACTCTAGTACTAACATCAATAGTAGACCAACCTTCTGAGTCTATTGATCACCATGTCATTCCTCTTCTGCCACACGACCTCAACCACCCTACCTGCGACCACCTAAAAGGTTGTGGTGGCCCACGAGGTGAGACCCAGTCCCAGCGAGAGATATAACTCTCTCCAACAAATATTGATTACAATAGATTAATTAATACGAAATAAATCTAGTAAGCTGAATATTGAATAAGCAATTAAACAAATTGAACAGTCCTAGCATACTAAACAAGTTTAAGCAAATAATCTTAACAATAAGTATAATTACTCAGATTTCACATATTATCATCTTGTAAAGGTCTGTGTAGTATAAAGATAAGGTATGGAATAATTCAATCAATGTGAAATGCATTTAACCCTAGCAGATATACCACACATCTTGTATTAATATTTTATTATATTGCCTTGAGGGATTTGAGGAATACCACTCAAGTCCCAACTAGCCACTAGTAAGTCAAAATTAGTGTCATACAAGATCTAGGAGAATCGGATTCCTAAGATCTTCTCTGCCCTCGATCAGTATGAGTCTGCCATAGTGACACATTAGTCAAGCTGCTAATAGCCTAGTCTGTCCTTGGTATAGGTCATGGCACTAGTGAAAGGAAGTGGGTATGCAAACCGTACCATCTAAGGTAGAACAACAATTTTCCTCAATTTCATCTTATATGTAAACACCAAGACACGACTGTAGCCATTCTCAAATTGAGGGCTAGGTATGATCACAGTCATCCTCCCTATACACTTGGGGTAAGGATATCAAGTACCTTGAACACTCAAAAATATGCACTACGAGTTTCCCTTAGGAATACTCATTTCACCATCCAGCAAGTTCTGACACAGAAGATGGTTCTATGGCACAGGGCACTACATGATTAGGGTTTCACTTGATTAGTTATTGACAATTGAGTGAATTAAGGCTTCATCATTCAAATGGACATACAAACCCTAATTCATTTCTAGCAAGAGTATATGTCTTACAACCTCATAAGATATAAAACTTAACCATATTACCACATGTTATCATTCATTGCAAATTAATGGACCACACTTGTCATCATACCATTACAAGGTACCAATTTCTTATCACAAGTTCTAGGGTTGCAACCCTTACTGGATCATGAAGAGGATTTCACCTCATTTAGGGATCTCACATGCCCATAGTTCATTAAGACCATCATCATTCACTCTAAGATCACCATTACCATTCTATGCCTTAAACAAAGCTCAAAATATCATTAGCTCATATGTGTCCCATAGATTTTAACATGGCAAGGCACTATGATATTCAATTCGCACCACATTGAGATTTCAACCCAAGAAGAGTGTAATACATCATCACTTTTAATCATTAAAGAGGGCTGATTATAACCAAAAACCATTATTTAGTTACATTAGGGTTAGGTGTAACAAGCTAAATTACATTATAGTTACACATCCACTAATTATGGTGATATCAAATATAATCATACGAGGGAAAAGGTAAGACTACAAATTCATGGCATTGGACCATTGATTTCTCATCCTTAGAACCAACATATTATGTTATAGGATTCAATTTAATTCATTTAAGCATTCAATCTCAAACATTGGATCAAGTTTATTATTCAAAACTGTCAATTTGAGTATAGGTCTAACCATCGACTCAATTGACTTAAGGAACCATTGGTTTAGGGTTTTAATTGAAAGAAAAAAGTAACCTTGACCTATCATCGATTGTATCACCTATCCCACCATTGGTTGTGACACGTTGTGCCACCATCGGTTGATAAGTTTAGCACTACTATCATTTTTCACCATCGGGTGTTGAATTGATGTCATCATCCATTGATACCATCATAGGGCACCAAACCATTGATTGTTAAGCTTACAACAAAGACAAAACATGACCTAAGGTGTGACCATTGGTTGACACCACCGGTTGTCACCATTGGTCACCACCATCAGTTGTCATGAAGCAACACCCACCAGTTGTTGCAATGATAACACCATCGGGTCATGTGTTAGAGAAGAAAGCAGCCTAGAAACCATCATATAGACCATCGTTTTATAGGTGCTTCGCACCATCAGTTGTCATACCAACCTGAACTAAGTCATATTGTACCTTAGTAAGAATGTGGACATGGTTACATGTTCATCTAGAACTGGAAACAAAATATGGAACACCATAAAAACCAAAATCTTAAGCAATCATAGCTTCTAAATGCTTAGATCATTATTTTTAAGCAAGAATGTGAGCTGACAAGCTTATAGTAAGAAATATAAGTGAAGAGGATTATAAAAATTGCCTTTATGAAGAAGATCACATCCCAAAAAGCAAGAATATTCATCAAAGAAGTAGGAAAAATCCAAGGCAAGCTCTGAAATTGGCCAAGTATCACCTTTTTCCACAAGAGAAGCAAACCCTAAATAGAAGGAGCAAGAAAGATAGGATCTTTGAGCTTTAAAGCAACTTTTATCATGGAATAGTAGAGTTACCTGTAGGAAGGTAGGAGAAAGAAAAACAGAAAAATAAATGGAGGAAAGAAAGAGATACTTACTTGTTTAGGTCAAGATCGCCAAAAGGAAGCTTTAGAAACCCTAAAGGAAGCAAAATGAAACCCTAGGTGCTTCCACCAAGAAGATCGGCACCTTATTATTCCTTGGACAGCTCCTCCATGCCCAAATAGAGAGGGTAAGAAATTCTAAGAAGGAGGGAAGTGATAGAGACCAAAAGTTTCGATTGGGATCTTAAGGATAGGTATGTAAAGCTTTGAGGATAAGGAAGATAAGAAGCATGAGGTGTCTAAGCAGCTCTCCATGTGCCCATGGCCTAAAGCTTCCATGGGCATGCAATAAGAAGATCCACTAGATTTTTTAGTGTGCTAGACCACCGGGTGATGACCTCCCAGGTCCACCACCAGATGTTGAGGGTTGGTGACCATCGTTTGTTCATGTCTATGTCAATAGGGTGTTGAACCATCATTTGATCACCCTATAAGTGAACCATCAGTTCAAGTGAACCAAACTAGCAACAACCATCGACCTAGAACCTTCTAGGATGACCTCTGGTTGTCACCACCTATTGGTGACCATTGTATGTCAACCAGATAGGGGGGCCATCGGTTAATGGCTCCTAAAGGTAGCTCATCCATGAAGGGGTAAACCCCCATTCTCCATAGAAAGGAATCACCTCCAAACCAAGGTACAAACAAGAACACCATGGCTCAACAAGCTCAAGAATGATAATATAACATCTAAGGAACATGATGTGTGTGACAAATTGCAAGGAAAACCTCCCATTTGGGTAAATTGCATTAAAGTTCAAAATGTACAAAAATTGTATAACTTGCTCAAACGTTGTCCAAATTGAACCAAATTTGAAACTTAAGATTGTCACATGATACCAAAACATATCACAAGGTTAGATTAAGGTTTTAAGAACTCAAGTATGTTAATTAAGAATGTTTAACACTTTAAGTAAGGTCAGGGGCCTTACAACCACTTTTGTGGGACATACACAATACAACTCTTAACATCAGAATGGGCATTGACAAGCTAAAACCATAAACTCACTTGTTATTGATCAACCTCACTCTTTGACACCCTGAGGATAGGGTGCATGCTACATTTTTGGGGGGTATGAACTGGTGATCTAGGTATGTTTACTTGTCCAACATCTCAATTTTCTGCGTTGCTCATTTTGTTGTTTCCCTACCTTTTTCATGAAAAAAATTTGCTAAAATTTTGAAAAAAAATAGGCAATAAATTTTGCAAATGTATATATTTTGAATCTTTTTCCTTTAAATAGAAATTTATGAAGGATAATTTTTAATCCAATTTTCTTGGGTGTTGTGAGCACTCTTATCTTAGAACTTCTTTTCTTAAAGCTACTTCTTAGTGTAATCAATCCAAGAATGATGTTTTGGGGCTACTAATTCACCTAAGAAAAATTTACTTGGCTATGTATTTACATCATTTTTACCTCAACACACTGTAGGTAGAAAAGGAACGTTATTGTCCTAGGAGAAACCCTCTTAAATAAGGAGGACCACTTCTGGTGCACTCCTGATCGAACTCCTAACTTACTAGTACAAGTTAAAAAGTGCAACCACAAACAACAGAGGAAACAACTACATGTTTTAGTGCTTAAAACCCTGCTTGCGATCAAAAGAGGATTGGCAACCCATTTCCATAAAACTCCCATTGCCTTAGCCTTGTGAGAAAGAATAAAAATCAAGCATGAATAAAAACATGAGAGTTGTGCCCAGCAAGATGCTCAAAGGCTCTGTCTAGCTAGTGTGTAGATGCACTTAAGAATGCATATATGGCATGCCCAGTAATGGAGTGCCCAAAGGATCCATCTGGATAGTGTGTAGATGCACTCAAGATTACATATATGGCATGCCCACTAATGGAGCCTAGAAGATAAACAAAAATCCACATGGCTTTCGACGACTCAGGACTTAAAGTTGAGTGATAGTGTACTAAAACAATACTCATGGTTGAGTGAACCCTAGAAAGATAGGAAAAACCAGTAACCTTATCCTATCCTTACACCACTAGTCAGGACTATCCAAAAAGAAGTTGGGCATGAAAGCTACCTCTAATGATGTCTTATACAAGTATCGCATGGAAAGGAGGTTGGGTACGAATCGTGAAGCAGACACTCCTTTTGATAAGAGGATGTGATATACAAAACAGGTCATGTAACTCCAGATCTAAGAGAATGAAACCTGGTAAGCATAGTAACCCAGCCGAGATATTATGCAAATGTTTTGACTTAAGGATGATATAAGGACATGGTCAACATTCAACAAACACTAAAAAAATAAAGCTCTTAGCATTTATTTGATGCATTGGTTCTATTTATTAGATTTAGGACAAGCTAGACTCTAAGTTTGAGGGGTTGAAAACATCCAATTTTATGGATATTTCATGCTTAAATTTACTCCTAATTTCCTCTCTTTATGTATAGTTCCCATAACTTTCTCATATTTTGCTAAGTGTTTACCATTTATACCTTGATTTGAAGGTAACTACTCATTCCCACTCAGGTAACTCATCAAATGATGGTTTTAACCATTGGATAGAACATCCATTGGTTACCACAATTGATGGTGACCATCCAAAACATCAAAAACCAAGGATCCACTACTATTGACCATCCATCAATTCCTAAATCGATGACCTCCTATAGTGTTCAAAGGTCCTACCATTGGGAAGGCCAGCCAGTTTGACCATTGGTTCCCAAAATTGATGGCTAGTTTGGATGGCCAGTCAGAACAATCATCAGTTCTAAAAAATAATGGTCAATTGGGACACATCTACATAGGCTAGAATGGGATTCCATCTATCAATATCCAGTCTGAGATCAACTGAATGGAGGGACTGAGAGTCTGTCTACTGATGGCCTAGCAAATGATGGCTCCTCTATGCGACCTACCTATTGATGGTATTAATGGACACATCGGTCATTTAAGACCATTTAACATGTTCCCCAAGGCACGTTCTCAGACTTGTAGTGCAAGAAAAGTACACCCCCTAAGTGTCTTGAGTCCCCCACCAAGAGCTATAAATAGGATACCTCAAGAAACAAAGAGGGGATCACCACCCAAGGGAGATGACAAACTGCTACTGCTATGCCACTTTGCCATCACTTACAACTTGAACCATCAGTTTGTGTTCTCCAAGGATGAGAGTCTGAGGACAAATGAGCCTCCACCATTGTTGAGCTACTTTAGATTTACTCTTCAAAGGAAGTATGAAAAAGGACCAAGGATCTACATTGTCATTGTTGAATTTAGAGTGGAGAAACTCTCCATCGACCTTGACCAGTCCATGGTCATTGTTGGTGTAACTCTCTCCTTCTTCAAATTCGTTCATTCCCTTCCATTCCTTTCCATATCCATGTCTAACCATACTTGTAATTCTACAATGCTACTGTAAAGAGGCGAGATCACCTCCTTACTAAAATTTAAAGGAAGTACATAACATCCATCTTTTTAGAAAGACAAAAGATATTGAGGGATGCATGTATAATATTCCAAGTAAATAAGAATGCACCAGATACATTACAAAATGTCAATATCAGCGGAAATAAAAGAACTAAGCCTATTACATGGCTTTCATTGTTCATTACATGATTGTTCTCAAAAGAAAAAGATAAGAGAAAAGGATCTAGCTATAGCAACCTAGACATCCTTTCAGATAGCTTAAGATCTACTCCTAAGATGAATTCCTTCAAACTTATCCTTCTCCTTTCTCAGCACCAGCACCTGGGTGGTTGGGAAAGCACCCAGCAAAAGGGGAAAGAAAACAAGGTATGTGTCACAAAACTAATCTAGGATATCAAGATAAGTACAACAAAAAAAAGCAGGCTAGGGTTCATCATATAATGAAGATAACAAGAGTATGAGGCTATATTCAAAAGAAACTTGCCATTAACAATTATATCAAAAAGGATTTGCAAGTAAGATAATTATGTCTACCTAACTAAGTAGGGTTGCAGCACCTACCGGACCTCTAACCTTAGGTGAAGGGATAATAAGACATTCCCAGTCACCTACAATATTATGGGGAGAATAAGACATTCCCCAGGGCGATTATTTACATGCCCTCTATGGGTGGTTGTACATAAGTACCGCTACTTTAAATTAAATAGAACATAAATCCACATGCTAGAAAAGTAGTCATGGCAAGAGTAGTCATAATATTCAATAAGCATGGCAGTGGGGTATAAGACACAAATAATAAGAAATTATAATCTAATTTGAGGCATGAACAACATTAGGATTCAAGAATAGGATATTTAGGGTTCATTTAAGCCTCATTAGGGAAATATAGGGTTTGGCTGCAATTATCCCAACATAGGGTATAAGGAATGCATATACCTCTCTTACTGATATCAATTACTAACTTTCACCACTTTAATTGAGTCCAAGTTCCACTTTTCCTATTTTCAATGTATTAACATGTATTAGAGTACATAGTGCACATTAATATATAGAAACCCTATTTTTAGAGCTTTTTAGCAAAATTCGGATTTAGACTTTTAAAACATCACCAATAAACTTATTAAGTTTTCCTGATCAAGAAAACATATATTTATGTTAATTTTGGAGTTATGATGTTTAAGATGTAATTTTTATGGATTGTATGCATTAAATTCGTTTTACAAAAATCACCCTTCGTAAAACCATGAAATCAGACCTTGAAAATATTTTTTTAGATATAGATTAATTTTCCAATTCCAAAACATATTTATTTGTCAAATTTGGGTAAGCGGTTTAGAAGATATGAATTTTGCAATATTGACCAATAGGAAATTGCCACATCATAAAACCGATCGAGATAATTAAAGAGAGAGGGAGAGGGAGAAAACACCATTCGACCAAGATCAGATTTGAAGTTGCATAGGTAACCAAACTAGAACTTCTAGAGAAGGTAAAACAGCAAGAAATCAAAACCTTAGAAGAGCATGGTAAAAAGAGATGGAAATCGTCAATTTTCAACATAAAAGCATGAGTTTTAAGCATGTACTAAGCAATATATGAGAAGGGTGTTAACCAAACTTGCCTCTAGGAAGGTAATAAGGTTCAAACAAAAAGTATTCCAAGATTAGAAGGTCTGGTTGCTCCAAGCCAAGCTCCTTTCTTGAGCAAAGATCACCTTCTCCACTTTAGAGGTGCAAATCCTGGCAAAAGAGCAAGGAGATGACATGTTTTAGGGTTTTAGGTGGAGTTTTACCATGTATGGTCATGGTTTCAACCTAGAAGAAGGTGTAAGGAATACTAATAGTATGAAAATACGGAAGGAATGGAGGAAACTTACTAGTTTTGGTCGAAATTACCAAGGAGGAGCTTTAGAAACCCTAATAGAGCAACTTGGAAGCCCTAGGAGCCTTCTTCACCAAGGTAGGCTCCCTAGATTACCTTGGGAAAGCAACTTCATGGCCAAATACAAAATAAACTATTATCTAAGTTAGAGGAAATAAAAGGAGAGAAAGAGTTTTCGAATTGTGAGTTGGGAAGGGGTATACATGGCTATATATAGAAAGAGGTGAAGCATGAGGAGTCTTAAGGGACTTTCCATGTGTCTTTAGCCTAGGGATTGATGGCCATGCAAGAGGATAGCTCATAGAGGCTTCATGCATATCAAAAGTCGGTTCTAAGAGCCCATAGATTATTCTAGGCCATCCCCACCATTTTTCAAGAAAGAAATAACCTCATTGGTTGATAGCTTTTAAGGATAAGCATCATTATAAAGAGGGTAATCCCTATAATGACCTTGGAAAGAAATACCATCAAACCAAATTTGAAACTTAGCCTCATTTTATGTTTTCAAATCATATCAAAAAGTTATATTAAGGTATATAACACTTAATTATGGTAATTAAGCTTTCACTGAGGTATTTGTGCATAAACCCTTATATTGGTACAATTAGTGAATAAATGTTCACTAAAACACTGTAAATTCCACTAATTAAACATAAATGACATAAAGGATAGAAATGAGAGGGAAAATTGGAAAAAAGGTTTACATGGAGATTACATCTAAGATTCATTATGTTACAGCTACACATCACCATGAGTGGATAGTCATCTAACGTTGGGAGTATCCATTAAGGCTCTCATAACATGTAGAGTGGGGCTTTCCCTACTAAATATATGGGGTATCCACTCATGGCAGGCAGGGGTTCATCTTCAGACTTTAAAGATTACATTGATAGTGTGATAAGAAAAGTTGACAACTGGAGCGGGCTGCACATTTCGATGGCTGGGAGGTTGGTTCTGGTTCGTTCCGTGCTTCAGGCTATGGTGAGGTTTTGGGCTAGTATGGGGGAGATGCCTGTACCGGTGGCACAGACTTTAATGTCCATCACCACGAACTTTATATGGATGGGGAAGAATCACTCCATTGCTTGGAACAAGATTGCTAAACCTTATTCTAAAGGTGGACTTCAGGTCCGGGGGCCGGATGAGATCGTGCTCATGGGGACCAGGAAAAGAGTCGAGAAATTCATGAAAGAAAAAGAAAATAGTTGGGTCAGCTGGATGAGTAGATGTTATGGGCGCAACATGATTAGTCAGGAGAATAACATACCTTCTTGAGTCTGGAGGGAGATGTTCAGAATGGTTCATGGTAACCGTGACCAGTTTGTTGTTGGTTCTAATGGTGATTGGTCCGTACGGGACAGTTCAACATTGATCAACACCTTGAATGGCTACGCCCTTTCTCCGGGGTGGGTCGGTTGCTTGTGGGGCGTGGGCCATTGCCCGAAGTGGAGCGTTTTCTGCTTTAGAGCCATTCTTGATAGACTTCCTATGAAAGATAGAATGATCAAATGGGGTTTATAGGTTAACGAAGGATGTGCCCTGTGCAAGGTGAATGTCGAAACAAAAGCACATCTCTTCTTTGATTGCAGCTGAACCAAATGTTTATGGAAGATTGTTTGCCTCAGGAATGGATGGGGGTAGGACGTACCTTCTTCTCTAGAGGAGGCCTTTGATTGGACAACAAATAAAATTAATTGGACAAAGGCTGGTAGAGGCTTCGCCAACCTGTGCATCATAGGGACCAGCTACCTCATTTGGTATGAAAGGAACAATAGGGCCCATGGGCATAAGGAGAACACGGCCGAGGGGCTTCTTGAGCGCCTAGCCAAAGAGTTAAAATGGCGTATCTTATGTAAACCAGAGATTTTGCGTAATCTCGAGATGAAGACATGCACCTATTGGGGTTTTTGTAGATAGTCCCCTTGTTTAGTTTGTTGGGCCCATTTTAGGGTGCCTTGCTCTGTTGTATAGTTTACTATACACCCCCTTTTTGGTTTAATATATTTACCTTACTCCAAAAAAATGCTTATTTTTATTTAATATATACTCTTAGCAATGCTTACCTCCGTACTCTGGTTCTTAATTCTTCACTTGCATGATTAGCTACCATCTTGTGTTGTTTGATTGTTAATACCTCAAAAGAGTAGTATTAACCTATATCTAAGTGCTATGGAGTTGCATAAATGAAAGTGAATGTTGGCATTCTTAAGATAATGATCATATGGTTTTACTTGGATTGTTTGTTTGCCATCTTAAGAGAGAGACAACCTTAAAATTTAGATCTATCCTAAGCTCATGAGAGGAGAAAACAGATACTTATGATGATTTCTTGTAAAATTGCTAAGGCTATACAATAGATGTGAGTGTTGCATGTTGGTGAGAGATCTTAGATGGTGAAACCCAATCTGAGTTTCCCCATCCATACTTGACACCTTATCTTTTGACTTTCTTGTTCTTTTATTTTACTTCTTGATTTGGCTTACTTGTTTGTTACTTGCTTACTGATGAATCATTGTTCCATAGGGAACATAAATTTTATCCTACATTTTTATTGGTGTAACTAAGCTAACGCTTAGAGGATCTTTAACACTTACCACCTTTGTCCTAGTGTTTGACCCTAATCTACTACATTGTACCCTTTATTATTGTAGTGGGGGGTTGAGTGTCATGTTCTAAATTTAAATGTATGATTACTCTATATACACTCCTTTTGGGCATATGGTTTTGGTCAATCAATATTTCAAACTACCCAGGGCCTGGTTAATTAAATAAGAGATCAATATGTGTGGTTAACTTTTATTAGTACCTTTGAGATTCTCCCTTTGATGCTTTAATACCCTTATATGCCTTGCAAGTATTGTTGATCATGCTCTTATACTACATCCATTATTGATTATACCATATGGAGATTATTTATTGTCTATAGATATGCCTTAATTTTTCTTATAATAGTAGGTTGATAAGATCAAAATGCCTTACAGTTGATATATCATATCACTAGTACATATATCTCATTCTCATGGTTCTCCACACCAGTTTAGGTGATCAACCTCATACTCATGGTTTTTTTGGTGAGGAGCCACCTTATGAAGATCACTAGTAGAAGAAGGTTGGCATTTATCTCTTGAAGATGTCAAGAGTCATCCCGATATCTCGCATCTAGGCAGATGGTTTTATATTGTATCTATGATTTGGTAATGCATGTATGTAATTTTCTGCTATAAACTTTGGCAAAAAGTATATTTTTTTGTACAAATAGGTTAAAAACATTATAGCATATGATAACCATGTACAACTACATGTGGAGATGTAAACATGATGCCCTTTATTTGCATATATGTGGACTAGTGGATGGAGTTTTTTCTTATACATTTCCTTACATTCTTGGTTAGTGATGTTATGTAGGATCATTTAAGTGTTTTATTTGATTAATCTCATTGGGTTGGGTTTCCCTCCTGTGTGGCATCACTATGAGTCGGGGTGTCATACTTCATGGTATCAGAGCCTAGGTTCCTAGAGTCCTATTTGTATCATTGATGAAAGGAGAGATGTATAGGGCACTGGAGTAAGGAGTTCTAAGGAGAGACCTTTGCAGCATGTACCATCTACTTTGAATCCTACAACACTAGTTGACCCAACATTTGAGGATATGTTGAGGAAGGTGATGCACACCATCATTGGTTAGAAGAGAAGATCTTCTCCCCACTCCTCAAACTATAGAAGAGGCCATACGAATGGAGGGTAGTTAATAACAAGGCAGTAGCTATGAATCGAACATGGGTCCCTTCATGAGGGGACGTTGTGCTTGACCACTTGAACCACTCCTTGTCGGCGATGCATACCATCATTGACATGACTAATAAGGCTATAATTCCACTATCTAGGGAACCATCACCACATGTTGAATCTTCACAGTGTTTGGGGAATACCTTCAAGAGGTTAATAAGATACGGTGCCACATAGTATCATGCGATGTTTGAACTAGTGAATGTATGTTATGACCGCGTCTGAGGTTAATTGGTAAACCAGGGTTTACCTAGAAGATTACATGTTTAATTAGATTCATAATTTCTTAGACTTGATTAAAGATAATAAACCAATTCTTATGTTTCCAACCTAATAAGGAACTCTAATCATGATTTTACTTTGAAGGATTAGGGTTTGAGAAGTGTAAACCCTAATTGCCAAAATTAGGGTTTCGATAATATATAAATACAAATTTTGATAGGTATAGAAATATGGTAAAAAAAATTCATATTTTGTATGTAACATTGGTTTACTTGAAATTTGGACATGCTATGGATAATTCAATCATGTGTGTTAGTGAACATTTTAGAATATTTGGATGTTCTTTGAATGTGATTCTCGGTCAAACTGCATCTAAATCGACCATGTTGCATATTGTCTCTTAGTAGTGGAGTGTTTGATTTTTAATTATTTGTGGGTATCTCAAAATGATCCTAAACTTTTAATGGAGATGTGAACTATGTTTTTAGACAACATTATAGTTTTTCATAATTTTTGGAGGGTCTTTAACCTATTTAGTAAATGATTTATAGTAACATTTTTATGACAGAAAAATTTGTTGGAATAAAAGATCAGAAATGCCAAGCAGCTCAATTACTCTATACGAGTAACATAACAAAATAGGAGCTCCCATATTTTGTGATTTATTCTAGAGAAATGAAATCCTAAAGAGGGAGGGAGAGCTAGGGTTTTGATAGAGAAACTGGTGAAGATGGCGATCTAGGGTTTTCTCTTCCTAGAGTCGATGAAATCAATGATGTTTGTCATCTCTATATAGCTTTTTTTGGTGATTCTTCTCTCAAATGTCAAGATGCCATGCCTCCTTTGATTTCATTTGAAATGATATCAACTCTCTCCATTTTCTCACTCCTTCTCTGTAATTATCCATTCCTAGGGTTTCCAAGTTGAAAGGAAGAAGAAAGTGATGATTTGCTAGGGTTTTAATATGGATTTGAGAATTTAATATGTGGGGTTGTGTTTTTAAGGTGTTTTTACACCTTAGGTGAGTGGGTACTTCCTTTAAATAGTAGATTGCATGAAATTAGATTAAATACACAATAATCTTCAATTCCTTTGAATGTGGCTACAAACACTAAATTTGCCTTTATGTTTAAGCTTATGAAAGATGATCTAGAAATGGATTGTTTCCTACTGTGACGAATTTCTTATGATAAAGTCATATTAGAAATGGACAGAAATGGTACAAAATAGAATATCTATAGTTATTGAAAAAGTTATATGAATATACCAAAATCTAGGGTTTTCATTTATGTCTGAAATTATTATATAATTAAATAAAGAACTTTGCCTGTTTGAATCTCCTTGTTTTTGAATGATTGTTTTATCTAAATGTGTAGTAAATATGTGAGATACTATCTTGGATTTCATGTGATGTTGTCAATGTTTGCTTGATATCTCAGTAAAGAGGGTGAAACTCAAGATGAATGGAAAGTTGGAAGTTTGCAAATAGGCATCATGAAATTCAATTGATCTGATTATTTTATCATTATAAATTCATTTATTCAAGGTTATTCTTGATGCATGATATTTCAGTGAATGAGATGGAAACCCTAGTTCAGTTCATACTAGGGTTTCATATATATGTTTGGTTATATGTGAATTGTTGAAAACGGTCTTTATTTAGTGAAATTTTATGGTGCGTGAAATCTTTATGCAATTCATGTGATATGTGAATGAGGCAAATGAAACCCTATGGATAGGGCATTATGTGAATCAAGTATATTTGATATCACTATTTCTTAGTGTGTGAAGTGGTGGTGCTCAATAATTTAGTTTGCGGTATATATTATAGATGATCTTTGCAATGAACTACTTACAAAGCCCACCAGACCAGCCTGGATGATCTATATTGTAAGAATAGTCTTTGGATAAATTAGACCCATATTTTAGTGATAATGTATGTATAGTAAGATATTGAAATACAAGGGAATGAATAAATATCAGTTGGAATTGATATCTATGATCCATCTTTAGGACATCAGATAAAAAAAACCTAAATTGGGAATGAATGAAGAGGGAATATAGATACAATATATAGATTAGTATGTAACATAATAAAGAGAACTGAACCATATAGATAATTTAGGCACTTTATTCAACTTGAAATTCAACAAAAGATAAGAGAAAATCGCATACAAATCCAAGATATAAAGAATCGATTATGATTAATGATCATATAATCAAGTAAAATGTGTTTTTATACTCCAAAACAAAGGAAAAATAGGAGAAAAGAGCTAAGAATACAATAATACATATAAGTGAAGAGTCTTCACAAGAATTAAGGCGAAGAGAACTAGATGAACATATAAATTATAAGACTAGGATAAGAAACTTAGATAAACGATAGGAAATTGATGGAAATGATGATTTTGATTAAGGAAGGAGGGTTACATGGTATAATTGATGGAATGGAATGTGTACATCTATTATGAATTTTAATGTATTCATCCTTATTACCTTTGGATTCTAAGTCTTTATAGAGTAACAACCTGGTTTCCATCAAGTGTATTCAAAAGGTTCCTAGTAATGAAATGAAACTAATTCTCAAAATAATAACAAAAGTGTAGCTAAAAAAATGAACAAGGCATACAAAGGTAAATTATATTCATAATAGAAAACCTTGATTTAAAGAAAAACCATCTTTGACTACTGCATGAGTCATTTAATTGAAAACAAAGGACATATAATGCAGTAAGTGTAAGTGGAGAATATTGATTTAGAATTTCAACTTGATATAAGTAAGAGGATGATAAGATGTATATATGGCATGGAATATGAAATCACACACATGAATGAGCAATAAGATCATAAGAGATAAGTAGAAAGTAAAGATGGCAAGTGGAAGAGTAGCATTCAATAAGAGTATGATGGAAACTAAAAAAAGAAGGGTTTTAAACATGATGGAGTAATAGGGATTATAAAAGAGAGATATTGTGAGATGTGAGAAAATTCTCAATAATATAGTCTCCTTGATGATGACAAATTAAATCGAGATACAAGAAATGTGTTAAGTGAATACTTGAAGATAAGAATTCTAAATATCAAAATCATCTTCTATTTTGTATCTTTCTTGATGAGAGAAATGTGGGAATGAACAGATAATATAATGAATTCTATATGATGCAAATCTACCATGGTAGAGAGATATGTTAAGTATACTAATGACACATAATACGGTGATGAAATGCTAGAAGGGTAAATAAAGAAAGTAATCTATCGTAAATTTCAAATAACAGAAAAGGAATTTGAGTGATAAAGATCAATAATACATCAGTAAACTTCAAGAGAGCCAAAGTTTGAATTTTGAATTAAGGGAGTAAAATCATGTCACAAAAACATCATATTATTGATAAGGATAAAACCCTAGAAAGTATACATTTCTAGTAGTTCAAGGGATGTCACTAGTAATTTGACCTAGAGTACTTATTTCTCTACAAAATAAAATCCTAAGATCAGTAATATGAGAAGAAAATAGTAGTTGTAGTATTCTTGGGTGAGAAAGATAGATAAAAAAACATGGAAATGACTATGAACTGAGGGTAAGAAAGAGATTTGAAATGTAAGAATTGTGATATGAATAAAATAAAAAGTACAACATGAGAAAAGTGTGATCTAAAATAAACTCCTACAATGATTGTAAGAATAATGAATAATCCATTCTTACCTTGAATATTTTAATGTTAGAGGTGATTATTTTATATGTCAAAATGAGAAGTATAAGTAACATGAAGCAAGTAGTAATGAACAAGAAGAGAAATGAAAGAAAGAAAAAAAAGACTTTAAATCATATGCAAAAAAAATTCAAAAGTATAATTTGTTGAAGGTAAATCAAGGGATGTAAAATTTTTTTACATAAGATTTCAGTTGTACATGTACAAGGAATACATTAATTGAAAAGGTGTGATGGTTTTAGTCATTCATACTAGTAATCCAGCTAAGTATAGTACAATTATTGTTAAATCTAGTCTTGTAGCTTATGAGTTCTTTGCTATTTGAGTAGCACAATAGTAAACTTCAAAATAACAAACTAAACTCTCTTTAGTAACTTAGATGTGAGAAAGAACAATACTACACATTCAATTGTATAAATTGATATAGTTGGATCAGATTACTAATACTGAGGTAACACCCTCAAGAGAGAATTACATGATTGAAAATGGTTGGTTTCTCTTTCATTTTCCTATTATTGGGAATAGAAATTGCTTTTTTCCATAATTGAGAAACCTTATTTTAAATTTGTTGTGATTCGAAGAGAAACAAAGCACTCAATGTTGAAAACATTATTCACATATGAAATACAAGAATGTAGTAATGTATAAGATTTTAGAAGTTTAAAAGAAATCTTAAATGTACTTGTTTGTGTATTTATGTTTTGAGGATGAGACATTTTTAAGAGGTTAAGAATTGTTATGACCTCATTTGAGCTTTATTTGTAAACAAGGGTTTACCTGAATGATTACATGTTTAATTAGATTGATAATTTCTTAGACCTAATTAATGATGGCAGCTCAATTGTGATGTTTCCAACCTAATAAGGAACTCTAATCATGATTGTACTTTTAAGGATTACGGTTTGGGAACTATAAACCGTAATCGCTAAAATTAAGGTTTTGATAATATATAAATACACAATTGTGATAGGTATAGCGGTATGGTAAATATCTTTCGTATATTCTATGTAACATGGATTTATTTGAAATTTTAATATGAAATGGATAGCTCCATCATGTGTGTTAGTGTAAAATTTTAGAATATTTGTATGTTCTTCAAATATTATTCTTGACCGAATTACATCTCGACTGACCATGTTGCAGACTGCTATTTAGTAGTGTAGTGTTTGATTTTTAATTATTTATGGGTAGCTTGGAATGATCTTAAATTTTTATTGGAGCTCTAAAAATATGTGTTAGACAACATGATAATTTTTAATAGTTTTTAAAGGATATGTATCCTATTTACTAAACAACTTACAATAGCATTTTTGTGATAGAAAATTTTATTGAATAAAAGAAAGTATAAGTAGCAAGCAGCTCAATTGCTCTATATGAGTAACATAACATCCTAGGAGATCCCATACTTTGTTATTTATTCTAGAGAAACAAAATCCTAGAGAGAGAGGTAGAGTTAGAGTTTGGTTGGATAAAGTGGTGAAGATGGCGATCTAGGATTTTCTCTTCCTAGAGTCGAAAAAATCAAGTAAGTTCGTCATATCTATATAGATTTTCTTGGTGATTCTTCTCTCACATTTAAGATTTTGTCCCTCTTCTAATTTCATTCAAAATGATATCAAAACTCTCCCTTTTTCTCACTCTTTCTCCATAATTCTCCATTCCTAGGGTTTCTAAGTTTAAAGGAAGCAGAAAGTGGTGATTTCCTATGGTTTTGATATGGGTTTGAGAATTTTATATGTGGGAATACGTTAAGTTGTTTTCACACCTTAGGTGAGTAGGTATTTCCTTTAAACAGTAGATTGCACGAAATTAGATTAAATATATAATAATATTCAATTCCTTTGTTATGCAACTATAAACCCTAAATCTACTTTTCAGTTTAAGCTTATGAAAGATGATATAGAAATGGATTGTTTTCCTATTTTGGTTAATTTCAGTTGATAAAATCATATTATAAATGAAAAAAATGATTATTTCTATAGTTATTTAAGATGTTATAAGAATATAATGAAATCTAGGGTTTTTGCTTATGTCTGAAATATTTGTGTGATTGAATAAAGAACTTTGCCTATTTGAATCTTCTTGTCTATGAATGATTGTTTGATTTGAATGTGTAGTATAGATATGTTAGATACTATCTTAGATTTCATGTGATGTTATCAGTGTTTTCTTGATATCATGGTAAAACCCTAGATGAATGGACATTTTGAAGTTTGCAAAAAGACATCATGAAATTCAATTGATGTTATTCTTTTATCGTTATAAATTAATTTGTTCAAGGTTATTCTTCTGCATGATATTTCAGTGAATGGAGTGGAAACCCTAGTTATGTTCATACTAGGGTTTCACATATATGTTTGGTTATATGTGAATTATTGTAAGCAGTCTTTATCCAGTGAAAGTTTATGATACAATAAATCCTTCTATGAGTCATGTGATATTTGAACGAGGTAAATGAAACCCTAAGGATATAAAATTCAATGAATCAAGTATTTTTAACACAGTGTTTCTCAGTGTGCAATATAGTGGTGCTCAACACTTCAATTTGTGGTACATATTATAGATGATCTATGAAATGAACTATTTACAAAGCTAAACTAAGAATTGTTTATTTGTTGATTGAATCATGAATTTAAAGAGTGAATTAGACATTTATATGCCATGCACATTATAGAATCCTTGCAAGATTCCTACACTATTGGGAGGAAACATGCTTCCCAACTGGAGGTTTCATGTAGGTCAAGGTAATCCAGAGTTGTACTAGTTGGGTGTGGGGGTCCAGGCCAGTGAGGGAGTACTCCTTAGATGATTGGTAACCAACACCAATTGTGGATACTAGTAATACCTAAGTTACGAGTTGTGGCCATCAATGGACATCTTTAGTAGGTCCACTAGCAAAACAAGCCTGAGGGGTTTGATTCCTTGTCTGAGTACCTAGGTTGAGAGGAGGAGTCGAGATATCCAAACACTCCCATTAGTTGCCAAGAGCCAGATGTGGTGATGACAGATGCAGACGTGGTATTGAGACTATGGACTTAGGGTCCCAGGAATTCTTCTAAGTCTTTTACAGTGAGATCGTAGTTTTTTGGGATGCTTTTACATGTCGTGGTACATTTCATGTGGGTTTAGGGGATAATAAGATGAATGAGAGATTATTCAAGAGTGTGTAGTTATTCAATTATTCTCTATATGCTTATGAGTTACTGGTTCTCTTTATTATTAATCAAGCATGTTAAATACTGATTCACACTTGTAGATATCTAGAGTGTCCTACAATATATATGTTTGTGAATGATTAGTTCCTTATAGCTTGTTATTATTCTACTCAAACTCAATTGCTCAATAATATATATCATTTGACCATTAAAGTGCTTTACACCATTTCATTGAAGTATTCACTCACTGGGCGAGTAGGATAACCCCTCTACCCACAATTTTTAGGGAAATCGTGTGGATTTGATGAATATCAATACCAGAGTAGATCTGCCATGAGACTTAAGTATCATATTAGTAAACTTCAATTGGTCCTTGTCACTCTAGGTACTTGTAGAGTATTGAGAGAGTTATAAATGATGATGTGCAACTTTGTTTACTTAATATTAGAAATTGTATATGATCATCATGTTGTATGTGTATGGAAGTTCAAGAAATATAATTAATGTTTAGATATGTATCTTTAATGTTGAAATCAGATTGGAGTAATCAAGTTTTACTTTCCCTTGTAAAGTTGTTTATGTTATTGAATGTGAGTAAACATAGAGTTTGAAATAAAAGAAGAAAAAAAGTTTAAGGATGATCTTTGTATTATGTTTAATTCTTAACTTATGCCCTAATCTCATGATTGGTGGTAATCTTGGTATGCGGGTGTTACAATGTAGATTTCTAGTTGGCAAATATTGAGGAAGTTTTATGTATCATGATATATATAAGGAGGATACAATCAATCATGATACATACCTTTTGAAGGTTAGTGATGGCCATTGATGGGCCATGGAGGAAGAGAAGAGGCATAGAGAGGGGATTACCTAGGCCAAGTTTTGTTAGGATTATGATGACAGGTACTTTCCTTAGTCATGCATGTAAGAGAATATGAGTCTGATTGAGAAATTGTGTTAAATAATGTTGTCAAAAAATGGCTATGAGTCTCAAATGTGGAGTTTTTAAGGTTTTTTCCTTAGTTACCTTCCATATATGAGGAAAGGATCAGACGATTCTAGAAGGATATGAATGTAGAAGTAGCACAATTAGAGCCTACTCTTGAGACCAGTGTGAAGTTTTCATCTTTTGTGGAGGTAGACAGGAGGACTGAAAGGATGATGATGGTTCTTAATGATGTCAAGTTAATAAAGCAGACAACTTAATCCCCACACTTATACTTTATGAGTTATAAGAAGTTGAGGTATTCAGCCATGAAATCATCAATAGAAATAGTCACAATAAAGGCAGGGGACATCATAACCAATGACACAAGGACAAGCATAGTGTCCATCAAGTAGAGATAGAGGCTAAGGATTGACTCCCTCTGGGGAAAATAGTTTAGGTTCCATGTCATTGACATACATCTACATTACAATATGGAAGACAATGTAGGACCAACAATAGTGATCATTCTAGTTTGTTCCAGTATGGTACTACATTGTGTTATTAGCATGGTCATTTTGAGCATGTGAAGAGATGTTGTTCCCAATTGTACTAAGAGGTAGCACAACATCATAGGTAGAACCAGTAGGGTTCATTATAGTATTGTGGTTCAGGGAGAGGACAAGTCCAAACTTCATAGGATGGGTTGTCAAGTTCAATAGGAAGACGTCATGTTTGTGATTTCTCATAGGAAATAATAAAACTCTATGTTATGACTCATCCTAAAGGAGTAGTCAACCCACATGTCATAATTTGTCAGATCAAACTTTTTTCCAACTTAATTAACTTATCTGTCTTATGTTTGAATTGTTAGTTGACCCATGTGTGAAACACTCATTTATCACTAGAGAGGTTATACTTTTCATAACATATTTGTTAGTAGATCTGATTAGCTTTTTTTAGAAACTCCTTTGGTAAATTCAATTTTGAGAGAAGTGTGTTCATCTTGTTTTCTCAAGATTGACATTCATGGATTTGATGAGATCCTACATATGGACGTCTTAGAGAAGTAGAAGGTGGTGTTATATTGTGTCCAAGGTTGTGGAGTTTATAGATGTTGGTGTCTCTTGGTTTTTCCAAGGAAATAGGAAGATCCTCTCTACGTCTATGGTATCACCAGCTATATCATAGACAAAATGAGACATTCATGTGAATCTTCCTTAGCAAATGTTATAAACACCAAGGCTATAAGTACTAAGATAGAACATGTTTCGGTGATACCTGAATTTATGTGTATTCCTAGATAAGTTTACATGTGTTCTACCTCCTGGAGAGATCACTTTTGAAATCAATGTGGTACTTAGTACGCAACACAAAATGCAAGCACCATATAGGATGGCACCAAGTGAGATGAATGAGTTGAAGGAGAAGCATCAGAAGTTGTGGGATATAGGATTCATGCCACTGAGCATGCCCGCTTGAGGTGCTCTAGTGTTTTTTGTGAAGGAGATGGGAGGATTTATGTGTTTGTGCATAGACTCCAAATAGTTGAACAAGGTAATGAGGAAAAACAAGTAAATGTTGCCAATGATAGATAACATGTTCAATCAAATGAGGGAGGCTACAATGTTCTTGAACATAGACTTGATATTGGGTTGCCATCAACTGAGAATCAAGGAAAATAGCATATCTGTGACAACTTTTAGTACAAGATATAGTCATTATGAGTTTGTGGTCATGTTGCTTTTGGCTAATTAATGCACCTATAATTTTAGGGATATGATGGACAAGGTGTTGAGGTAGTGATAACATCTCATTTTGTGAACTTTTTGTGTATGTTTTATGCCTACCCTAACATAACTTTCATGGATTTCTCTACTTATTTGAGTATCTTAGTGTCAAAATCTTGAATTCATATGTCTCTTACTAATGCAGGTTCATGCTATGCCATGAACGTGGTCAATGTCTTGACCATGGCTGTACATCCCATTATCGTCCTGGCCGCGATCGTTGCCTCTGTTCGATGACCCCACACCATGATTGTAGCCCCTCCCTCTTATCGAAGTAATGCTACTGCGAGGCCACCTCATGACCAGGACCACCCTCTAGTGCCCCAGGATTGAGGAAAACCACCAGTGCGTCGCGACTGTGATGGTGGTCGCGACCAATCTATACGTCATGACCACGACCCAAAGGTTAATTCGGTGGGTAGCATCTATAAATAGACCCCCATCTCCACCCGTCAAATCATCAGATGATTGAGGAACATGAAGTTCTACCAAATTCCTGCGCCATTCACGTTCATCCCCATCAATCTTGGATCTTCTAAGATGGAAGTTGGAGGAGAGACAAGATTGATTGTCCCCTCCTTTGAAGGAAGAAGTTGTCACAGCCTTGCCCACTCTAGATCTAGACCTAAATAAGTACAATTTGTGTATCACCTTCTTCCTTCTCTTTCTAAATCTACCATCTCCATCACGTTGTACCCTCCCTCTTCATAGTTATTAATGTATCTATCCTACTGTGATGTTGTTATGCTGACTGTTAACATGTGTGGCTAAGCATTTAACTTGGGTTGGGAGTAGCCACTAAGGCTCTCCCAACATGTATATTCTCACTCCCCTTTGAATATATATATGCTATTATCAAGATTATCTCCATCCTCTTATTCTTACTGCTTCACTTGTATGTTTAACTACCATCTTGTGATGTATGATTGTTGGTACCTGAAAAGAATAGTACCAACCTTATCTAGTGTTATGGAGTAATATGAATGCATGAAAGTGTTGGAGTGCTAAATCTAACAGTCATATGGTTTTCTTTTTTGTTGTTGGGTCGTCATCTAGAGAGAGAGGCTACCTTAAACCTAGATCTATCCTAATCTTGAGAGAGGAGGGAATAGACACTTTTGATGATTGCTTATAATCTTAACAAAAGTATATTGAGGGGTGTGAGTCTTGCATGTTGGCAAGAGATATTAGTAGATGAAACGCGATCCAAGTTTTCTTCCATATGTTTGTTTTTCTTTACCTATTGTTTGACATTATTCTCTTGCTTTATTTTCTTTATTTTTCCTTTCTTTGTTTAGTATGGAGTACCATTGTTCCTTAGGGAATGCCACCTTAATCTACCTTTTCATTCAGAGTGTAGGAGTGTGAGGCTCCATGTACTTAACACTTACCAACCATATCCCTATGGTTCGACCTTGAGTACTACATCAGGCCCCGTATAATAGTTGTGGGGGCTTGAGTGTAGGGTTAGAAACTTAAGAGTCTGACTACTCTATATCTACTCCATTTTGGATGTGTGATTTAGGCCGGTCAACTTTTTGGCATCGCTGCCAGGGATAGGGCAACACGGTATTGTTAAGAACATGAGTCCACTCACTATACTCCCATGCCTCAATCTTAGCCATAAGCTTCACTGAACAAAAACTTTAAATCTACTACCTTACGATTACATAGAATAGATTGGTTAACACATCCAGTTTTCTAACTCGACTGTGTGGTCTATTCAGGGAACTATGAGGGGAGTAGGTCTATTCAATTCTTCACTTTTAAGCTATCATGCGGCCTCCTATAGATGACAGTCTTACTGGGGATGGTTGAATTGCAAGGGTTAAGCACAATTGACCCATGGTTGGGACGGAAGAAGAAAGAGAACAGCATCACTCAGATGGTCACCATCATGAGGAGGAGCAATGCGAGTAGGATCAACATCACCATTGGCACCACCGCCATACAAGGAACCATAGGAATCACCATGAACGAGAATGCGATAATCTAGATAGTGAGAATGATGATGAGGAGGAGGAGAAGACTCTTAGAGAGATGGCCGCAACTACAGCCAACGAGTCTAGATGCCAAATTGTCATCCCACACTTCAATGCGGCTAATTTTACGTTGAAACCTACAGTAATCTCGATGATCTAGAACAAACCTTTTCAAGGGAATTCAAGGAATGAGAACCCATACCATCATCTTGACGCCTTCAAAAATATCTTTAATACCATCAAGATGAGGGGATTTCCCCAAGAAGTCATATATCGCAAGGGATTCAATTTCTCTCTCAAATATAAAGCTTTGTCATGGTACCTTAACTTACCCCAGCAGTCAATAGATGGATGGAGGCCCCTTGCGGATGCTTTTGTTAATAAATTCTACCCCACTGAAAGAACTATTCATAATATGCAAAAGATCACTTTTTTCATGAAAAAAATTGGGGGAAATCTCCACAAGGCATGGGAACATTTTCAAGAATACCAGAGAGACTGTACCCACCATAACTACCGCAAAAGATTCTCGGTGACCACGTTTTACAATGGGCTAACCCCCACAGAATGAACTTTGCTGAATGTAGGTACTGAAAGCGACTATCTTGGTAAGAAACCAAGTAGAACCATGAAGATCATTGATAACATGGCTACATTGCAAGCATGCATGGAATATGATAGAAACAATTGAGGATCAGCTAAGAAGGCAAGCTCTGAAGGGTTGTCAATCAAAGCCAAGGCTCTGGAAACCATTACAGCTCAGATTTAGAAAATCACTACAGATGTCAAACAATTGAAAGACATTTGGGGCAAGGGCAAGAAACACATAGAGAATTCATTAAATGTGTTACATGTAGCGAAGGAGGGCATGGAATCAACAATTGTATCTATACACAGCCAGAAGAGAGTGAAGAAAGCGAAAGTGAAGAAGAGACTAAAAATGTCTCTTATGAAAATTTCAAATGACCTAAACATCTTAGATTTAACTATGACAACAAAGAAGTTGTTGAAAACACTCATCAACTAAGTAATTCATCTAAACCACCTCTAGGATTCAAGAAAAAGGGGGGACCGACTCAATATACTAGAACTACTAGTTATCAAACAAGCAAGAATAGCTACCAGAGTCAAAATAAAAATATGAGTCGACAAGGTCAGGGACAGGGCCAAGGATCGATCTAGACCAAGTATAGCAACCAAACAAACATGATTGCTTAATTTTTTGACTTTGTAAAGAGGCAAGCTTCGGTAAACGACCAGCTTACCCAAAGTTCCATCACCAATTCAGGAGTGTTAACCAAAATGCAAGCTCAGATGGCAAACAGGCAAACCCATCAAAGGTAAATTGATCAACAGCTTGCCCAATTAGCGGAACTTATGAAAACTCTTCGGGAAAGATTTCGTCAAATACAGAGACCACAAAGATGGCCACTCTCTGGCCAGGGAGGATGTTGGAATATCCTGGAACCAACAACACCAAGGAAAAAAGAAGTCATAGTGAGCAACAATCTGACAAGGTAATTATACCTAAAGAATCCAAAGGACAAGGATCAGCTGAAGATAGCCGAGAAGAAGAAAATAGCAGAAAGAAGAAGGATGAAGAGATCAAGAACCCAAATCCTATTGGAGAAGTTTTTATATAGAGAAATCCCTATGCCCCAAGAGTCCCCTTTCCCTACAAACTGATCAAGGTACATCTAAAGAAGAGATCAGAGAAATTTATGGAAGTAGTAAAGAAACTACACCTAGATGTCCCCTTTCTCGATGCAATTGAAGAGATGCCAACATATGCAAAATTCTTTAAATATTTAATCACAAAGAGAAGGAGAGGAGACCATTTCAAGACCGTTCCATTGGCAAAAATGTCGAGCTCCTTTGTTCAAGCCGAGCTACCTACCAAAAACAAAGATCTAGGGGCATTCAACATCCCCTTCTGTGTCGGAGACAATGTGGAGAGGAAGGGATTAGCCGATTTAGGAGCAAGCATTAGTCTTATGCCCTTGACTCTAGCGCAAAGGCATGGGTTAATGGATATGCTGAAGATGGGCATGAGGATCGAATTATCTGGCCACACCTTTATGAACCCATGGGAATAGTGGAGGATGTCCCAATACGGGTTGGGAAATTCTTCATACAATGTGACATAGTAGTGATTGACACAGTCGAGGACTCTAAGTGTCTAATGATATTCATGAGACCTTTCCTCACAACTAGAAGGGCTCTAATAGATGTAGCAGAAGGAATCATTACTTTAGGCATTGGTGATGATCAAATCGAATTTTGAGTACAGGGCTTTATGAGAGGACCATCTCTCTTTGAGTCATCTTATTTTATGTATAGCTACAATCAATACTGTGAAGAGGTGCAAGAGGATAAGGCGATTTTCGATCCACTTATGTGAGCTTTGAATAGTTCGGACCCTACTGTGGAAGCGAGACCAAGGCCAAAATTGAAACCACTTCCTAAAGGATTGAAATATGAATTCCTCGACAAAGAGGAGAGGAATCCTATGATTGTTAATGCTAACTTGATAGTTGATCACCTAGAAAGGTTGCTAAAGGAACTCATATTACATAGAAAGGCTATAGGGTATTCGGTTAAGGAAATCATATGTCTCAACCCTACCTTATGCATGCACAATATAAATCTTAAAGAAACTACTACCTTTACCTCATTTGCAGAGGAAGATGAATCAAATGCTAAAGGAAGTCGTGAAGAATGAAGTTATCAAGTTGTGGGATGTCAGGATCATTTACCCCATAAGTGACAGTAATTGGATAAGCCCTATTCATGTGGTACCCAAAAAGGGTGGAATGACAATGATAAGAGGTGAGGACGGAGATGAAGCAGCAACATGAACGGCAACAGGTTGGGGTATGTGCATTGACTTTTGCAAACTGAATCTTGCTACAAGAAAAGATCATTTCCCTCTACCATTTATAGATCAAGTCCTAGAAAGATTAGCTCATCATGATTACTTCTGTTTCTTGAATGGGTATTCAGAATTCCATCAAGTACTGATTCATCTTGATGATCAGAAAAGATACATTCACATGCATCTATGGCATGTATGCTTTCAGAAGAATGCCATTTGGGTTGTGCAAAGCACCGCAACTTTCCAACGCTGCATGATATCTATGTTTTTAGACTTTGTAGAAGACATAGTGGAGGTCTTCATGGATGATCTCTCTGTCTATGAAATAGATTTCGAGCCATGTCTAAGAAACCTATCCTTAGTCTTACAATTTTGTGGAGAAAAGCACCTAGTATTGAATTGGAAAAAATGCCATTTTATGGTCCAAGATGGCATCGTCTTAGGGCATCAAATTTCCAAGAAAGGGATAAAAGTGGACCTTAGAAAGATCGAGGCAATATCCAAGCTTCTGACATCTAAATCCATTATAGGAGTAAGGAGTTTCTTAGGGCATGCGGGGTATTATAGATGATTTATAAAAGACTTCTCAAAGATTGCTAAACCGATTTCAAATCTCCTAATTAAAGATGTTGAATTCAAATTCACTAGTGAATGTTTGGACGCCTTCAAGACCCTTAAAAAGGCATTAACAACAATGCCAATTTTACAAGTGTCATACTGGGAGTTACCATTTAAAATTATGTGCAACGCCAGTGATTTTGCTATCAGAGTTGTCCTCAGGAAAAATAAGGACAAAAGGCACCATGTGATTTGCTACACAAGCTGAACTTTGGATGAAGTCCAAGTAAACTATACCATCACTAGAAAAAGAAATGCTAGCTATCATATTTGCCTTTGATAAGTTCAGTCATACTTAGTGGGATCAAAAGTAAAAGTATACACTGATCACGGAGCTATAAAATATCTCATGTAGAAGAAGGATAGAAAGCTGATACTAATACTATGGGACTTATTATTGCAAGAATTTGACCATGAGATTATTGATAAAAAAGGAAAGGAGAATGTAGTCACAAATCACCTATTAAGAATAGTTTTTGATGAAGAAAATAAATTGCTTATAAATGATAACTATGTTGATGAAGCGCTCCTGATGGCTCAGTCGGTTGAATAAAGCCTACCTTAGTTTGTTGATATTTGCAATTATCTAGCATGCACACAACTTCCCCCTAAGATCACTTATAATTAGAAGAAGAAATTATTCTCTGATCTAAAAAATTACTATTGGGATGATCCCCTTTATTCAAAAGATGCTCTGATAATTTATATCATTGTTGTATACCAAAAGAAGAAGTGCCCCTAATCCTCAAAGAATGTCATCCCTCGCCTTATGGGGGCCACCACCATGGGAAAGAACAGCCACAAAAGTCCTACAGTAAGGATTTTATTGGCCAACTCTTTTTAAAGTTGCTACGTCATTTGTCAAGACATGTAAAGAGTGTCAACTCACAAGAAACATCAGTCTAAGGAATGAGATTTTGATGGTCGATTGGGTGTAAGTTGAAATGTTTGATGTATGGGGGGTTGATTATAGGGGACCTTCCCATCATCAAAAGGGAACCAATATATACTTGTCATTGTGGACTACGTCTCAAAATGGGTAGAGGTTGTTGCTACCCAGATGTGTAATTGCAAAGGTAGTAATCAAGTTGTTTGAGAAAACTATCTTCCCAAGGTTTGGGGTGCCACCCACTATTATAAGCGACGAGGGGTCTCACTTTAGAGAAAACCAATTCAAAGTTCTATTGACAAAGTATGGAGTAAAACACAAAATTGTGACACCATACCATCCCCAAACATCAGGACAAGTCGAAGTGTCTAACAGGTAGATCAAGCAGATCCTAGAGAATATTGAAAGTCGTATAAGGAAGGATTGTCTATGAAACTCAACAATGCGCTATGGGCTTACCGCATAGCATATAAGACTCCTATAGGTACGACACTCTACATGTTGATTTATGGGAAGTCTTGTCATCTGCTTGTCGAATTAGATCACAAAGCCCTCTGGGCTATCAAATTTCTGAACATTGGTCTTGACAAAGCGGGGAAGAAAAGATTTCTCCAACTTTAGGAACTAAAAGAGTTGAGACTGTATGCTTATGAGAATGCAAAGATCTACAAGAAAAGAACTAAGGTATAGAATGACGCCCACCTAAATACTAAGGATGTGCAAGAAGGAGACAAAGTTCTTTTATTCAATTCCGGTATTATGTTGTTTCCCAAAAAGTTGAGAACAAGATGGTTTGACCCCTTTTATGTGGTGAGAATATACTCGTCAAGGATGATGGAAATAAGTGGAGAAAAGATAGGCACTTTCAAGGTGAATGGGCAGAGGGTAAAAAGGTATTATGAAGATGAGGCTTTTATAAGAAGGTGCGAGCTAAGTTTGGGAGAACCCAGCAAATGAAACGTATGAGCAAGTACCATCACCAGCTGAAGGAGGATGAAACCAGAATGAGAGAGATTCAAGCTAAAAGACTTTAAACTAGCACTTCTTGGGAGGCAACCCAAGCTTTTCCTTCTTTCTTTTATAATTCAAGCTTTCCTTTATCTCATCTTTTTAATCTAAGAGCTATGTACCTCCCTTTATCTAGGAATTTTGGTTTTATAGTATCTAGAAAAAGTGTAAGTGAAGCATGTAGATTGCCATCTTTTCACATAGGTTTTTAATGAGAGAGTAAAGGTGTTCTAGCTTTAAATATTTGTCTCTATCAACATGTTTATGTGTGCATTGCAGTCGTGGCACCTGTCGCGATCGCAATAGCTGATTTACATGTCTTGAGGTCGTGGTCATGGCTATATCACAGGCACTGATTGACCATGGTCGTGGCATGCTACTCAGCTGCTATCGTGGCTCCCTCCAAGTATAAAAGTAAGGCGCTCTCGACGTTAGGATTTTCTTTCTCTTTTTGCTTTCTGATTCTCGAGTATTTAAGGAGCCCTAACCGAAGAATAATGAAGACGCAAGAAATCATGGTGATGCCCAATCACCAAGGACATTCTTCGTGAACCAACCTGCCACCGTCGTAACCTCATCGTGATTGCACACCTCTACTACTACTTTCCTATCCCTCTGTTTCATCCTCCTAGCTACACTGAGGTACCATTACATGTTCTCTTTATTTACCACTCTCCATGTCCCTTACCTATCAGGGATTCATCACCTTTCTTACCCTAGAAGTTGATCTCCCTATCACGCGGAGATCGAAAGCATCGCCATGAGTGCTTCCGCTCTTTTCCCAAAGCTTTGGTTGTCTCACCATCATTTCCCTTTCTCCTTACCCGAAGCTTTGGTTGATTCCCTTCTTTTACGCTTCTAGGGCAGCACCGTTGTTACGGTCGATTTTTTGGTGAGGACCTACCACGATCGTCGTGATCGCGGTCAAGTGGCTACCTTCACGTTCGTGGTCGTGGTATCGGTCATGGCTTTGGCCATAGTCGTGGTCCCTCCCCTTATTCTAGTTTTTCTTAATCTGGCCCAATATCTGTTGTGGCTGCGGCGTGTCTTTTACCTTGACGATCACCTATCACGGTCGTCACTCCTTTCTCAGCCGTGGTACCTTTTTTTCCTATCTGTCATGGTCGCAGCATCACATGCGATTGTGCTCTTTCAAAAATGCAATATCAAGTGCAAACAATTAGAAATAAAATAAATGCTAATACCATGAATATAATATAAAGTACAATCTTGTTGACAATAATTTGAATGTAAAAAAATTTTGAATGTCGACCTCAACCAACGACACGTTGATGAAGAAGGAAACATCACTGAGGGGTGCAGAAGAAAACATAGAGAAGATAACCAAATCAATGAGGGATCACCCTAACCTCTCACCAACAAAGAAGCTTCAGTTACAACTAATGAAGAAGAAATACGAGTACAACCTGGACCATGAGATGCCAGAGGAATCTGAAGAATCTCAGAAGACATCACAGACAGACACGTCCGAGTACCATCGATATGAAACAGAACTAAAGAAGATGGAGAAACGAAAATTTGAAGCCAAGGATACAAAAGGCGGCAAAAAGAGAAAATTGACAGCTATGGAAAAATCAAAGGGTTAGGAAAAATAAGCAGTCCCTGAAGCGGTCAGAGAGGACGAACAAAAGGCCCTTAACCAACAGACATCTGCATTCATAATGAGAGATCAATTGCACCAGTCACACTTTGTCTGGGTGATGAAGACCAAAAGCTTCAAGTCGACGTGGTACCTAGACGGCGATGACTTCAAGAAGATGGGAATATATGATTGAGTGATAGAATTCTTGGAAGGGGCCAACCTACGTATCATGTGTACATCAGAAGCTCCCTCCCTCACTCAGCTAGTGGTAGAGTTCATGACGTCACTAGAGAAACTTCCCATCAGTGATGGTGAGCACAAAATGGGTGGCAGAGACTTCAAGATGGAAGTGAGAATAGGGGGCAAAGCTCATGTAATTACTGAAGCCATGCTCAACACTATATTCACAAAGACAATAGAAGAAGCACAAGCTTGCTCAACTGTGCCAAGTGAAAAAGAAGTCATAGGATACAAAAATCACAAGATGTGGGAGAAGATGACAGGAGAACGAGTACAAATCAAAAAACTCAAAGGCGACACTTATCACTTCTTGCTTCATCAGAGTGATATAGAAAATAACTGCCAACACAGTCTTCACAAGATCATAAATAGGAGGAGTTACTAATGGAGACCTATTTTTAATATGGTCCATGCTCGATAAGAAACCGGTGAACATCGGAAGACTTCTAATCAAGAGGCTTTCAGCCACTATAAGAGGGGAGACAAAGCAAACAAAAGAATTTTGTATGGGAAGTCGATAACACATATTGCTTACCATTTCATGAATACCAACCTGATGATGATGTATAAGTAGACCGAGGGACATACCAGGATAGATATCAAGTCCCTTATTAACACAGGCATCCTAGCACAAAAAGGCAGCAAATGTTTCTACAAATAGAGTTGCTCTAAAGTCCCACTGCCCCTACTAGAGATGGCATACTATGACTCTCATAAGTTGTGGCCCACACAGAAGGATGTAGACAAAATGTACTCTAGAGCCATCAGTAGAGCCACGGGTCCACTATCACCCACTGGTGAGAAGAGCATAAGGGATAAGACACCAAAAATAGAGATGCAAAATCCAGAAGAAAGGAAGAAGTTGGCAATAAGGAAGTGTAAGGAAACAACACCAGACAAATCTACCGCCCCAAGTCTATCCTCACCACATAAGTCAACAGAGGTCGAAGACCAACCTAACATAGGAATAAATGATGGGGTTGACCCAGCACATGTCGATGTTGCCGAAGAAGAACTGCACACAAAAGGTGAAACAGGGCCACATCAAGATATGAAAGCCCCAAAGTTGTACCTAACCCTATGAGCCTAGAGGTAGTGCTGCAAGTACCTAAGCAACTAGATGTAAGCACTTCTACCCAGGAAACCAATACTAATCAGGGGAAGGATAAGTCAGCTCCGCAACCCAAGGAACATGAAGCATCAATGATACCATCAATGACGCCTGTAGAGAAGCAACATTAATGTCTACAGACATTCAGTGATGTACTAGGGCACAAATTTGATGCCATGTGGTTACACATGTAGCATACTTCTGAAGTTAACTTCAATATTACTTATAGCATGTACACACTAAAAATGCAAGTACAAAATTTGAACGCAAGAACTGAGTTGCTCCCTTAGTTCATGAGGGAGATTGTCTACACCCAAAACATGATGTTGGGGGCTCTGAAGTCACTGATAGAAGAAATGGAAGACCTCATAAAAGAAAGGGGTTCCATGAGAGATGATAAGGAAATGATGTGGAGGGGATACAAAGAGGTTTTAGAATATTTAAAAAAGGAACACCAACGCTTAGATAAAGAATGTCAACAACTAGTTATAGAACACCAGGATATGGATGACTGGCGGCAAAAGAAGAAGTCAAAGCATCTAATCAGCCCCTCCACGTCACAAGCCTCCTCAAACCCCTTGAGCCAAGATAAGGATGAGATGACGTAGGAGGAACGGGTGCGGACATAGCTTCAAAAAATGAAAGTGCCAACGTAAATACTACCCCAAGGGTGGAACCTTAAGAGAAAGAGACGTCATAAAAATTAGAAGCTCGTCAAGGTTCTAAAACAAAAAAGGCAAGCACCTTATCGTGAATGTTTGATTTAAACAGCAACCCAGATGATGACAAAGTTGTATCAGTAGAACACCAACCTAATGTCATCATCAGTGAAGAGAGAACTGCCATGGAAGAGCTCACATCAAGAGAAATGAGGGATATCAACAAGTTCTTAGATTACATGACTTTTGTCATGGACATCTGCGATGACTTTCTGCAGGACCCTTTGCATTATGAGCACAATGACATCATCTACGATGGAAAGATGGCTACAATGTTAGCCTCTCTAAATTCAGTAGAACTAGAGCAGCCATCAGAGGGAGAAAGACCCATAGAAGTCTTAACTAGAGAGATAAAGACTAGTGAGACATCTGCAAACAATGAAAGGCAAGCATCCAAACAAGTACAGTTGGATGCTGAGATACTAATTCCCACCACAGAAGTACGACCCCTGACAATGCAAATGACAGGAGACGGAACCTCGAAAGATGACAAAAGAGGACTTGCCTCTTTCTTCATAGATGAGTCGGTCAGAAAGTGGAGCACACCGGTTGATATTGTACCATTAGGTGTTCCCCCTCCTCTACCCTGCAAAATGGCAGACATGGACATGACCTCCTTATCTAGAATCACATGTAGGGATGTCCATGTTTTAACGGATGTGCTCAATGATAAAACTGCCAGGCACAGATTTCTCTACCACAACAAAGGAAGGTCGCTTAATAGGGACCATTTTAGAGGGATCTTTCAAAAGAGAGCATGGGTACACAAAAATCTGTTCAAATTACTCTGCGCAACTCTTTTGGAAGAATTTCTACATCCTAAGAAAAAACAACCTATTTTCAACAGCACCACACAGCTAGTGGGTCAACTTTTTGATAAAAACTATGAATCTAGTGATGTGAAAGAACTACAATAGGCAGTGAATAGAGTAGAAACAAAGTTTGTAGTTATGCCTATAAGGAATGTAAAGCATTGGGCCCTCGTTGTCATCAACCTATATGAGTGACGTACTATAGTGTTTAATTGTTACGCATATGAATTGGACAACACTTCCTTAGTTTACAAAAACAAGGAAGCAAGGGATATTCTAAAGGTGTCACTATGTCTCCAGCAAGATATTCAGATAGCAGACAACCGACACCAAGTGATATGGAAACAATTCTCCATCTGTAAAAAGGTCCCTTAAGAAAAGGTTGTGGTAGGGGATTGCACTTTCATAGTACTGAGAATGATGGAATCAATCTACAATGGAATCCCATTGGAAAACCTCTACACAGAAGACTTACATGTCTTACGTGGTGTTTATGCAATGGAAGTTATCTATGATTGTCGCTTCTTCAACAACCCGACAATGCCTTCAAATGCAATACCACGTCGACTTCACCATGAAATACCTATAACTGAAAAGAAAACATGGAGGGAACATCTAAAAACCCTATGGGTCGATCCAGATGAACCTTCTAGGGCAACTGCTTGGAAGGAAGGATAGGTGCTAGACAATCCTGACAAAGTAGAGCATCAACTTGAAAGCAAGCCAAAACACTCCCCTTTAGCCAAAAAAGACAAAGAACTACCTCCAGTTCATGAGCCTAAAGAAGGGGAGATAGATGAAGAAGATATGTCAAAGATAAAACCCAATGGGTCAGCGGGAGAAATAGTGATAGCCTTCAAAGATTTTGATAGATGGAGTTGTGAAAGCTTGTCACTAGAATCCTTATAGTTGATAATGCAATGTTCAAAGGAAGGTGACGTCATGGCCGAAGTAATTTTTGAAAGGGATGGCATATGTTTACTAAAGTATGACCTCATAGATACTTTGAAAGTAGGAGGGTACCTTTTAGTCAGCACTATGGCGGCCCATCAATCACTACTGAGCAACAACATGCCAAATGTGCATATGGTCTACTTTATCCTAGTCGACGATATCTTGAAGGACAAAAGGTCAGGCGAAAAAGACAGCCTACTACAATGCCCGGTGACCTCTCTCCTTGATTATATATTTCTGCCCATCTTACATGATAGTCATTGGGATCTACTAGTAATCACTATTATAGCAAGGACTGCAATTCTATATAACAGCTCAGATGTAGACTTTGCACTAAACAAACACACAAACATGACTACTACAAAGACACCTACATAAGAAAAGGTAGTCACATGCACCGAAGCAGCAATGATCAAAAATCATGGAAAAGGGTACAAGCACAAAGAAGGAAAAGACTTCAGAAAGACGCAATTCTGTCATAGAAGCCCACAATAAGTACCATTGTCAAATGACAATGGCTTCTATTGTCTAGCCTGGATGATCACCCTCGCTACAATGAATGTGAAGGTGGAGGGCATGCAGCATGAACAATACCACCGACTATGCAGAGTATATGCTAGCATGCTCCTCGAATCAAAATGGGCGACAAAAAACAGCTAGTAGCGATAAAGAAAGCCTATTTATACCTCCAACTCTAATTTTGACACCCCGGGTCAGGGTGAATGATAAGTTTGGGGGAGGAATTATAAACGGGCGTGAGAGGTAAAATTTTGTCATTGAAATTTAACAATTTAACTCCCGCTTCTTGTACATACTCTTGCTTCTACTAAAACTAAGCATACGACAAAATTTTCAAAAAAATTGCTATAAGTCATAGTTTTTCTTAGCCCCTTCTTAGAAGTGTTACCCCTCTTGTTGTATGTTGTAGTATAATCATTTCTATAGAGACGCAAATGATCTGCCAATACACATAAAAGTAAAAACAAGAAGCCCAAAAATATGCTTTTATCTCATTCTTATGACAAAACGTCATGTGTGGAACAATCCTAAATCTATAGAATCCTTGGAAACTAGAGGACTTTATCGAGCTATACTCCCGACCAGTCACCCTAATATGAAGGTTCTAGCTATAAGGTACTCACCTCCCTCTAGAAGGAAACAACTACCCCTTCCAGGTTTAATTATCCCCGTTTTGGGATGAAAAGAGGCCTGGCCACCGAGAAAATCATTCAAAAACCCTTCCCCCAAACCTGAGAGGAGATATGAAAAGTCAAAGAAAAAAAATATTGAGAGTTGTGCCTAAAAGATTTTGAAGGATCCCACACGGTTGGTGTATTGCTGCACTCATGAATGCAGATATGTCGTGCCCATAAGTGGAATCCTGAAGCCAAGTATATCCACCTCCACTCCCAAGAAAACCTCACGCAACCACCTAACTTAACATTAGGAGCCCTTGGGGAAACATTGTCCATACAACAACCTGTGGGTGAGGGAAATTGAGGAGTGTAGGAAAACACTTAAAACTTGAAACCTACATGAGCACATTAGCATAGGGTCAACTAAAATAAAGGAAGGGTGTGAAAGCTACCCTTCGTGGGGATGTTGTACAAGTATAGCTAGAAACCTAGCACGGAGAAAGGGGGAGTCATTGAGACAGAGAACCCTTTACTACAAAAAGGCATTGGCAAGGATTCGAAGTCATGCAACTCTGGATACAAAAGGGAGGCAATAGAATTTCAAGATTTAAAATGGACATACCATGAGAGTTTTGTTGTAAGAATGAGATAACTATGTAATGGTAGGTTTTCTAAAAAAAATTTACCCATAGCTCTTCTCTCTATGATTTCAAGCCTACCCATTAGCCTGAGGACAGGATCAATCCTAAGTTTGGGGGAGTTGATAACATCTCATTTTGTAAACTTTTAGTGTATGTTTTATGCCTGCCCTAGCATACCTTTCATTGGATTTCTCTATTTATTTGGGTATCTTAGTGTCAAAATCTTGAATTCATATGTCTCTTACTCATGTAGGTTCATGCTATGCCACGACCATGGTCAATACCGCGACCACGGCTATAGAGCCCACTATCGTCCCGCCCACAATCGTTTCCTCTATTCGATGACCCCACACCACGACCGCAGCCCCTCCCTCCTATCAAAGTAATGCTACCATGAGGCTGCACCGCGACCAATGCCGCCCTCTAGTACCCTGCGACCAAGGCAGACCACCAGCGCATCGCAACCACGATGGTGGTCATGACCAATCTATATGTCGCAACCGCGGCCCAAAGGTTACGTCGGTGGGCAGCGTCTATAAATAGACCCCCGTCTCCACCCTTCAAATGATCAGATCATCGATGACCACGAAGTGCTGCCAAATTCCTGAGTCATCCACGTTCATCCCCATCAGTCTTGGATCTCCAAATATGGAAGTTGGAGGAGAGAGAAGATTGATCATCCCCTCCTTCAAAGGAAGAAGTTGTCGCGATCGCACCCACTCCAGATCTAGACCTGAAGAAGTATTGTTGGTGTATCGCCTTCTTCCTTCTCTATCTAGATCTACCATCTCCATCATGATGTACCCTCCCTCTTTGTAGTTATTGATGTATTTATCCTTCTGTGGTGTTGTTATGCTTCCCGTTAACATGTGTGGCTAAACATTTAACTTGGGTTGGGAGTAGCCACTAAGGCTCTCCCGACATGTATATACTTACTCCCCTTTGAAAATATATATGCTCTTATCAAGATTATCTCCATACTCTTATTCTTAATGCTTCACATGTACGCTTAGCTACCATCTTGTGATGTATGATTGTTGGTACCTCAAAAGAATAGTACCAACCTTATCTTGTGTTATGGAGTAGTATGAATGCATGAAAGTGTTCGAATGCTAAAGCTAATGGTCATATGGTTTGCTTAGCTATTGTTGGGTCATCATCTCGAGAGAGAGGCTACCTTAAACCTAGATCTATCCTAATCTCTAGAGAGGAGGAAATAGACAATTTTGATGATTGCTTGTAATCTTGACAAAAGTATACGGAGAGGTGTGAGTTTTGCATGTTGGTGAGAGATCTTAGTATATGAAACTCGATCCAAGTTTTCTTCCATACTTTTATTTTTCTTTACCTATTGTTTGATGTTATTCTCTTAATATATTTCTTTCTTTTTCCTTTCTTTGTTTTGTCTGGAGTAGCATCATTCCTTAGGGAATACCATCTTAATCCACCTTTTCGTTCAGAGTGTAGGAGTGTGAGGCTCTGTGTACTTAACACTTACCGACCCTATCCCTATGGTTCGACCCCGAGTACTGCATTGGGCCCCGTATAATAGTTGAGGGGGCTTGAGTGTCAGGTTATAAACTTAAGAGTCTGACTACTCTAGATCCGCTCCATTTTGGACATGCAATTTAGGTCGGTCAGGTAGTACGTACAATAGTTTGTAGTGGTGTTCGTAGATGACATCTTGGTCTTATCCAAGGATAGAAGTAGCATAAGCAACATCTATGTATGTCATTTGAGTTGTTGATGCAACATTGCTTGTATGCAAAGTTAAGCAAGTGTGAGTTTTGGGATATTGAGGTGTCTTTTCTCAGTCATTCGATGTGTTAGAAGAAGATTTGTGTATATCTCACGAAGATAGAATCGATGATGTTGTAGAAGAGACCAAAGATGATGGCATAAATGTGAAGTTCCCTTGGTCTATATGGCTATTGTATATTGTTTGTCAAGACTTTAGTGCCATATCTTCACCGTTAATTAGATTAACCAAAAAGTGTGTAAATTTTTTTGGGACAAGGAGTGCTAGGATTGATTTCAAATTTTGAAACAAAAATTGATGCCAGCACATTGTTTGGTTCTTCTAGATTCAGAAAAAGGCTTCATAGTTTTATGTGATGCTTTAAAGAATGGGTTAGGATGTGTGGCGATGCATGATGTGAATGCAATCGATTATGAAACTAATAGAGTTTAGTTTCTTAAATTAATAAATCCTTTATTTTATATGTTTGAAACAATTACAATGGATTCTCTCTTACAAGACAAGAGAGTAAGGGAGATATAGAAGCAATATGGGATAAAAGAAAAGATAAATAAAAGACAAGTCTAAAGCACATAACAAAACACAAAACACACCAAAATGCATAACAAAACACACAACACAAGATAACACATAAAAATATATACTAATACTCCCCCTCAAGCTAGAACATAGATGCCAAACATTCCCAGCTTGCCCACTGATGTAGCAAAGTGAGTCTTGGGAAGTATCTTGGTAAAGATGTAAGCAACCTGATCTTCTGTCTAGAGATATGGAGTATATATACATCCAGAAAGAGCATATTCATGAAAAAAATGGTAATCCACCTCTATATGCTTGGCGCACTCATGAAATGTTAGATCAATGACAATAAAAGTGGAGGCTTTATTTTCAAAGTGCATAGAAATAGGAGAAGAATCTGATATATCAAATTCTTTGATGAGTCCCTTGGACCCACATTAATCCACAAGTGTGATCTGTAGCTATATATTCTATTTCATCACTATAATAAGCAACCACAGTCTGTTCCTTATAGTGCCATGTATCTAGATTTTGCCCAACAAACATACACTAGCCAAAGGTAGATTTTTTGTCACATCTACTACTAGTATAATTAGAATTAGTGTAAGGCCCCTAAACCTACTTAATGAGTTGAATAAGCTTAATTATCATAATTGAATTATTATAACCCTATTCTAACCTTGTTATATACTTTTAAATCATAAGACAATCATAAGTTTCAAATTTGGTTAAATTTGGACACTATTTGAGCAAGTTATGCAATTTTATGCACATTTTGGACTTTTCTGCAATTAACCTAATTGAGAGATTTTCTTTGAAATTTATCACTTGCATTATGTTCCTTGGATATACTCTCATCATTCTTGATCTTTTTGAGCCATGGGGAGCCTATTTAAACCTTGGTTTGAAGGTGTTTTCCTCAAGGATATTTTAGGGTTTACCCCTTCATGGATGAGCTACCTTTAGTAGTTATCAACTAATGAATTATTTGATTGGCTTGGAAATTCGACAAGGGAAAGCTAAGCAGGTCTATATGGATGGTGTGGTATCTTCTTGTATGTGTGATTGTATATTCTTAATAGTTTAAGGCCATGGACACTTGGAAAGATACTAGAACTTCAAGTTTTTCTTCGTCTTTATCTTAAAGTTTCATATACTTATCCCTAAGCACCCAAACGAGCCATTTGCTCTCCACAACTTCACTCCTTATATGAACCTCATTCTCCCTCTGTGATTCTGATAATTTTCTATCCAAGGAAGTAGAAAGAGGGGATCTTCTTGGAAAAAGAATCTAGGGTTGCAATTGACTTTCTTTTAGGGTTTGAAAAGCTTCCTTCTAGTGATCTTGACCTAAAAGAGTAAGAATACCCTTATTTCCTCCATTTATTTGTTTTTTATCCTTCCACCTACCTTTATCGAGGTTGTAACCTTGTTTTTCCATGGTAGAAATTGCTCTAAAGCTCTAAACCCCTACCATTCTTGCTCCTTATGCTTAGGGTTTGCTCATTTAATGAAGAAAGGTGCTAGATTGATGAGTTCACAGCTTATGCTTGGACTTCCTACCCTACCTACTTATGTTTTATTTTGTTTAGGAGTTTATATTCTAATTAGAGTCAAGTTTTATAACTTGCTCCACGTTTATTGCTTACCATAAGCTTGCTAGCTCATGTTCTTGCTTTTAAATGATGATCAATGCACTAAAAAGCTATGCTTGACTTGGATTTCGATTTTTATAATATTTCCTATTTTGATTTCGGTTCTAGATGAACCTGTTATCGTGTGTACGTTATTCCTAAGGTATAATATGACTTGGATCAGGTTGGTTTGACAACCTATGGTGCTAAGCACCTATCAACTAATGGTCAATTTTAGGGTTTTAAGCTGATTTCTTCTATAAACCCATGACCCGATGATGGTACCATTGTAACAACCCTATGGTGTTGTCTTCATGACAACTGATGGTCGGGATCAAAGGTGTCAGATGATGGTGACAACCTATGGTCACCCCCTTAGGTCAGGTTTTGGATCAATTAGAAGTTTAATGATCAACCATTAAGTACCCTACTGATGTTATCAATCAATGATGACGTTAGCTTAATATTTGATGTTGTTTAATGGTCACTAAAGGTGGTGGATCAGGTCTCCACAACCTATGGTGAGTTAGTCATATATTTGTATCAATTAAGCCTTATACCAATGGTTTCTTGGGTCACTTGATGCAATGATCAGACCTATACTGTAATTGATGGTTTTAACATATGAAGTTGACCCAATGGTCAAGATCTAATGTTTATTCCTCCAATAAAGTGGAATGATGGCTAATGTAATATGTTGGTCCTAATAATGTTATTTATATGGTTTCCTTTATATGATCAACTTAAGGAGCTTATTTGTTGACAATGGATGGCTTGTTTTAAATGAACAGCCAATTATGGGTTTAACCCTACTCTCAACAGAACCCTAATTGTTGTTAATCAAAGGATGTCTAGGGTTTAATGGTGACTTTTATAGATTGCAACTCAATAACATTATAGATGATTCATTCAATGTGTTTATTTATGTAAATGACCAATGGCTTTACCTTTTCAACATTTCATGGTTAGAAGTTGATGCCTCAATATTCCCATTATTTTAGGTGAAGCGTGTAGTGTAATGTTATGATTCAAATGATGAGAATTTGATGGTTCAATGCCTTAAACTTGTAGTCTTACCCTTACCCTTGTATGATTATGATTTATAATCACCATAATGAATTAATGGGTAACCCTAATGAGGTATATCTTGTTATACCTAGCTTTAATATAACGAAATGATGGTAATTGGGTATGAATAGTCCTTGAATGACTAATACAATCATGGAGTACTCTGTTACTATTGTTGAAACCCTTGTATGCTATAACTCGATGGTTACACCTTGATATATGTGTGGGTTCATACTTGAGAATAGTATGGAATGTGATGGTGATGATTCACCATATGCATACATGATCTAATGGGGATGCCATGAGTTAGGGTTTGGGTATGAGTGTTGATTAGTAACATTAATATAATTTATCTTTTTGAACCTAACTCTAATGCAAATAGATAATTATGAATATTCATGTTTAACCTTATTATATGATGGAATGATGGTGAAATAACCTCCTTAATATGATCATAATCTTAATGTGTTAATTGGTGGTTAACATAGCCACATGGTTGATACTTTCTTATGCTAAACACGTGCATTATGAATATGATGAGGGTTAATCATATCTAGATTCCTTGCATGTTAATGTAATAAAGGAATGTTCTTAATGTTAGTATAACCTTTCTATGATTGGTTATGAATATCTCCTATTTCATTAATGCAACATTGTGTTGATCTAGTGTATTATATGTAAGTGATGTTGTTGAGCCTTGTTATAAGGCATACAAAGATAATGATGATCTTACATGGGATAGTATGCTGGTCTTAATGACCTTTGGGCATGGTTGAGCCCTGAATGAGGTGTAATCCTCTTGTGTTGATAAGGGTTGATACCCTATGATATTGTGAAAAGGATTTATATCTTGTAATAGTGTGATGACTAGTGTGGTCTCATGAATGGCAAGTGAATAGTACCATGTGATGATGAGATGAGAAATTATGTTCCACACATTTTTTATCTTTTAAAAGTTTTGATATTTATATGTTTGCTAGAAGTGAATTAGGGTTTGTATTTGCACTTGTTTGATGCAACCTTAATTCACCCAATTTTCATAACTACTCAAGTGCAACTCTAATCATGTAGTGCCATGTGCCGTAGAGCCATCTTCTGTGTCAGAACTTGTTAGATGGTGAAACAAGTACTCCTAAAGGAAACTCAGAGTGCATATTGTTAAGTATGTGGGGTGGAAAGTTGAGGATATATCCTTGTCATCCACAATGTAGGTTTTGGAGGATGGCTATGGTCATGCCCCATGAACAAACTATAATCATTATAGAATACACACAAGAAGCTCCCCCACCGTCCATATAGACCCACCGTCCATTAGTTGATAGTAGCCATCAACTAATGAATTACTTGATTGGCTTGGAAATTAGAAAAAGAAAATCTAATTAGGTCTATATGGATGGTGGGGGAGCTTCTTGTGTGTATGCTTGTATATTCTTAATAGTTTAAGGCCATGGACACTTGGAAAGATACTAGAACTTCAATTTTTTCTTTTTCTTTATTTTAATGTTTCATATACTTATCCCTAAGCACCCAAACGAGACATTTTCTGTCCAACACTTCCCTCATTCTATGAACCTCATTCTCCCTCTGTGATGTTGCAAATTTCTTATCCAAGGAAAAAGAAAGAGGGGGTCTTCTTGGAAAAAGAATCTAGGGTGGCAATTGACTTTCTTTTAGGGTTTGAAAAGCTTCCTTCTAATGATCTTGACCTAAAAGAGTAAGAATCCCCTTATTTCCTCCATTTATTTCTTTTTTATCCTTCCTCCTACCTTTCTCCAGGTTAGAACATTGCTATTCCATGGTAGAAATTTCTCTAAAGCTATACAACCCTACCTTTCTTACTCCTTATGCTTAGGGTTTGCTCATTTGATGAAGAAAGGTGCTAGATGGACGAGTTCAAAGCTTATGCTTGGATTTCCTACCCTACCTTATCATGTTTTCTTCTGTTTGGTAGTTTATCTTCTAATTAGAGGCAAGTTTTATACTTGCTCCACGTTTATTGGTTACCATAAGCTTTCTAGCTCATGTTCTTACTGTTAAATGATGATCCAAGCACTAAAAAGCTATGCTTGACTTGGATTTCGATTTTTATAATATTCCTTGTTCTTATTTCAGTTCTAGATGAAAATTTGATCATGTGTACGTTATTCCTATGGTATAATATGACTTGTATCAGGTTGATTTGACAACCTATGGTTCTAATCACCTATCAACCAATGGTCAATTTTAGGGTTTTAAGCTGATTTCTTCTATAAACCCATGACCCGATGATGGTACCATTGTATCAACCCTATGGTGTTGTATTCATGACAACTGATGGTCGGGATCAAAGGTGTCAAATTATGGTGACAATCTATGGTCACACCCTTAGGTCAGGTTTTGGATCAATTAGAAGTTTAATGATCAACCATTAAGTACCCTATTGATGTTATCAATCAATGATGACATTAGCTTAATATTTGATGTTGATTAATGAATATAGTGTTGATCTAACAACCTATGGTGACTTAATGATGATGGATTAGGTCTCCACAACATGTGGCGAGTTAATCATATAGTTGTATCATCAATTAAGCCTTAGACCAATGGTTTATAGGGTCATTTGATGCAATGGTCGGACCTATATTGTAATTGATGGTTTTAACATATGAACTTGACCCAATGGTCAAGATCTAATGTTTATTCCTCCAATAAAGTGGAATGATGTATAATGTAATATGTTGGTCCTAATAATGTGATTTATATGGTTTCCTTTATATGATCACCTTAAGGAGCTTATTTGTTGACCATGGATGTATTGTTTTAAAATGAACAGTCGATTGTGGGTTTTACCCTACTCCCAACGGAACCCTTATTGTTGTTAATCAAAGGATGTCTAGGGTTAAATGGTGACTTTTATAGATCACAACTCAATAAAATTATAGATGATTCATTCAATATTTTTACTTATGTAAACGACCAATGGCTTTACCTTTTCAACATTTCATGGTTAGAAGTTGATGCCTAATATTCCCATTATTTTGGGTGAAGCGTGTAGTGTAATGTTATGATTCAAATGATGAGAATTTGATGGTTCAATGCCTTCAACTTGTAGTCTTACCCTTGCCCTTGTATGATTATGATTTATAATCACCATAATGAATTAATGGGTAACCCTAATGAGGTATGACTTGTTATACCTTGCTTTAATATAACTAAATTATGGTAATTGGGTATGAATAGTCCTTGAATGACTAATACAATCATGGATTACTCTGTTACTATTGTTGAAACCCTAGTATTCTATAACCCAATGGTTACACCTTGATTTATGTGTGGGTTCATACTTGAGAATTGTATGGAATGTGATGGTTATGCTTCACCTTATGCATCCATGATCTAATGGGGATTCCATGAGTTAGGGTTTGGGTATGAGTGTTTATTAGTAACATTAGTATAATTTATCTTGTTGAACCTAACTCTAATGCAAATAGATAAAGATGAGTATTCATGTTTAACCTTCTTATATGATGGCATGATGGTGAAATAACCTCCTTAATATGATCATAACCTTAATGTGTTAATTAGTGGTTAACATAGCCACATGGTTGACACTTTCTTATGCTAAACATGTGCATTATGAATATGATGAGGGTTAATCATATTTAGATTCCTTGCATGTTAATGTAATAAAGGAATGTTCTTAATGTTAGTATAACCCTGCTATGATTGTTTATGAATATCTCCTAGCTCATTAATGCAACATTGTGCTGATCTGGTGTATTATATGTAAGTGATGTTGTTGTGTCTTGTTATAAGGCATACTAAGATAATGATGATCTTGTAGGGAATAGTATGTTGGTCTTAATGACCTTTGGTCATGGTTGAGCCCTGAATGAGGTGTAATCCTCTTGTGTTGATAAGGGTTGATATCCTGTGATATTGTGAAAAGGATATATATCTTGTGATAGTATGATGACTAGTGTGGTCTCATGAATGGCAAGTGAATAGTACCATGTGATGATGAAATGAGAAATTATGTTCCACACATTTTATATCTTTTAAAAGTTGTGATATGTATATGCTTTCTAGAAGTGAATTAGGGTTTGTATGTCCACTTGTTTGATGCAGCCTTAATTCACCCAATTGGCATAACTAATCAAGTGCAACTCTAATCATGTAGTGCCATGTGTCGTAGAGCCATCTTCAGTGTTAGAACTTGTTGGATGGTGAAACGAGTATTCATAAGGGAAACTCAAAGCGCATACTGTTGAGTATGTGGGGGTGGAAAGTTTAGGATATATCATTGTCATCCATAATGCAAGTTGTGGAGGATGGCTATGGTCATGCCTCATACATCATATGTGATTGAGGACAATTGTGATTGTACCTCATATTAGAGGGTTTTGTATACCCTGGTTTCTAGTGGCGTGACCTGTACCAAGGGCGGCCTAGTGGTTAGCAACTTGACTATATGTCATTGTGGTGGTAGCTTTGACTGATCTCATTGCCTTTTTACTCATACCAGCTGAGGGGAAGAGATCTTAGGATACTGGCACTCCTAGATCTTGTACGGAACTGAATAGCTATTTGCATGGGTCGGTTGGACTTTGGGTGTTACGAGTCAAACTCCCCAGGGCATAATATAAGATGTAAGATAGTCATGTATCATATCTATTTAGGGTTATACACAACACTTCATATTGGATGATAACCCTTGTTTTCTTTCTTTTTACTAAGATCATGTATAGTACAATAAGCGATAATAGATATGATTATGTTGTAGTTATGCTCATGTTGTAAACTGTCAAATATACTGACATTGATGGTTAAGATGATGTTGCTATGTTTAATATTGCTAGCCATGTCTATGTAATTATAAAAGCTTAAATTGCTAATCATTCATATGCAGTTAATTGTGCTATGATGTTAGTTCTACTTATGATATAGATATGTTCACTTTATTTGAGATGCCAATATTGATAGCCATGTTATGTTACTAGACATATTCATGACGTTAGGGATGCTTATGCTACTAGATTGCCTATTTTATTAGCAAGGGATATGTTGATATTCATATTAATGATAATGATTGTTATTAGATGCAACTTGATGATATTTGAGTTGATATCTATTTAGAGAAATGGATTTATTTGTTATATATATATGCATTGATGATCATACGTGTAGCTAAGATTATTTGCTTAATCGGTTTAGTACACTTGAGTTGTTCAATTTCTTCAATTGATTATTAAATACTCCAACTACTTAGTTATCTACTATTTAAAATATTGTAATCAATAAGTGTTGTTGGAGGTTATATCTCTTGCTAGGGCATGGGTCTCACCCTTGTGGTTCGACACATCTTTTTAGGTAATCGGCAGTGACAACAACAGAACCGTGGAAGTAAAGAGGAACTACAGTAATGAATCTTTGAGAAATTTGATTAGATGTCTAGTGTGTCCTAGAGTCGTCCATGTACTCTCAGGTCTGGGCAGGAAAAGTTTGTGTATGGTGTCTCAAACAAATCAGAATTTTGTTAGCATGTTAATGTTTGTTGTGTGGCATATACAAATATTGTTCTCTTGTGTATATATGTTGTGGCTAAGGCTATAGAACAATTTGTATCGAATTATTGGCATAGTATGGATATAAGAAAGATGTTGGGCTCTTATGCAAATGTTTCTGAGATGGTGCAGATGTTGAAATCAGTTTTAATTTACCCATATATTTGGGTATGTGGTTAATTAGTGATTGATTGTGTTTTATGTTTTGAGTAATCTCGTTTAGTGTAATGGGTTATCACAATTAGAATATCCAAGGAGTTAATAGTGTCTATGTTTTTGATAAAGTAATCCTTTCCCAGAAGAAGTTTTTAGATATTTATGAATATGGCAGACAACATCCCACTGCCATTGTCGAGGTTTATCCATTTACCTACTAATAAGTCCAACATCAGTGGTAATATCATTTATAGTCATAGTAAGATAGATAAGCTTACCAACAAATCTTCTGTATTGGTGGTTATTGAGATAGGGTGGTGAAGATTATCATCCCAATTGGTATTGGGATCTAGAGGAGTACTAGAAGATTTAGTTCCAAGCATTCATATTTCCGCGAGTAGATCTAGAACATAGTTGTGTTGTGACAAACAAACACCACAAGAGATCTAGAAACCTCAATTCCCATGAAGCGCCTAAGTTTACCAAGATCTTTAGTAATAAAGTTTTGTTCTAGATATCTTTTGGTAGAAGCAATACCTTTAGAATCACTACCAGACAGAATTATATCATCCACGTATACAATAAGAATAACAAGCCCAGAACTGGTCTTTTTAATAAAAATGGAATGATCCCGTGTGAGTGTAAAAATAGAAGTTTGAAAAGTATCTGACTCAATTTATCAAACCATGCTCGTGAGCTTTGTTTTAGGCCATAGATTGCCTTCCTCAGTCTCCAGACTTTGAAACACTCCCCTTGACTAACAAAACCAGGTGGTTTCTCCATGTATACTTCCTCATTTAAGTCACCATATAGGAAGGCATTTTTAACATCAAGTTGAAAAAGGGGTCAATCCTTATTCACAACAATAGATATAAGCACTCTTACATGAATTATGTCTAGGAACATGAAAAAAAGTTTCAAACTAGATAAGGCAAACCCCAAATCACAGTAGTATACATATAATAAAAAATGACAACATCCACACTTACAAACTATTGTCGACTGACATGATCATAACACTCGTATCCTTTTTGTGTTTGTGAATATCCCAGAAAGACACTCTTAATGGAGAGTGGGTTCATTTTAGATATTCTAGGGTAGAGATTCTTAACAAAATAGATTATGTTAAAGATGTGTGGTGGAATAGAAAATAAAGGCACATCTACATACAAAAGAGATACAAGGACTTGATTATGAAACATTAAAGAAGGCATAAGGTTAATTAAGTAGCATGTTATAGAAATAGATTTAGGCCAGAACTATTTAGGAACATGATAGTGGAGAAGAACTATGTGTGTTACTTCAAGCAGATGATGATTTCTCCTTTAAGCCACACCATTTTGTTGTGGTGTGTAAGAGCATGATGTCTGATGAATGATATCTCAAGAACTACAAAGTAGATCCACATGTTTTTACATAAATTCTAAGGCATTATAAGTTCACAAAATTTGAATAGTAGTTTTGAATTGGGTTTGCATCTTAGTAAAAAGGTTGGTGATAGTTTGCAAAATAATATTGTGATCCTTTAGTAGAAACAACCAAGTTTCCCTGGAATAATTGTCAATAAAGGTCATAAAATAGAGATAGCCATACAATCTAGAAATAGAACAGGGACCCTAAATATTAGCATCAACAATATCAAACATATTTTTAGAACCAAATTATTTATTTTTATAAAAAAAATAGCTCAAGTATGTTTGCCAAACTGGCAAGATTCACACATAAAATATGTTTTAGAAATGTCAAGAGATAAATAGTGCATGTTTGTAGAAGAAGGATGTCCTAAGTGATAGTGTCATTGTAGACCAATCATAGAAGTAGATAAAAGAGGTGCAATATATTGCAGCACATTCAGGTAATACAATTTGTTTGGTTCGTCATGGCCCAAACCAATCCTCGTCATCATTTGAAGATCTTGAAACAGACAATCCTTGGGGTCAAAAGTGATTGAGCATCAAAGGCTCTTAATAGTCTTACTGCCAGAGCACAGATTAAGAGGGAATCTTGGATCATATAATACAAATTTTAAGGGTAGATTTTTAGAAAAAGATATAGTTCCAATCCCATGGACGACAAATTGAGTCCCATCAGCAACACTCATAGGAGGGATACGGGTAGTCTTAGATAAGGCTGTAAAAAGGTCAGAATAGCTAGAATTATGAACAGATGCACATGAATCGATGACCCATTTATTTTTACTGTAAATTGTAGGGGATGCAAGTAAAGCAGAAGAACCTCATTTGGGGGCAATGGTTGGCAAGGATAGACGAGCCTGGAGGAGTTTCTCAAACTCTAAGAAGATCCAGTCAATCGTGGGTTGGGTTTAACTGGTGGTAGCAACAGTCAAATTCTCAGAAGCAAAAGAAGAGACATGGTTTGTCAAGGCAGGTTCACCATGCTTTTTCTATCAATGATCTTCAGTGTGATTCCTACACCCAAAGATGTTACAGAAGTGATTATCAATAGGAAATTGATGTGGGTCTTATCCAAGTCTAGAAGGAGAACCATGTCCATGGGTATCAGAAGCATGACCATCGTGACCATGACCACTTCCACATCCTGGACCCCAATAATATATAAGAACCCGTTACACTAAACGAGATAATTCAAAACATAAAACACCATCAATCACTAATTAATCACATACCCAAAAATATGGGTAAAATAAAACCAATTTCAACGTCAGCACCCACTCAGAAACATTTGTATAAGAGTCCAACATTTCTTATATCCATACTATGCCAAGAATTTGATACAAATTGTTCTATAGTCTTAGCCACCACATATATACATAGGAGAACAATATTCATATATGCCACACAAACAAGCATTAATATGCTAACAAAAGTTTGATTCGTTTGAAACACCATACACAAACGTTTTCTCACTCGAACCTAAGAGTACAGGGATGACTCTAGGACACACTAGACATCTAATCAACTTTCTCAAAGATTCATTACTATAGCTCCTCTTTGTTTCCAAATGTTTGTTTTCATAGCAGGGTTATATCAACATTAAGAACATTCCTTTATTTCATCAACATGCAAGGAATCTAGATATGATTACCCTCATCATATTCATAATGCACATGTTTAGCATAAGAAAGTATCAACCATGTGGCTATGATAACCACCAATTAACATATTAAGGTTATAATCATATTAAGGAGGTTATTTCACCATCATGCCATCATATAAGAAGGTTAAACATGAATACTCATCTTTATCTATTTGTATTAGAGTTAGGACCGCAAGATAAATTATATTAAAGTTACTAATCATCACTCATACCCAAACCCTAACTCACGACATCCCCATTGGATCATGGATGCATGAGATGAAGCATCACCATCGCATTCCATACTATTCTCAAGTATGAACCCACACATAAATCAAGGTGTAACCATCGGGTTATAGCATACTACAGTTTCAACAACAATAAGAGAGTACTCCATGATTGTATTAGTCATTCAAGGACTATTCATACACAATTACCATCATTTAGTTATATTAATGCTAGGTATGATAAGCTATACCTCATTAGGGTTACATATCAACACAATATGATTATCATCCCTTCTATTCATATGAGTGAATAGGTAAGACTACCTTATTAAGTGTAACCCTCCATTTGTTCCATCATCATTCAACCCATATCACCATACCACCATGTCACCTATAACCATTGGATGTTTAAAAGGTAAGACCATTGGTTGTTTACATTAGTAAACACCTTGGATAACCCACCTATGAAGTCCTTGATTTGTTCTCTATGAAGATTCACCATCTAACCCTATACATCCCTTGATTAACAACACAAAAAGTTCCACTGAGAGTAGGGTGAAACCCACAATCGACTGTTCATTTAAATCAAGCCATCCATTGTCAACAACTAAGCTCCTTAAGTTGATCATATAAAGGAAACCATCTAAATCACATTATTAGGACCAATGTATTACATTAGCCATCATTCCACTTTATTGGAGCTTAGTTCATATATTAAACATAATATCTTGACCATTGGGTCAAGTTCATATATTAAAACAATCAATTACAGTATAGGTCCGACCATTGCATCAAGTTACACAAGAAACCATTGGTCTAAGATTTAATTGATGATACAACTATATAATTAACTCACCATAGGTTTTGGAGACCTGATCCACCATCATTAGTGACCATTAAGTCACCATAGGTTGTTAGATCATCACTATATTCGTTAATCAACATCAAATATCAAACTAATATCACCATTGATTGATATCATCATTAGGGTACTTAGTTGTTAATCACTAGGCTTCTAATTAGGCTAAAACATGACCTAAGGGGGTGAACGTCAGTTGACACCCTTGGTTACCACCATCCATTGTCATGAAGACAACACCATAGAGTTGTTGCAATGGTACCATCATCAGGTCATGGGTTTATAGAATAAATAAGCTTAAAACCCTAAAATTGACCATTGGTTGATAGGTGCTTAGCACCATAGGTTTTCAAAACAACCTGATCCAAGTCATATTATACCATAGTAAAATATTTTCAATACCCATGTTTCCCGAAGCGACACTTTGTTTCACTCCTTTCATTTATACTCTAAGTGCAATTGCTATAATATATACTTCCTTGACCACTTTAAGACAGATCGATCTTTCCAAAATCGAATTCGTCTTTCTTCTTCAGTAATGAATAGGCCTTTTTATCTTCCATTTTACGCTTACATTGGAGGAAAAAAATGTTCTTGGTGGATGCAGGACCTGGTACTCCCAGAATTTGTATGCAAGATGAGCCCACAGGAGTGCCAATCAAGCGAGCCACACAGGTTCATCTATAACTGAAATTAGAATAGGGAAAATTATAAAAATCGAAATCCAAGTCAAACATAGCTTTTAGTGCATGGATCATCATTTTCAAGCAAGAACATGATCTAGAAAGCTTATTGTAAGAAATAAACATGGAGCAAGTTATAAAAATTGCCTCTAATGAGAAGATGAAACCCCACACAGAATAAATCTCAAGTAGGTAGGGTAGAAATCCAAGCATAAGCTATGAACTCGTCCATCTAGCACCTTTCTTCATCAAATGAGCAAACCCTAAGCATAAGGAGCAAGAAAGGTAGGGTTTTAGAGCTTTAGAGAAATTTCTACCATGGAAAAGCAAGGTTCCGACCTGGTGGAAGGTCTAAGGAAGGAGAAGAGCAAGAGAAATGGAAAAGGAAGGAAGAAAATAACTTTCCTTGGTCGAAATCCCTAGAAGATGACCTTGGAAACCCTAGGTAGGGCTAAATGGAGCTCTAGGAGACCCTCTTCTCAAAAAAGAGGTTGTGTTCTACCTTAGAGCACTTGGTTCTGCAGAAAAACAGAGTGGAGTCGTTTCTCTAGGTTAGAGGAAAGAGAAATCAAGCAAAGTTTCATACTTGGGCAAGGAAGAGGTAAATATAGCCCATGGATAAGGATGGAAGCAAGCATGAGGTGTAAAAGTAGCTTCCCCATGTTTCTATGGCCTTAAACTATTAAGAATATACAAGAACACACACAAGAATCTCCCCACCATACTTATAGACCTGCTTAGATTTCCTTTGTCTAATTTCCCAACCAATCACATAATTCATTAGTTGATAGCTACTAAAGGTAGCTCATCTGTGAAGGGGTAAACCCTAAAATACCCTTAGAGAAAACACCTTCAAACCAAGGATTAAATAGGTGCCCCATGGCTCAACAAGCTCAATAATGATTAGAGAATATCCAAGGAACATAATTCAAGTGATAAATTGCAAAGAAAACCTCTCAGTTGAGTAAATTGCATAAAAGTCCAAAATGTGAATAAAATTGCATAACTTGCTCAAACAGTGTCCAAATTGGACCAAATTTATAAATTAATCTTGTATTATGATTTCAAATCATATCAAAAGGTTATATTAGGGTTATAAGCATTAAATTATGGTAATTAATCTTATTCAACGCATTAAGCAAGTTTATGGGCCTTACAACTATAAACCCCTAACAGGGATTTTGCCCCCGAAATCCAAGGTAAACAAAGATGGGTACTTCCTTTGCACCTCATCCTATTACCTTCACATAGGTACTTGCATATCATGGTGATGCCACATCATTCATACATTTCTCATCTTCGGTCAGCACAAAAACCCCCACCTAAGAAGACATTTGCAAATATGGAACATAGAAACATGTTGTGTCATCTGGACAACTCTAGTAGTAATGTTCAACTTGAAATTCTATCTATCATCTAGAAATTATATCTATTGCATCAACACATTACTCAAAAGGCATACTCGTTGGATCTTATCAAACATAGAGCATTATGTATCTCTTATCATATGTAACTTATGTCATCCACTCTAACTCTTATGCATTGATATTTTATCCTAGGTTTATCTTAAAGGAACATGGTATCACATATCTATTAACCAACAAACCATCTATCCTTGATAGTTGTCTATCCTTGATAGTTGTCTTTCCCAGCTATCACTAAACCATACACAACATTATAGAATCACTTTTGTTTTTCCTTCCAAACAACATTTAGAGGGTCATCTTCAACTCTCTCTCCCTCTCTCTATGAAAGAGGAATACTTGGAATGCTCATTTAATAAACATCTCCAACCTTCACATATTTCTCATACTGTTGATACATCTTGGATACTAGGATTCGTTACCTTGGTATCCACCTCATGTGTTATAAGAAACTCACATCCTTATATCATCTATTTTTACCAACATAACAAATATGAAGACATATAAGAGGAGTCTTCCTAATTATTGGAAGGCTCAAAAGAAAAATCATCACAAACTTTATGAACTTAGCACCATAGTCCAAAAAACCTTATGCTATAATAAGCTATCCACCCTCATGTTTACAATGAATCTACACATACCAAGTGGCAATGATCCACTTGAAATTCGTGCCCTAGAAAGAAAAGACACAAAGAGAAACACACTTCCCACATCATAGCAACATTGTTCAAGGTCACTAGCAAAAAGGTATCCAATTCTATTTTTATTATGCAAGTTACAACTTTGTATGTATCATTTTACCTTTTTCATTTCACGTTTCTTGCCATTAGCATAGGAATCATCATGATTAACATATCTCATTACTCCTTCCTTGATGACTATTTATCACACTTGGTATGTTCTCTTATTTTATTAGGTTTTTCAACCACTTATCGACAGCTAAATCATCATATTCCACATTTTCTTCATTAAATCGGGATCATCTCCCTTAATTTCTTTCACATGCCATGTTGATTTTTCATTGACACTTTCTTACACACATAGGTTGGTCTAAGATTAACTCAGGTTCCACCTTATTTCTTTGTCATTGTTCCCATTCATCTTCTCATTTTGTACTTGTTATAGAAGTTCTCTCTATCTTATGCGGATTTCATACCTTGATTCACTTTATAAGAATAGACTTGTTTGCCTTTTACTTTATTATCTTCTTGAATCACATCTTCAAGTGATACCAACTTGTAAAAACCTGTTACACTAAACGAGATTACTCAAAACATAAAACACAATCAATCACTAATTAATCACATACCCAAAAATATGGGTAAAATAAAAATGATTTCAACATCAGCACCCGCTCAGATCCATTTTCATAAGAGCCCAACATCTTTCTTATATCCATACTATGCCAAGAATTTGATACAAATTATTCTATCATCGTAGCCACCACATATATACATAGGATAACAATATTCGTATATGCCACACAAACAAGCATTAATATTCTAACAAAAGTCTGATTCATTTGAAACACCATATACAAACTTTTTCTCGCCCGGACCTAGGAGTATAAGGATGACTCTAGGACACACTAGACATCTAATCAACTTTCTCAAAGATTCATTACTATAGCTCCTCTTTGCTGCCAAATGTTTGTTTTTTTCACTTCTGATTACCTAAAAAAATGTGGCGAACTATAAGGGTGAGACCCATGTCCCAGTAAGAGATGTAACCTCCAACAACATTTATTGATTACAATATTTTTAAGTAATTAAATAGTTAAGCAATTTAATCAAATATAACAAATAAGATCAGCAATACTGATGATTAACAAAATACATAAAGGAGCAGATAATAACTATCATCATTAGCCAAACTATCATCCTTTATCTTGTTGACAATATAAGCAATTTAGTAGCATATATATCTAGCATCATGAGCAAGTCTAGTAACATAGAATCTCTATCATTATGAATAAGTCTAACCACAAAAGCATAGCTAACAACATTAGCATGTCTAATAGGTTGAACATATCAACATCATAAAAAGAGCTAACAACATGAGATAGCTAACATCATGATTATAATTAGTAATAGAAGTATAGTTATCAACATAATCATGGTAATTGTATGTATGCATCTACAATCTTAAGCATATCCACAACCTAAGTATATCTACTATCTCTTAATTGCACTAAGTATCATCTTTATGTAAAGATAACAAATAAGGGTTATCATCCAATGTGAAACGTTATGTATAACCCTAAATAAATATGTTACCCGGCTGTATTACATCTTTTATTAAGTCCTGAGGAAATTGAGGATACCACTCAAAATCCAACTGACCACTGCTAAGTCAAAATCAGCGCCATACAAGATCTAGGAAGAGTCAGACTCCTAAGATCTTCTCTGCACCAGTCAATATGGGTCTGCCACAGTGACACATAAGATTAAGCTGCTAATAGCCTAGTCTGTCCTTAGTACAGGTCACAGTACTAGTGAAAGGAGGTGGGTACGCATACCCTACCATCTAAGGTACAACTGTAGTTGTCCTCCAATCTTGTCACATATATAATCATTGAGACACAACCGCAACCGTTCTCAATCACATCAGATGTATGAGGCATGACCATAGCCAACCTCCACAACCTGCATTGTGGATGACAAGGATATATCCTCAACTTTCCACCCCCACATACTCAACAATATGTGCTCTGAGTTTCCCTTAGGAATACTTGCTTCACCATCTGGCAAGTTATGACACTCAGATGGATCTATAGAATAGGGCACTACATGATTAGAGTTGTACTTGATTAGTTATTCTAATTGGGTGAGTTAAGGCTGCATCAAACAAGTGGACATACAAACCCTAATTCACTTCTAGAAAGCATATAAATATCACAACTTCAAAAGATATAAAATGTGTGAAGCATAATTTCTCATCTCATCATCACATGGTACTATTCACTTACCATTCATGAAACCACACTAGTCATCATACTATCACAAGATATAAATCATTTTCACAATATCACAGGGTATCAACCCTTAACAACACAATATGATTACACCTCATTCAGGGCTCAACCATGCCCAAAGGTCATTAAGACCATCATACTATCACAGTATATAAATTCTTTTCACAAAATCATAAGGTATTAACCCCTATCAACATAAGAGGATTACACCTCATTCAGGGCTCAACCATGCCCAAAGGTCATTAAGACCATCATACTATTCCCTGCAAGATCATCATTATCTTTGCATGCCTTATAACAAGGCTCAACAACATCACTTACATATAATACATCAGATCAGCACAATATTACATTTATGAGCTAGGAGATATTCATAAACAATCATAGCAGGGTATATCAACATTAAGAACATTCATTTATTTCATCAACATGCAAGGAATATATATATGATTACCCTCACCATATTCATAATGCACATGTTTAGCATAAGAAAGTATCAACCATGTGGCTATGATAACCACCAATTAACATATTAAGTTTATGATCATATTAAGGAGGTTATTTCACCATCATGCCATCATATAAGAAAGTTAAACATGAATAATCATCTTTATCTATTTGCATTAGAGTTAGGACCACAAGATAAATTATATTAATGTTACTGACGACTGTTGGCTAAATTGGACATTATTATAATCACTTTATTTTTATGATGACAAACATTTCATTCTTGTGGATCTAACGTGCTACTTGAGTGTTGCAGGAACAAGGTGGATGACAAACCTTTGGAAGATATATATTCTCAAAATGTTTTAATTGCATGATTATAATCAAATAAAAAAACTTGTAAAAGTATATAATGTACAAGTACTTAGATATCATGTAAATCAAGCGTTTAGATCTTCCCTACCCATTCACAATACTTAGATAGCTCATCCCCTATAATAGTGTCACAACTGCACACTCATACACACACTTAGTATTCATCTAGAACCACCAAAATAGAGACACTCTCAGTTGAACTCTTTGTCGCCCGAGACAATCTCAATCGAACAACTTCTCGACCGAGAGTCTCCCAAGTAAATTCTTCTAATAGGTTCTATAGTCGTTAGACACAGCAGACAAGGTAGTTGGGAGTTGGAATCAAACATTATATACACTTGCTCCAGACCATCTTTCAGTCGAAAAAAACTTCGACCGACGGACTCTCGATCAACAAATTTTTCAACCAAGATTGTCTCTGTCTGCACTTTTCAGAATTAATTAACTAGTCGTTGCTAAAGCAATTCGTGGAAAACTAATGGCTAGTTGAGCACTAAGAACCCCCTAGAAAGTGTCTAGAATGTCCTTAAGCACTCATAGGCCATTCCTATAAATATGGCATGCCTTAGGACACCCAAAACACACTTGTGCAATACTTGAGCATACATACTTGCAATTGGTAATCCTTTCTTGTGAGCAATTGAGCAACTTCTACACTTGCTAATCTTTCCCATTGCTACAAGCTCGTGTCCTATAGGCTAGAATCTCCTTTCCACCATACTTACACTTTCACACACATTGGTTAGGAGATCAAAATGCTTGATATAGGAAATCAAGCCTTGTGCTACAACGATAATTGTAATTTCTATTTTCCCTCTTGTTCTTTTTTATTACTTGTACTCTCCTTGCTACTCCTAGGGTTGGAGGATGTGGATTGAAGAGGGTGCTATCTTCTCAGGTGGAGAAGGGTCTTCTCGGAGGAGAAGGTGGACTTTGGACTACTTCTAGAAGGTCTCAACGGGAAGCTACTTCAAGGAGGAAGGCTACTTCAAGGGGAGCTTGAAGTTACTTCAAGTGAAGGCTGCTTCAAAGTTGGTGAGACGACTTCAGGGTTAAGGTTGTCCAAAGGGTTTGGGAAGGTAGTTGTATTTTATGTAACATCCTTGTGAGGTAATAAAATACAGGTGCTTTCAAAATCTCAATTGGAAACAATTAGGTAGTGGACTAACTCCCTTAGTATTTGCTAAGGGTGGAACCACTCTAAACCCTATGTATATTTCTTCTTATCTCAATTGTGGTTGCTTGAGTTGAATTATTGTTAAAATATTTATAAGACCCTAGTCACCCCCTCTAGTGGCTTTTCAATTGGTATCAGAGCAGGCTTCAAGGAGCTCTAATCAAGTCTTGAAGAATGGAAGGTGGTGGTGTCTACAACCGCAAGAAAAGTAGAAGCTTGGACCAATCTTCAACAAGCTGTAATTGGTTCTTAGGAACAAGACGCACAACACCTAGCTGTCCATGGAGGTTAAAGAAGGAAGATGTGCATAAAGAATGCCCTATTGCTACAATAAGTGATGAAGAAGAAGAGGTAAGTCTTTTTTATTTATCTAAAGAAGAGTTAATTGCTAGCCTTCAAGAGACACATGATAAGTATATTGAGTGCAAGAAGAAATTAAAGAAATCTAATAAAGCAAATGATGAGTTACATGCTAAACTTCTTGCTCTCACGTCTGAAAATGAAGATCTTAAGGAGACATTAAACTTAACTATTAAAGACCATGATATTAAGCTGAAATCAATAAAGGCAAATTGCAATCTTTTCTCTCTAGAAAAGATAAACTTACAAGACCAAATTAATTATCTTCAAAAACAACCAATCTTATGCACTCATCTAGATTATGATAATATAGTGAAAGAAAGAGATTCTTTATTATCTAATCTAGATCAAGCAAAGTTAGATATCAAAAAGAGAATGGATGAGATTGCTAAGTTACACCAAGAAGTTAGTAGCTTAAGAAACAATGATGTTCTTGATAAGATCTTAAATGTTTCTCATGGTCAAATTGGAAGGAGAGGACTAGGTTACAAGCCTAAAGGAAAATCCTATCAAAAACCTAGTGGGGGAAGGACACAAGTGCCAAAGACTCAATCTATGTATGTACCTAAAGGCAAGTATACATATGTACCCAAGAAAAATCTAGATCAAACTCATAAAAAGATAAATGAGATTGATTCTATATGTTTCCATTATTGTTTGTGTCTTGGACATTATTCCTTCTCATGTCCTTACAAGAAAAAGGATGTTGAGTTGGTATGGGTTCCAAAACCTCCAAACTAAATAAATTAAATTAAGTTGAGAAATGACCAAAGACTCTAAATTGTATATCTTTATGTCTATCTCAACTTAACATAATGAGATAACAAATTGATTCAAGTAATTAAAATTTCTAACTTGAAAATACGCATTTTTAAATAAACCTACAGAGACACATCTTTAATAACTTGTTTTAGTCTGGGTTCCTAAAACCTAGAGATTTGAATATCATTAGTTGAGATTTGACCTAAATGTTACTTTGATACTTAAATGTTTTATCTCAACTAAATTGATTTTGAATTGCATAATTGAATTGGAAGTGATCTATGTTTTTAACTACTAAAAACAGTATAGAACAATCTTGATCGACAAAATCTTCGACCGACACAATGTCGGTCGAGAAATTGGTCGACCGATAAGATTTCTGTCATAAATCTGTATTTGTTTCTGGAGAAATAGTAACATTCCCGGTCGAGAAAGTTTTCGACTGAGACAATGTCGGTCGAGAACTTTGTCGACCAAGTGAAACTCTGACAGAACTGTTTAATAAAAATAAGACATTTCAAATTGCAATCAACTTAAGTATGTAATGAACTTCACATATTCTTGTACTTTAAATATTTGAATGATCCAAATCAAAAGGAAGAATATATGAGCATCAAAACTTAATACTTTTCATGATTAAATTGTATCTATCAAATATATAAGAGAAAAAGATTGATTTTACTAAAATTGCTACAAAAATGTTGCTTGCAAAGAAAAATGATGTTGATCTATACTCTTACGGCAAGTAGACATGCTCTATTACAAAAATAAGTCATATATCTTGGAGACAAATCACATATTGATAATGATCTATATGATATCTTTATCATGCTATAAATTTACTAATTATATGTATATGCAAATAGAAACCGGAAATGCTCTCTTAAAATCAATGCACACATTGTAAAGCCCTGAATTGCTACTAAAATGATTAAGCATGTTCATGTCTTGTCTTAAATTTAAAAATTATGAACCATGTTGGTTTAATAAAGGAAATTATTGTTTTATCATGATCCACATGGTTTGTCCTAAGTATTCCTTGGTCTATCTATATAAAAACCATGTGTCTTGAAATTTGCTTTTAAATGATCATAATCATTGTAGATATGCTTCTATTGTTCTTTCATGATCATTATGGATATGCCTTTACTATTTTATCATGATCATTGTGTTCCATCTTTTACTTGGTTTGCCTAAAATAATCTTTGATCTATATATACAAACCATGAATGGATAATGTTTTCAAAATGATCATTGTGATTCAGCTCATTACATTTAAAGATGATGTTATCATTGAAAATGCCATTTTGCATAACAGTAAAACTCTATGGCACAAATGCATCTTGACATGATAGATAATGATTATCATGTGCATGACTTGTATCATCCCGTGTAATAAATGAATGATTTTTGCTAGATGACACTATGGCAAGCTAAATAGTTTGTTTCTTAGAACACGAATATTAATGTATTATCTAGTTGTTTGTTCTAAGTAATCAAAAGAAACATCTTGATTTTAAGAACTTAAGTTCTATGAGATATAAAACTTGTTCTTAATTTATACTCAAGGATGACTGATTCTAATGAGTTAATCTAAAAATAAGTTTAAAATAAGAGACTTGTTTAGAATAAAGAGTTATTTCAATGTTACATTCAAAATCTATTATAACCAAATCAAGAGCAAGGTACTAAATTCATATATTGCTTAAAATTCTGCACAGGATTGCTCTTAGGCTATAATTTTCAATCATGGTGGCAACATGACTTATGGAAATTTCTATTGATCCAAATAATCTTACTTATAAATAAATGATTGAAAGCTACATTCTTGCTATGATTGAACATGTTGTAGATATTGTTCAATTGCTTTTTTGCAAGAAGAACAATCACTGTGGATATCAAAATTCCTTATTTCATGAAGAACATACATTCTGAAAATTTGCTTAGGATATAACTTGCTCGAAGAAAATCAAGAACAAAGACTTCATTGTGATGCCTATATTAAGTTTTCAATTGATAAAATTCCTTCACTCAAATTTCTTCAAATTGATATACATTTGATCATATTACATAAAGACTTTATGTTTCACATATTTTAACATTAATTTGTAACTCAATGAGAGTGCTTAAACTGTAAATATGTAGAAAATGCCTCTAGGTCAAAATAAAGTTCGACCGAGGGGTGCCCTGGTCGAAGTCAAGATCGACCTAAAATAAGCTTGACCAAATGCTTATTTGTAAATCATTTTCTTACAATCAACCTTAGTATATTGAAAACAAGACTTTAGTGCATCGCTCTCATAAAAGGTTAACTTATTATGATTTAATGCTTATTATGACCTTAGAATCCTTAAATTATCTTGATTATAAGATTAAGGGGGAGTTCACAAAAACTTTGTAAACATCTTAAAGAAAATTTGAAACAAGTTATGACCTTAGTATTTTTAAGGTAATCTTGGCTATAAAGGAGCCTACAATATTCATGAATGTGATATATATCTTGTTCTTAATGGAGTTCTCTAAACAAATTTGGGATTAACATCCCATGTATTTGGTTAGAGATACATTCATGTACTCTACTATGAGCTTAAAGGATTATCATGTCATTTTAAGGCTTAACATCCTTTGCAAATGATTGAGAAATAAATTGTGGCTAAATTTGACAATAAGTGGTTTGCATCCCTTGTTTTTGAAACTGAATATCTTATTAAAGGGGAACATCTAATTATCAAATTAAGGGGGAGAATTAACAGATACTTAATGATTATCGTGTCTATCTTTTTGAAATGACAAAGGGGGAGAAATAATATAAAATCAAAAATACAAAATACAATGAGTTAGAAAATAAGTTTCATAATCTCTCAGCCAGCACACACTTGTAAACAAGAAAATGGCTATAAAAGGTAAACTTCAGGTATGAAGCTCATATGATTTATATTTCCTTATTTTATATTTTGGAAATGTTTGTCATCTTCAAAAAGGGGGAGATTGTTGGCTAAACTGGACATTATTATAATCCCTTTGTTTTGATGATGACAAACATTTCATTCTTGTGGATCTAACGTGCTACTTGAGTGTTGCAGGAACAAGGTGGATGACAAACCTTTGGAAGATCTATATGCTCAAAATGCTTTAATTTCATGATTGTAATCAAATGTAAAAACTTGTACAAGTATATAATGTACAAGTACTTAGATATCATGTAAATCAAGCGTTTAGATCTTCCCTACCCATTCACAATACTTAGATAGGTCATCCCCTATAATAGTGTCACAACTGCACACTCATACACACACTTAGTATTCATCTAGAACCACCAAAATAGAGACACTCTCGGTCGAACTCTTTGTCGCCCGAGACAATCTCAATCGAACAACTTCTTGACCGAGAGTCTCCCAGGTAAATTCTTCTAATAGGTTCTATAGCCGTTAGACACAGCAGACAAGGTAGTTGGGAGTTGGAATAAAACATTATATACACTTGCTCCAGACCATCTTTCAGTCGAAAAAAACTTCGACCGACGGACTCTCGATCAACAAATTTTTCAACCGAGATTGTCTCTATCTGTACTTTTCAGAATTAATTAACTAGTCGTTGCTAAAGCAATTCGTGGACAACTAATGGCTAGTTGAGCACTAAGAACCTCCTAGAAAGCGTCTAGAATGTCCTTAAGTACTCATAGGCCATTCCTATAAATAGGACATGCCTTAGGACACCCAAAACACACTTGTGCAATACTTGAGCATACATACTTGCAATTGGCAATCCTTTCTTGTGAGCAATTGAGCAACTTCTACACTTGCTAATCTTTCCCATTGCTACAATCTCGTGTCCTATAGGCTAGAATCTCCTTTCCACCATACTTACACTTTCACACACATTGGTTAGGATATCAAAACACTTGATATAGGAAATCAAGCCTTGTGCTACAATGGTAATTGTAATTTCCATTTTCCCTCTTGTTCCTTTTTATTACTTGTACTCTCCTTGCTACTCCTAGGGTTGGAGGCTACGGATTGGAGAGGGTGCTATCTTCTCAGGTGGATAAGGGTCTTCTCGGAGGAGAAGGTGGACTTTGGACTACTTCTAGAAGGTCTCAACGGGAAGCTACTTCAAGGAGGAAGGCTACTTCAAGGGGAGCTTGAAGTTACTTCAAGTGAAGGCTGCTTCAAAGTTGGTGAGATGACTTCGGGGTGAAGGGTGTCCAAAGGGTTTGGGAAGGTAGTTGTATTTTATGTAACATCCTTGCGAGGTAATAAAATACAGGTGCTTTCAAAATCCCAATTGGAAACAATTGGGTAGTGGACTGACTCCCTTAGTATTTACTAAGGGTGGAACCACTCTAAACCATGTGTTTCTTTCTTCTTATCTCAATTGTGGTTGCTTGAGTTGAATTATTATTAAAATATTTATAAAACCCTATTCACCCCCCTCTAGTGGTTTTTCAACGGCATCCCCATTGGATCATGGATGCCTAAGGTGAAGGATCACCATCACATTCCAAAATATTCTCAAGTATGAATCCACACATAAATAAAGGTGTAACCATCGAGTTATAGCATACTACAGTTTCAACAACAATAAGAGAGTCCTCCATGATTATATTAGTCATTCAAGGACTATTCATACCTAATTAACATCATTTAGTTATATTAAATATAGGTATAACAAGCTACACCTCATTAGGGCTACATATCAATACAATATGATTATTATCCCTTCTATTCATATGAGTGAATAGGTAAGACTACCTTATTAAGGGTAACCCTCCATTTGTTCCATCATCATTCAACCCATATCACCATACCACCATGTCACCTAGAACCATTGGATGTTTAAAAGGTAAGACCATTGGTTGTTTACATAAGTAAACACCTTGGATAAACCACATATGAAGTCCTTGATTTGTGCTCTATAAAGATTCACCATATAACCCTAGACATCCCTTGATTAACAACACAAAAAGTTCCATTGAGAGTAGGGTAAAACCCACAATCGACTGTTCATTTAAAACAAGCCATCCATTATCAACAAGTAAGCTCCTTAAGTTGATCATATAAAGGAAACTATCTAAATCACATTATTAGGACTAACATATTACATTAGCCATCATTTCACTTTATTGGAGGAATAAACATTGTATCTTGACCATTGGGTCAAATTCATATATTAAAACCATCAATTACAGTATAGGTTTGACCATTACATCAAGTTATACAAGAAACCATTGGTCTAAGGCTTAATTGATGATACAACTATATAATTAACTCACCATAGATTTTGGAAACCTGATCCACCATCATTAGTGACCATTAAGTCACCATAGGTTGTTATATCATCACTATATTTGTTAATCAACATCAAATATCAAACTAATATCACCATAGGTTGATAGCATCATTAAGGTACTTAGTTGTTAATCACTAGGCTTATAATTAGGCCAAAACATGACCTAAGGGGGTGAACGTCAGTTGACACCCTTGGTTACCACCATCCATTGTCATGAAGACAACACCATAGGGTTGTTGCAATGGTACCATCATCGGGTCATGGGTTTATGGAAGAAATCAGCTTAAAATCCTAAAATTGACCATTGGTTGATAGGTGCTTAGCACCATAGGTTGTCAAACCAACCCGATCCAAGTCATATTATACCTTAGTAATAATGTACACATGATCACAGGTTCATTTATAACTGAAATCAGAATAGGGAACATTATAAAAATCAAAATCCAAGTCAAACATAGCTTTTTAGTGCATGGATCATCATTTTCAAGCAAGAACGTGATTTAGAAAGCTTATGGTAAGCAATAAATGTGGAACACGTTATACAACTTGCCTATAATGAGAAGATGAAACCCCACACAGAAGAAATCTCAAGCAGGTAGGGTAGAAAATCCACACATAAGCTATGAACTCATCCATCTAGCACCTTTCTTCATCAAATGAGCAAACCCTAAGCATAAGGAGCAAGAAAGGAAGGGTTTTAGAGCTTTCGAGCAATTTCTACCATGGAACAGCAAGGTTTTGACCTGGAGGAAGGTCTAAGGAAGGAGAAGAGCAAGAGAAATGGAGAAGAAAGGAAGAAAATGACTTGCCTTGGTTGAAATCCCTAGAAGATGACCTTGGAAACCCTAGGTAGGGCTAAATGGAGCTCTAGAAGACCTTCTTATCCAAAAAGAGGTTGTCTTATACCTTAGAGAACTTGGTTACATAGAAAAACAGAGTTGAGTCGTTGCTCCAGGTTATAGGAAAGAGAAATCAAGCAAAGTTTTGTACTTGGGCAAGGAAGAGGTAAATATAGCCCATGGATAAGGATGGAAGCAAGCATGAGGTGTAAAAGTAGCTTCCCCATGTTTTTATGGCCTTAAACTATTAAGAATATACAAGAACACATACAAGCAGCTCCCCCACCGTCCTTATAGACCTACTTATATTTCCTTTGTCGAATTTTCCAGCCAATCACATAATTCATTAGTTGATAGCTACTAAAGGTAGCTCATCCGTGAAGGGGTAAACCCTAAAATACCCTTAGAGAAAACACCTTCAAACCAAAGATTAAATAGGTGTCCCATGGCTCAAAAAGCTCAAGAATGATGATAGAATATCCAAGGAACATAATTCAAGTGATAAATTGCAAAGAAAACCTCTCAATTTGGTAAATTGTAGAAAAGTCAAAAATGTGTATAAAATTGCATAACTTGCTCAAACAGTGTCCAAATTGGACCAAATTTGAAACTTAATCTTGTCTTATGATTTAAAAGCATATAACAAGGTTAGATTAGGGTTCTAAGTATTCAATTATGGTAATTAATCTTATTCAACTCATTAAGAAAGTTCAGGGGACTTACATAATAGGAGCAGACAGTAAGAACTAAATGATCAGAAGAACTAGCAGATAGAGAAGACATGGAAGGAAGGTGTTGAATGTGCTTGATAGCATCCATTATTGTAGATAAGGGGTCACAAGATAAGATCTGGTCAACAATGCCCAAAAAGGACAAAGGGGTACCAACAAAGAATTGAGCTAACTAAAGTCCTAGTGTTGTCTCTAAACTTCTTTGATGTCGGAAGAGAGTGGATGGTATACTTTGTATTCACCCCAAGTGTCGAACATTAGTTTTAGTAGTCTTTGAAAGATCCATTAGTAGAATACTCCTTTTTCTCCAGATTCTTAAAGATCTTGAAGACCTTCTTTGGGTTTGTGTTGATAAGAATACACATGGGATAGTTAATCCCACATAGCTTTGGCATTCTGAAGGAAAAAGTGTGATTGGATAATCTTTGGTTTGACATTATTCATCATCTATGTCATAACACTAGAATCATCTTTAGACCATTGTGCATAGGCTTACTTGGCTTTTTCATCAGTTATAGCAGTAGGAGCGATCAGAGCATCATCAGAAATGTGGGAATAGCACCCTTGAGCTTTAACATATAATTAAATTGATGTTGACCAAAGGTGGTACTTTGATCCATCGAGTTTCACAGGCGCACACACAAAGACCGAGGAGGATTTGTAGTCGCCATGGAATCTAGAGTACACATAGAGGTAGATGGAGCAGTGGCAGAAATAGTAGATCTAGATAAATAGATCTTAGAAACCCTCACATGGGTAGTAGATAGCAACAATAGATCAGTAGATCTAAAAACCCCACATAGGGGTAGGAGAAAGCAACAAAAGATCAAAACAGGTCTTAGAAACCCACAGAGGGGCAGTAGATAGTAGCAAATGATCTGGATCAATATATCTGAGACACCCACATAGGGGCAATAGAGAGAAGGAAAGACCTACGTCATCATGGAGTGAGATTCACTCCACCATGTGACGTAGGTAGAAAAAAGTGTTGCTTTTAGTTCTTCAAATTGCTATTTTGAGATTAGCTACAAGAGGGATCAATGGGAGGGAGGGTAGAGGTCGATGGGATGGAGATCGATGGGGTGGAGGTCGATGAAGGTAAAGGTCAGTGAGGGGCGGAGGTCGATGGGGTGTAATGTGGGTGAAGGTCGATGAGGGATGAAGGTCGATGGGATAGTGGAAGTCAATGGGGTGTAATTGGGGGTGAAGTTCTATGTGAAAATAAGGCGATGGGTGGAAGTGGGAGATCGATGAGGCGGGGGTTGATGGGTTTGGAAGTTGAATGGTGGAGGGAGGTCGATGGGTTGATGGAAGTTGAAGGGTTGATTGGATGGTGGAGGTTGATGGGTGGTGGAGGTTGATGGGAAGGTGGTGGTGATGGAGGTCGATGATGGAGTTCAATGGGTGACGAAGGTGGTGAAGGTGAAGGTGAAGGTGTTGGAGGTAGAGGGTGACTAGGTGGTGGGGTAGTGGAGATGGTGGAGGTGGTGGAAGTCAATGGTAGGGATCAATGGGACGGCTTACGGGGGATCGAACACGTCTGATGCCATATAAAGTAAGAAAACATTTATTTGATATGTTTGAAACAATTATGATGCACTCTCTTTTATAGGACAAGAGAGTAAGGAGTACCAGAACTAGGCAATATAGGATAAAAAAAAATTAAAACCAAGACAAGTATAAAACACACAACACATCATAACGCATAACAAAACACACAACACAAGATAACACATAAAGTGTATATACTAATATTTTTCTTTAACAAAGACCTATTGGAGGGATGTTGTAGAGGTGATGCATTGGTCTTGTAGAATCATTAGGCCATACATGTGTTGTTCATTCTGCAACTTGTTCAGCAATAGGGCACACAAAGAGGTTGGCGGCTTCAATACGTGACCTCCACACATGTTCCTATTCCAATTACCTACATCAATCATATAATAAATTTCTACCTTGCCTAACGTTGATTAATCCTCTGATTTTGTGCACTCTTAAAAGCAAGGCGCAATGATTCAATCAACTAGACATCCATTAAAATTTGAGAAACTCTTCTATAACAAGAATGGCATACGATATTACACTAGAAAACGACTCATCATACATCCACCTTAATACGTCAAAGTCAGCTAAATCTCAACATTGTCCATCCATTCATGGGGCAGGCTGGACGTGACAAGTTTTATATAGTCATAGATTGTGCATGGAAGCATCCTAAGCAATAAACAAAGAGGTCGAAGTCTATAAAAATATACACACACGAGAAACGCCCTAAACGAACCCATATGGTGCGCCAGTTGGCTTGGTGTGAGATTCTATTGCATCACGAGTCATGGAGGGAAGAAAGAAACAAGGATGAGAGAGAGAGACAGGGAACTGGCACCCAAGTGGAGGCACGTTCAAACACTGTCAGGTTTTTGAATAATGACGACGCGGCGCGGCCATGGTGTGGGTTTTGATTGCGAGGGTTGTGGCACTACAACCGGTAGCAGAAGCAGCAGGAGCATTTGTTTGTTCTTTACTTAAATAAAGTAGGTTAACAAACCCCAAGGGTTAAGATAATGATACTTGCACATAGAAAAGAGAGAGATTGGCTAGGAAGGCGAGACACATGCACGGTGCTGGGTGGGAGAGCCAAGGCATTATTGTAATTGACTACTGGAAGAGTGGAGTGGGAAGGTTTTGTGTCTGTTTGCCACCCACTGCACGAGGGGGTAAGGGAGGACCGAAGGAGCAGCGGCCCGCACTTTTGAACAATTCCCGTGTTTAGAGGCGACCGATTAATTAAACTTAACTGAGGTTCCAGCTTTCCATTAATTAAATCAGAAGCCAAGTGGCACAACGTCTAATCTGTTTAGTTCCCACTTCCCAGTTGATTGTTTAGATTAGGGATGAGGTGAACAGTGGCATGCAAATTGCATCAAAGATCTGGAGTAGTGATGACTCTTTCGTGAATTAGATCAGAAAAATCATATGAATTCGGTGAATCGAATATGAAACATGATAAAAAATTTATAGTCAGTTTTTTTAGACATCTAAAAGCACCAAAGAAATGTGCTCTCTGCCATTTTTTTTCGCCAATCACTCGGATAGTGTTTAGATGCAACTGATTAATTAAACTTAACTGAGGTTAACACACTTTGCATTAATTTAAATCAGGAACCAAGTGGCACATCATCTAGTTGATTGTTTGGATTAGGGATGTGATGAACAGTGGCATGCAATTTGCAAACCCAGGAGATCGGGACTTCAAAACTAGTGATGTCTCTTTAGTGAATTAGATCCGAGAAAAGCATATGAAACATGATAAAAAAAAAACTATATATTCAATTTTTCGGACATTCAAAAGTAAAGAAAAGAGATCTCTGCCTTTTTGTCGCCAATCCCTCGGTTATGTACAAACAGAAGTGGCAGTTATAAAAATTTGATCAGACCTAAGGCCAACATAACACAATCAGTGTCTAGAGTGTAAGATTTTACGGCGTCTTGCACGTGGGGTTGAGATTTGTTTTGTCTCTTGATCCGTCGGCGATCTGCAGAACGACGGCGGAGTAAACGACATCATTGTTTCTCCGGTCAGTGGAGGGTGGAGACCCATCACTCCTGCCGTGCCGCCGGCCACGCTAGGCTCTGTTCTGAACAGACTGTTATCTGGACCCCTTTTTTTGGTTTTTTATTCCTTTTCCTCCTTGCATTCATCTAGGCTCATCCCGAACGCGCCGGTGGAGGAAGTGATCGAGCCCGCGGACGCCGTGGACCCGATCGTCGAACCCGCTTGGATCTCCTTGAACATCGCCATGACTTTGACCATGGTGGGCCGCCTCATCGGCCGGTCGTCGAGGCAAGCCACCGCGATCTTGAGATGCTCCAGGAGCTCCAGCTCCAGCGACGGCTCTCCGTCGACCGTCGTCATGTCTCTATCGAACACCTCGGCAACCTTCCCGAGCCTCGCCTGCTGCCGGACCCAACCCACGAGGTTCAGATCCCCTACCCCGTACTCCGGGGCCTCCACGGGGTGTTTCCCCGTCAAAAGCTCCAGCAGAACCACGCCGTAGCTGTACACGTCGCCTTTAGTCGAGCACCGGAAGCTCTGGTAGTACTCCGGCGGAACGTACCCAGGGGTTCCGGCGAGGGTCGATACCGAGAGGTGCGTCTCCGCGGCGTTCACCAGCCGCGCCATGCCGAAGTCGGCGACGCGGGCCTCGAGGTCGGCGTCAAGGAGGACGTTGCTGGACTTCATGTCCCTGTGGATCACATGTGGGAAGCAGCTGTGGTGTAGGTACGCCAGCCCCCTCGCAGCCCCGACGGCGATCCGGCGCCGTGCCGCCCAATTCAGACGGATGCTTCCCTTCTGGCCGCGCTGGCGATGTAAGACATCCTCCAGGCTGCCGTACTTCATGAACTCGTACACGAGCAGCCGCTCCTCCCCGACTTTGCAGTACCCAAGGAGCGGGACCAAGTTGCGGTGTCGGATCTTGCCGATCGTCTCCATCTCCGCCGTGAACTCCCTGTCGCCCTGCCCTCCAATGCCGGCAAGCTTCAGCTTCTTCACGGCGACAGTCGACCCGTCCTTGAGTTGTGCGCTGTAAACGTCCCCAAACCCGCCGGACCCGATGAGCGCGTCGGGGCTGAACCCGTTCGTGGCCTCGACGAGGTCAGCCAGTGTCAGCTTCTTCAAAGCCGGGAGTGAGCTCTCGAATGCAGCAAGGTTAATGCTCAGCGCCTCCCCACGGGTGCTCGTAGCTAGGTCCTTCCACCATTGGCTGTCGGCGGCGACGGATTCGCGGCTCCTGCTCATGTTGTCGATGGAGTCCTTGAGCTGGTTCTGCTCTTGCCGCTTTTTACGCCGCTTCTTGCTCTCGACGGCGACGATGATGAGCCCAACCACGCAGAAGAAGGTGAACAGCAGCCCCATTGCCACGCTCCCCGCAACCGACGCCTGCTTCCGCCGCCGGGCGCGCCGCTGGGATTCATCGTCTGGGCCCATTGACAAGGAACTGTGGTTCGCGCCGCAGCGGGGGAGTGGGTACCCGCACAGTTCAGGGTTGCCCTCGTACCGAGCAGCCGGCATCACCGCTGGCTGACCTCCCGGGATAGTTCCGTTCAGCTGGTTGTTGGACACATCGAACTCCGTAAGAAAGGTCAGCCCAGTGAAGGATCCAGGTATAGGTCCCGAAAGAGCGTTGTGTGATAGATCGAGGATTCCAATGAAATGCATGTTCCCCATCTCGGGTGGTATCAGCCCAGACAGATTGTTATGCCCGAGATTGAGGACCTGGATGTAGAACATCTTACCCATCTCCGGCGGTATAGGGCCGGAGAGCGAGTTGTAGGAGAGATCCATGAATATGATCGACCCATTGTGGCTGAACGTGTACTCCGTGAACCCATTGTAAGGGACCGTGAACCTGCAGCTCTGCCGTGTGGGGACGCGGCTCAGCTGTTCCTGCCGGATCCCAGCGAACTCCAGCAGGTTCCCGGCACCGTGGCATGCACTGGACCCGTCGTTCCGGAGATACACGAACCGCTTCCCTTTAACAATGCCGGATGTGATGGCGCCGGACTGGTCGGCGATCGCCGACGGTATAGAGCCGCTGAGGCTGTTGCTGTTCAGGTCTAGCCAGATGAGGCTCCGACACAGGCCGATCTCCGGTGGGATGGTGCCCGAGAGGGAGTTGTTGCCCAGTTTCAGGATGGCTAGATTCTCAAGCCGGCCCACCCAGGACGGGACATTACCGGTGAGGAGATTGCCGGAGAGAGACAGCCAGTTGATGGCGCTGCAATTGGAGAGACCCTCGGGGATGGTTCCCGTGAGAGCGTTGTTGTCGAGAATGAGGTTCTCTAGCCGATACGCCCCGCCGAGCTCGCCAGGGATGGAACCGGAAAGGCTGTTTTGCCATGCGATGAGGTGGCGGAGATTCTCGAGCTGCCCCAAGGATGTAGGGATTTCGCCGGAGAGGTAGTTGAAGCTCAGGTACAGCGATCGGAGCGCCGAGCAGTTGCTGATCGACTGCGGGATGGGACCTGTTAGGAGATTGTTCTGGAGGTAGAGCTCCCGGAGCGGCGGCGGGCGACCCCTCGATGAAGTGGCGGAGCAGAAGCCTGAAGGGATAGGGCCGGAAAGGTTATTGGAGCTCATGTCGAGTATCTCCAGGTGGGGGAGGTCAGAGAGGAGCGACTCAGAGAGCTTGCCGGTGAAGTAGTTGAATCCTAGCTGTACCAGCTTCAGCCTCGGTAGCTTCGCAAGGGTGTCGATCGGGAGGTCGCCGGAGAAATTGTTGTTGGAGAGATTGATGGACGAAAGGTTGGAGCAGGAGGAAAGACCCGTGGGGACGCTGCCGGAGAAATTGTTGTAGGAGACGTCCAGCTCGGCCAGACTGCCGCAGCTCCCAAAGAGTTCCTCGGGGAGATCGCCGGCGAAGTGGTTTACTGAGAGGTTGAGGAATGCTAGGTTCCGGCAGTCCGCTAAACTGACGCCTCGCAGGTTGGTGAGATCGTTGGAGGACAGGTCCAGGTAATTCAAGGAGAAGCATTTGGAGATTGGGATCCCGCCGGAGAGAGCGTTTCCGGAAACGTCAAGGTGCTGGAGTTCCGGAGCTGCAATAAACAACCACCCCAGCGCGGCGTTTCCTAACAACTTGTTATAGGACACGTCGAGCTTCTCCAGGGTGCCAAGGCTCCCGGCCGCTGAAGCTGGGTACGGGCGCCGACTACCATCCGCAGCTGCGGGGGAGAAGCCGAGGGCGTTGCTAGAGAGATTGAGCGTCCTGAGCCCGGAGCACAAAGATACCAAAGCCGGTAGGTCGGTGAGAGAGCCCTGGATCCTGTTGCCAGAAAGATCCAGCTCCGTCAGCCGGGAGCCGCACCGGGCGGATCCAGCCACGGTGAGGAAGCCCGTCAAGTTGGCAGCTTTTAGGGAAATGGACTCCAAGGAATCGATGGGGAGGAGATGGGAGACGACGACGCCGACGTCTGCACTGAGCACCGTACCAGCTACACGGACGGAGATGACGCGGCCAGCTTCGGAGCAGGTGACGCCAGCGAAGGACAAGCAGGGATCGCTAGAGGGAACCCAAGTGGGAAGGACGCTGTCGGAGTTCGGGAGGGCGGACTTGAAGTCCAGAAGCTGCTGCAACTCCGGGGACCCAGCTTTCGCCGCCGCTGCCATGAGCAGGATGAAGAAGAAGTAGAGTGCCGTGGCCATCAGACGACACGATGGTTGATGGTGAAGGCTATAGCTGTTGCGTGGGCCGTGGCTATGGTAGCTGGCTCAGCTGAGCTCAGGTCAGGAGAAAGAGAGCAAAGGAGGGAGAAAGGGGAAGGGTGGCGAGGAGTGGGGGAGGTGGGGTGGAGAGGAGCCGAGGGGGGCAACGGCGATGGCCGATGAGTCAAAAAGATTGGATGTGGGAGACTGGGAGAGTAATTTTTAACAGTAGTGCGTGTGGATGCCAGGGAAAGAGAAAGAGGACAAACCACTGTGGGGGAGTCAGACGAGAACAGGAAACTGCGGAGCGGCATGTGAGGGGAAGGGTGTTTGTGTTTGGATGGTTTAAGAGATGCCAGCCCTCATTATTGTGGTGGAGTGTAGAAGAGAAGAATGGGTGGGGTTTTAAATGTGTAAATGGCATTCATGCGGGTATTATAATTGGGATATTTTAGTGTTACATCTCAGAGATTTAGCTTTTCTGAGGAGGATGTTGTTTGTCTGGTTTCCCCACGAGTAGGTTTCGGTCCTCTGTTTTTTACAAATGGATTGTTTGGTTGCTTACCAGATAGTAGGTGTAGTATGCTGGTTTGATTGGAAAATATGGCAACCTAACAAGGTTGTAAGCGAAATTTGAAATCATTATCATGTAGTCAGTCATGTGTAGGAATGCAAGCAAAAGACAGCTGGTGTTCCTTTTCAATCTCAATGTACTTAATCTAGAAATCCTTAAGATAAAATGATTATCGATTTTAAAGATGAAATTTTCTTTTATTGGTAGTTTCGTATATTAGCATAGCATGGGCTACGCCCCAAACTGTCATACTTGTCCCTAGGCCACGTTCTTCAGTAATTGTCAAACATCGAATGCTCCACATTGTTGAGTTACCCAAGTGGCTAGGTCCCAATGGGTCATTGGAGCCCTTTGTTTGGTAGCTAGCTCGAAACACATATGCAAATTGTTCCCCCCTGACGACCTTGACCAAAAAATCATTGTTTCTATCGTTGTAGTCACAATTGTTTGTTTGCCCTCACGAGTAGTGTAATCCAGTTGCAAGTATAGTATCTCCACCATCCTACATCCACCTAATTTTATTTTTTTATGTCATTGTGGGTCATATAAAGATATTGTAGATCATTATATAGACGTGGTTGTCTTTATATGTATCAATAAGATTTTATTTTCATCTTAAAATGTATGATAACACTCAAGCGCATAATTAGATTAGTTTCTACAATTGATTTCTTTTATGCAACACTATTCAATATGGGACTGGGTGGCATTATCAATTAAATGTTCACTTTTATTTCAAATTGGATCTTTGTGGAATATATATATATATATATATATATATATATATATATATAGAGAGAGAGAGAGAGAGAGAGAGAGTTAGGCTAGAATACACTCGAGTGTATTCGGAGCATAATACACTCAAGTAGTTTTTCATGATGCAATATTTTTTTTCAAAAATCTAATTCGTTGATCTTTTTAAACATCTTGTGAATAGCTCATACGCAAAATTTGAGCACATTTGGACATTTATAGGTCATGTTATAAAGACCGCAAAAATTATGCATTTCAAATTAGTTTCGCGTGTTGATTTTGTTGTCCTTGGATGAGTGACTTACACTCATCCAAATGGGCTCAAAATTTATATGTAGCCTAGTTATAGTATGACGGTGAAGATCAATGGTTTATATTTTACAAAAAAATATATATACATATACATACATATATATGCATCATGACTTGTGGATATTTCATACGTTGGAAGAGTTTGGTTTCTTGATCTAAACAATGTTTATAGTAAAATTATCACTATTGCAATGCTAGTATACATTTTGATCGAGGGAGATGGTGGCACAAGGGGTCAAGGAGGGTGACTTGGGCAAATATCGAGGTAGACATGGGTTGTGGAGCGACATTCAAAACAAGGCATTGGATGACAGGAACAATGGAAGAGATGGAGCAACAAGTATTCTATCTGTTGACACCCCATTTTTGCTCACAGTATAAAAAAATCACAAGTAATGTTAATCCTCTGGTTAATGATAGAATATGTTCTACATCCTATCCAATTTCTACATATACCTATTATTTTATCCTTTTCTATATTATTAGTGCATTTTATCCATCCTTTTTTTTCCACTTTCATCTAGTTCGGGGCCCTCTCTAAGGAAACCTTCTTTCATATCTAAAGTGTAATTATTCTTCTATCATGCCTTTAATAGGACATTCTTCACAAATTGCCCAGTTGAATTATCTAATATTCTCTTTCCAATTGTCTTTTCCAAGAAAATCTAAGAGACAACTTCGACTTATCTCTTTATGTAAATTTTCCCTGATTTATGCCAAAAAAAATTTTGAAATCACTAGAAGAACGGGGGACTGCCTTTTTCCACCCAGTGATACTAGTAGGATTGTAACCATTCGTCGTGTGATACATGGCAGATCATCTCAATCTACATGCCCTTTCATGGGGCGCAACATGACAATCATCCACCTCTTCTAGAAGGTTCTGTCCAGAATCCTAGCACTAAAATCTAGCTAAGTAGACCCCCCATGTCTAATGTATCCAGAACCCTTTTGTCTCTCATGAAGTCAGAGAAATGACTACCCCTTTCTTTACTTTTTGTATTGTCTACAATCAGAGGATTCTTCCTCTGACACTACCTTCTTTGCTAGATCTATAGAATGGTAAACTTCTCTAATTACTAAATTAAAATCGTTGCCTCCACTATCTAATTATATCTTATCTATAACAATTGCACCTGACCTAATCTATTATTGCATATGATATGTTATCTGCTATAATTGTTATGTCACTCTTATAGTTATCGTTTTTTACTATCTTCTAAAAACTCGATCTAGTTCTCTAAGTACACATCTGCTAGTCATCCTCTAACATCCTACACACCAGTCATAATCACCACTTATGTATCCATGTTGTGGTAGGTCCTTAGATCAGAGAGGTCATTGGGTGATTAGAACCACAACACACCTAAAAATTAGGACTTTTGGGGCCAAGTCAGGAAATCCACAAACATCTTTAGCCCTGAAAGCCCGCCCACAGTTGTGACGACCCGAAAACAAATCAAGTCATCACTAGTAATAATTGCGGAATAACCATAAACAATAGATTAAATGTGATCAAATGTGTTAAATTAGAGTTTAAAATAATGAAAGGTAAAGGGAAACCCTAATTGTAAAAGAAACCCTAAAAGTGGGCTAGAAACCCTAGGAAGCGAGCTAGATTTAATAGATCTCAATGATAAGAGTAATAAAAAGGGAATTACATGATTATTTCAGGAATTCTTTGATTGTTGAACTGCTTCTTGGATTACTTGCTTGTTTGGAATCGTTAGAAAAAGCTGGACTCAAGCAAGAAGGTTGGAAGCTTAGGTTCCGAGACATAAGGAATAGTGGATAGTAGAGGATGATGTGACCTAAGTGGATGATAGTGGTTGCCTTATGTTTGACCCCGGAAGGCTGATGATGTCTTGGTTGCCTTTAGAGGAACCAAACCTTAGAGGGAGGATGACGTTTCTGGTACCTATGGTTTAAGTGAGTACCTACTGGAAGAGATAAAGAGTGCTTTAGACCCTGAGGAGGTTCAAGTAGCCAGTTGTGAAGCTTTATACCTAGTTGGTTGTCCTGGAAGAGGACTCGACCCCGAGGTGTTGCTCGAGTAGAAGGATCAGGGAAGTACATGACATATCTTGAACATGCTTGATTCATGGTTAAGAGTTTGAACATGCAGTTGGATACCCAAAAGTGAACATAGGGTTCCTAGGCCTAAGAGGGGAAACAGTATACTCGATGCTCATGATGAGATTTGAGTCTCTATAGTTTCGAGCATGGTACTCATCATGTGTAGAGGTAAAGGAAATCCCTTAAGTTAAGGGTATGTTTGATGAACCCCTCACAGCTAAGTTGATCTAATGTTGAGGATGATAACAAGTATGACCTAGCATGGTTTAATAGGTGGTCTACTTGTGCCTTAGTAGTTGTCGAGTTAGGCATGCTCATGTGAATGTAAATCCTAAGGATGCTTGTGACCTTTGTTATCCAGGTGTAGTTTCCTCCCATCCTGGGAGAGGGACCCGTTGGTAGGGTATATACCAGTTTTGTTGGTTTTGAGGTAACCTAAAGAGGTTTCATAGGATCTTGAGAAGCTAAGTGAAGAGTACATGGTACGAGAATGAACCAGTAAACCCATAGATAACCATCTCTAAGTGCATGTGGATGTGTTACCATGGAGGTAGCCGATATGGGACCTGACCAAGGTAGGCAGGTTGCCATGACCCCTATGAAGGGATGAAAGTCAAACAAGAATGCAGAGAGAGATGATGAAGGATTGGGTAAGGTTCTATGCTGAACATGTACTATGATATAATCCTAAGTCTATCCTAGGGTCAGGTAGGGATAAGACCGATGGAAGTAGGAGTTTCCTAATTCCCTAGTTGCACATGACCATAGGGTCAGGAGGTAACAGCTATCATTGTCTGAGGGCCATGGGTTGGGAGATTGATCACCTTCATGAACTCATGTGACCCAAAGGGCAAATGAGTAGGGCACTCTCTGGTGCATATGGGAAGAGGGATGACCCCAAAAGTGTCGGTACCCTATAGACCTAGAGGATATGACCAAGGATTGTGTGTAAACCCAAGTAGGTTCGAGGCCAGTTTTCCATGGAAGTAACTTTGATATAATGATGATTGTGATATAGAGACATGAGTTGCACGTTTCAACGGAGATTTGAAAGTGTACTGGCGAGGTGGGTTGTACCATCCCTACTCTTGGAATAGGAAGAACTCTGTATTTGGACGGCCGCCAAATGCTTATTTCTTCTTGTTATGAGAGTGAGAGATAGGACAGTATGCATGCCATACACCAAGGACAAGGATGTTGTGAGTTGGAACGTTGCTATAAGGAATAAGGATAGAGATGAGGAAGGAATGATACATGGATGGTTCGCAACCACTAAGAGAGGTAGTGTAGCCAGCTTATGAGGATGTTTTATCAGGAGCTATGTGGAATTTGCAAGTTAACCAAAGTTGAGTTCGATCACAGTGAGGATGAACTCAGAGCTTCTTGATAGACTTAGAGTTTGAGATGAGATGATAAGTATAATACATGGAGGTGTATGTTACCTAACACCTAAGAAGTGGTAATGAATGCTCTGGTTGAGATATAGTGCCTAGCTTAGATGGAAGCTAGAAGAAGTTGAGGTTGTTCGACTAACCCTATGTTTGAAAAGAGGATGTGTTTTAACACACAGAGGAACAAGATATGTTGAACAAGTTAATGTTTGTTTGGTTATCCAGTTTAGTCCTTGACGTAGTGAAAGGATGGTTTAGAGCCTCAGATGCCCTTCTCTGGAAGGGAATGTGATGAAACCTTGATTAGAATGGTTTAGGGTTTCCGAGGTATCAAGCTTGAGGGATCAATGACACACTGGAGATCATGATTTTAAGATCACCATATACCATGGTATTACTGAGATGGTAGCACTTTGGATGCTTAAGATGAAGATGCATGTGGCTTGTGGCCATGCATGATAAAGGTAAAGGACGAATACCAGTAACCCAGTGTACTTTGTAATGCCCGGGCCCACTGCCCAAGGCTCTAGTAGAGTTTCAGGATTGACGACTGGCCCCACAGACCACCACTAGCCTTAACTGCACACTTTTGTCCACTCGCGCGCAAGCCAGGATCAACTTCTCGACTGGTCACCCATCCTAGTACTACTCCAAGCTGAGCACGCTTAACTATGGAGTTCTTTAGAGATGGGCTCCCGGAAAAGGAGGTGCACCTTGGTGATATGGGTAGTCCAATCATTCCTTTTAAGATCATGTTATCTGAGGCCTCAAATCCTGGGATGTTACAATCTCCCCCACTTAGATCTTGACGTCCTCGTCAAGGCTCAACTATATGGCCTCATAATCTGACCCCATTTCAGTGCAGACCCACAATGGCCCATAGACACCCAGCTCCCGTCCACGGCTACCAGTGCAAGGGCGACTCCATCTCGTCTCTACGGATAGCCCTTTCCAACTTTCCTGTACCGCACGGCTCAAGACTGGCATGCCACATGCCCATGTGGGCCCCACCTACTGGAGGGGCTATGGCTCTGATACAATTTGTAATGCCTGGGCCCACTGCCCAAGGCTCTAGTAGAGTTTCAGGAATGACGACTGGCCCCACAGACCACCACTAGCCTTAACTGCACACTTTTGTCCACTCGCGCGCAAGCCAGGATCAACTTCCCGACTGGTCACCCATCCTAGTACTACTCCAAGCTGAGCACGCTTAACTATGGAGTTCTTTAGAGATGGGCTCCCGGAAAAGGAGGTGCACCTTGGTGATATGGGTAGTCCAATCATTCCTTTTAAGATCATGTTATCTGAGGCCTCAAATCCTGGGATGTTACAATTGATCTTAAGCATATTAGACTATTCATGATATATAGACCACTTTACTAACATTATGATCATAACAAGATGTCTATATTGGTTTTAAAACCCTAAATAGCATGAATAAGATTACTAATCAAGAAATGTCCATTATTCATCTTTATCAAGGTTTTCCTCATTATACATGTCTAGATCAGGTATGAACATAACATACACGAATATACCCAATTAAGCATCATATTAAACAATAGAGTTTCAAGAATGACGACTGGCCCCACAGACCACCACTAGCCTTAACTGCACACTTTTGTCCACTCGCGTGCAAGCCAGTATCAACTTCCCGAATGGTCACCCATCCTAGTACTACTCCAAGCTGAGCACGCTTAACTATGGAGTTCTTTAGAGATGGGCTCCCGGAAAAGGAGGTGCACCTTGGTGATATGGGTAGTCCAATCATTCCTTTTAAGATCATGTTATCTAAGGCCTCAAATCCTGGGATGTTACAATCTCCCCCACTTAGACTCTTGACGTCCTCGTCAAGGCTCAACTATATGGCCTCATAATCTGACCCCATTTCAGTGCAGACCCACAATGGCCCATAGACACCCAGCTCCCGTCCACGGCTACCAGTGCAAGGGTGGCTCCATCTCCTCTCTACGGATAGCCCTTTCCAACTTGCCTGGACCGCACGGCTCAAGACTGGCATGCCACATGCCCATGTGGGCCCCACCTACTGGAGGGCTATGGCTCTGATACCATTTGTAACACCCGGGCCCACTGCCCAAGGCTCTAGTAGAGTTTTAGGAATGACAACTGGCCCCACATACCACCACTAGCCTTAACTGCATACTTTGTCCACACTGACGCGCAAGCCAGGATCAACTTCCCGACTGGTCACCCATCCTAGTACTACTCCAAGCTGAGCACGCTTAACTATAGAGTTCTTTAGAGATGGGCTCCCTAAAAAGGAGGTGCACCTTGGTTTAGGAATTCGATAAATGTATTCATAAGCGTAACCACGTACCTTATGCCATCACAGAAACCATGCAGAACATCTTATGTAGTTTAGGAATGCAATCCAAACATCCAATCAACCAACCACGTAAGCAACAAGCATCTGAAACAAAGCATACTACGTGTGTGTCACCATGTATTCACATTACATTATTTACATCTAGATTACTCCTAAACTAGGGTTTAGGGCTATCTCGTGTTTGGATTAGGGATTAGAGTTACGACCCTAATTCCATCATATCACGATTTCTAAGATTACAATCTCACTTATGCATATTAGGTTAAACCCTAATTATCATCTTAAGCATATTAGACTATTCATGATATATAGACCACTTTACTAACATTATGATCATAACAAGATGTCTATATTGGTTTTAAAACCCTAAATAGCATGAATAAGATTACTAATCAAGAAATGTCCATTATTCATCTTTATCAAGATTTTCCTCATTATACATGTCTAGATCAGGTATGAACATAACATACACGAATATACCCAATTAAGCATCATATTAAACAAAACTAGGTTTTCCTTTTCATTAAACAGATCTAAATATTCTCTGATACCAAATGTAATAACCCGCACTTTTGAGTGTCTAAAAGACCTTAAAGTCACAGATCGTTAATCATAACTTCCAGGATCAGATTCAAGAAATAATACAAAATAGTAAACAATTTCCATTAATGATCAAATATTTACATGTTTAGATAAAAAGCTCCTCTAAGGAGTTACATAACTTTTAAACAGAATTAACTTTTACATGTGTGAAGATAAACCATTAAGACTAAACCTTCATGATTAAATTGTAGTGTCTTCAAGATCTTTATCTGTACCCTCATGTCCACGCTATCAAGTATATCTGATACCTAAAACGCCGACAAACAAATACGCGATAAGTATATTTCTATACTGGTACGTGGGTTCAAACAATAATCACAAGTACAGATATAAGCAAACATCTTTATCTTGAATATAAGAACATTAACTCATTTTCATATTCTAACCCATATTTGGTCAACTACCTCAGGTGTAATCACTGTCCCTCCAGGGCTCGTGTGCATTACCCTTAAGATCAGTCTAACCCAGGGTTCAGAATACTATTATTTACTTTACATGATACTCATATGGACTTTATAGTTTGCAAGAACTAAATAAACAAGCAAGCAGTTTATTTGTCGTCCAATCTCATTGAGAAACATCGGCAATCTTAGAATTCGATACATGTATTCATAAGCGTAACCACGTACCTTATGCCATCACAGAAACCATGCAGAACATCTTATGTAGTTTAGGAATGCAATCCAAACATCCAATCAACCAACCACGTAAGCAACAAGCATCTGAAACAAAGCATACTACGTGTGTGTCACCATGTATTCACATTACATTATTTACATCTAGATTACTCCTAAACTAGGGTTTAGGGCTATCTCGTGTTTGGATTAGGGATTAGAGTTACGACCCTAATTCCATCATATCACGATTTCTAAGATTACAATCTCACTTATGCATATTAGGTTAAACCCTAATTATCATCTTAAGCATATTAGACTATTCATGATATATAGACCACTTTACTAACATTATGATCATAACAAGATGTCTATATTGGTTTTAAAACCCTAAAAAGCTTAAGGTGGAATCCAAGTCTAGCTTTAGAATGTTTTGGATAAACTATAACACTTGGATGTCATGCATTAATTTCAGGATAATTTTTGATTGCTTGTTCTTTATCATTATTGCTTGGACAACAAGTTGCTTTGGATCAGGTATGTGGTTACGCTTATGAATAATCGCATTAGTTTCCCGCATGGTTGCCGGATGATTGATCGCATTGACTACAAATTATCAGTTTGGATGTTCATATTTGCAAATTATAAAGTCACTATGATTATCACATTAATAATAGAAGTATGGATTCTCGCACCTACATGCCACCCTGATGGATGATGCCAAAGGTCAGGCCCAGATGGGTAGACCAATGGACACCTTGAGTGGTGACCCCAGGCACCAAGAAGGTGTCCTATGATATTGCATGACTAGTGGGCACCATGAGTGGTGACCCCCAGGCACCAAGCTCGGGATTGAGAAGGTGGCCTTAAGTCATTGGCAAAGGGCACCCTAAGGTGGGTATGCCAGGGTTAGGGCAAAAGCAGTGGAGAATGTCATACTGAAAAGTGTAAAGTGGCTTGTTAAATAATTTGATTGTGATTATTAAATTGTTAGCCATATGTGCAAACTTTTGGTTGTCCCCACATACCAGTATATTTCGATATACTGACCGACGTTTTGTTTGTCGGCGTTTTAGGTACAAATGAAAAAAACAAATAGTAAAGTGGCATATGTGGAATTAAATGAGAAGTAACGTACACAGGAGGATTAGTTAGAGTAACATATTCATGGATAGAAGCTTAGAAATCCCAGTTTTTCTAAGGTAAGAAAAGTTTTAGTTTATACCAGTTTTCAGTTTAGTTGGTAAAGTTTATTAATTATTACTGATTATTTATCGAACCTTTGGTCCTGTTAATTGAATAACAGCTCTGACCTTTGGGTCTCCCTTAATTGGGGGTTAACGGGAGGTGGGGTTGTTACAATTGGTATCAGAGCCATAGCCCTCCAGTAGGTGGGGCCCACATGGGCATGTGGCATGCCAGTCTTGAGCCGTGCGGTCCAGGCAAGTTGGAAAGGGCTATCCGTAGAGACGAGATGGAGCCACCCTTGCACTGGTAGCCGTGGACGGGAGCTGGGTGTCTATGGGCCATTGTGGGTCTGCACTGAAATGGGGTCAGATTATGAGGCCATATAGTTGAGCCTTGACGAGGACGTCAAGAGTCTAAGTGGGGGAGATTGTAACATCCCAGGATTTGAGGCCTCAGATAACATGATCTTAAAAAGAATGATTGGACTACCCATATCACCAAGGTGCACCTCCTTTTCCGAGAGCCCATCTCTAAAGAACTCCATAGTTAAGCGTGCTCAGCTTGGAGTAGTACTATGATGGGTGACCAGTCGAGAAGTTGATCCTGGCTTGCGCGCGAGTGGACAAAAGTGTGCAGTTAAGGCTAGTGGTGGTCTGTGGGGCCAGTCTTCATTCCTGAAACTCTACTAGAGCCTTGGGCAGTGGGCCCGGGCATTACAAATGGTATAGACTATTCATGACTGGCTACAACCCCAATTTTGGGTTCTTTTGCTGAGAAATATAATTTCTCATATTAAAGATTTTTTGAACGAATAAATGATATAATCTATTTTGAATAAATGGATTTCATTTACAATAGCCTTGTTGTTTGATTTGAGGGCTTTATTGGCTATTGGGCCCAATAATAAGGATACTCAATTAATTAATGAATGACTGAGAATTGAGATAAGAAAGGTGTGGAAACCTCTAGAAGGCAAATCCAAAGAAGATTTCGTGCCTCTTAGATTCCTTGGGTTCCAAGGAGTCTAATATTGCAAAGAAAAGGCAATAAGGAAAAAAAAATATCAATTAAGTATTTCCTGGTTAATAAAGAAATTGAAAACATTGATGAAATGTGGAAAATATGTGAAAAGAGGAATAAATGGGTAATCCTTAGTGGAATTTCGTGTTCCAAGGATTCCTAATAATAAAAGGAACACTAATGAGGAAAATAAGAGAGAAATAAAGAGAAATCCACAAAAGGAAATATTTTAATAAGAAATAAAACAAGATAAGGAGGATAATGCATTTAGATGCATCTAGAAGGATAATGAGTATCCTTAATGAGGAATTTCGAGATCTTTGAGTTTCTTGGGATTCAAGGAACCCCAATAAATAGGAAAGAGAGAGAAACTACCAAGATTTGCAAAATATGAAGATAATGTGATACATTCTTAATGAATTTTGTGAATTTGGTAAAAAGAAAGTATTTTCCTATTTAATGGAAAGAGGATTTCGTGCCATTAGAAAAAAGGGCAAGTTTTAAGAGAATAAAAGAAGTTAATTTCGAAATCTTGAGATTTGGAGCATAAAAGAATATCAAGGAGATAAAATTCGGATTTTCCTATTAACTAAGGAATAGGAATAGTTAGAAAAGAGAGGATATCTTGGTAATCAAGGAAAGGAGTTTCCTATTGGCTCTCCTGATGGGCAGGCATGCTAGGATGCTGCTACCCATCCCTATAAAAGGGACGGATCCACAGACTCGACCTTTCCCTCGTATCCCACTCTTCATCTCCTTCTTCTTCTTCAAAACCTAACGAGAGTGTAGTTCGATCCCTGGACCAACATGGGAGTGTCTTGTGGCTTTGCTTGCGGTGGGGAACCTCCACGACCTCCCAGAATCAATTATCTACCGCTCCAACGACCTCGACCTCGCACAACCGCAGCTACGTGGCTGCAACTGTGGCCACGCATGGCAGGTCGGGTGCCCATGCACTAGCCAGCTAAACCGCGACCTAGGCGGTACCCTAGGTGCGCAACATGGCAGGGGAGCTTGGGGGCCCAACGGCGGTGGTCCTTGAAGGCTGGAGAGGGAGGGGCGCGCCCACAAAAGCTGCTGATTGGCGGCCGTCGGCTGCTAGGGCAAGAGCCGAGGTTGAAGACAACCAGGCTGAGTTTGGACCGTTCTACCCTTTTCGGTAGTGAATGGCCGGCCACTTAAGGAGGGACAGTATCGTCATTTCGAAATATTCTCAAACTCAAGGCAAGACGCGCATGCGCAGGGTGACGTGGAAGAACCGGATTGGCTCAGGTGAGGTTTTAATGCAAAATTCGTATCTAATGAACCGTAGCTCGGATAGATGCGAATTATATATGAATTTTTCTCAAAAAATCGAGAGGAATCTAAATAAAATATAATTGAAGCCTTATTCCTTGTGCAATTCTAAAAGTAATGGAAGATATCATCTTTATTGTTTTAGTGAATAAAGAACCCTATTTTGATATTATTAAAGTGATTAATAGGGTTCAATAGCTGACTAAAGTTGATATTAGCCTGTTAATGATAAAAAGAAACATTAGGAATAAAAAGGATGAGTTTTGCACGTTAGTAGCTTAATTGAGAGTTCATGAGCATAAATAAGCATTAATGGGCCTTGAAACCCTAATTTTAGTGAATAAGATTATTAAAGGCTTTAATTGATCAATCTGATGAGTGGAGTTGAAACATGTTGAATCTAAGCTATTAGAGTATAAAAGTCATTAATTCTGGATATATACCCTAAAGGTAGTAATTAGGGTTTTCCCAGGAATAAAAGGGTAAAATTATGACAAAATGAATTCATATGCGACTTAGATCATAATGGGCTATGAATTGGTGATAAATGGTTATAATGAGCTTGCCATGGATTAAAAGGATTAAAATAGTAGCTTTAATGAAAAGAGGCTTGATGGACTTAACTGCTAAATAATGGTGTTATTAGTCCGAAAATAAGATTAAATATTGTTAAAGGATAACCTTAACATCTTTTGTGATGAATAGATGAATAATTGGGGTTTTCGTGGTTCAAACCTAATCTTAAGGACCTTAATGGAAAATAAGACAAGATAATTAGGGTTTGATGGATATTTGATAAAAGTAAGATAAAAGTAATAAAAAGGAAGTGAAACCCTAATTATAGTCAAAACCCTAAAAAGGCTAGTAACCCTAAGGCACGAGTAGATCTATTGGTTTTGTGTACCATGATCAATGATAGAAAATATTGGATGAATATTTCAGGATTGAATTGTGTACTTGCTTGATTCTGGATTACTTGCTTGCTTGGAATATGCTTGCATCTGAGTCTGCCTGACAGGTATGTGGTTATGCTTATGAATAACCGCATTAGTTTCCCGCGTGTTTGCCGGATGGTTAATCGCATTGACTGCAACTAAACTGTTTGGATGTTCATACTTGCAAAACATAAAGTCACTATGATTATCACATTAATAGTAGAAGTATGTATTCTCGCACCTACATGCCACCCTGATGGATGATGCCAAGAGAGGCAGGCCCAGATGGGTAGACCAATGGGCACCATGAGTGGTGACCCCCAGGCACCAAGAAGGTGGCCTATGATATTGCATGACTAGAGGGCACCATGAGTGGTGACCCCCAGGCACCAAGCTCGGGATTGAGAAGGTGGCCTTAAGTCATGGGCAAAATAAACCCTAAGGTGGGTATGCCAGGGTTAGGGCAAAAGCGGTGGAGAATGTCATACTGAAAATTGTAAATTGGCATTGTTAAATAATTTGATTGTGATTATTAAATTGTTAGTCATATGTGCAAACTTTTGGTTGACCCCACATACCAGTATATTTCGATATACTGATCGCCGTTTTGTTTGTCGGCATTTTAGGAACAATTGAAAGAACAAACAGTAAAGTGACACATCGTGAAAGTAAAACATAAAGTGCAAGGAGGATTAGTTAGAGTGGATCCAAGCTTGGATAGATAGATTCCCAAGTTTTTCAAAGGTAAGTAAAGTTTTAATTTTATACCAAATTCTAGTTAGTTAGTAGAATTTCATAATTGTTATTGATTATTTGTCGAACCTTTGATCCTGTTTATTGAATAACGGCTCTGACCTTCTGGTCTCCCTTAATTGGGGGTTATCGGGAGGCGGGGTCGTTACAATTGGTATCAGAGCATAGGTTCCTCATCTAATCTTTAATAATTATTAAATTTTACAAATTCCGTAGAACCCAAGGGAGTTATTAGAGGATTATCCGAAGGACAGAGGTGTCTAGAAAAGGATCACGACCGGGGGCTGGCAATATTTTCCTCCGCACCGCTAGTCGGAATACGAGGACTCCCGGATCGTGTGACTGCCTGGCCGATGTCTTAGGTTAAGACTCGAAATAAGATACCTTTAGGACTCTCTCATCTTGCTCATCCCTTCTCAACTCAAATTCTATTAAGGACCTTAAGGATTAGGGTTTTCTCTCTTCTCCTCACCCTCTTGAGGTATGGGTAAGGTTGATAAGGATTAAGGAATCCTCCAGCAAATTAATGAAAAGCATGTAAATAAGATGTCATGGACATAAGCTTAATAGAGTAAGCGTAAAGGAATAGATACATGCTTAGGTCGCATGACATGAGTTGTCATTGCCCTCAGGAGAGACCTGAGGATGGACCTCCTTGGTAGGAGGATGAGTAGAGAGAGTTAGTCGTGGAGGTAGAGACCTCCACTCAAGGTAGAAACCTAGAACATCCTTTGAGGATGATGGTAACCCTAACCCTAAGTATAGGTTAGAGAGAAAGATGACACGATGAGTTAGATATCATGGTTGGTCGAGTGTTGGTTGGACACGCCTTTGGTATGCCATAAGAGGTTGAATGATCAAGTACCTATGGCAACCCAACCTTGGAAAGGGTCATGCATGTTAGAGTGAAGGATAGCTCCTTCCTCGATGAGGTTAGAGGAGAACCTATAGTTACCCTATAGGCATAGGCAGGTAGGGTATAGCTTGATGAAACCCTAGTCAGGGATCATGATGAGATAAGCATAAGGGGTTATGGATAACCTTGAGTAAACACAAGTTCGAGTATAGGTTTCACTCAGGTAGGGACATGCTTATGAGCTTGATCCTTCATAAAGACAGGACCTCTTATAGAGAGGTTGGTTGTAGGATTAGCTCTAGAAAGAGGGAGCAGACCTCGGCCAAGAAAGTTGTAAGCCTAAACTTGAGAAATAGTGGGAGTCAAGAATGATGCGACCTAAGTGGATGATAGTGGTTGCCTTATGTTTGATCCCTGAAGGATGATGATGTCTTGGTTAGCTTGAGAGTAACCAAACCCTAGTGAGAGGATGATGCTTCTGGTACCTATGGTATAAGTAACTACCTGCTAAGATGAGATAAAGAGTGCTTTAGACCCTGAGGAGGTTAAGGCACCAGTTGTGAGGCTTTATACCTAGTAGTTGTCTGGGAAGAGGAATCAACTCTGAAGTGTTGCTTGAGTAGAACGATCATGGGAGTACATGACATATCTTGGACATGCTGGATTCCTGATTAAGAGAATGAGCATGCAGTTGGATGCTCAACGGTGAACCTAGGGTTCCTAGGCCTAAGAGGGGAAGCAGTGTATCCATTGCTCATGGTGAGATTTGAGTCTCTATAGTTTCGAGCATGGTACTCCTCAGGTGTAAAGGTAAAGGAAATCCCTTATGTAAAGGGTATGTTTGATGAACCCCTCACAACTAAGTTGATGTAATGTTGAGGATGTGCACAAGTGCGACCTAGCATGGTTTTATAGGTACGCTTGTAATAGTTGTTGGTTTAGGCATGCTCATGTGGATGTAAACCCTAAGGGCAGTTGTGACCTTTTTGTCAAGAGTTGTAGTTTCCTTCCATCCTGGGAGAGGGACCCTTTGGTAGGGTGTATACCAGTTTTGTTGGTTTTAAGGTAACCTAAAGAGGTTTCATAGGATCTTGAGAAGCTAAGTGAAAAGTACATGGTACGAGAATGAACCAAAAACCCATAGATAACCATCTTTAAGTGCATGTGGATGTGTTACCATGGAGGTAGCCGGTATGGGACCTGACCAAGGTAGGCAGGTTTCCATGACCCCGATGAAGGGATGAAAGTCAGTCAAGAATGTAGAGAGAGATGATGAAGGATTGGGTAAGGTTCTATGTTGAACATGTACTATGATATAATCCTAAGTCTATCCTAGGGTCAGGGAGGGATAAGACCGATGGAAGAAGGAGTTGCCTAATTCCCTAGTTGCACATGACCATAGGGTCGGGAGGTAACAACTATCATTGTCCGAGGGTCATGGGTTAGGAGATTGATCACCTTCATAAACTCATGGGACCCAGACGACAGATGAGTAGGGCACTCTCTAGATGCATAAGGGAAAAGGGAGGACCCCAAAAGTGTCGGCACCCTATAGACCTACGGGAGATGACCAAGGATTGTGCTCAGACCAAGTAAGTTCGAGACCAGTTTCCATGGAAATTATGTGGATATCGTGATGTTTGTAGTATAGAGACATAAGCTGCACGTTTCGACTTGGATTTGAAAGTGTACGGGCAAGGTGGGTTGTACCATCTCTACTCTTGGAACAGGAGGAACTATGTATTTGGACTGCATCCAAATACTTATTTCCTTTTGTTATGGGAGTGAGAGATAGGACAATACGCATGCTTTACACCAAGGATAAAAGATGTTGCAAGTTGGAACGTTTCTACGAGGTATGTTGAAAGAGAAAGAGATGATAACATACCCTTGTGAAGTTAATGGTACATGGATGGTTTACTAACTTTAAGAGTATTAAGGAAATCTTCTTGTAAGGATGTTTTATCATGAGCTATGTGGAAATTGCAAGTTATGCAAAGTTGAGATCACCATGAGGATGAGATCTGAATTTCTTGATAAAGACAAACGTAGAGTTTGAGATGAGATGATAAGTATAATACATGGAGGTGTACATTACCTGACACCTAAGGAGGTAAAGTGGTAATGAATACTCTGGTTGAAGTATAGCTGCCTAGTTTAGCGGGAAACTAGAAGAAGTGGAGGTTGTTTGGCTAACCCTAAGTTTGGAAAGAAGATGTGTTTTGGATAACACTCAGATGTAATGAGATAGGTTGAACAAGTTAATGATTGTTGGGTTAGTTGGTCTAGTCCTTGACGTAATGAAAGGATGGGTTAGAGCCTCAGATGCTCTTCTCTGGAAGAGAATGTAATGAAACCCTGATGAAAGTAGTTTGGGGTTTCTGAGGTATCGATCTCGAGGAATCATGACTTACAGAAGATCATGGTTTTAAGATCATGATACATCTTGATACTACAAAGATAGTAAGTGATGGTAGCATTCTGGATGCTTAAAACAAAGTTGAATGTAGCATGTGGCCATGCAAGCCAGGAGGTGAAGGACGAACACCATTAACCCAGTGCATGGATGTAAAGTATAAAGAGTTCCCGAGAAGGAATGAGAGTTCATCATTATGGATGTTGTGAGTCTCTCCTAGACCAAGAAGGTCAAGATACAATATGGGTTATGGTAGATCGCCTTACCTAGATGACATGAGAAAGGAAGAGTTCTGTCAAGGGACAGATCTGGTTGAACTACATATGAAAGAGATGGTTCAACTACACCATGATGTGAATTCAAAAGTTTTTGATGTGACCCAAGGGTTCACTTCCATGAGGTGGAAGTAGATACATGAAGAGCTCAGTGTTTGTACAGTTTATCGCCCCATACTAATGGTTCGTATGATCCAGACTAGATGGTCTGACGAGAGCAAGTGTGCTTATTCAGGGTGATACCATGAAGTAGTTCTAAAGATGTGATGTTAACCACCATAGCCTTTATCGGGATGCAAGAAGTTTTATAGGGAGGTTGTGTCGGTCACCACTTCATTATGATGATTGGTGAAGGAGGCCTCACGAAGGTCAGAAAAGAACCCCAGGTGTGTGCAGATGAAGTCGCTTTGATCGTGCAATGGCTGAGAGAGAGCCCAGTGGTGACATGAGTCACGAGTTGATGCAAAGCAGACTGACATGCAGTTCACTGTGGAGGAATATAATGTGAAAATCCGACCCCTCTAAGCTACAGTTGAGAGAGCGGAATCCCCGATATATGGGTCCATTTGAGATGGATTGGTGGGTATGATTGTGTTTAGCCTTGCCCCACAGGATAACGTGATGTGTAATATGTTACATGAGTCCGATCTAGAAGCACTATGTGAGGTACCCAAGCCATGTGTTAAGCCCTGAACCTATTCAGCTTTTGAGAGGCTGAAATGTCCTGAGTCACCTATGAGGGTACGATATACCAAGGTAAGAAAGAACTCAGATGGAAGAATATGAGATAATGAAGGTTCTTGGAAAGCACCATGGATAGGGTAAAGCCACATGGTAGCCCTGATGGACATAAGAATGGATTATCCTGTTTGTTTGCTTGCTTGATGGAATTTTGAGGACAAAATTTTTATAAGAGGGGAAGGATGTTACAACCCCAATTTTGGGTTCTTTTGCTGAGAAATATAATTTCTCATATTAAAGATTTTTTGAACGAATAAATGATATAATCGATTTTGAATAAATGGATTTCATTTACAATAGCCTTATTGTTTGATTTGAGGGCTTTATTGGCTATTGGGCCCAATAATAAGGATACTCAATTAATTAATGAATGATTGAGAATTGAGATAAGAAAGGTGTGGAAACCTCTAGAAGGCAAATCCAAAGAAGATTTCGTGCCTCTTAGATTCCTTGGGTTCCAAGGAGTCTAATATTGCAAAGAAAAGGCAATAAGGAAAAAAAATATCAATTAAGTATTTCCTGGTTAATAAAGAAATTGAAAACATTGATGAAATGTGGAAAATATGTGAAAAGAGGAATAAATGGGTAATCCTTAGTGGAATTTCGTGTTCCAAGGATTCCTAATAATAAAAGGAACACTAATGAGGAAAATAAGAGAGAAATAAAGAGAAATCCACAAAAGGAAATATTTTAATAAGAAATAAAACAAGATAAGGAGGATAATGCATTTAGATGCATCTAGAAGGATAATGAGTATCCTTAATGAGGAATTTCGAGATCTTTGAGTTTCTTGGGATTCAAGGAACCCCAATAAATAGGAAAGAGAGAGAAACTACCAAGATTTGCAAAATATGAAGATAATGTGATACATTCTTAATGAATTTTGTGAATTTGGTAAAAAGAAAGTATTTTCCTATTTAATGGAAAGAGGATTTCGTGCCATTAGAAAAAAGGGCAAGTTTTAAAAGAATAAAAGAAGTTAATTTTGAAATCTTGAGATTTGGAGCATAAAAGAATATCAAGGAGATAAAATTCAGATTTTCCTATTAACTAAGGAATAGGAATAGTTAGAAAAGAGAGGATATCTTGGTAATCAAGGAAAGGAGTTTCCTATTGGCTCTCCTGATGGGCAGGCATGCTAGGATGCTGCTACCCATCCCTATAAAAGGGACGGATCCACAGACTCGACCTTTCCCTCGTATCCCACTCTTCTTCTCCTTCTTCTTCTTCAAAACCTAACGAGAGTGTAGTTCGATCCCTGGACCAACATGGGAGTGTCTTGTGGCTTTGCTTGCGGTGGGGAACCTCCACGACCTCCCAGAATCAATTGTCTACCGCTCCAACGACCTCGACCTCGCACAACCGCAGCTACGTGGCTGCAACTGCGGCCACGCATGGAAGGTCGGGTGCCCATGCACCAGCCAGCTAAACCGCGACCTAGGCAGTACCCTAGGTGCGCAACATGGCAGGGGAGCTTGGGGGCCCAACGGCGGTGGTCCTTGAAGGCTGGAGAGGGAGGGGCGCGCCCACAAAAGCTGCTGATTGGCGGCCGTCGGCTGCTAGGGCAAGAGCCGAGGTTGAAGACAACCAGGCTGAGTTTGGACCGTTCTACCCTTTTCGGTAGTGAATGGCCGACCACTTAAGGAGGGGCAGTATCGTCATTTCGAAATATTCTCAAACTCAAGGCAAGCCGCGCATGCGCAGGGTGACGTGGCAGAACCGGATTGGCTCAGGTGAGGTTTTAATGCAAAATTCGTATCTAATGAACCGTAGCTCGGATAGATGCGCATTATATATGAGTTTTGCTCAGAAAATCGAGAGGAATCTAAATAAAATATAATTGAAGCCTTATTCCTTGTGCAATTCTAAAAGTAATGGAAGATATCATATTTATTGTTTTAGTGAATAAAGAACCCTATTTTGATATTATTAAAGTGATTAATAGGGTTCAATAGCTGACTAAAGTTGATATTAGCCTGTTAATGATAAAAAGAAACATTAGGAATAAAAAGGATGAGTTTTGCACGTTAGTAGCTTAATTGAGAGTTCATGAGCATAAATAAGCATTAATGGGCCTTGAAACCCTAATTTTAGTGAATAAGATTATTAAAGGCTTTAATTGATCAATCTGATGAGTGGAGTTGAAACATGTTGAATCTAAGCTATTAGAGTATAAAAGTCATTAATTCTGGATATATACCCTAAAGGTAGTCATTAGGGTTTTCCTAGGAATAAAAGGGTAAAATTATGACAAAATGAATTCATATGCGACTTAGATCATAATGGGCTATGAATTGGTGATAAATGGTTATAATGAGCTTGCCATGGATTAAAAGGATTAAAATAGTAGCTTTAATGAAAAGAGGCTTGATGGACTTAACTGCTAAATAATGGTGTTATTAGTCTGAAAATAAGATTAAATATTGTTAAAGGATAACCTTAACATCTTTTGTGATGAATAGATGAATAATTGGGGTTTTCGTGGTTCAAACCTAATCTTAAGGACCTTAATGGAAAATAAGACAAGATAATTAGGGTTTGATGGATATTTGATAAAAGTAAGATAAAAGTAATAAAAAGGAAGTGAAACCCTAATTATAGTCAAAACCCTAAAAAGGCTAGTAACCCTAAGGCACGAGTAGATCTATTGGTTTTGTGTACCATGATCAATGATAGAAAATATTGGATGAATATTTCAGGATTGAATTGTGTACTTGCTTGATTCTGGATTACTTGCTTGTTTGGAATATTCCTGCATCTGAGTCTTCCTGACAGGTATGTGGTTATGCTTATGAATAACCGCATTAGTTTCCCGCGTGTTTGCCGGATGGTTAATCGCATTGACTGCAACTAAACTGTTTGGATGTTCATACTTGCAAAACATAAAGTCACTATGATTATCACATTAATAGTAGAAGTATGTATTCTCGCACCTACATGCCACCCTGATGGATGATGCCAAGAGAGTCAGGCCCAGATGGGTAGACCAATGGGAACCATGAGTGGTGACCCCCAGGCACCAAGAAGGTGGCCTATGATATTGCATGACTAGAGGGCACCATGAGTGGTGACCCCCAGGCACCAAGCTCGGGATTGAGAAGGTGGCCTTAAGTCATGGGCAAAATAAACCCTAAGGTGGGTATGCCAGGGTTAGGGCAAAAGCGGTGGAGAATGTCAGACTGAAAAGTGTAAATTGGCATTGTTAAATAATTTGATTGTGATTATTAAATTGTTAGTCATATGTGCAAACTTTTGGTTGACCCCACATACCAGTATATTTCGATATACTGATCGACGATTTGTTTGTCGGCATTTTAGGAACAATTGAAAGAACAAACAGTAAAGTGACACATCGTGAAAGTAAAACATAAAGTGCAAGGAGGATTAGTTAGAGTGGATCCAAGCTTGGATAGATAGATTCCGAAGTTTTTCAAAGGTAAGTAAAGTTTTAATTTTATACCAAATTCCAGTTAGTTAGTAGAATTTCATAATTGTTATTGATTATTTGTCGAACCTTTGATCCTGTTTATTGAATAACGGCTCTGACCCTCTGGTCTCCCTTAATTGGGGGTTATCGGGAGGCGGGGTCGTTACACCGCCCACAGTTGTGACGACCCGAAAACAAATCAAGTCATCACCAGTAATAATTGTGGAATAACCATAAACAATAGATTAACAAAAATCACTAAGAATTAAAACCATTTTGCAAAGAGATCCAATACCAGGAAACTCTCACTGATAGATCCAATTCTTATATATATCATGATTCACATAGTACATGCACTGTATCATCTCATCTTGAGGATAACATATAACAGTTGCTATGTCAAAACATATATTGAAGCAACATAAAACCTCGAGATACACAAGTCAAAATCTTAGATTGTTCATAAAACCATTACTTACTGACTCCAAGGACCTAAGAATACAGAGACGACACATAAGAATTCTATCTACAAGACATGACAGACAGTACACTCAACCTGAGTTGTTATTGTTGTCCCAGTTATTGTTCTCCCTCAGCAGAAAGGTCTCTACCGCCTCATGCACATCCACCTAAAAATTGTGGATCCCGCGGGGTGAGACAATTGTCCCATCGAGAGATATAACTCTCCACTGACCATATAATTATCACAGTTAAGCAATGTACAACTAAGCAGAGGTTCTTTTATAATAACAAGTAGGATTAATCATTGTATAAACAGGACAAAGTAATCTCTTTACTTAAGAAAAATGATGCTTTTATCCATGGTAGAGCAATAAACCATCTATCCACTTTACAAGGAATGTAAAGAAACATAAATAACATCTATCAACTAAGATGTATAACTGAAGTGTACATCTACCAATATCTTTCCGTATTTGATCCTTAAACAAATACGCTACTCGGCTGATTACATATTACAATCACACTTATGCCCTGACGAGATGAAGTATATTGTTCATGCTCCAACTGACCACTAGTAAGTCGAAATTGGTACCATACAAGGTTAAGGACAGAGATGGCTGCCAAGACCTCACCTATCTCAGTCATTACGATACTCACTTAGCTTAGTAGGACATCTCGGGTCATCTACTGGCAGGACATCTCGTGTCAACTGCAAATAGCATGCCGGGGTATAGCGGCATCTTCGCTATAGAGTTATTGCTGCAACATGTACTCTGTTCAGGGGGATCTCAGTTTATCCATCCCTGAATTATAAGAATAAGGAAGATTACACATGAATTCATCAACTATACGGGAGAATCAAATTTCAAACCCGATCCACATATAATGAAGAAAGATTCTACGCATCAATTTATCATTTGGTCGGGAGAATCACATCATCCTGTGATAAATAACAAAGGTGTGACATTAGTTCTTCATCAGGACATCTGGATATATTTTGTCCCTCACCCCCGCATATTCAAGAATATGCTCTCTGAGTTAAACTCATTTCACCATCAACAATTTTTGACACTGAATGGATCTATGGTCATGGCACTACATGATGAGATTTCTCTTAATTAATTAGGTACATTACAGTATCTTTTAGCATCAACCAAATTTCAAACATGAATTATAACATATGCTATAAAGAAAGGTGTAGTACTTTTAAGATCTTTGGAACACTTTGAATGTATAACACTCAGGATCTCAGTCCCTTATTACATCACTGGGAATTCTCATCCCTTTACATCATCATCATCATCAAGATTACTGGATCTGGGTATTCAAACCCTTAGATCACCACATAGCATTGTTACCTCTGTAATAGGTAACTATTACCTCTAGATCCTCAAACCAAGATATTTATCTCACTTGTTGTACAAGTATTCCACATAGCTCACATGGTTCATTAAACATCATGTCACCTCTTACTAGGCAACAAATATCTTTTAAGATATCAGACTATATAATCATTACACTTTATTGTATAGATATTTAACATAGCTCACAAGGCTCAATTAAATATGTATCATATAAAACATCATAGCTCATTCTAGGCTATGCTCATCATCTCATGTTTCTTTAATATTTTGCACTTCATGGTAAAAACTCTAATAGTATATGACATCATTATGCAGAGAAATACATCCTTCCCGTTATTAGGGTTAGGATTGTCTACATCATCACCATGTGATATAAGAAAGTACATCCTTCCCATTGTTAGGGTTAGGATTTCAAAATATAGTTGATTAGGGTTGTACGAGCATTCCATCACCCTTCATTTGGCATATGTTTTCCCTTAATAACAAATTAAGGAATCAAGATCATATTATCTAGAATCAAACCCGAATTCATACTCCACTCATCTTAGGAGTATCAATACTTGCTTATCAACATATTTGTCACACATGTAAAAGTCTCTCTCTCTTATCCTCATTAGGATTGCACCATACTTTTACTAAGTTGATTCAATTCTCCTCTTAAGGTACATTAGTTCACCATGATCAAATCTCATTATCTTTTATATTGTAATTAACACAACACTCAACATATGTCACTCAATCAAATACATATGATTGAAGTATCCCTACCATATCAGGCATCAAGATGTGTGTATACTATCATTATGCTTTAAGATACATTCTTTACTTCATGTCGTGTATCCATATTGGGCATGTGGTATAACCACATCACCATATCACATTTTAGGGTGTATCCCTTAACACCATATCGTGTATCCATCTCGGGTTATCTATCACTTAGTTCTTATCATCTTAAGTTAACTTCATATCATGTATGAGCTAGGTGCTTGACCTCATATCAAGTATAAGCTAGATTCTTGGTGCCATATCGTGCACAAGGTGTGTACCATATCAGGCATAGAGGGTATGCCTCATCATGTATTGCTTAAGTGGTAAATACAAAGTACCATATCAGTTTCCCATCTTAGATTATCATATCAGGTCTCCATGTTGGGTAACATATCGGGTTTCAATCCATCATCTAGGGTTTTCCACCATATCGGGTAGAATGTGCCATATCATGCATGTGGTATAAATTGACCTCATATCATTCACAAGGTAGAAGTAGGTGCTATTCCTATCATCCAAGAAATATCAATCATATCATCCATGTGGTATCTCTCACTACTTATATCGGTTTACCCATCATCTTGGGTTTCAACTCTATATTGTTTAGAGTGGTCGATGTCTCTATATCGTGTAAGAGATATAGACTTAGCCTTGTATCCTATATAAGGTGTAAGTAGGTATCTCCCATATTGTTCATAATACAAGCCTCATATCGTGTATGAGGTATCACCTATCTCCATATCGGGTTAACCTCCATCTTGGGGTTCATATCGGGTTTAAGGTATTTCAACCCATGTCGGGTTGTACCATATGTTTGACTCCATGTCTTATATCGTGCACAAGTGTATGCTTAACAACATATAATGTACAAGGTGTATACATCATGATCATATTGTGCAAGAGGTGCTTGCTTATCTCACTCATATAGGGTTGCTCAAAATTAGGGTTTAGCATATCAATTTAGAAGTGTGTACTTGATACTATATCATGCATGGAGTCTTTGTTTGACTTCATATTGTGCAAGAGGTGTAGGGTTGACACCATATCGTGTTCAAGATGTGAACTTTATCTCCATATCATGCAAGGAGGTATAAACTCATAAGCATATCGTGCTAGTGATGTATGTGCATAACCATATCGGGTTAGAGGTACTTGCTTATGTGCTTGAACTTGATATCACTTTATAAGGGGATACCATCTTCTTCAAGCATATCGTGCAAGGAAGTATACATCATGGACAAATACTAGAACTCATAATTTCATCAAATATTCAAGAATATTTCGGAATTGAACGTAGGTCATTAAGTATAGAAAGATAGGTGGTGAATAATAACATGATTGGGTTCAAGTTATATAACCTGCCTTATGAACAACTTCAAAGATCCAAGCTCCAAACCTTCATGTCACTAAGGTTGAAGATGAGATTATTCAAGGTCCAAGGCTCGTTCACAACTCCTCCATATATAAGGAATCACCATAGTTAAGAATTTGGTGAGGAAGGAAAGAGAGGATTATCTATAACCCGAAATCATACTTCAACCAAGGTTGAAGACAATCATGGTCTTACCTTAAGCTTGGTTCTTGAGCTTCCCTTGCTCCTTGAGCTACTTTGCATGATATATAAGTGGTTTGCACGATATCTCCAAGAAAGAGGGTTGTGGGGTTCGAAAATTTCATTAGTAAGTGAAGGGAGAGGTATATATACTTGGGTTCATGAGATAGAGTATATAAGAGGTGTCTTCACCTTATGCTACTAGGTGACACATGGCCATGCATGGTTGACACGTGTCCATGCATGCACACATATATATATTTCCATGCAAAAGTCTTAAGGATAATCTAGAGGTGATATTTCGGTCATCCTTTATCTTGTTGGATAAGCTATCTCATCTTTATCACATCAATAATGCAAACAGATACACTTTTTGCAAGGAGCTTCCAACTCATCATGGGCCACCTCCTTGAGGTGCTTTGCCCATCATGGACTTTTCCAAGACTCCAAAAACCTATAGGAGACTCTTTCAATTATACTAAAACACTTAGAACACATTCAACATGTAACATATTGGAATGTAGCCCCTCATCTTGGGCAAATTGCACTTTTCACTCAGGTTATCATATAATGCACACATAATTTGCAAATAAGCTCAAACTTGAAAATAAACTTCACAAAGAGACTTAATTACTTTTTAAAAGATTAGAACACGTTTATAAATAACTTCATTAAGCAAAAATTCTAGGGTTAAGCCATAACCCAGTTCAGGGATGTTACAATTATAAACCCCATTGGGGTATATTTCATCCCTGAAATCTCAGGTGAAGGAAGACAATTGTTATTCATGCATCATATCATGAAGTCTCTGCATTACATCTCATTGTTATGAAGATTTCATAGAAATTTGACTAGTACAAAGTCCTTAGACTTAGAGTCATCATAGAATCTATTATATAGGATACACACTCAACTATCCTTTTCATTAACAACTGTAGTGTCAATTCTGTGTCAGGTAACAAAGTCAGAGTAGTACTATTCATACTTCGAATAATTCAAGTGTCAAAACTTATTGCCTTATCACCTTCTCATCTTACATCATTTTACATAATAAGATTCTTGACTCTGGGGAGTTTACCATACCCCCTTACTTAATTTAACATTTATCCTCTAAGGGAAGACTAGAATTTCATTATGTCACTTGTTTGGGACTACCAATCTTATCATGCTTCTATTGTGTCATTCTAATCTAATGACATAATACTAAACTCCCTTATGACTTATACCAACTATCCATTAGCTATATATGTCCTTGTCATAACGGGAGGCTACTTATCAAAGAATAACTCATCTCAGAGGTATCTCTAGATGTCATGTATAAACTATCTCAACAGATCTAGGTAGGGGTATTCTAAGGCTTGATAAGCTTTTTCCCAAAATGATTCTATAATTGTTCCTTTAATTGATACATCCTTAATGATGTTATGTTTATGCAGAGCATAAACCCCTAACATATGATATCCATTGAAACGTCTATTTCGAGAAAACAAGATTAACTAATGCGGAAGCGTTCACTAAGCATCGGATTACCAAAAATCACTAAAAATTTTAAATTTTTTACAAAGAGATCCTTTAAAGAAAAAGCTTTCTCATAAAGCAACATGATAAGTTGTTTACAACTGATCCATCAGTAAAACTCTATAAGGCAAGATACAAAAGTCTCTAAGGACTGGACCAAAAACTCGAAAGCACTAACTATTACTCCGAGGACCTGAGAGTACAGAGACGACATATAGGACTCTAACACTATCTACACATGACATAGCAGCCAATGCCTCCACCTGAAGTCCTTGGTACTGCTGATGCTGCCCTTCACCTATTGAAAGATTTCTGCCTCCTCGCCCACGTCCACCTAAAGGTTGAAATCTACGGGGTGAGACAATTATAAAAATCGTCCCAGCGAGAGATATAACTCTTCGCCAGAAGCATAATTATTGCAGCATAAGAGAATAAATGTACACAAAGAAGTTATGTATATTTGAGAGTAGTTAAAACAATGTTTAACAGATTAAACTATTCTTTCTACTAAAAGCAATGCAACTATAAATTGATAAAATCACATGTCACTTATCACATCACTAACTCCCTTCAGACTTGGATCATATATCCATTGCCTGGCATTATTATTTGGGAAAGGATGGCATGTAGCCATACTCCTTCTCCCAAAGTGTTATGATTCCAACTCCACAACATATCTGCATAACTTGTACATATGATATCAGACTTAACATTACTTATGTAATACAAGGGTTATTTACATTCATAACCCATTAGTCTGTAGTTAAGATTTTCATAGGATTATTCCGTAATAGAATTTCACATAGAAGCACTTTGGTTTAGGTCATACCTCATATTTTTAATATTGGGATATCAATCCCTAACCATCTTATTAATATGAAATCCGGAATGTGGGAGTTCAAATCCCTAGACTAATCATAGCATTTGTTACCAAGTAACATCTCATTTTATCTGTTTATCTAAATAATATGACCTTTGAAGATCAACAAATCATATTACTCGTGGCTCATTCAACCTATCAAGCTCATATGTTATCACTTACCAGATAACATGACATTTAGTTATACTCTTGAATTATAGGTAACAAGTGTTCTTAATGCAATTAGCATTATAAATCTTACCTGATCACCTCTATATGAAACCTGTCAAGCTTAACTTTTATCAGATATTCCATATACTCCCACATACTCTAAAGTATGTGATCCAGGAGTTCCCTTTGTAAAACCTGTTTCACTATTATTTAAATTCTGACAATGATGGATCTATGATCAGGGCTCTACATGGTATGATTATACTTGATTATTAGGTACATATCAGTATTCTTTTAGCATCATACATGTTTCCAAACATTCAAGTACTAAACATGGCTATAATAGAAGAATACTAAATGTACAAGTATAACTCATATCAGTTATCAACTAGATATCAATTCTTAATCATCTTATAACTATGATTCAAGAACATGGGTGCTCACACCCTTATATCATCATAACACTTGCTATCAAGTGCCATATCAGCATCAAGTCATCTATTTGCATGACCTTGATTGAAGCAATGTATACTTTTCACATATCATTACTCTAAAAGCTTATAATTGTTTTCAAGGAATATGACATCATAACTCATACCTGGCTATGATTACCTCATAATATCAACCTGTATGACTTATACAAATAAGGACATGCATATATAACAATGTCAGTACAATACCAAAACTTCTCAATTTCTATATAGGACACCACGGCCGTGCCACCTTGCACGGTCGTGCAAGGTAAGGCTACCACGGCTGTGCTCCCTTGCACGGTCGTGCAAGCTAAGGCTACCACGACCGTGCTCCCTTGCACGGTCGTGCTACAGCAGATCGTTACATGATTCATATTTCTATCTATCTATATATATATATGTATTCTAATTTCTCATTCTTTCAAATTGATTAGGTCACATTGACCCTTCAATCAAGTACATACTACCATGGTTAACATAGTGTATCAAGCTATTAATCCTATAAACAATTAAGAATTCTCCCTTTAATTGGTTCTTAATCACTTAGGTATTATTAGGGTTTCAACCTTCACACCTTCATTGATTATCATTACTAATCATTATTGGATCAATAGAACATTCATCATATTAATTCTCAAAGATTCAATCACATTGGACCTCCACTTCATAAGGTGTCCAATTGAATTAGGGTTCCCAATGTTGATTCCTTCAATCTTTGAATTCATGGAACCAATCATCAATTGGACCTATACTCATACCTTAATTGAGTTTAATAGGTCAACCTTCAACTGATTTGTCCCTCACTTGACCCTCAATTGACCATCAATTAGGGTTTAACTCAATTGAATTAGGGATCGGAATCAATAACCCTTCAACATATTTCAATGTGGGACTAATTGATTTGAACCTATTGAACCATCATTACATTGGGACATGACCTGACCCCAAAAGGTCTTGAGGTCGTTTGGATGACCTCCAAACGGTCTTGAGACAGTTTGCCCATCATATCATCAAAATCTAAGTCAACCAATTAAGGTTTGGATCATTAGATTGATCACCAAAACAACAATTGATTACATTCCAACTTAGTATCATTGTATCATCAATTGCTTAACCATACTCACCCCTAGACCTCCAAACGGTCTTGGGTGACCTCCAAACGGTCTTGAGACCGTTTGGATGAGTTCCAAACGGTCTTGAGACCGTTTGGCTCACCCAACCCTTGGATTCTAGTGAAAAAGCATTAGGGTTTGAGCTATTGAGTTGATCATCAAATCAGCAATTGATTGCTTTGTAATTGTGTACCTTTGGACCTTCAATTGGTCAACTATACTTGACCCCAGACCTCCAAACGGTCTTGGGTGACCTCCAAACGGTCTTGAGACCGTTTGGGTGATCCCCAAATGGTCTTGAGACCGTTTGGGTCAATCAACCCAAAACAATCAACTCAATTCAATGCAAAACCAACACTTAGCCGATTAGGTTTCACACCACATCTTTGGATCTTCAAACACCTATCCATACTTGACCCTAGACCTTCAAACGGTCTTGGGTGACCCCCAAACGGTCTTGAGACCGTTTGGATGATCCCCCAAACGGTCTTGAGACCGTTTGGGCAAGAAAACCCAAAAAGTCAAATCAATCAAGTTGAAAGTCAGCACTTAATCCAATTAGGGTTTACATATTTAATTAGCCTTCAACTCACGATTCCTTTGGAGTTAATCCCTCAAATTTGGAGGGTCATTAACCAACATGATTATGAACAGGAATCCCAAACGGTCAACTCTTTGTCAACTCACTCAAACGGTTTGAAACCATTTGCCCAAAAAGTTCAAGTTAATCAGATTGGAAAATCAGCACTTAATCCAATTAGGTTACCTAATTGTTTAGCCTTTAACTCATGATTCCTTGGGAGTTAACCTATAAAATTTGGTGGGTTATTAGACCACATCTTAAGTAACAGTAATCCCAAACGGTCCACGCTTGGTCAACGCACTCAAATGGTTTGAGACCGTTTACCCAAGAAGTTCAAGTTAAATAGATTGGAAAAACAGCACTTAATTCAATTTGATTTGCCTAATGGATTGGCCTTTAACCTACGATTCCTTTGGAGTTAACCCCTCAAATTTGGTGGGTCATTATCCTACATAATTATGAACAGAAATCCCAAACGGTCCACGCTTGGCAACGCCCTCAAACGGTCTTGGAGACCGTTTTCTCCAACCGACCATGTGAAACCGTTTGCCCCTCAAACGGTTTTGCAAAACCCCCAAACGGTTTTGCAAACCGTTTGGCCAAGGGTGCAAGACCGTTTGCTAAAGTGACATAGGTATTCACGCCCCCTTCTTCTACCTCCAGATCCAGGTCTGTTACTCATGGGTTTAGATGCAAGAAAGCAAGGAAGGATGGGGGAAAGAAGAACAAGCTACTTTTGCAAGTACAAAGATATGCATAAGAAAGCAAAAGGTTTAGAGTTATAAAACCCGCCTTAAGGTCGTTCCTTGAGCTCCAAGCTTCCAAGCTTCCAGTCTTTAATGGTGTCTTGAGCTCCACAGGTCGGACAAGGGTGTTTCTCCAAGGAAAGGTTGGGAAAAGATGGCTAGAAAGAAGAAACAAGTAAGGAAGACCATAAAACCAACCTTGCACCATGAATTCCTCCATGAATTCGAGCAAGATGATGATCAAAGCTTACCTAGAACTGCTTGGCCGTTCTCCTCTTCCCCAGAACTCTGTCCTAAGTTGGTATAAGCAAGGGGATAAGAAAGGAAGTGAAGGAAACGATCCTTGCTAAGTGAGAAAAGGTGTATATATATACTTTAGGTGAAATTTCAACATAAGGACAACTTGTTTCTCCATTTCTCCTCTAGGTCCTTCCCTTATTATAAACCACGTTTCTCCCTTCCATACTTAAGCAAAACTCATCTTAAACCCAAGGTCTAAAGGTGAAGAAAGCCAACTTCTTACTAAGTTGCACATATAGAAGGGTTATTAGACTTATAACTTGATCATTTAATTTATAAGGGTTATCATTCTTATTTAATTATTCAATTGAAGTGACCTCTTCATCATTCTTACTCTTAATGATGCCAAGAGTCATAAAATATACTCTAGAAGGTGTATTTTACAAGTTGCACCCCATATTTGGGGTAAATTGCACTTTACACCAAAACTAGAGTTTTAAGTACAAGGATTGCTCCACAAGCTGCATCTTGGTGCCCAAGCTTGAAGAATCCATCATACTTTATTATATTAATTCTTATGATGTCTCAACACCAAAGGAACATCTTAACATGTGCAATTTGTAAGTTAACCCCTTTTAATTGGGTAATTTGCACATAGGTCCCTGTATTACAAAACAATATTACAACATTGTTCAAAAGGGACAGAAATGGAAATGTATGTTCCTTATGAGATTTAATTACATACCAAAAGATAATCACAAGTATCTAATTACGTAATTAAGAAAAACACCTAGGGTTAGTTCATAACCCAGGTCAGGGATGTTACAACAACATTGTTTTAAAAGGACAGAAATGAAATTATAGATTCTTCTAAAGCTTAATGACATATCAAGGGGTAATCACAAGCCTCTAATCATATTTTAAGCAAAACATATAGGGTTAGTTCATAACCCAGGTCAGGGATGTTACAAATTATATCCCCCTAACAAGGATTTCATCCTCAAAATCTCAGATAAAAGGAAGCAGATATTATTTAAGTATCATATCTTGCTAATCAATTAATTTGGAAACATTCATTGAGAAGGTTCACTAAGCAATTTGTCTTGGAGGATTTCACTAAGTAAATTTACTAAGTGTATTATTTCAAAGGCTTTTACTGAAAGAGTTCGTTAAGTATATTCACTAAGTATATTCACTAAGTTTGCTCACTAAGTATTCACTGAGTAAGTTTACTGAGTATATTCACTAAGTATGTTCACTAAGTATTCACTGAGTATATTCACTGAGTATATTCACTAAGTATGTTCACTAAGTTTGCTCACTAAGTATTCACTGAGTAAGTTCACTGAGTATATTCACTAAGTACATTCACTAAGTTTTCTCACTAAGTATTCATTGAGTAAGTTCACTGAGTATATTCACTAAGTATGTTCACTGAGTATTCACTGAGTATATTCACTGAGTATATTCACTAAGTATGTTCACTGAGTATTCACTGAGTATATTCACTAAGTATGTTCACTGAGTATTCACTGAGTATATTCACTGAGTATGTTCACTAAGTATGTTCACTAAGTATTCACTGAGTATATTCACTGAGTATGTTCACTGAGTATTCACTGAGTATATTCACTAAGTATGTTCACTGAGTATTCACTGAGTATATTCACTGAGTATGTTCACTAAGTATGTTCACTAAGTATTCACTGAGTATATTCACTGAGTATGTTCACTGAGTATTCACTGAGTATATTCACTAAGTATGTTCACTGAGTATTCACTGAGTATATTCACTGAGTATGTTCACTAAGTATGTTCACTAAGTATTCACTGAGTATATTCACTGAGTATGTTCACTGAGTATTCACTGAGTATATTCACTAAGTATGTTCACTGAGTATTCACTGAGTATATTCACTGAGTATGTTCACTAAGTATGTTCACTAAGTATTCACTGAGTATATTCACTGAGTATGATCACTAAGTATTCAATGAGGAAGTTCACTAAGTATATTCACTAAGTATGTTTACAAAGTATGTTCACTAACTATTCACTGAGGAAATTCACTGAGTATGATCACTAAGTATTCACTGAGGAAATTCACTAAGTATATTCACTAAGTATGTTCACAAAGTATGTTCACTAAGTATTCACTAAGATCCTCTCATTTAATTTTTCTTATACTCCTTAGATTGTTTCAAAATAATTACCTGATCAGAGTAATCAAAAGATAACAATCTAAGAGTTTCATACTTGCCTTATCTACAATAACCATATACCTGGCCAGGGTATATAAGTATTGAGATTAGGTAGTATGTATTTTACTTATCATCCTATTCTTTGCTTTTCATATCATTATACACGCAGAATTTATCACTCTAGGTTATTCTTCAGGTATCACATCTATATCTCATCCTTTTAATACACAGTTAAGGGAGATTATAAATTGTTTTAAAGAATATTGAGTAAGATATGAATTCTTATCTTTCTTGTGTCCTTCTAGGACTTAGTCAAGAAATTCAAAAGCAGCTAACTTCCATATTTTTTTAACACATAGAATCCTAATATGTAATAATAAAACAATACTTATTTCATATGACCTGTATGGGATGTTTTTCCACGTCCTCTATTATTATATTGCCTCCCTTGTGGGCCTTGCAGACTCTGTCCTTGAGGTCGAGTCATTATTGCATTCATGTCTGGAAAATCCCTTGCCAGATGTCCCGGTTGTCTACATAAGTAACAGATCCTAGGTGCAAGGTGTCTATACGATCCAGTTACCGATGCTGAGGCTATGTCGGAGGGTCTTCTTGGAATACTACTATGGTCCCTATTTCCACTTGACACCCATTGTGTCTGGGTAGGGAATTATGATATTGCCGTTGGTTTAGAAAATCTTGGCTTCTTAAAACTTTCAGGCCTTTGTTCTTGAGGCTGGGTGTACATCTTCTTACTACTTGTCTGTTGTTTCACGGTTTCTGACCTCTCTATCCTTCTTACTGACTCCACAAAGGTGGCAAACCTTTCTCTGTTCTCCAAGGCAGACACAGGAGTGGCTAGTTCAACATTCAATCCTTTCTCAAAATGCCGAATTCTTTCTTCATCACTAACTGCCATCTGTGGACAAAACCGTAGTAACTCCATGAACTTAGCTTCATATTCGCTAACGTTCATCATTCCTTGTGTGATCTTCTCAAATTGAGAGATCTTCTCATCTAGATACGTCTTAGGGAAGTATCTATTGACGAATTCTCATCGGAAAACCTCCCATCCTATTTCTTCACCTGGTCTCTTATCTTCCTCTATCATCCACCAATTACCAGCACTTCCTTTTAGAAGGTATACCGCATGCTTAACCTTTTTAGCTTCAGGAATATCAAGGATCTTGAAAGCCTTTTCCAGCTCTATCAACCATAGATCACCATCTGCTGGATCAGATGTACCGGCATAGTCTATGGCTCCCACCCGACGAAGTCTCTCGAAAGTCTTGCCGGTTCCATAACCTTCCTGATGGGCTGGTGCGCTAGATGCAGATGGTGGCACCCTATCTGCTATGTGTGTTATGGCTGCCAGAAACTTATCAAATAAAGCATAAGTAGCTGGATTTTCTATCTCAGCTGGGTCAAACTGGGGCTGTTCAGGTACATGCCCTTCCCTATTCTGGTCTCCTGCACCTCCTCCTGGTGCAGCAGAACTGCCCTCATCGGCATGCTCTTCACGTGGTCCAAACATCTTCAAGTTCTTCTCCTCCTATGTGAGCAGAAGATACTATCAGATAATCTGGAAAACACTTAGAACAGACTCTACAATCTTAGTCCTATGTCTCTGTAGACTCAGCGAACCTAGAGCTCTGATACCACTAATTGAAACGTCTATTTCGAGAAAACAAGATTAACTAATGCGGAAGCGTTCACTAAGCATCGGATTACCAGAAATCACTAAAAATTTTAAACTTTTTACAAAGAGATCCTTTAAAGGAAAAGCTTTCTCATAAAGCAACATGATAAGTTGTTTACAACTGATCCATCAGTAAAACTCTGTAAGGCAAGATACAAAAGTCTCTAAGGACTGGACCAAAAACTCGAAAGCACTAACTATTACTCCGAGAACCTGAGAGTACAGAGACGACATATAGGACTCTAACAATATCTACACATGACATAGTAGCCAATGCCTCCACCTGAAGCTTCACTGCTGTCCTTGGTACTGTTGATGCTGCCCTTCACCTATTGAAGGATTCTTGCCTCCTCGCCCACGTCCACCTAAAGGTTGAAATCTACCGGGGTGAGACAATTATAAAAATCGTCCCAGTGAGAGATATAACTCTTCGCCAGAAGCATAATTATTGCAGCATAAGAGAATAAATGTACACAAAGAAGTTATGTATATTTGAGAGTAGTTAAAACAATGTTTAACAGATTAAACTATTCTTTCTACTAAAAGCAATGCAACTATAAATTGATAAAATCACATGTCACTTATCACATCACTAACTCCCTTCAGACTTGGATCATATATCCATTGCCTGGCATTATTATTTGGGAAAGGATGGCCTGTATCCATACTCCTTCTCCCAAAGTGTTAGGATTCCAACTCCACAACATATCTGCATAACTTGTACATATGATATCAGACTTAACATTACTTATGTAATACAAGGGTTATTTACATTCATAACCCATTAGTCTGTAGTTAAGCTTTTCATAGGATTATTCCGTAATAGAATTTCACATAGAAGCACTTTGGTTTAGGTCATACCTCATATTTTTAATACTGGGATATCAATCCCTAACCATCTTATTAATATGAAATCCGGAATGTGGGAGTTCAAACCCCTGGACTAATCATAGCATTTGTTACCAAGTAACATCTCATTTTATCTGGTTATCTAAATAATATGACCTTTGAAGATCAACAAATCATATTACTCGTGGCTCATTCAACCTATCAAGCTCATATGTTATCACTTACCAGATAACATGACATTTAGTTATACTCTTGAATTATAGGTAACAAGTGTTCTTAATGCAATTAGCATTATAAATCTTACCTGGATCTGATCACCTCTATATGAAACCTGTCAAGCTTAACTTTTATCAGATATTCCATATTCCCACATACTCTAAAGTATGTGATCCAGGAGTTCCCTTTGTAAAACCTGTTTCACTATTATTTAAATTCTGACAATGATGGATCTATGATCAGGGCTCTACATGGTATGATTATACTTGATTATTAGGTACATATCAGTATTCTTTTAGCATCATACATGTTTCCAAACATTCAAGTACTAAACATGGCTGTAACATAAGAATACTAAATGTACAAGTATAACTCATATCATTTAGCAACTGGATATCAATTCTTAATCATCTTATCACTATGATTCAAGAACATGGGTGCTCACACCCTTATATCATCATAACACTTGTTATCAAGTGCCATATCAACATCAAGTCATCTATTTGCATGACCTTGATTGAAGCAATGTATATACTTTTCACATATCATTACTCTAAAAGCTTATAATTGTTTTCAAGGAATATGACATCATAACTCATACCTGGCTATGATTACCTCATAATATCAACCTGTATGACTTATACAAATAAGGACATGCATATATAACAATGTCAGCACAATACTAAAACTTCTCAATTTCTATATAGGACACCACGGTCGTGCCACCTTGCACAGTCGTGCAAGGTAAGGCTACCAAGGCCGTGCTCCCTTGCACGGTCGTGCAAGCTAAGGCTACCACGGCCGTGCTCCCTTGCACGGTCGTGCTACAGCAGATCATTACATGATTCATATTTCTATCTATCTATATATATATGTATTCTAATTTCTCATTCTTTCAAATTGATTAGGTCACATTGACCCTTCAATCAAGTACATACTACCGTGGTTAACATTGTGTATCAAGCTATTAATCCTATAAACAATTAAGAATTCTCCCTTTAATTGGTTCTTAATCACTTAGGTATTATTAGGCTTTCAACCTTCACACCTTCATTGATTATCATTACTAATCATTCTTGGATCAATAGAACATTCATCATCTTAATTCTCAAAGATTCAATCACATTGGACCTCCACTTCATAAGGTGTCCAATTGAATTAGGGTTCCCAATGTTGATTCCTTCAATCTTTGAATTCATGGAACCAATCATCAATTGGACCTATACTCATACCTTAATTGAGTTTAATAGGTCAACCTTCCACTGATTTGTCCCTCACTTGACCCTCAATTGACCATCAATTAGGGTTTAACTCAATTGAATTAGGGATTGGAATCAATAACCCTTCAACATATTTCAATGTGGGACTAATTGATTTGAACCTATTGAACCATCATTACATTGGGACATGACCTGAACCCAAAAGGTCTTGAGGTCGTTTGGATGACCTCCAAACGGTCTTGAGACCGTTTTCCCATCATATCATCAAAATCTAAGTCAACTAATTAAGGTTTGGATCATTAGATTGATCACCAAAACAACAATTGATTACATTCCAACTTAGTATCATTGTATCATCAATTGCTTAACCATACTCACCCCTAGACCTCCAAACGGTCTTGGGTGACCTCAAAACGGTCTTCAGACCGTTTGGATGAGTTACAAACGGTCTTGAGACCGTTTGGCTCACCCAACCCTTGGATTCTAGTGAAAAAGCATTAGGGTTTGAGCTATTGAGTTGATCATCAAATCAACAATTGATTGCTTTGTAATTGTGTACCTTTGGACCTTCAATTGGTCAACTATACTTGACCCCAGACCTCCAAACGGTCTTGGGTGACCTCCAAACGGTCTTGAGACCGTTTGGGTGATCCCCAAACGGTCTTGAGACCGTTTGGGTCAATCAACCCAAAACAATCAACTCAATTCAATGCAAAACCAACACTTAGCCGATTAGGTTTCACACCACATCTTTGGATCTTCAAAAACCTATCCATACTTGACCCTAGACCTTCAAAGGTCTTGGGTGACCCCCAAACGGTCTTGAGACCGTTTGGATGATCCCCCAAATGGTCTTGAGACTGTTTGGGCAAGAAAACCCAAAAAGTCAAATCAATCAAGTTGAAAGTCAGCACTTAATCCAATTAGGGTTTACATATTTAATTAACCTTCAACTCACGATTCCTTTGGAGTTAATCCCTCAAATTTGGAGGGTCATTAACCAACATGATTATGAACAGGAATCCCAAACGGTCAACTCTTTGTCAACTCACTCAAACGGTTTGAAACCGTTTGCCCAAAAAGTTCAAGTTAATCAGATTGGAAAATCAGCACTTAATCCAATTAGGTTACCTAATGGTTTAGCCTTTAACTCATGATTCATTGGGAGTTAACCTATAAAATTTAATGGGTTATTAGACCACATCTTAAGGAACAGTAATCCCAAACGGTCCACGCTTGGTCAACGCACTCAAACGGTTTGAGACCGTTTACCCAAGAAGTTCAAGTTAAACAGATTGGAAAAACAACACTTAATTCAATTTGATTTGCCTAATTGATTGGTCTTTAACCTACGATTCCTTTGAAGTTAACCTCTCAAATTTGGTGGGTCATTATCCTACATAATTATGAACAGAAATCCCAAACGGTCCATGCTTGGTCAACGCCCTCAAACGGTCTTGGAGACCGTTTGCTCCAACCGACCATGTGAAACCGTTTGCCCCTCAAACGGTTTTGCAAAACCCCCAAACGGTTTTGCAAACCGTTTGGCCAAGGGTGCAAGACCGTTTGCTAAAGTGACATAGGTATTCATGCCCCCCTTCTTCTACCTCCAGATCCAGGTCTGTTCCTCATGGTTTTAGATGCAAGAAAGCAAGGAAGGATGGGGGAAAGAAGAACAAGCTACTTTTGCAAGTACAAAGATATGTATAAGAAAGCAAAAGGTTTAGAGTTATAAAACCCACCTTAAGGTCGTTCCTTGAGCTCCAAGATTCCAAGCTTCCAGTATTTAATGGTGTCTTGAGCTCCACAGGTCGGCCAAGGGTGTTTCTCCAAGGAAAGGTTGGGAAAAGATGGCTAGAAAGAAGAAACAAGTAAGGAAGACCATAAAACCAACCTTGCACCATGAATTCCTCCATGAATTCGAGCAAGATGATGATCAAAGCTTACCTAGAACTGCTTGGCCATTCTCCTCTTCCCCAGAGCTCTGTCCTAAGTCGGTATAAGCAAGGGGATAAGAAAGGAAGTGAAGGAAACGATCCTTGCTAAGTGAGAAAAGGTGTATATATATACTTTAGGTGAAATTTCAACATAAGGACAACTTGTTTCTCCATTTCTCCTCTAGGTCCTTCCCTTATTATAAACCACGTTTCTCTCTTCCATACTTAAACAAAACTCATCTTAAACCCAAGTTCTAAAGGTGAAGAAAGCCAACTTCTTACTAAGTTGCACATATAGAAGGGTTATTAGACTTATAACTTGATCATTTAATTTATAAGGGTTATCATTCTTATTTAATTATTCAATTGAAGTGACCTCTTCATCATTATTACTCTTAATGATGCCAAGAGTCATAAAAGATACTCTAGAAGGTGTATTTTACAAGTTGCACCCCATATTTTGGGTAAATTGCACTTTACACCAAAACTAGAGTTTTAAGTACAAGGATTGCTCCACAAGCTGCATCTTGGTGCCCAAGCTTGAAGAATCCATCATACTTTATTATATTAATTCTTATGATGTCTCAACACCAAAGGAACATCTTAACATGTGCAATTTGTAAGTTAACCCCTTTTAATTGGGTAATTTGCACATAGGTCCCTGTATTACAAAACAATATTACAACATTGTTCAAAAGGGACAGAAATGGAAATGTGTGTTCCTTAGGAGATTTAATTACATATCAAAAGATAATCACAAGTATCTAATTACATAATTAAGCAAAACACCTAGGGTTAGTTCATAACCCAAGTCAGGGATGTTACAACAACATTGTTTTAAAAGGACATAAATGAAATTATAGATTCTTCTAAAGCTTAATGACATATCAAGGGGTAATCACAAGCCTCTAATCATATTTTAAGCAAAACATCTAGGGTTAGTTCATAACCCAGTTCAGGGATGTTACATCCATACTATAGTTATCTCAAAGATGGTCCTCATTGGTAACCAAACATGATTCATTTTATCAGGAGTCATGTTCTTATTTTCTTATACCATTGAAAGTTCATGGATACTAGGATTCCTTACCTTGGTATCCATTACATGTACCAAAAACACATCATATCCTCATTATATCCATATTCCTATTGTTATTACCAAAGCCAAACATATAATAAGACCTTTCTTTCATCTTGGGACATTACTTATCACATATAACTTTATCTTGGAACCAGAGTCCAAGACGAACTAATACTTTTCTAAGTATCCATCAAAAGAACACTTCTAACTCATGCACATCAAGTGTCATAAGACTTGATTAATTATCATTTCCCTATAAGGAAAGAACATATGGGAATATATTTCTCTTATCACCCCATAATCACTCAGGGTTGTCTACCAAAGAAAGAAGATTATTATCTTCCTTGATTATTGCATGAACTTTCAACTATTCATGAGTCATTTACTCTCGTTTCATCCTAGGTTCCTTTCCATCAACATAGGAATTATAAGGATGATTACATGTCATCACTCCTTTCTTTGTTATTGTCTAACATGTTCATGAACATTTCATGATTTTATCACATTTCTCATTTTCACACTTATTGAAAAAGATCTTTACTATTCACATAGTCTTTATCAAACATGGATCATCTCCCTTGTTCCTTTTCTCTTATCACGAGGAATATACTTTTTACTTCCTCATACACACAGATTGATCTGAGATCATCTCAGATTCCATTTTATTGCACTTAGGATGTGATAAAAATATCCATGCCATATTTCCAGTTTCGTTATGCTCACTAGATTGTCTCAAAATGACTACTTGATCAGAGTAATCAGAAAAATAACAATCTAAGAGTTCCATACTTACCTTGCCTTCAATAGTTGAATACCTGGCCAAGGTATATAAGTACTGATACTAGGTAGTATGCACCTTGTTTGTATCATATACCTTACCTTTATATTATGAAAAACATATGACTTAACATCCCTGGACTTTCTCCAGACATCACTTTTATACCTCTTCCTCTTTTATGCAGATAAAAGGAATTATAAAACATTGTAAAGATTACTGAACAAAGTGTAAGTTCGTATCCTCTTTATCTCTTCCTTATGTACTCATAGGACTAGTCAAAGGAATCTCAACCATAACTACTTTCTTATACTTAATAGATAAAATCATGAAATGACATATCAGAATGACACTATTTCATCTGACCTATCTCGATTTGTGGATCGATTATTGTCTTAGGCTGATTCATTGCATAGAATCATGTCATTGCCTATTTCCAACGTCGTGCCCTATTGTTTAGTGCAGATGGGCCTGTTTGGGATGCATGTCCACATCCTCCTGTGCCACTACTAAACCATTGCCTTTGAGAGTCTTGTTGACTCTGCCTCAGTGGTTGGGTCATTCCCTTCATTCTATTCGGGTAAAAGGATCTAATATGCCCAACCTATCTACATTTATGACATTTCTTATATGCACTCCCTGATCTTGTCGGCCTTAGTATCGATGTAGAAGCTAAATCAAGAGTTCTGTTAGGTCATTTGCCTTCTCTTAGGAACCATTGTCCTGGTGCATTAGATGTTGGTTGCATTGGTGGCACCAGAAACTTCCCCTTTTTAGGGCTACTAGGCATCAATTCCCGAGTTTGGACATATATTTTCTTAATTCCTACCTCATTATCCTTTCCTGGACAGTCCTTTATAAGATGTCCTGCCTGCCTACACCTGTAGCAGACTCTGATTTCATATCGTGTCCTAATCCTTTTAGCATTTTCCACTGTTCCAACATAACTATGTTGATTAGAAATCCTGTTAGTGCCCAGAATTTCATTATTAGGGACTGGTAATCTAGGTTGTGCTGCTAATATCTGATCCACTATATGCATTACTATTGTCACAACTTGCCCAACAAGAGCATAAGAAGCAGGATTCCCTATCATGATTGGATCAACATGGGGATTCTCAAGCAGTCATTCTTCTCTTTCCTGATCCCTTGCACCTTCTCTTGGTGCAACAACATTGCTTTCAACAATGTGTTCCTCATGTTCTCCAGACATCTTTAAGATTTACTCTATCTTATGCATAAGAAGAAGTCACTATAAGATATACTGGAGGACACTAGAACATATTCAACACCTTAGTCCTATGTCTGTGTAGACTCACCGAACCTTAGGCTTTGATACCAAAACTTTTTGATGACCCGAAAACAAATCAAATCATGACCATCAATAATTGTGGAATAACCATAAACAACAGATTAACAAAAATCACTAAGAATTAAAACCATTTTGCAAAGAGATCCAATACCAGGAAACTCTCACTGAGAGATCCAATTCTTATATATATCATGATTCACATAGTACATGCACTGTATCATCTCATCTCAAGGACAACATTTAACAGTTTCTCTATCAAAACATATATTGAATCAACATAAAACCTCAAGATACACAAGTCAAAATCTCAGATTGTTCATAAAACCATTACGTACTGACTCCAAGGACCTGAGAATATAGAGACGACACATAGGACTTCTATCTACAAGACACGACAGACAGTACACTCAACCTGAGTTGTTACTGCTGTCCCAGCTATTGTTCTCCCTCTGTAGAAAGGTCACTACTGCCTCATGTACATCCATCTAAAAATTGGGGATCCCAAGGGGTGAGACAAATGTCCCAACGAGAGATATAACTCTCCGCCAACCATATAATTATCATAGTTAAGCAATATAAAATTAAGCAGAGGTTCTTTTATAATAACAAGCATGATTAATCAATGTACAAATAGGATAGAGTAATCTCTTTACTTAAGAAAAATGATGTCTTTATCAATGGTAGAGCAATAAACCATCTATTTACTTTACAAGGAATGTAAAGAAACATAAATAACATCTATCAACTAAGATGTATAACTGAAGTGTACATCAACCAATATCTTTTTGTATTTGATCCTTAAACAAATACACTACTCGACTGATTACATATTATAATCACACTTATGCCCTGAGGAGATGAAGTATACCATTTATGCTCCAACAGACCGCTAGTAAGTCAAAATTGGTACCATACAAGGTCAAGGACAGAGCTAGCTGCCAAGGCCTCACCTGTCTCGGTCAGTATGAGACTCACTTAACTTAGCAGGACATCTCATGCCATCTGCTGGCAGGACATCTTGTGTCAACTGCAAATAGCATGTCAAGGTATAGTGACATCTTCTCTATAGAGTTACAATCGCAACATGTACTCCCTTGAGGGAGATCTTAGTTTATCCATCCCCGGATTATAAGAATAAGGAAGATTACACATCAATTCCTCAGCTATTCGGGAGAATCACATTTCAATCCCAATCCACATAGAATGGAGAAGGATTCTACGCATGAATTTCTCATTTGGGAAGGAGATTTACATCATCCCATGATAAATAAGAAAGGTGCAACATCCGTTCTTCATCAGGACGTCTGGATATATTTCGTCCATCACCCCCACATATTCAAGAATGTGCTCTCTGAGTTAAACTTGTTTCACCATCAACAATTTCTAACGCTGAATGGATCTATGGTCAGGGCACTACATGATGATATTTCTCTTGATTAATCAGGTACATTACAATATCTTTTAGCATCAACCAAGTTTCAAACATGAATTATAATAGATTCTATAAAGAAAGGTGTAGTACTTTTACTATCTTTGGAACACTTTGAATGTATAACACTCAGGATCTCAGTCCCTTATCACATCACTGTGAATTCTCATCCCTTCACATCATCATCTTCAAGATTACTGGATCTGGGTATTCAAACCCTTAGATCACCACATAGCATTGTTACCTCTGTAATAGGTAACTATTACCTCTAGGTCCTCAGACCAAGGTATTTATATCACTTGTTGTACAAGTATTCCACATAGCTCACATGGTTCATTAAATAGCATGTCACCTCTTACTAGGCAACAACTATCTTTTAAGATATCAGACTGTATAATCATTACACTTTATTGTATAGATATTTAACATGGCTCACAAGGCTCATTTAAATATGTACCATATAAAACATCATAGCTCATTTTGGGCTGTGCTCATCATCTCATGTTTCTTTAATAGTTTGCACTTCATGGTAAAAACTCTAGTAGTATAGGACATCATTATGCAGAGAAATACATCCTTCCCATTATTAGGGTTAGGATTGTCTACATCATCACCATGTGATATAAGAAAGTACATCCTTCCCATTATTAGGATTAGGATTTCTCAATCTAGCCCATTAGGGTTGTACGAGCATTCCATCACCCTTCATTAGGAATAGGTTTTCACTTAATAAAAAATTAAGGAATCAAGATCATATTATCTAGAATCAAACCATAATCCATACTCCACACATCTTAGGAGTATCAATACTTGCTTATCAATATATTTATCACACATGTAAAAGTCTCTCTCTCTTATACTCATTAGGATGGCACTATACTTTTACTAAGTTAGTTCAATTCTCCTCTTCACGTACATTATTTCACCATTATAAAATCTCATTATCTTTTATATTGCAATTAAGACAACACACAACATATGTCACTGAATCAAATACATATGATTGAAGTATCCCTACCATATCGAGTATCAAGATGTGTGTATACCATCATACTATGCTTTAAGATACATTTTTTACTTCATGTCGTGTATCCATATTGGGCATGTGGTATAACCACATCACCATATCGTGTTTTAGGGTGTATCCCTTAACATAATATCATGTATCCATCTCAAGTTAGCTATCACTTAAATCTTATCATCTCAATTTAACTTCATATCATGTATGAGCTAGGTGCATGACCTCATATCAGGTATAAGCTAGATGCTTGGTCCCATATCGTGCACAATGTGTGTACCATATCAGGCATAGAGGGTATGCCTCATCATGTATTTTTTAAGTGGTAAATACAAGGTACCATATCAGTTTTCCATCTTGGATTATCATATCGGGTCTCCATGTTGGGTAACATATCAGTTTTCAATCCAACATCTAGGATTTTCCACCATATCAGGTAGAATGTGCCATATCATGCATGAGGTATAAATTGATCTCATATCGTTCACAAGGTAGAAGTATATGCTATTCCTATCATCCAAGAAATATCAATCATATCATCCATGTGGTATCTCTCACCACTTATATCAGTTTACCCATCATCCTGGGTTTCAACTCTATATTGTTTAGAGTGGTCGATGTCTCTATATCGTGTAAGAGATATAGACTTAGCCTTGTATTGTATATAAGGTGTAAGTAGGTATCTCCCATATAATTCATAAGACATGCTTCATATCGTTTATGAGGTATCACCTATCTCCATATCAGGTTAACCCCCATCTTGGGTTTCATATCGCGTTTAAGGTATTTCAACCCATGTCGGGTTGTACCACATGTTTGACTCCATGTCTTATATCATGAACAAGTGTATGCTTAACAACATATCGTGTACAAGGTGTATACTTCATGATCATATCGTGCAATAGGTGCTTGCTTGTCTCACTCATATTGGATTGCTCAAAATTAGGGTTTAGCATATCAATTGAGAGTGTGTACTTGACACTATATCATGCATGGAGTCTCTGCTTGACTTCATATCATGCAAGAGGTGTAGGGTTGACACAATATCATGTTCAAGATGTGAACTTTTTCTCCATATCATGCAACGAGGTATAAACTCATAAGCATATCATGCTAGTGATGTATGTACATAACCATATCGGGTTAGTGGTACTTGCTTATGTGCTTGAACCTGATATCACTTTATAAGGTGATACCATCTTCTTCACGTCCCTAAGGTTTAATATGAGCTTATCCAAGGTCCAAGGCTCATTCAAAACTCCTCCATATACAAGAAATCACCATAGTTAAGAACTTGGTGAGGAAGGAAAGAGAGGAATATCTATAACCCGAAATCATACTTCAACCAAGGTTGAAGACGATCATGGCCTTACCTTAAGCTTGGTGCTCGAGCATCCCTTGCTCCTTGAGGTACTTTGCACGATATCTAAGTGGTTTTCCTGATATCCCCAAGAAAGAGGGTTGTGGGGTTCGAAAATTTCATTAGTAAGTGAAGGGAGAGGTATATATACTTGGGTTCATGAGATAGAGTATATAAGAGGTGTCTTCACCTTATGCTACTAGGTGACACGTGGGCATGCATGGTTGACACGTGTCCATGCATGCACATATATATATATATATATATATATATATATATATATATATATATATATATATATATATATATATATATATATTGCCATGCAAAATTCTTAAGGATAATCTAGAGGTGATATTTCGGTCATCCTTTATCTTGTTGGATAAGCTATCTCATCTTAATCTCATCAATAATGCAAACAGATACTCTTTTTGCAAGGAGATTCCAACTCGTCATGGGCCACCTCCTTGAGGTGCTTTACCCTTCATGGACTTTGAAAAGAATCAACAAACCAATAGGAGACTCCTACTATGGATCCTTGGCCGATAGGGCTCCTATATCAAGTCTACAACTCGACACAACTCATATAAGGCTTTACCTTCAATCCTTCCTTGGTCTTTTCATCACCAGGAGTACCATCATTCAAAGATGATTCAAACATGGTTTATCCTTATTTCTCTCTCCTCTAAAAGATACATAGAGGGAGTAGGGACACTCTAGAGGTGGTAATTTGCATCTCAACCCTATATTTTGGGTAAATTACAAATTGTACCAAAATTGGTACATAAGGCACTTAACATTGTTCAAACAAGTTATAACTTGATATTTAGGCTTTAGACAAGCCACCACTTAGCATCATTCTCTTTATCATGATACTAAAACACTTTGAACACATTCAACATGTAACATATTACAATGTAGCCCCTCATCTTGGGCAAATTGCACTTTTCACTTAGGCTATCATACAATGCACACATAGTTTGCAAATAAGCTCAAACTTGAAAATAAACTTCACAAAGAGCCTTAATTACTTTTCAAAAGATTATAAAAAGTTTATAAATAAATTTCTTAAGAAAAACTTCTAGGGTTAATCCATAACCCAGGTCAGGGATGTTACAACAGTAAGTCGCCTTTTATCTCATTTTTCATCTTTTCTTTAATTTAACCATCATGGATCACTCAACTTCCTTATAACCAAATAGTGTCTTGATACTGATTTACTATATCAGATGGGGGTGTTAATCCTTCCCCACTCATAACTAGATTGCCTGATCTAATCTCTAGTTTTACTTTTATTTTTTCTTTTTGTATCCATCATGGATAATCGCTTAGAGTCCACTATGGCTTTCATAATCTACCCTTTTTCCTCATTTTTTGTAAAAAATGTGGTGGTGACTCCAACACTTTTGTTACATGCCACATTTCACTATCAATAATGTATAGTGTTTTATTCCCTAAATCTTCCTTTCTTTACCCCATTTTGAGTAAGGTGCGACAGACTTACGACTTTGCTAGGGAGTAATGTCAAGTCGATTGACATGAATTTTCCGTGCGTAGAACGCAAGTATACGCGTCAATGTAATATAGGCCTTTGTGAGGCATGAGTCGAACTCAGGGACACTGAATTATCAGAGAGTACTACTAACTACTCGCAATCAACTAGACCGGTTAAATAGTTGGAAGTTGTTGTAAAATTAAAAGAAAATAAAATAAAACAAAACAAAATAATCGATTAAAGGTTTAGTTTAATCAATTCAGGTGGATATCTTTAGGATTGCGGTTTCACCGCGGGTTTTCATTGTATGAATTTCCATATATCTACTCAAGTTCATCTCTCTATCTGGGTAGTGGCCTGTAATCAGAATTGCCCAATGTCGTGGTACAATTCACTACCTATGTCTAGGTCGGTTCCACTGTCATAGTAACCTATACCCTAAACTAGGTGCATTAGAATCGATCTCTAGGTATCCACCATTAACCTTACACCACCTTGTTCAAGGGATTTGTTAATTAATGTGAATTTCGTCTCTTTTCAACTGTTAATTCTTCTTTCAAAGTAATTAAGGGCATTAGATTATTATTATGGTGATCAAGCATAACAATATAATTGAGAAAATGAAATCATACCACAGATTTAAGAGATAAATTATGAATTACTATGATAAAATTGTCATACAATGATTTCTCGGGCTACTCCCGGTCCTAAAGATAAAGGGGATTAGCCCCGCATGTTCATCTCAGAGCAAAACATGGTAGAGAAAAAGGGACACATGGGAAACACGTGAAATAAGAATTGAAACCCCTGAACAGAGTAGATCCAGGTGCTCCTTGGTGTAGAATACACGATCTCCCACCTTTCGGTGGTGGAGAACGTATTCTTCGGTGTCTGGAACGGCTAGGGCGTACTTCTGGGCTCCGTCCTTCTCTCCACACCTTCTCGGGACGTGTGCAACGGCTAATGACGTGATCCCTTGCTCTTGGCCGCCGTCATTAGGTATAATCACTGAGTTAGGTCACCAAAATATCACAGCCGTCGGATTTAGAATGATCTGAAGTAGACTTGTATCTGACGGTGTCGATACCATCGACGCGAGTCGATGGTATCGACCTTGCGCGATATCGGCCAATGTTCTTTCTCTTTGTTGTTGCGCCTGATGCAGACTCGATACCATCGACGAGGGTCGATAGTATCGACATCCTAAGGCGTCTGTTTTATCCTTTTGTGTCGCTGTAGCTCCACTTGTCGATAGTATCGACATATGCGTCGATAGTATTGACTCTCTTCTCGCCAACAACCTGATGGTAAATCGATACCATCGACTCTCCTGTCGCTAGTATCGACTTTGTGCTGCTCCTTGCGGCTGGCAACCTGTGGTCGTGTCAATGGTATCGACTACTGTCGATGGTATCGACAACAACATATATTCGATTTTCCTGAAATTGCAACACAAAACCACATAAGCCGAAATAAAATATATTGTTGTAATAATTTATGCTCAAAATACTAAAATAAGGGAGATTTGACATAGAGAAGGATCATAGACCAAAGTAGATGAATTATGCAATATTAACCACCAAAATGACCAATAAAAGCATAAAACACAAGTAAAACAAGTCTATAAATGCGACTCAAAATCATCGCATCAAACTCCCCTAAGATTGAACATTGCTCACCCTCGAGCAACAAAACCTTAGAATAGAATTGCTAGGGTCAACTAAAGAATAGATTATCACAACAAACATTACCATATGATCCCCATCGGACATTCACATTCTGGCCCTCACTAACCATGGAATGATAATTACCCTAAAGGCGACAGTAATCATCTATAAAAGATATCTACCTCAAAAGTGATGAACACTATCATATAAGATAGTTAACATAATAAAATTCGCCAGTTCAGACTCGGTGCATCTTGTGATCTCCTATACTACATTGTTCACCCTAACTACCATCTACATGGAAGCAACTCTCTTGATATTCACAAGTGAGGAGAAAATCACGGTGGCCTACCAATTCGAGCAACGGGTGGATGGAATGGGTGGCTAATGGAAGAAATGGAAGCATTATACAGTTTCAACATGCATAAAACAAAAATGCCCTAAATGATGCATTTGCACATGAAAATGCCCTAATGCCTATAATTGGGTGGAATGATGCATGCACTAACATCCCGTCTCAAGATGAGATAGAATATCTAACTGAGTTACATCATGTACTTATCTTAAAATGCAGGTGAGACTATGTTCCTTTCTCCCTCTTATTCTACTTGCTTCTCAATACTTTTTTTTTTCTTTTTCTATTTTTCCATTTTTTTAGGCTCTTATGTCCATAAATGATAATGAATTATTTGTTGGGTGCACTTTTTCTGCATAGATCAAATATTTGAAGCATTTAGAAGGTATGGAACAAGTTAATCACCCTTAAAGAAGAAATAAGATACATGATGTATTGTATGCATAAAAATTATGAATGCAGCTAAATGACACGCACCTAAGGATAATGTGCATGTATAACTACTCTATTTTTTATTTTTCATTTTCATGCAAAACATGTGAAAACGGTTGCAATGCAATACATATCTACATGGAATGCAATCAAAGAGATTAAAACCATAAAGTACTTCCAATTCTTATGGTGGATTGTGAAAAACAATGGGGTGGAAAGATCACAAGACTAATTGACTAAACCTTTGAAAATTATTATGTGTCCCTCCTTACTGACCTATGTAGTAGTTAAGAGGTTTCTCTCTCTTACGTCAAATTAGAGTCTCATTATCATTTGGTCAGTTTAGGCTCACACAACCAATTCCGTCCACTTTTCATGAATCATTATGAATGTACAGTTGTGATTTTCTATTTTAGAGTTGACAAAACCAATCATTTTCTTAAGTTATGTGCTCAAAGTTGAACAACACAAGCTTGCGAACACTCAAATTTTTTTAATTTTCCCTTAATACCCATGTACAAGCAATTGAGATGACACAAGACTTAAGACATCCACAATTACACTAGATAGAGTGTGGATCCTACAAACAAACTAAGATTGCAAGAAATAAATGACAAGAACAAAAATAATAAAACTAAAAATTGAGAAAATAAAAGATAGAAGCTGTTCCAACTCCCCCCCAAGCTTGAATTCGACTATGGCCTCATAGTAAAAAATAATTTTAAAGGTTGGAACAGAGATACTGATTACTCTTCCGAAGGAGGCGGGTACTGTGGGGCTGTGGGGTCCCAGGATGGGTACTGCCCCTGAAAGCTCAGATCATGATGGGGCATTGGTGGAGGTTGTGGATACCCCCCAAAGTAGTTCTGGCTCCAGTAATGATCATAGAAGGGTTGCTGCTGCATCTCCATCCTATGCAACCTGTCATGAATCTACTGTTGGTTGTCGAGGAGGAGGCGCTCATTTTCAAAAATAGCCCTCTGATTGTCAAGCAACCGGTTCGTCGTCCCCTGAATACCGATATACACTGTTGTGTGGTGCTGCTGCGTCTGCTGGATATCCTGCAGAATGGCATACATTCCTTGCATCGAGTAGACATCCTCGCTTTGCTACGAGGACGGTGGTGGTGACGGAGGCTGCGAAGATGAAGATGCACCCGGATGCATGCGAGGACGCTTCCTAGGTGCCACTCGTGCCCGAAGAGGAGTGTAGACCTCCTCTTCCTCTTCAGCCGCACCATCATCATTGTTGTTGTCGTCGTCGTCGCCGTCTTCATTTGAGTCATTAATGGCTATGATGGGCCATCGGAAATGTTGAGCACCTTCAATATGGAAGACAGGATCGGGAAGTGAACATTCCTGATATGCTTGATTTACATGGTAGTGTGCATAGGGTAAACCATCACGAAGCAAGATAAGGTTGGAGCGGTGAAGATGCTGCAGGTTGACCTTGCTCCTGGAAGAGAGGGGCGTAAGCTGAGAAAGATCCAGCCCAAGATAGATGACCAATGGCGTGATCAGCCCTCCAAAATGAATTGGTGCTTTCCTCGTACTCCGCTTCACGGCCACCACGCGCGTCAAGAAGAACGCGCCCAAGTTGCACTCCTCCTGCTTCAGTAGCTTGTACAGAAAGAACAAATCTGTCTCTTGAAATTTTCTGAGAGACAGATCACCACAGGCAAACAAAGTGGTGCAAAGCATGCAGTGAAGAACCCTCACGAAAGGATGCTCAAAGTCCGCCACCGCCGCATTGTGGTAGCTCACAGATTTGCCAGGAAACGTAGTCACCAACTCGACAAAGATAGCGTCATAATCAGTCCTATTATCTGGCCGTTGGTGCTGATAGTCATGATGAGCCCAGTTATAAATGCAATTAAACTAGTCGAGGGTGATAGTGTAGTTGTTGTTGAAAAGCCAGAACGACACCCTCCCTTTTCTCCATTCTCTATCAGTGGCGATCACGTCGTTTGGCAGCACGTTGATGTCGAGTGATGCCATGAACTCCGCCACGAGTTCCTTGTAGGTTGGCCACTCGCTGAAGAAAGGATGGCACTCAGCGTAGTATTGGACCTCATCAGGCATCCGGTCGGTATTGTGCACTTGGCCATGGAGAACATACTGAAGATTGGCCTCGAACCCTAAATAACGCACCATGTCCCGGTCGATGTATCGGGTCAGCTCTATTTTGTGCTTCAACAACTCCTCGTACACCTTTCGGACCTCCGTAGAAGGATGGACAATCTGCGGACACGGAATAGAATGAGGAGGAGGAGGGACAAACTCCGGGATCTCCATGGGAAGAGCCTGTGAAGAGGATGCACTGGTTGTACGCACCATCTTGTAGAAGAAGAAGAAGTAGAAGGAGCTCGGTGTAGTTTGGAGAAGAAAATCTCCGCTCGGTGAAGAACACACTCCTTGGATGCTCGTAGTTGGGCTCCGATTGCTCAACAAGTCGCACAACACAAGTGGAGGAGGAACTCGCTGAAGGTGTGATGTCATATGACGACAAACCATCCCTTATATAACTGTGGCTGGCGCTGCTGTTTGCCCGTCGATACCATGGACGCGAGTCGATGGTATCGACTCCTGTAGCACAATCCGTCTGCCGCTCGTATCGACGGTTGTCTATGGCTTGATGTGGGGGCCCAGATCGATGACGTGTCGATACTATCGACAGGTCTCGATGGTATCGACCCATCCCACGGATCGAATCTCTCGGTGCAACGATCGCCGTTGATTTCCTCTCACAGATCGGTGACATGTAGGGTCAATACTATCGACGCAAGTCGATACTATCGACTTCTGGTTACGGCAACACCCTCGTGAGGCCCGGCCGCCGCTTTCTGCCTGTAAGTGGGTTGATACCATCGACAGGCTCGTTGATGGTATCGACTTCACTGAGATGGTTTCTTCTGAATATCTCCAGAGATCTCGTGAGTATCGACACCCAAGTTGATACTATCGACCGCATTCTTGCGATCAACCTGTTGGTGTGTCGATACCATCGACGAGGCCGTTGATGGTATCGACGCAGAGCAATTTCTGCAATCGCCAACTTGTACCCAACTCGATACCATCGACACAAGGGTCGATGGTATTGACTCTGCCTCAGTCCTGCACATTGAGCAAATGATCACGGTATATTTTTTACACTAAAAACAAAGTCAAAACAAACCAAAGTACAAAATGTGAAAGAAACTAACTACGCTACCGATGGTTGGGTTGCCTCCCAACAAGTGCCCTTATTTAACGTCTTAGGCTAGATGCCATTAAGCTCCTCATGCATCTGGAAGTGCAATGAGTTTGACCTCATTCACTTTCCTTGTGTAATCTTCACCGAAGTACAACTTCAAACATTGCCCATTGACCAGGAATGTAGTCTCGCCATCACGCACCATGATTGCGCCATGTGACCTGACCTCCTCTATGGTGAATGGTCCACTCCATCGGGATTTCAATTTCCCGAGATGCATCTTCAGCCTGGAGTTGAACAAAAGTACACGATCTCCTTTATTGAAGACGCACATCTGAATATGGCGATCGTGTATCAACTTCGTTCGCTCCTTGTAGAGCCACGAGCTTTCATATACATTCATCCTCAGCTCATCCAGTTCATTGAGCTCAAGCAACATTTTCTTTCCCGCTTCATCAAAGCTCAAATTTAATTTCCTCAGCGCCCAATGCGCTTTATGCTCCAATTCCACCGACAAATGGCAAGCCCGACCATAAGCCAACCTAAAAGGCGTAGTGCCTATAGGTGTCTTATATGCCGTACTGTATGCCCACAAAGCATCTGGTAGCAGGGTACTCCAATTCTTCCTCGTGGAAGCCACAATGCGCTCCAAGATCTTCTTAATCTCCCGATTTGAGACTTCCACTTGCCCTTGAGTTTGCGGGTGGTACGGGGTACCAATGTTGTGTTTTACCCCGTACTTTCTCAATAGTGCCGCGAACTTTTGATTCTGGAAATGTGTACCCCCATCACTAATGATCATTCTTGGTACACTAAACCTGCAGAAAATATATTCTTTAACAAACCTGCACACTACAGGGGAATCATTAGTCCTTGTGAGTATTGCCTCTACCCACTTCGACACATAATCTACAGCTAAAAGAATGTACAAGTTAGAATTTGAGGACACAAAGGGTCCCATAAAATCTATACCCCACAAGTCAAACACCTCAACCTCTTGAAATACATTGAGGGGCATCTCTTGTCTTTTTGAGATGTTACCTGCCCTTTGGCAGGAATCACATTGCTGCACAAAATCATAAGCATCCCTGAACAAAGTAGGCCAGTATAGGCCACATTCAAGTACTTTGGCTGCAGTGCGAGAACTAGCATGGTGGCCACCTGTCGGTAATGTATGACAATGATGAAGAACACTTTCGTATTCCACCTCCAGTACACACCTGTGTAAGACACCATCCCTGCACTGCTTCAACAGGATAGGGTCATCCCAGAAATAATAATGTAAAGAATGGAAAAATTTCTTCTTCTCTTGGTATGTCCAATCATCCGGGATAATTTGGCAGGAAAGATAGTTAACAATGTAAGAAAACCAAGGGTCTTTCGATTTCACTTTTAAAAGTTGTTCATCCGGAAATGTCTCGATAATGGGTATGTGCAAATCCTTTTCATCTACCCTCTCCAACCTAGACAAATGGTCCGCGACCACATTTTCAATGCCTTCCTTATCTTTGATTTCAATATCAAATTCCTATAAAAGTAAGATCCACCTAATCAACCTAGGTTTGACATCCTTTTTCTCCATCAAATACTTAATGGCGGCGTGGTCCGTCCATACCACGACTTTTGATCCAACAAGATATTGCTGAAATTTTTCAAAAGCAAAAACAACGATGAGCAGTTCTTTTTCAGTTGTCGTGTAATTAAGTTGAGCGTCATTCAAAGTTTTGGATGCATAAAAAATCACAGCGGGTTTATTGTCCACCCGTTGCCCCAAAATAGCCCCAACCGTGAAATCGGATGCATCACACATTAATTCAAACGGCTTGGTCCAATCCGGTGTTTGCACAACCAGTGCGGAAATCAATTTTTCCTTAAGCATGTTGAACACATGTAGACATTTTTCATTAAAATCAAACATAGCATCCTTTTCTAACAACTCAGATAATGGCTTGGCGATTTTAGAGAAATCTTTTATAAAGCGGCGATAGAAACCGGCGTGACCTAGGAAACTTCGTACCTCTTTAACCGAATTCGGTGGGGGAAATTTGGAAATCACTTCGATTTTTACCGGGTCTACCTCCAACCCTTTGCTAGACACTTTATGTCCTACCACCATCCCTTCGCTCACCATCATGTGGCATTTCTCCCAATTGAGGACCAAATGTGTGTCCTCACAACATTGCAGAACCTTATCCAAATTGTATAAGCACTCGTCAAAGGACGCACCATAGACAGAGAAATCGTCCATAAAAACCTTTAAATAGCGTTCAACCATTTCAAAAAAGATGGCAAGCATGCAACGCTGAAAGGTCGCCGGTGCATTACACAACCCAAATGGCATACGGCGGTACGCAAACGTTCCATAAGGACAAGTGAAGGTGGACTTCTCTTGGTCCTTAGGATCAATCAAAATCTGATTGTACCCCAAATAACCATCAAGAAAACAAAAATGCAATCGGCCGGCTAATCGATCTAAAATTTGATCAATGAATGGGAGAGGGAAATGATCCTTAAGCGTAGTGGCATTCAATCAATAGTAATCTATACATACACGCCACCTGGTTACCAAGCGGGTCGTGACAAGTTCATTTAGAAGATTATGTGTAACAGTTTTTCCCCCTTTTTAGGGACTACCTGCGTAGGACTCACCCATGTTGAGTCGGATATAGCATAGATGATACCTACATAAAGGAGCTTGATCAACTCCTTATTAACAACCTACATCATGCTAGGATTTAGTCGACACTGTGGCTGAATCACCGACTTGGTTCCCTCCTCGATCCGAATCTTGTGCTGGCACAACATAGGGGAGATCCCCTTGATGTCTGCGACCGACCACCCGAATGCACCTCGGTGGTTCTTCAACACAATCAACAACTGGTCCTCCTCCTCAGCACTCAGATAGGCCGATATAATCACATGCAGCTTTTCTTCCTCAGCTAGAAATGTGTAGTTCAAGTGTGGTGGCAATGGCTTCAATTCCAAATCGGACGGGATGATTAAGGATGACTGAAGCGGTGGTGGGAGTTTGCCAAGGTCTTCATAGTACCTAGCATAAAAGCACGGAAGCACCTGAAGCATTTTGGCACACTCTTGCAGTGACTTGCTTCTTATCCAATCATATGTTATATTGACCAAGAAGGCTTCAAGTGGTAATTCTGGATATGCATTGAAAGCTGAACTCGCTATGGCCTCATCTTCAGTAGAGGGGGGAATGTCCTCCTCTTCATCGTTAGGAAAACCTACAGCTTTGCTAAGGGACACAACCTTGGTCTGCTCCTTGATGTCTATAACCAATGACCCTATCTCCACCTTAGTCATTACATGAGCCATATCTAAAAATGGCTTCCCTAGACAAAGTGAGATATTGTGATCAAAATGCTTTGCCATGCGACACTGCTCCTTAGCTTTAGATGATGTGGTACTGGAAGGCATGACCATCTCAAAGCGATCATCAGTGATGCCCAAGGTCAAATGACCTCTCCCCATCTCAAGTATCATGTCATCTATAGCTTGGAAGGGTCGTCCAAGTAGTAACTCATTGCCTTGTTCATCTTGCATCTCCATTAAAACAAAGTCCGCTGGAAATACAAACTGATCTACTTTCACCAACACATCTTCACAGATACCATACGGCTTCACCACGGAATTATCCGCCAGTTGTATTGTCATGTTGCTCGGCCTTGATTCTTTTAATCCAAGTTTCTTGAATGTAGAGAGAGGCAACAAGTTTATGCTTTCCCTGGAGTCACATAGTGCTTTGTCGAACTTCACCTTTCCAATGTAACATGAGATATTGAAACAGCCCGGATCCTGCCTCTTAGGTGGCAATGTGCCCATGATGAAGGTACTCACCTGCTCCTTAAGAACTACAACCTCCGTGTCAGGAATCTTCCTCTTTTTAGTAATGATGTCTTTCAAAAACTTGTCGTAAGAGGGGATTTTCTCTATTGCCTCTAATAACGGGATGTTAACTGAGAGCTTTCTGAAACTGTCTAAAAACTTCTTGAACTGGGCATCCACTTTCCTTGCTTTCACACTATTCATATATGGGACCGGGACATCCTGTGCCCTTTGATGCGGAGGCACATATGGTGTCCTCTTTTGCATTTCCTCCTCAACTACAACAGGATTTTCAGTAACATCCGCTGCTATATCCTCAACTGGTTCTGTGACTGGTATTGGCACCTCCTCAGTGGCCTCACCTTTAGTTTCTGACTGGGGTTTGCTTGGTTCATCGGCCCTGGGGTCTAAAAGCTTCTTTCCACTCCTTAGCAAGATGACCTTCACCTGTTGGTTTCCTCCTGGAATGTTCGTGTTACCCAGAAAACCTTGCTGCGCTGGCTTCTTCAGATTGGCTATCTCAGCTGCCATTTGCACCATGGATGTCTCTATTATCCTCATCTGAGCCCCATGGCTCTGCAATGTCTGTCCAAACTGGTTCATAAATTCCCCCTGTTGCTTGATCTACTGACCAAAAGTGTTCATAAGTTCTTGGTTCTGTTTTATCACTTGGTTGAGCAACTCTGTGTTCTTGTCCTCTGCCACCGACTGGGGTTTTGCATCGGGGTCCTGCAAAAAGTTATTCGGATCCTTCCATGAGAATTTCTTATCCTTTCTCCATGAGTAATCGTTATTTCTATAACCCTGCTGCTGCCACATGAATTTGACTTGAGCTTCATCCTAGGATTCAGTATCTTCTTTTGCAAGCAGTTTCTTTGCTAGAAGGTCCATCTTTTCATTCAGCTCTTTGATTGCCCTTGACTCCCCTGCCACTCGAACGTGCTCTACGACATCCCTATCACCCCAGGATTGCTTCTTGGCCATATTTTTCAGGATTTCCCAACATCTCGAGTCTGTGTTGTTCAAAAAGAATCCTGAGCCTGTGGAACCTAGGTTACTTCTATCATGCTCGGAGAGAGCAAAATAGAAGATTTTGACCTGTGTTTCCTTGTCAAGCCCGTGATGCGGGCACCGCCTAAGCATGATCTGAAACCTTTCCCAGGTCTCAGAGTAGGTCTCTCCTGCCTTCTGAGTGAAATTGTGGATTTTCCTGATCATGTCATTGGTCTTCTCGGGTGGGAAGAACCTTTCAAAGAATACCTCCACCATGTGGTTCCATGATTCCACATATTCATCATCCATATTGTGCAACCACTCATGCGTTTCCTGCCAGAGATCTTGGAAACAACTTTAGGTAGAGTGCATCCTGTGGGAACCTGTCAATTTTGAACATATCGCAGTTCTCCACGAATTGGCTTATATGCGTGACGGGGTCTTCGTTCTTGAGCCCATGGAATGCATTCGACTTGACCAAATTGATTAATGCAGGATCAATCTTGTATGTTGGAATGTTGATCGCCTGCTTCTTGATTGGCCCCTTCGACGCAGATGAAGAAGAAGCCTTGATCTTCTCCCATATCGTCTGTTCCTCTGCCATTTCTTCTTATTCGGATTTAGAATCTGTTTCTTGCAAGTGGTCTTGATTGTAATACTCCTCGTCGTCAGGTCCCGACAGTGGAACCTCTAGTGCCTGTTGTGTGTAGTCAGTGCTACGCGTCTGCACCATACACAGTACCTGATAAAATAAAAATTTGAGTTCAGTACCATGCTTGACGATTACAAAAATTGGAAAAATAGACTATGAATCTTGGAAATGATTTCAAACTAATGAAAATAAAAAGTGGCCTAGAATGGCCGCTTGCAGCACAAGTAGTGCCGACAATTGCCGTGTCCCCGACAACGGCGCTAAAAACTTGACACGAATTTTCCGTGTGTAGAACGCAAGTGTACACGTCAATGTAATATAGGCCTTTGTGAGGCCCGAGTCGAACTCAGGGACATTGAATTATCGGAGACTACTACTAACTACTCGCAATCAGCTAGACCGGTTAAAGAGTTGGAAGTTGTTGTAAAATTAAAAGAAAATAAAATAAAACAAAACAAAATAATCGATTAAAGGTTTAGTTTAATCAATTCAGGTGGAGATCTTTAGGATTATGGTTTCACCGTGGGTTTTCATTGTATGAATTTCCATATAGCTACTGAAGTTCATCTCCCTATCCGGGTAGTGGCCTGTAATCAGAATTGCCCACTATCGTGGTACAATTCACTACCTATGTCTAGGTCGGTTCCACCGTCGTAGTAACCTATACCCTAAACTAGGTGCATTAGAATCGATCTCTAGGTATCCACCATTAACCTTTCAATTAATGTAAATTTCGTCTCTTTTCAACCGTTAATTCTTCTTTCAAAGTAATTAAGGGCATTAGATTATTATTATGGTGATCAAGCATAACAATATAATTGAGAAAACAAAATCATACCACGGATTTAAGAGATAAATGATGAATTACTATGATAAAATTGTCATACAATGATTTCCCGGGCTACTCCCGGTCCTAAAGATAAAGGGGATTAGCCCTACATGTTCATCTTAGAGAAAAACATGGTAGAGAAAAAGAGACACATGGGAAAAACGTGAAAAAAGAATTGAAACCCGGAACGGAGTAGATCCAGGCGCTCCTTGGCGTAGAATATGCAATCTCCCACCTTTCGGTGGTGGAGAACGTTTTCTTCGGCGTCCAGAACGGCTGGGGCGTGCTTCTGAGCTCCGTCCTTCTCTCCACACCTTCTCAGGACGTGTGCAGTGGCTAATGACGTGATCCCTTGCTCTTGGCCGCCGTCATTAGGTATAATCACTGATTTAGGTCGCCAAAATATCACAACTGTCGGATTTAGAATGATCTGAAGCAAACTTGTATCTGACGGCGTCGATACCATCGACGCAGGTCGATGGTATCGACCTTGCAAGAAATTGGCCAGTCTTCTTTCTCTTTGTTGTTGCACCTGATGCAGACTCGATACCATCGACGAGGGTCGATAGTATCGACATCCTAAGGCATCGGTTTTATCCTTTTGTGTCGCTGTAGCTCCACTTGTCGATAGTATCGACATATGCGTCGATAGTATCGACTCTCTTCTCGCCAACAACCTGATGGTAAATCGATACCATCGACTCTCCTGTCGCTAGTATCGACTTTGTGCTGCTCCTTGCGGCTGGAAACCTATGGTCGTGTCGATGGTATCGACAGCAGCAAATATTCATTTTTCCTAAAATTGCAACACAAAACCACATAAGCCGAAATAAAACATATTGTTGTAATAATTTATGCTCAAAATACTAAAATAAGGGAGATTTGACATAGAGAAGTGTAAGGACCCTGACCTGCGTTTAGGGTTTACCCTGTTTGTTTTGCTTAACCTTGGTGGTTTGATGCTTGCTAATCACCTTTGAGTGGTGATTAGGGTTTTTGTTGTGCTTTGTTGAGAGTTCGAGGGGCTACTTGCAAATAACCCAAGTCTAGGGTTTTGTGTGCAAGTTTGCCATCTTGAGTGATGTTTTCCCCTCTTTGCTTCCTCTAGGGTTGAGAGGAAGGCTTGGGCTTGTTGTTTGAGTTTCTTGGGCCTTGCTTGAGCTTGTTTGGGCCTTGAGGTGCTTTGTTTGGGCTTGCTTGAGCCTTGTGTCGGCCAAAACCAGCTTGTGTCGCCCAAGGAAGAGTGTGTGTCAACCTAGAGGTGGTGTGTCGACCTGGAGTAGTGTGTGTCGCCCAGAGGAGCTGCTAGTTGTGTCGCCCATGTTGCTTGGCCCAACCTTGACCATGTTTGGTGGACACTTGGTATGTATCTTGGACAAGTGTCTCTTGGTGTGCTAGTGTGTTGGCTTGAACCCTAGGACAAGTATCCCTTGGGTGGATGACACTTAGCATGGATCTACCTTGGTTTCTCCTCCCCTTCTTTCTATATAGGTAGCTCTTTCCCTTGCCTTAGCTTCCTTTGCTCTTTTGGTCTCTCCTCCACCTTGAGTGCACGACACTCCTCCCTCTCTTACTTGTGTCGGCCGAGACACTCTCCTGGAGTTGCAGTGGTGGCAGATACCCTCTCTTGGATCAGCTTTGGTGGACGACATCCCTTGGAGCTTGAAGTGCATCTTCTTCCTTGGATCTTGGAGCTTAAGGCGGGTTGCATAACTTTTAACCCTAACTTCTTTACCTCTTGTTCTTGTTCTTGTTCTTGTTCATGGATTAGTAGCTTAGAATTGTACCTTGCTTGAGTTTCCTTTGGTGGCCGATATCCCCTTAAGGTTTAGGGTTTCTAGTGTACCTTGCATTCTAGGGTTTGAGTTTCCTTGTGTTGGAGGTTGATGATGATCCCTGTTGGGCGACATCCTCTCTTGCCTTGGTGTTGGGCGATATCCTCCCATGTTTTGGGTATGTTGGGCGACACCCTTGTTCTTGAGTTGAATGACATGAGTGTTCTTGGTGTTGGGCAACATCCTTGCTCTTGTGTTGGATGATATCCTTTTGAGTTGGACGACATGGCACCTTTTTCTTTGAGTTGGGCGATATGGTATTCCCTTTGATGGACGATATGTATGCCTTTGGTGGATGACATGATGTGTTCTTGAGGTTGGACGATACCCTTGCCCATGTGTTGGGCGATAGGGTGAGCTAGGGTCATGTTGGCCGATATGATGGTGACCCTTGTTGAACGACATGGTCCTTGTGATAAGCAATCCCTTTGTTCTTGGTGTTGGGCGACATGGTGAGTGCTCTTGTGCTGGGCGATAGGTCAAGCTAGTGAGGAGTTGGCCGATATGGTTGAGTTGGCCAATATGGTTGAGTAGGCCAATATGGTTGAGTTGGGTGATATGGTTGAGTTGGCCGTTGGATGTTGTTGGGCGATACATCTTGAGGTGTTGGCCGATATAGCCTTGTCAAGTTTGATGGTTGTTGGTGTCGGACGACATGGCCATGTGTGGCTTGTTTCCTTGTCTTGAACGATAGACCATGCATGTTGGCCGATAGCCATGTTGACCGATAGGCCATGCATGCCATGGTGGCCGATAACCATGCTGACCGACACCCATGATGACTGATAGCCAAGGTGGGCGACAACCTAGGGTTGGGTATGTGTCGGCCGACATGCCTTGATAGGTTTTAGTGAGGGAGGTGATGAGTTATGGGGAGAGTCTTGAAATCATATAGTAATAGTCCTTTGTGATGTGGAAGTGATTAGTTATGCACCAATAAATGATGGTGGTGTCTTGTTAGTGATAACAACAATGAATATGATGCCTTGAAAACAATAATAATGCTAATGATAGTAACAATGATGATAATGGTAGTTTCATGATGATAATGATAGTAATAATGCTGATCATAATGATGATAATGGTAGTAGGGATGATAATGAGGAAGGTCATGGTAATAAGCTGCATGATGTGATCCTTATGTTTATTTGTTAATAATAAAGAGGATGATAGTAATAATGTTGAATAAATAATAATGATAATAATGATGATAGTGACATAATGGTAGTGGTAACAATAGTACTTGTTTAGTATGTTTGAACATCTTGATTATTCATATAGTTCTGAGATAAGGATAAGTATAGATATGGCTTGTTGATGATGTACTTTATACACTTGATCAACAAATAGTGTAAGAATGATAAGTAGAAGTATCTTGAATAGCATTTCATGATGGTAGCGTATTCCTTATGATTGAATCTACGATTATTGTGTACTCTAACCATGCATGTGATGATTAGCCTTGAAAAGGGCTATGAGACACATGTGATGAGTAACATCACTTGGTAATTACTCTGGTTAATAAAATGATATGTATAATGTGTTAAGTTCCATGATGATGATGTGAGCCTTGAGAGGCATTGACAATACATGATGAGGGATTGAGATCCCATGGTATGTGATGATCCTCGAGATGGATCTGGATGGTTGGCAAGAGGCCAAGTGGTAACATGTGATGGATCAGGTTGATGTGATTAAATAATAATATAATGTTGTTTACTTTCCATTATACCTTGCATGTTATACAACTTGGTTGAATCTTGCAATCCATCTAAAAGATACTAATTAATCACAGTGAAATATATCATGTAGTTTGCCCTGGCCGTAGATCCATCATCGTCAGGACTTGGTGATGGTGAAACAGGTTCTCCTACGGGTTAAACTGGAAGCGCATATTGTTGAATATGTGTAGGTTGCTCCTAGCCTGAAAATGAGGAGGTAAGAGTGTAACTTCGGTTACAGACTCAGATATGTATGAAGAGCATGGTGAACAGGCCCATGGCTCAGGATATGTGATGTGAGGAGCATGAATGCGTTCATGGATCAGAGCACGGTGAACATGCCCGTGGCTCTAGCACCGAGACCTGTACCAAGGCGGGCTAGAGTGAGGGTAGCCTATGGAGCTGACCCTGTGGCTTAGACCACTTCAGCATGTGACTGCGGTCCTGCTTGTGTTGTACTCGTGTAATGACCACGAGGTGGGAGGTCGTGGAGTCCAGCTCTTCCGTTGAACTTGTATGGCACCGGCTTGGGTTTCGCAACCGAAGGTTGGATTTTAATGGTACGATTCAAATCCTCATGAAATAATAATACGTAACACAGCCGTTTAGTATTTACTGCTTAAGATAAACACGTAACATTGGTTGAGGCCTTGTTTGTGTAATATCTTTGTTATATCTTGCAGGTTATGTGACAATATGTCTCATCTTGATAAGCAGGTTATGTGACATTATATCTTGTTCTGATAATCATGTTACATAGGGATACATATTATCTTGCTAATCATATTCCTTGAGAAACATCTGGTTATATGCTTTTGTATAGCGGGTAAGCTTGTCGGTAAGAATAATCTATTTTATATAGACTGCTCTTGTTATACCTGTTATTAGATATCTGTTGTTATAGTATATCTTGCTGAGGTTCTGTAGTTGCGATGGGGAGTTATGTTTCCCACTGGGACAATTGTTCAATTGTCTCACCCCGCTGGTTTAACCCCTTTTTAGGTGGTCGAGGTAGACGTGGTCGTGGTGTTGCGGCCGAGCAACTTGAGGAGAAGTAGAAGGCAAGCGATGGATATGCTGCTGTTTTGGATGTTTTGTAGTAGAGTCTAGAGTCATCCATGTACTCTCAGGTCCTTGGCAGTGTTTTGACGATGTTTTACGATGAACGATCGATGACGTTTGTATATCCTGCTGTTGGCCAGATGTGGGCCTTTATGTATGTGAACAGGTGGTGAACTCATGTGATGGATGAGCAGCTGTTTCTGTAAGCTGTAGACACATATCATATCTCGTGTATATATATATATATATATATATATATATATATATATATATATATATATATATATATATATATATATATATATATATATATATATATATATATATGACATGTTTCCTTACAGAATGAGGACTGGAAAGCAATAGTTTCACAGTTTATCTATTTTTCGCAATCGATTTTAATTAACCCATGTTTTCATAATCTGTGGTTATGGTGATTTCCGCACGTTTTCGCGTAACACCTCGTTATCTGTATGATAATGGGATGTGTTGCCACAAGAAGGATCATGGACCAAAGTAGATGAATTATGCAATATTAACCACCAAAATGACCAATAAAAGCATAAAACACAAGTAAAACAAGTCTATAAATGTGACTCAAAATCATCGCATCATCGATCTGAATCAAACTCCTACTATTCTATTTTGAAGTTTGAGTTTTCAAGATCGTTCATCTATTTTCTAAATTTTTCTAGCGGTTTTTCTCTTCAGTTGGGAACATGGTTGTGGATCACCCTAATCTGCTGGCTCTGGGTGTGCAGATCAGGGTGATCTGTCATCCATGGCCCTTTTAGTTTTTTCTTTACTTCTCAAAGTTGTCTAGTCATGATCCTATTTTGCCTTTTTGTACATCTTTGTCCACTTTGTTTAGGATTTTTGTCATGCTTCCCGTCTAGGTTTGTGTTGCTTCCCTCATCTTTGAAAAAAAATACAAAAAATATATGAAGGGTGAGTGGTAGATGTATATTAGGAACAAAATGTGATTTTTTCTGAAAACATGTTGCTATTATTTCTTATCTACATATCTATGACTATCATGAATCATGGGATTGCTTCCTAAATTTCTAGAACTAATCACATGCACTTCACAATCCTATAAACCCAGGTGTCACAGAATGGGTGCCAATCTCATGTTGGATCCCTAAAAGTGATGTGGGATGCCAATAAAGATACTAACATAGCGTTAAGCTGTATGCCCAAAGGATTTGGAACATACCAATCTCCTAGCACTCATGACTGATTACGATCATCGTAGTTATAAGGTGTATAAGAGAAATATATTTATCTGCTAAACCTGGGATACCCCCCTGATGAGTGCCATCTATCCATAGACAAGATAATGAACAACCTCTCCTATATAGATCACAATTGAGTGAGGACGTAAATGGATCTAAACTCATGGGATAAAAGGGAGGAAGTTAGTTTCCTATTCATATGTCTTGTCTTCACTACTAAAATATTATTGAGATTGTTGCTAACCCTTTGTGTGTGTAGATTTCAAACAATATTTTTTTAATATTAGCAATATCAAACTCATATTTCAAACAACCTTTTTAAAATATTAACAGTCTCAACTCAAATTTCAAACAATCTTTTTCAAAGATTAACTATCTCAAAATCATATTTCAAACAATCTTTTTTTTCAAAGATTGACAGTCTCAAATTTAGATTTCAAACATTCATTAAAAAAAACCTAAAACTCAGATTTTGAAGATTCTTTTAAAAAAAACTAACAACCTCAAACTCAAATCTCAAACAATATTTTGCAAAGATTAATAAACAAAAAGGGGAATTTGTCCCCAAAACTCAGTTGAATAGGGGGTTCTACCATGTCCTGTGAGACATCATTCGCCAATGTCATGTCCACTCTATGATGGTCTTGGATTATGACCTTAAACTAATTCCACTTAAACTTCAAATCCTTTTGGATCCTAGACTACAACCTAAAACTATCTCAATAATACACCTCATCTTCCTAAATTGGGTCCTCAACTATGACCTAAAACTAGACAATGGCCTCTTGCTAAACATTGTAGGGGGGGAATAAAGGCTTCCTCCCTGCCAACCACTCCCCAGAGAAACCCCTTTAGATAGGATGATGACATCTTGGGGAAAGAAAAGTGATTTATTACGCATAATAATTGGCATAGTCAGTGTCACCTTACTCTTGATCAACAACTCAAACCTCACCTTCCATCCTATTTCAAATGATTCTTTTGGGAGTACTTCCCAATGGAACAACATATCCACCATTTGTTACTTTTATGCCATGGCATTGGCAAACACGTATCATACAGAAGTGGGTAAGTTCCTTCATATAGCCCAAGCTGGGCAAAAGAACCACCACCAAAAAAAAAAAAAAAAAAACTACAGTTGCCCTTTATAATGTGAAAATCATAAAAAATTTGGAAGTATCCCTTTCATACGCTTCCCCCATGTAGGGAGGCTCCTTTTAATTTCTTGTCTGATACAAGATGTGCGGATGGACCCATGCCAAATCATGCAATATTTTCCCATAAAGTTACACCCTACTTTTGAATCCCCCTAGTGTTAACTTTAGGACATCATGGAAAGAACAAGAGGCATGTATCTCGCCTAGTCTCATCAATGATTAGTACACATACCCAAAACAACAATATGGGTCATCGATACGCTGATAATACCAAAGGGGATGCCATTCACAACAAGAAAGACAAACCAGAAGAGGTGGAGAAATGCAAGGAAGCCACTGACTTACCTGAAGTGACTACCTCTCAAGGACATCCACAAGAGCAACCTTCCAACATGCCTTTTTCACCTTTGCCAAGCTCAACATCTACAAGAGGGTGGCACTATCTAGGATTTACTAGACAAGGAGCTACATGTCGGGTCATCCATGTTGTTCTTCCCGTAAGGCATGTGGAGTTCCCACCCACCTCAACCTGAAGCATTCCAGCTGGGGATCTATCAGAGTCTGTCATTTAGAAACATAGGTTCAATCCTAATACCTCAAGATGCATGCACATGCTTCTTAAATATTAAAGGAGAAGGCAAAGGGAAGAAGAAATTGTAGTCACACAGAGAGATTCTAAAGGGGTCAAGCAGGTCAACACCATTATAAGAGATCAAATGAAATACCTGAATTGTTGAGGACCCACCCCTAGTCTGCACTCTACATATCCACTACCCCAAACTTGGTATAGCCTATATACAGGGGGTGGGTATGGATTCCCACCACACTTATACATGGCCCCACAAATGACAACTAAATTTCCAGTTATACCCAAGGTGGTCACACATCAAGAAGTTGCCACAACACATCCCTAGTTGCTCAAGATTTTACAAAAAATCAAACTGCTAGAGGGGAAGAAGGATAATGGATAACATCGCCTGACAACTTCAACATGTTAAAATTCCATAGTACTCTAGAAAGGGGGATACAATGGCTCACATCAAGGTGTATTTCTCAAATATAATGGAAGTCCATAACAACGACAAGCATTGATACAATGCTTTGTACGGACTTGACTAGTTACACATTGGCCTAGTACAACAATTAGGACATGAACTCCATCACCACATGGTCCAAGATTGCCAAAAGGTTTATCGAGCAGTATTCTTGGAATCTAGACCAAATTTTGACCAAGACAGAGTTGGAAGCACTGTAGTAGAAAATGGATGAAAGTTTTTTTGACTTTATTGGATGGTCGACGGAGCTTTCTGTACAAGTAGAATTCAAGTTTGTGGATATGGATGCCTTGTACATGGTGATCATAGCAGCCACACTATTTCTCATTGGCCTTGTAACGAACTAGATCTTGAACCCTACCCCAGAATCACTACAAGAAAAAGATGATTTGGCTACAATTAGTATAGTTGCATAAAATTTATTTGTAGTTAAAACATACATCTCCTAACAAATCTTACATGTGTAACTATTGTCAATGTAGTTATTTTCCCACTACTCTATTAACTACACATCCATTACAATTTTACAAGTAGTATGACATATTAATCCAGAGTAACCAAACAAATCCTTCTGCGCGAAAGTTTTTATTTATCCCTTTTAACTTCCAGCTCCCCGCCACATTCCTCTCCTTGAAATTTTCGTCAAAACCAAAGAAATGGTCATAACCCTACCCAACCTCGGTCTTTTCTCCTAATCGATCCCCGCATCAACTAGTTCCGGTAGTCCATTCTGGGCATGACATCCTATCATGGTGATCCCAGAAACCACATCCCTGGAGTCCATCGGGGTGAAGGACGTGCATAGAACAAACTAGAGATTTGAGATTGCCTAGGAACTAGTTAGCATCAAGGAGGTCACCTAGCCCCATGCCAGTGAGGCACCATGCAATGGCATGGTGGAGTTATCCAAGAAGGAGGACGAGGTACACTAGGGAAGGAGGGAGAGCGAGGTCCGGGTACCCCACCTCAAGATCCTTAGATTACCTTGTTCCCAATTTGCTCATCGCGGTTGATCTTGAAAGCAATGAAAGGGATCCTAGAGCTAAGGGGGCATGTATCTTCAGAGATTGTTAGGGATTGGTGCTACTTCCTACTTCTCCATTACCTTTCTTATCAGGGATTCTCTAGCAATGATCCACCTAGCTGCCGGATCTAGGTGGTTAGGTGAGCATTTTTAATGTTTTTGTTTGTTGCCTCCCATTTCGTTCAGACTACGCTCCTCTACTAACAATGTTTGGTAGCTCTGATCGTGCATAGTCTAGATCCAACATCTTGCTGTGCAAGAACATGGTAGAAGGGCGGCCCATGGTGACAGTAACATGCACTCCTGCTATTCCTTCCCATCTCCAACATCTGTTGGAACTATAATCGGGTGTTTTAAAGTATGGCCACACTCTATGCAGGTTGTGGATGACGGTAAGCATCATTAAGCCATACAAATCAGACTTGTGCTTGTTGATCAACCCATGGAACTACACTCTCTCTAGGAATGCCAGGAAAAGCACTCATGCAAAGGGTAGATGAATGGCAATAACTTTGCTTAATTTTCCAGTTGTGTCGGTCAGTGATAGTATATCAATTTATGAGTAAATATTCTGGTAGCTGATCAGCCCCTGGTGACTGTCACTCATAACATACCAGGTGCTTCTTCACATATACTTACATTTCTCAATAATTAATTTTGTTTTTACTATCATTAAAAAACGCACCAAAAGTGTGATTTCTATTGTGGCCACACCAGCAATTGGAGGCCACTTCATTTCATTATTGTAAGTGTTTTTTTGTTAAAGCAACTAAACAATAAGAAAATTTCTTGAGATGTAGAGTTCTGGTGCATATGAGTAAAAAGATATAAATAAAAATGACCACTTTCCTAAATTAGGCAGAGATGAGGATACATTAACTTGTCATTTCATGACACTTTTGTTAAGTTTTATATGCTTCAGTTCATCGCTCAACAACTACAATTGCCTCAAATGTGCATCATAGACCCATTTATCAAACTATGTACATATAGTGCCACGACTACCATCCACTTATTGATCCAAATAGAACCATATAATTTGATTTTTGAACATGTAATACAACAATATTAGCACAATCTGAAGTACTTGTACAGAACAAAGGCTATTAGTCATGGAAAAATCTGACATTGCCTTATAATTGGATATCAATTACGAAAATTTATCCATAAGTTACCAACCATCAACTAGCTATATGGGATGTAATATATGTATGCACTATTAGTTTGTTTGTATATGTAGGCACGTTATGTATTTGAAGCTTTTAGCATGTGTGTGTATATACCCTCATGTTTTGGCATCGAACTGGCCATTATACCCATCTAATCTGACGTAACTAACTAGTATCTCTGTTTACTTTGATTTGTGAGAGTCACCTAAAATCCAACAATTATATTCAATGATAACATATTTCTAATTCTTCCTAAGCTTCCTCAGTGGTCCAGAAAACCAACCGTACATGCTAGTTAGAGGAGTAACAACCAAAATTCTTCTTATTCAGTTGCTTTGTACAACTTTGTTGTCTATGTTTTGACTACCAAGGTGATGTAGCTGCTGGAAATGTTCCTTGTATATAGGTTTCCTTGGGGTTTTTTGATGGTATTATCTTTTACTTTTACTGCTAATATTGTATATAGCTTTATCTGTAAATTCATGGTCATTTTTCATGCCTTTCTGTCCCCTATTTATTTTTGCAGCGGTCTCTTCTTTAATTAATAGGATGTCGTTCACTACCCCTATTAATACAATATCAAATACCTACCTTGGTGATATGCTATAATCTCTTTACTCAAAGCACAAGAAATTGCTTCATTTGAGTCAGAGGATATCTATAACCAAGTAGTGTTGTGTGATGCTTTTGACTCTATGGACTAATAACCAGGGTCCAAGAAATACTTAAGAAGGGTACATGAGAAATAGGGGTGTGTTTGTGTGACGTTGGGAAGGATATTTGCTGCTGCAGTTTTTGGTCGAATTACAACTTGCAACAATGATAAGACTGATATGATGATTAATTTTGACCCAAAAAAATATTACTTTCTGAAGCTTTCCAATTTTTCCTTGGGTGGTATAGTTTCCTTCTAAGTAGATATTGATGGTATTGAAGCATAGTTTGGTAAGGCCATTGGATTGGCATTTCTGAACTGGCTATGAATCTTTACTACCATTGCTTAGATAGGTAAAGTAGGCCCCATTGCTTACATGCTCTTTCTTTTAAACCTGGTGACTTTTCTATATCATTCCTACAATTGAGCATCAGCAGTGAGTGCATGTACAATGCATAGTATTACTTTGCTTACTGTTTTACATTTAACATCTAGGAATTTTTTTGCTAATGATGACTCCAATTTCATATTCACCTACTGATCAAGGCATGTCTTCTACACCAAGTTTTGAGTAAGTATATAGTCCACCTCTGATGTATCCATGTATTATTAATCATGAAAATTCATCATCTGATTATGTAGGGAGGCAAGTCTATTTAGATGGTTCTGACCTCATAACATATGAGAAAGGATTTAGTTACTACTCTACATTTGTGTCTGGTTCTGAAGAATGTGGAACTTCCCATGTCACTTTTTAAGATTAGAAAGCAAGTGCTTTATAAAAGTGCTTACTGTTATGTCCCTTTGGTTGCTACTATTCAAAATACAATACTTTCCAATAGAGGAACACTTTTTGGGAATGAATTTATATGGAACGTGGTAGATCCTATCCGGGTCCAGTCACTTCAAAATACTAAGATTGAATATTCTATTAGAATGGTTTATCATCTTAATTTTAGTAGCTAACTTACAACAAAACTGAGCACACCAATCTGATCAACTTCTTGATGATTATATTACTGATTTCTCATTATGGATAGGAACTATCTTTTTTTTAATGCATTATAAACCAAAGTCATTACATATTTGGTCATAACAAACCAATAAATAGTTTCAGAAAAGGTAAATCCCATTTTCATCCCCCAACCCCATTCCAGCCAGAAAATGGCCTCTCTTTTTCCTCTCTCAAAGTCTGCATGTCAAACTCATCCTTAAACCTGTCCACCTATGAACTTTCATAATAGGGAAGACTCACCACATGTGACACGTGTAATCTCCACCCAAAAGTATAATATAATACTCCATTGGGCATTTAGGAAGGGGTATATGATATCATGGTATAGGCTACTATATCTATTTTGTATTTTTTCTTCATCCATCAATGTATCATCTTCTTTGTTGTGGATTCTAAGCTACTGCAAATAACTTGCAGGTCATTGGTATGGCGGTGTTAGATATGTCACTTGGTGGATATTTCTTAGAGAACCAAAAAACATGAAGCAACAAATCCACTAGCATACCCCTTCCAAGCACTGCAACAACAGCTAAGGATGAATGGTTTAGCGAGAGACTAACATTTAGTCCATCATTGAATGTCTCATTCAGTATCAACACTATGTGTCTAATATTCATTCTCATCCTGAACCACTCAGTTCGATATTCATTCTCAACAGGTTTGGTTCTTATATTTCTACCTTGAGATATTATATTCATTTCTAAGAGACATGAACCTCTCTTCCATGTAATGCTCAAATACTTCACGACCACTACTGGGACTAAGAGGTAGATGTTTGGTCTCCCAATTGTTAAAATTATGATCAGTGATGTAGGGGCTTGGTGATTTTCTGGAGAAAACCACATCATTGCTGAGTTGAAGATACTAATATTCTCATTGCTTTTAGAATTATTCAACCATCTTAACATATTGGGAATTATGTCCTATATATTGAGCATAATTATGTCTTTGGTGTCATTCTGCTGCCATTTAGTTCTAGAATGGGTGCATTGAAAGAGCATATGATTCTAGATTTCATCATTATCACTACAAACTGGATGGCTACCATCTTCTCTGATGCCTTCTTTTTAAGTTGGCATACGTGGCTTGTGTTCTATAATATATATCTGACTCCATGTAGTTCTCATGGTATGTATTAGTATCTTCTACATATGACAATGCTTTAGGATGCTTTAGGATCTCTATACTAAGCTAATGATTCATTGTATTAGTACCTTCTACATATGACAATGCTTTAGGATCTCTATACTTAACATTTACTCCTCCTTTTGGTTCAAAGCTAATGACATGTGTTGTATGTTTGCAGTTGTTGTTCAATTATAGACACACCAGATGTAGTTGACATATTGTTTGTTTGTCTCCTGTGCTGCTATGGATGATATTCTAACTCCTTCTTTTATGAGTAAGGTGAAGAAAAGTCTGCTCCACGTCATGTTGTAAGAACTTAAGTTACTGAAACAATTGAAAAGAGTTACCCATTTTCTCCACATCTTGCAGAGATAGTCAAGTAGCATTGGGTGGAAGTACCCATATAACTTTTGTGGAGGTTAAGTATAGGATTAATAATTGTCTCAAGGAATATGTTGAGAATACTGCTTATGCCTATATGCTTTTTTTCCATGAATATTACACTGCTAGGAAATGTTGATGCATATAGTTTTTTACTCATTGTATGACAACAAATCATTGCTGAAAATATACCCTTAAAAAAATCATTGCTGAAAATCTAAAATTCCTTCATAGAGTTGCAATTTTTGAAATATATGAAGTCGAACAAAACAAATATGATAATGTATATCTAAATTAGGTATGAAATCAAACTATTATTGGGATGATTTGATTCTTGTGTAGTTAGTTTTAGACCGTAAGTCGACTTTTCTCTCTCTCTCTCTCTCTACTAATAAATATATATAATAAGCATAAGTGAAGGTCTGGGAAACAAACTCACAAATATGAATATGAAAACTTTGTAGGAATAGCTGAATTAATATTCAAATTGTTATTCTGGGAAAATTAATGAACACTAGTTGATCCTTCTTATTTATTCAGTTTGATTGGATTTCTTTAGAAGTTGAAATTATCACATCTATTTTAGCTTCCTTGAAGGATATTCTTTGTCTATTCATGCATAATATTGCAATAACCTAGATAATTTATATCTTCTATGAATGTTTTCTTGATGGACAAGGCTGAGTCAAATACTGAAACTTCTTTGGTTCAATTCTACTACTGAAATCATTGTTGAACAGCTTGACGCAAGGCTGGCTTGGTTCCTCTTTAGAGATGTCAGTGTTAGTGATAGCCCAAAAATCACCTTCAGCTTATTGGATATTCTTCTAACGAGAGGTCCTTCAACTTATTGGATATTCTTCTATTGAAATGGATGTCCACTGCATTCTTGTGTTCAATCAGCCTCTTGATCCATAAGCATGGAGCTTCATATCTAGGAGGCACATAGGCTCAAACTTTCACAAAACTGTAAGATGTCATACTACCCGTTTCAAATATGTCCAAACTTGATTACAATGGGAATGCCCAAACTCATTTTAGTCAGTCTCCGCCACTAGGCATGAGCACATGTGCAGCAGGATGCAAATCCATAGGGTAAACTAAAAAGTGGGAATGCTTCCCTCAATAGGAAACTAGTACTGATGTATGATGGTAAAATCAATAATAAATGGCACTTTTACTTCTATTATATAACTACTAGAGGATAGAGATTCCTATCAAAATTGGAGCATCAAGACAAATACACTATATGTACCATAACTATAGTGGAACTTCTAATCTTAATGTGTTGATAAGGAAAAGATCTAGTGAAATGATATGAAAAAGATCTATACATTTGCCTGACCACTAGGAGTGCTTACTGCATATATTATACGTTTAGAAATTAAAGTTGAGAGGATCCTTGGTAGCCATTGAGCTGGAGTTCTATAAGAAACTCAAATTATCTACAGAAGAAAGTCTGCAACATGTCATATAGACAATTTTATTTATTGGATCTGTTACTAAGGTATACATTGCTTGGCCACTCTGTTCTATTCATTTGAAACTTCACTGAACCAAGTTTATTTCTGTCATGCTCATCTCCAAGAACAAACTCTCAGTTAACACTACATATACATGTTATCTTAGAGATGCAACTTTGTGATTCCAAGTAAACTAATTACTAATCATGTAGGAAATTCAAGTTCTTAGATTTATGGTTATCTTAACTTGCTAAGCAGAACCTAATTCCTGAGAAACATCTCTGTCTTGCTATATAAATCGGTGTTAGATATAAATGTTCCTAACACTATAAGAAAAATATATATGTAGAATCTATATATGCAGGCAGTAATGTTTGTATATAAGAGCTTACTTGGTGCCATGTCATTTGTAAACATAAGGCAATAATGTTCTTATTCTACTGGAATCTTCTTATTTAGATCAAAGTTATTCCTCTGTAGTAGGTATTCTGCTGCACTATAGTTCTTAGTGTGTCAATAATGATAACATGTTCTGTAGGGACAATTGCTTATAGTGAAATGGACAGTCCTTCAAGCAAAGTTAAAGTATTATCTAACTATGGATGATTGATGTTGTTAACTCATTTATACTTTATTTGGCCCAATGAAGAATCAATCTTCTTATTATTGTGTTAGTGGCTTAAGTTTGTAGTGATAATCACAACTAGTTGCAGTGGCAATCCAAAAGAAGACCTTCCAAGTGGTGACTTTTTTTTGTGATGAAGCTCAAATACTTCAAGACCACAATTGAGGGTAAGAGGTAGATGTTTGTTGGTTCTAAAACTCTAGTTCATGATGTTCATGCTCCTTCTACAATGAGTATGTCTTTGGTGTCATTCTATTGTCATTTCGTTCTAGCATGATTATGTCTTTGATGTCATTCTATGACCATTTCCTTCTAGCATGGGTGCATTGAAAGAGAATATGCTTCTGGCTTTTGTCATTATCACTAAAAACTGGATGGCTACCATCTTATCTTGTGTCTTCTTTAGCAAAAGTGGCCTTGGTTCTAATAATATATGTCTGACTCTGTTTAGTTTTGATGGTATGACATTTCTTCTGCATATGATAATGCTTTAGGTTCTTTATACCGAGTTGACGGTTCATTCATGTAGAGAACTAGTTTAGCATTTTCTCCTCCCTTTAGTTCAAAGTTGATGACATGTGTTGTATTTTTCTTGAATTGAGGAACTTTCCATCATCTAGTAGCTGCACTATTTTTTGGAAGCACATACGCAATGGTCCATCTGAGCTTTCATTAATGCTGGAGGAACCGAAACAGCAGCAGTAGTGGCACTCGCTCCCCAAAACACCTCCAAGGACAAGGAGCCCACTATCCATCATGAACTAAGGTACATAATAGACTGCCGTGAAGCTCCTCGAGTACGTTGGGGTTGTGGAAATCAACGTCTCCGATGACGCAAGTGGGTGGGTGGTCCACGGGAAGCGGATGTAGCTACCATTGGATCGAGGAAGGACAAAGGAAATGCACACTGACATTGACGTTGTCTCTGTGGCCTGTGATGGCTGGTGCGGGTGGCCACTGGTTGGAATAATTTACCTACCACTATAGGGGGCCGGGTGATGTGTACATATATATCTATTGTCTAAGGTTTATATAACTTATATTAAATAGCCAACTACCCATTATTATGTTAACATCAGTATACATATTTTGTCCTTGTTGTTATTATGGCTGCTGCTATGTTTCTATCATCTATATATGATGTTCATGCTTTCTCTTAAAAAAAAAGAAAAAAGAAGAAGCTCAGTGTGTTTTTGTTAATAACCATATTTTTGAATTCAAAAAGTTGGTTATTCATAAGATTTTCTTGACTTTTTCATTCCTGAATGATCTCAATTTGCTTTCGATTTTGTTGCAGGGTATACGTGTAAGAGATATTTTCTTATGGACTAGCTTGTATGCTAATTGCTTCGTAAGATTGACCTTTGTCTGTAATATTTCCTCCTTCCCACCATTTCTTCCATATGCTTAAAGAGATGAATTATTGTTTTGATGTAGAAAATATGAAGAAATATGTGCTCCTCAGGTGGAAGAATTTTGCTATATAACTAATAACACTTACGTTAAGGAGGAGGTGAGAATTGATATCCTTTATCATGCTCATCTTCACACTTCTATGCGTACCTAACAATGCCATATATAGGTTCTACAGATAGAAGTCGCTGTACTTAGACACCTCAAGTTTGAGATGACTGCTCCAACAGTGAAATGCTTTTGAGGTATTCCACATTGCATTGATGTATATTACCTGTGAACACTTCTTTAAAATTGTCTTAACTTGACCTTGACAAACCTTTTCTTCTTCTTCTTCTATAATTATAGGAGATTCGTCCGTGTAGCTCAATAGTCAGAAGGCATAAGCGTCTAGTTCTCATTGATGTCACCTTTTAAATATAGTTCAGGTTTTTAAGTATTTATCCATTTTTTTTCAGGTTCCTTCTCTGCAACTTGAATTCTTATCTATTTATATAGCAGAGTTGACACTCTTGGAGTACGGTTTTCTTTCTTATGCTCCATCGTTAATAGCTACCTCAGCGGTCTTCCTTACAAAATTTATACTACAGTCAATGAGGAAACCTTGGGTAAACAGTGAAAATAGGTCCAACCATCAGCTTGGTAGCATTCTGCAGATCAATGAGAATGACAAAATGTAATATAGAGGTCATCATGTATAGGTAGGAGCTTATTCTTAAATGCACTGGGAGAAGAAAGCTTATGGAATAGGTAAGTTATGAGTAGAAGAAACTATGCTTTCTTATTTTTTTCGTGAGCTATATCTCAAAACTTGTATGTTTCTTTGTAGGTATCCATGGTGGTTTGCACAAAGTGGATGCTAACATCAACTTGATGGTGCTTGATCCACAAATACAAAAGTACAGAACATATAGATTATGAGAAGAAATGTCAATATGTTATGATCCAGGGGATTCGCCAACCAAAACTAACCATACATGAACCTCTACATGAGTTGCCAACATGAAAGGCTACAACTTGAGCTCTAGGAGTTGATGAGGGCATGGCACATATCTCTATCATGTTTGGGATTGGAAGATTCACCACTGAAGCTGAGATTCATAGGGTTGTTAAACTCACTATGAATTAGGTGGAGGAACTAAGGGAGATGAGCCCTCTTTATATTGTGCTTTGTAGTATGCAGTGGATAGATGTAGTCAGAAGAAGATATTGTATGCATGTATCTTTTTTCTATGCATATTGTAAAACATGGGCCAGGTTAATGTCCTCCCCATGTGTACTCATTGTTCAAATATAAATAAAAGTATCATTGGTGACATTGTAAGCACAACTCGATCTTGATTAACATTCATCTGTTTTCTTATTGAAAACCACTCTATATTGGCAAGCGATCGACTAACTGGTTACATAATGTCTCTCACTACATATGTATGTATAGTACATGGTGTCTTTCACTACACACTAGCTATAATTACATGTGTAGCAAGTGCTAATTTTTTCTATACATGAACTACAAATACAAATTGTAACCAATGTCATCTCTCCCTACATATCATAGGTACAAATTGAATTGTAGTCATACATTTGGCTACAATTGAAACTACATGTTTATGTGTAAGGACATTTTTACCTAAAATTAGGGTTACATATGAATTTGTAGCGAGAGGAATAACTAACTACAACTTAAAAAAATGTAGCCTAAACAATTAGCTACACAGGTATTAGCTATATATTATAAATGTAAGGATAAATGTAGCCAACGCTTTTAGCTACAAATTTTGGGGTTTTCGCTACAATTTTGTTTTGTAGTTAAAGACCATATTTTTCGTAGTGAATTTTGACCTTTTTGTCTTAACCAAAGAAAGTTGAGGCCTAAACGATGTTAAGTAAAATGCTCATGAATTAATGCATGTTTTCACATTAGTCTTAGTCCAATAATAGACTCATAAAATATGTTACATGTGATAATTGGATATTTCATAATAATTCATGCAAAATAACCACACATAACTCTTAAGAAAATAAGATGAAGTTTTGGAACATAATTGTAGGAATAATAGTACTAATAAGGATATATGGGATAACTAATGTAATATAGGGAAATAAATATCAAATATGAAATATTTCATTAAAAGAAAATCACAAAAGTGAAAACAACCTTCAAATTTGTAATCTACATCCTAAAAAGCCTATATGTCAATTTTCATTATATTGAACAATCTTAAATATTTAGGGTGAGTTTAGGAGAGAGAAAATGTGGAAAAGCTATATAAGTGGAATAATCAAATAAATAACTCTAAAAGATGGAAATAAAAGTAAATTTATATTGAACACATCAAAGATAACTTGTGGACGAAGATTCACCAAATTTGGATAATCCTATATGTCATTAATGAATGAGGAAAGAGAAACAAAGATTTGATTAAATAATGCATCAAAAGATTTCAAAAGGGAAATCCGATGCCAAATTCAGATTCTACATGCTTTAATTAGCTTAAATGCAAAATTTCATATTAATTGGGTAATATTTGGACTCTCAATTTGATTTGGAAAGAATCGACATAATTATTCACATCACTTTAATTAACATTTTGATTTTTTCTAAAGTCCCGCTTACTTTTCCTATAATGTAGATTTTTCTTTTCTTGGCCTGATCGGATGGTTCCTATTTTGTCTTGAGATCTGTGGACTCTATCGACGGCTTAGAGATCCTCCTTTTGACATGACTTTCAGTCGGAAAGGAACTACATGCCACAACTTCTTCTCTTCTCACTGTCTCTCTCATCTCTTCTTCTTGGTCTGAAAAATATGAATAAATAGTCAATAAATTAAAAAAATGTATGCTTTCTAATGATGTTGGTTTTGTCACCTAAATCCAATGTTTAGTAATAAGTAATTTTAATGGATTGATATAAATAAATAATAACTTGTAAAATTCATAGCTAAATATCTATAACTCAGTAAAATATAATAATATATGTTTTGGACTCTGAATAAGATAAACTAAAATATGGCATGGTTTTCATAACATAATTCACACATTAAGAAAAGGGTGATTTTTAGGGTTTGTGAATCAATGTAATTCTAACCCTAATTTCACACACATGATAATAGGTGCTTTGGAGACCTAGATCTAGATCTAGAAGTGACCTTGGACTATTAGACTCTGAAGAGAGGTATATTTGCATCTCCTATTATTCTTTTTGAGTAATAACCTATCTTTATCATTCTCTTGGTCATATGGACATTAGCCTACATGATATCTTGTTGTTTTGGAAAATAAACTTCATGTGAAGTACCTTATATTGTTAATGATCTTGTTATCATATTTGGATATTCTCTTGATCTATTTCACATCACTTGAGGATATAACCTCCCAATAGGTGTCAAGCCCTCACCAGGTCACATGACCTATCACATGGATCCATGCATGTTCATCATCACATATTGTCTCATTGGTGTGCATGAGCACACCCTGCATCACATAATCATTACCATATCATACAAAAGTCATGGCATACATATCACTTGAAATGTTAGGGATTTAAACAAGATAGATAAATTATCATACTATAATGACCATTCCAAGATAGAGAAACAAACATGTTGCATTCTCATTTAGGGTTAGGGCTCCACACTAACCGATTAGGGTTTAAAGTGAGATATAAACACCAAACCCTAGGTGCACCACCTCCCACTATCTTGGAGCATCTTGGGTTGAGAAACATGAACTAGGGGTGATTAGACATTTACATGGCTTATAAATTACTGATTATACGTGTTTATGTATCAATCATAAGATTATGTATATGTGTCAACCATTCACCATTTGGGACTATCATGACCGTGAGAACATGTGGTGTTGCAACCCATCATCCAAGTGTGTGTAGCACCTGCGACACAAGGGTCTTGAACACTATGTAATATGGTGTCATGACCACACCAAGTAATATGTCACGACCACACAAAGCAACATGTCATGACCACATGTAGCAACATGTCACGACCTCAACTTCAAGAAAAGAAACTCAACAAGACTAAGTAGATGTCTAGACCTCAATACCAAAGTCATGCCACTACCTCAAACCAAGGGTATGTTATGACCGAAACAAAGACATGTCACGACCGAAACAAAATCCAAACATGTTTTGACCCAAAACCTCATATGTCAAGGTGTCTTGACCCAAGACCCAAACAAGGTGTAGTGACCATTAAGGCCAAGATACCACCATGACAAGGAACCATAATCAAACTAGGATAAACCAAGATAAAAAGAGAAGTACTCCATTGCCAAAATAGAAGAGAAATACCAAATAAATTCATCATCAACATGGAGAAGAAAACCTCGTACAAATCAGTCACTAAAACCCTAAAGCGTGTATCATGTAACCACAATGATAGAACCTCATGCCAGAGAGATAAACCACATTTAAAACACCCAAAATATAACCTAAAACTCTATGGAACACCAAGGTACATGAAACTAAAGAAAGTAATCAAAGCCAAGATCAAGATAGGAAAGAACATCACCATATTATCATCAACTCAAAATCAGGTAAATAGGAATTAGGTTTTCAGATTATGAGTGAACCGTGCATGATAACCTTCAACATTCAAGATATAGAATATGGTAAAACCTACTAGAATGATAGGACTATTATCTAGAGAGAGAAAACTTCATCACAAAGCAACTATCTCAAACATAGATGGACAAGTATCTCACACACCCAAATTTAGGGTTTAAAAAATGTATAGAGTTACCAAATCTTAATCTCCTTACCTTTTTCCTCCTAAGGCACATGAGGGTTAACTGTAGATGATTAGAGTTGTTTAGTAATCATTAAATCTCATTATAGCCACTAGGATGATTGGAGATGACTCACCATATCGCAAACCTTAAATTAGGGCCAGAGTTTGTTTCCTTTAGTCAAATTGGGATTCATTCTCTCTCTTAAAGCATTATGCTTTAACATATCTTCTCTCTTTTAGATTAGTGTGTAATAGTATTGACATAAGCATCATAGGATCACCCTATCATCATTACATAACCTCATATATATCACATCAAACTATGATAGCTAATCATGACATTAACCAAGTTTAGCGACCTAACATATAAGATGTTGTAAGCTTGGGGTGTAGCGACCCTATTATTTTGAACAAGGGGTGTAGAGACCTAGGCGTTGCAACATAAAGGGTGGAGAGACTATTGATGCTCAAGGTGTGTTGCGGTCACAAAGGAAAGAGAGGTGTTGTGACCCATATATACATGTTATTATAGCGACCATTCATGGATTAGGGTTTTTGCTACAACCCCTTCAACTACCATAAGGGTAATGATCCTAGGGGGAAGGCCAAGGGGGTGTTGCAACCCAAATCAACACTCAAGCATAGTTTCAATAGAACATATATCCCAAACAAACTTAGCACCAACTAAGGGAAAAACTCCCTAAAAAATAATCATCAAAACTCTAGAGTATATTGTCACACAAATCCACCATAAAGATCATGATTCCAGGGATGAAAACAAAGTTTCCCACTCATGTAAACCAAACCAAATCACTCTCAAGCATAAGGTAGGTGATCCATGATCAAAGTTATAGAAATTCATAACTAAAAACAAGAAGGAAACATGCATCTTGTCATCATCACCAAGATCGGGTTCATAGAGTTAAGGTTTAGGGTTAGATGTAAACCATGAAATGAATGTACCCAATGTTTTCATTCTAGATAATGATAACTCTATCTAACACATTAGGATTATGATTTATAGTTAGAAATATAAACATGCAAGCAAGAAACAAGGTACAATAACTGTAATAAGAGGAAGGTTATATCACCCACCTGAAATCTAGTTTGATTTCCTTCTCTTCCCAAGGTTGAATATGAGTGTCCAAAAAGCTCCATCCTCGATCACGAGTGTACGTCAAGACAAGGGAAATGTTCCATGGTTAAAGATAGCTCAAAAGATGTCAAACAAAGCCCTAGGCCGAACTTGGATGGTGGAGAAGAAGAAGGAAGAAAAGAGGGAAGCTCCAATCACAAAGGTACCACCTTGGACGAACCATGGTCTGAGGACCTTGTAGGGAAGAGTTTCTCTAGATAGATGGCCACCATGTTAAACCATAACCTAAGGCTGAGAAAAGAAAAGGAAGGAAAGAAAAAGACCCAAGAGAAACGTTCTCAAAGAGAGGAGCAACTCACCTAGAGAAGGGACCACCAAGAATCACTACAAAGAAGGTGATTTAGCTCCAAAGCACCACTTAGAGGAGATGATCGACCACCATAGCACCTAGTACAGCTCCACTTGCATCACAAAACTCCATGGCCGAGAACAAGAAGGAGGAAGAAGAAAAGGGCCAAAAAGGAGGGTTGAAGTGAAGAAGAGAGAGGTTATATACTCGTATAGGAGGGTGGTGATGGTGGAATGAGGTGTCCACACAATTAGACACATAGGGGATAATTTCCCACCAAAGAAACACACATACAAACCTTCCCCACTCACATACATAGAAGGGTGATACTTCCAAGGTGGTGTAGTGACCTCACCCCTTGTGTTACAGTCACAACACTAGGTTTAGTGTAGCGGTTGCTACACTTTGTTCACCCTTCATACATGTGGCCTCAACACTTCCAAAGCCTATGTATATGGAACCCTAGCGACCCCATCTTCACTCTAAACCATACCAGGTTGCAACACACCTCTCAAGGGTGATGTGTTGTGGTCGCAACATAGGTTTTATAGTCACAACACTCCCCTCATGGTCTCTACAAGATCATCTATGCATGGGTACCAGGAAACCCTAAAGAGCCCTAATTACCACATGAGTTCATATCACCTAACCAAGGTCTATCCAAGGCGTTGGTGTGATTCTTCTCAAGGCCACACACTAACCAACTAAAGGTGGCTAGATGCAACCCCAAGGGAAAAAAACATGAATATCTCAAAATTTATATGTGTGGACGTAGTCTAACTCGTAGGCTCAACTAATCACACGTTCCTGCAAGTGCATGGGGTCGTGCTGTAGTATAGGCTAGTGGTAAGATTAGGGTTGATCCTCAAGGAGAGAGGGGGAAATATATCTAGGTTAGTATTTGCTACATTCCTAAAGTGGAGATTAGGGTTTGAGGGTTTCAAATTGGGTTTGGGTTGATTACACTACAATAGCAAGCAAGAAAGAGCAAGAAGGAAACTAAGTTAACCAATACTCTAGATTACTCTAAACAAGCTAAGGCTATCAAACTAAGAAACTAGATTAAGAAATCAACTAAATAAGAGCAAGATGATCGACACTACTCTAGCAAGGCAATTAGCAACTAAGAACTAAGATAAACACTAGAGCAAGCAAGAACCTAGGTTCACCCATATTAATAAGACTAAGGAATTAGCTAGAGGCAATAAAGGCAATTAAGCTAAACAAGAATTAACAAGCTAAGATGATAAATTAGGTTTTAAGAAATGGATTGGTTAGGTGGGCCATTTGGGAATGCACTTTGATATTAGTTGGGGGAAGGTCAACATAGCATGCAAATCTCACATTTCAATCTAGATTACCAAACCAAACAACAACACAAGTGCTATTATAATATACCCTATATTACTAGTTGGAGAACTAGGGTTAGGTGTAATTATAGTAGGACTTGGCAAGTCTAGGTTTCTAGGGTAAGTGGTATTAGGGCAACTGAGAGCCAAGGGTAGGAATGGTAATAGAAATGAGGGTATTTCACCTCATGTTACTTGCCATCTAGCCTTTAGGAAGCTCTAGGAAATTGTACCAATCACACTTACACTAGGTACTTAGATCTCACACTCACTTGTAGAAGAAGAAATATGTATGTAGGAACAAAGGGGTCTATCTAGGGATCCACTAATTGGACCTATTAGACATTCCAAAGATTGCCACATACATTCCAATTTCCCCTAGAAGCTAAGTGCCATCAAGCATCACAAAACAAGCAATTAATGTATAAAAGCACAAACCACTTGCAAGATAATGGAAAATGAGATAAAAGCAAGAGGAAATAATCATAGAATGAAATTATATTTATTACAAATTATTATCCCCCAACATGGTATCAAAGTCACATTTTAACCCCAAACAGCCCATCACTAGGGGCTTAGCTAGGCATGCTCAAAGAATAGATAAAAGAAATGAGAAGAAGGGGATATGGCTCCATGGAGCTCAAAGTAGATCCTACTTCTTCACCTCCTAGCTATTGTAGGGCGTCCTCCCTCCTCCAAAGTGAATGATGGGAATGGAAATGAAGGGGATTATGGTATAAAACCTAGAAAACTAGGTTTCCATGGTGGAAATGAGGTGGAAATAGTGGGCAGAGAGCATAAATGCAAGGGGAATGCAATGAATGCTCAAGAGTAGGTGAAGAGGAGTAATGGCAGCTAACCTAGTGTTGTGGCCACCGCCCATGTATATATAGGTGGTGGTGGAAGCACTAGGGTAAGTAGGGGTTTTGTTGGAAAATAGTGTAGAAAATGCTAGGGTTTAGGTGGTAGCACGACCATGGTGGGCAGGGGTAGGAACAACCATGGTGGTGTGGAACAATCATTCTAAGAAAGTGGAAAATCATAGGTTGAGGTGGTAAAATGGAGGTTGGTAGCACGCCCGTGGTGGAGGCTAGGTAGAATGTCTGTGTTGGGTAATACAACCATGGTGAGTGAGTTGGAGGTGAGGTCGTTCCCTTCAGCACACCCATTTTAAATTCTGGCATCACAACCATTTTGGGGGCTTCATGGCATGACCGTACTGGGTAGCATGACCGTGGTGGCAATGTTGTTGTAGCTTGTAATTTTTGAGATTTTCTTTGTAACTTTGACATTGGCCAACACGATCGTTCCTTGGCATCACGACCGTGCTAGGATCTTCAGTAGCAAAATCAACTTGAATCTTCATGGTCCATGGACTTCTTTGCTTGATGTCGACCCTTGGCCATTACGAGTAGGTTGAGGGAGCTTTGGGGTCTTCTTTGGACTCCTCTGTGAGTGGAGGACTCCTAGAACTCCTTCCTTCTCTCTCATCCATCCAAAACATGGTCCAAGTACCTGAAAAGTATGTAAAGAACTTCCATAAGTGCATTTGACAATAATATGCATATTGGGGAATTTAACTTGCATTTTACTATGTTTAGATGTGATTGAGATACAAAAATACACAAGATGAAGCACTAAAATATGGTTGCATCACCACCCCAAACTTAAAACATACTTGTCCTCAAGTACGCTCCAACTCAATCTCTCTCTTCAGTTTTCTTTCAATAAACAAGAATGAAAAATGCATTGCAAAAGATGATTATTGACTAAATGGTCTTTAAAGTGACTGAGTGCATGTGTTCCACCTCTCTCCTCTCCACTTTCACTAACCAATAATGAAATAAGCATTGATCATACAAAATTCAAATATAGAGCATAGAATACACAAACTTTCCATATGTCCTTCATGTAGTTTTGGGTATACCGTTTCATGTTGGCGTTAATCAATGATGACTAGGAGTGTTGTTTCACTCTCATGCATTCAATCTTATGCCTCAAACCACACCAAACGACCCACATGGCTGTAGAAAGGGTAAAGTGAGCTAGATTTGATGTTTTCTATCTCAATGGGTATGAAAATGGAAGAAAGGATTGCGACAAGATTTTAGAGTGCTTTTACACGCTCATCTTTTCTTTATTTAGATGCTCTTAAACATGAGCATCTTTTTATTTTCTTTTTGCTTTTTATTTTCTTATTTTCTTTTCTTTTGCCCTGATGTAGGTAGGGCATATGGTGTATACAACGAAGCAGGGAGATGTGGACATGGCCACCCCAAACTTTTAGAGGTGGCCAAGGCTAGATATGTGCACTAAGGCATCCTTTCATGAGGCAGAGAGGTATGAAGATGGTGGAAGAAGAGTCAGGTCAAAGAAGGGTCATTGATGTAGTCCTCAACATAAGATATCCTCGATGTAAAAATCCAACACTTCATCAAATGATATCACACCACATGAGTGAACAACATGAGATTCACATTTATATCATGTCATTCCATAGGCTCTAAGCATTCATAGCTTGCTCAATTCACAATTCAACAAAAACATTCACAAACTTGAGAGAGGTGATGCACATGTAAAAAGTCAACAATTAAGACCATATAGCAATAAACTCTAAGAAAGTGGCATGCATTTGTCAAAAATTGACATTCTCATATCAAACAGTGGAGATTAAGTTAAAACATGCTTTTAGGAAAGATCATTCAAATTTGGGCAAGATTGGCCAAAATGGAGCCAATTTTCATTCAATCACATCTAAACCTAACTTTAGGGAAATTAAGACATAAAATAAAAAATCCTAATTAAAAACACACAAAAATTACCAAAATATACATGAGAATGTAATGCATGACATGGAAGAGCAAAACAAGCAATTTTTTTTTGAAAAATTACACAAAAGTGCATGAAATTGAACTACATGTATGCATGGATGCAAGCAAAAGGAAATCTATACTAAAAAGAGAAATCTAAAACAAATAGGGATTAGGTGAGACTAAAATCAACAAAATAAGATAAGAAAGAGGGCATACCGCCCTACCACCCCAAGATTTTGAATCATGTTGTCCTCAACATGAAACTAAAGCTTAGGAATGATAGGGTAGATGTCACTGCTGGTGGTGTGGGATCATGCGGTGGGCCAGATTGTGGGGGTAGATGTTGGTAATAGTGGCCCCACTAGTCTGACTATGGAGGTGGGCATGTCTCCAGGTAACCAGATAATCCTCCCTAGAAATACTCCCCCCATTGGGAGTTCCTCTGTACTTGCACATGCGGATACTGGTACATGTGGTTGATCTAGTGATGCATCTACTACTGATGTAACCACATGGCATGATGTGTCTATTGAATCACCTCCAATTGTGCATGAATGGTTGACATGTCATATGCATTTGTTGGAGGTGGTTGTGCATCAAAATCATCATGTCTCTATATGGTGCGGTGTGGCTGCTCAAGAATGTGCTGCTGCTCTGGCACATTTGTCTCTCCTGCAACCTTTAGTAAGTCCACTGGAAATTCACTGTAGTCCTCTCTAGGATGCTGACTTTACCACTTGGAGAGCTTAGCTGGCAGATTTTCTAATGGTCTGACATCATCCATTAGAATAAAACCATGGTAAGGTAGCTCTAGTGTGATGCCAGGGTACCCAGGGTTCATGTTTTAAATGATCTTCTTGTCCCTTATGGTAATCATCTAAAACCTTGCAAGATAGTTCAAATCAATCAACTTGGCCCCTTCTACCTTTGTGAATTTATGGAGATCACAATCAAGTGCTCTTTCTATAGAGGTCACAATCCCTCCCATTATGAAGGGAAGCTTGATCTTGGAGAGAATTGTTTTTAAATGATCAATCATCATCATCATCATCCCCAGATTCACATAACCATGACTCACCATTACTGATATCACAAAAAGTCTTTTTGAGAACAACAACCTTGGTTGTCGTACCAGCCAAAGATGGAGTTGGTGAGGACTTTCTGAAAATATCTCAAAGCGGGGTTGAAAATCTTGCTTGTTTTTTACTTTCCCGCTGCAAAGGAGCTTTCACCAGTGAATGTCTCCCACTTCTTGACACAATTGCATTTCCCATTTTTGTCAAACCTTCCCATCAAACTTTTGAGCAATCTCTAGTGTTGGTGAAAAAAACTTGTTGAGGTTGGAGGCCTTTAGTACATGTGTTGAGTCATTGAGCCTAAAATGGACAACATCCTCCCCTTGATAATGCTCCTTCTCTAGAGACCCAAAGAATTCATGAGTCATCTCCAACTATGTTTCTTCCATAGTGGTTAGAAATTTGTACAATCCACATGATTCTAAGAAATCCTTGGTGATAAGCTACATCCCTAAGGCTTGCATGGTGTTTGTAACACCCCATGCACAACAAAACACGATTACATGCTAACCAACAGATTACTGAAAAACACGGAAAATTAAAACCGATTTACAACAAGCACCACAAGATGAAACATATAATATCTGAGCTAACACTTTTCATTTCATAGCATATCTCCAAGGTGCTACAACATAATTTCTCATCATCTCGTTACATGAAATAACTGTTGCTAGGATGCTTTACATCAAGATACATATCAAAAACCATACATCGATCATTGTACGAGAAACATCGAAAAACTCTCCCGAAGACCTGAGTGTACAAGGACGACACATAGGACTCTACTGCTAGACACTATCTATCCCACCAAGTATGATACTTCTGCATAACATCCGTAGCTACATGATCTTCATCTCGCCAGGCACGTCCACCTAAAAAGGGTTATTAACCAGTGGGGTGAGACACAAAGTCCCAGTGAGAAACGTAACCCTCTACCAGCTTTATTCTGATCACAGATAACTGATATAAACAGATTATAAGAGCAGTATACTGAGAAGGGCTATTCTTACCAACAATCTTACCAAGATATTCATGACACCTATAACCAGGCATTCTGTATGGAACATGATTTACAAGATAAACTTTATACGATCTTATCACATGATATAAGGCATTCTGTATGATACGATCTTATCACCTATAACCAGGCATTCTGTATGATAAACTGCAAGTTCATAACCAGAGCAACTATACAAATAAGGCCTCAACCAATGTTTCATATTTTCCCTAAGAAAAGATACTATACAGCTTGCTTACAAATTATTATGCCCTGAGGAAGTGAGCCGTACTGCTCAAATCCAACTGACGGCTACGAAACCCGGAGCCGGTGCCATACAAGGTCAATGGAAGAGCTGGACTCCACGACCTCCCACCTCGTAGTCAGTGTCCGAGAACCAATGTAGGACCACAGTCTCATGCTTAAGTGGCCTCAGCCACAGGGTCAACTCCCACAGGCTACCCTTTCTCTAGCCCGCCTTGGTACAGGTCTCATCGCTAGTATATCTGAGCCACAGGCTAGTTCACCGTGCTCGCTGAGCCATGAACGCATTCATGCTCTATCACACTGAGCCATGGGCCTGTTCACCATGCTCTATCTATCCCGAGTCTGCAACCGCAGCTGCACTCGAATCCTATCTATTTTATGCTAGGAGAAACCTCGCATATTCAACAATATGCGCTCCGGGTTAACCCGCAGGAGAACCCATTTCACCATCACCAGCTACTGACGATGATGGATCTATGGCCATGGAAAACTACATGAGAGATTCATCTGTAATTAGTTAATGTATTTTAAGTAGATTGTTAGGGCAATCAAGTTGTATTAAGCAACCATATATAAAACATGAACAACATTATATTCATTACATTGGTGTTATATTGCTACTGCTATTTCCATTGCCCTCAACAATCATCACATTGCCATGGGATATAAATCCCTCACATCATTTCATAGTGCTACTGCCTCTCAAGGATTCATCATTTCACATCATCATGGGATATCAATCCCTGAGTTCATCACATTACACCAGTGCCTCTAAAGGCATCATCAACATCATTAGGGAATATCAATCCCTCATCATCATGCCTTTCTCATCATACTGGTGATATTGCTCATATATCAAGTGCTATACAAAGCACATAATCATATAATCACCATAGCTATTACTTGGCTATGCATTCAATACACCTGCATGGTTAACTTTGCATAAGAAAGAGATAACTGGATCACCAAACATAGAACATAGGTCTTAGAGAACATATTATGATCATCAGGCTATCAAGAATTTAGGTGCATAGGATTGGAACAATATCCATGTTCATAGTTGTGTTTGTAGTCAGTTTAGATTATTGTTATCAAATTGTGAGCATCCATCATGCCCCATATCTCATGAACATGTCTTTGATTATCATGTCATCAAGATTAAGGTTTATAGAATTGGGAATATTCTTCCATCATTATGAACATATGCAAATTAGTGTCATAACCGGTGTATAAATCAATACGTACTACTGTTACCAAATCATGGGTATCCCATTATACCCAATATCTTAATCCATATGCATATCATTCCTAAGGATTAACTTTAAGGATCATACACCATGATCCACCATCCAACTTAATCAGAAGTTCATCTATCATTAACCATAGGTAACCACTATACAAGGGTTCTCCACCTATCTTGTCATAGCTCAACATGATCAAAGGTGCAAGCTCAAGAAACATGCATAGGGTTATCAGGTTAGGCACAACCCTCACTAAAGGTGTCACCTACCCTCACCAAAAGCATAAAGCGACCAAACAATCCCTAACTAAAAGGGAGTATCGTGTAACTAGGGCTATAACATGTATCGTGCATCCACATGCAGGGTAGTATCGGGCAACCAGGCATTGTGTAGCACATGGGCACCATCTATCATCCAAAACCCTACCGCCCATTAGGGTTAGGGTTTCATACTGAGAAACCCTCAACTCTCTACCGCCTAAGGCCATATCGACTAAGATCATGGCGCCCAAGGTACCCTATCGTACAAGGTACTGTCAAGATCAACACATGTACCGACCAAACCTCAACCCTAGGACCATCCAAGCTATCAAGTATGAACACATGTTGGGTATCCATCAAGAGAGAGAGACCAGGTCGGGCAATGCATATCGGCCAAGGTAACATATCTCCTTGTGGGGTATCGGCCACACACTTAGCCCTGATGTCACCCAAACCATGCACACCTACACACTTATAAAGTTCTAGGGTTGATGATATTGGGCAGCATATCAAGGGATCACCCATATCGCCCATCCTCATATCCTTGTCTCTCATGGAGCACCATATCAGGCACCCAGCATATCGCCCAAGGAATCATCACGACAAGAGCACCCCTATCTGTCATCTTAGGGTTAGGGAAACTCTATCACTTAATGCTCCATGTCGTCCATAGGCACCATGTCGGGCAACTCACTTAGAGAGTGTCGTGCAAGCACAAACCTCATGCCCGACACCAAGGCCCCTCAACTACACTCATATCGGTCAGGGAGGCATCCATGGTATCACCCACCTAGGGTTTAATCATTCTAGGCTCAAGACTTATCCATATCGCCCAACAATACTACCATGGTTAAGAGTCGTATTGGGCAACAAGATTAACAGAACTTTTCTTAACATAATGTCCAAGGCAAACCCTAGATGAGGGGGTATTGTTTAGGGCACCAAAAAGGTGTATCGTGCAAGGGTATAAGGACCATACCAAGTTGGTCATCTTCAACATCAAGACCATGACGTGAAACAAGGGTAGATCATCTATGTTGCCCAAGACAACCCTATCGCCCAAACTAGGGTTGAAGCTCCATATCGTCCAAGACTCTAGAGTTAGGGTATTATGTCGACCAACCACCATCATCTTGGGTAGATGTGAGTATCGGTCACAAAGTCAATGAAAGGTTCACTTATCATACCACCCAAGGCTCAACTCTAGAAGAGGGTATTGGGAAACAAACTCAAGGAGCCACCAAGAAGAGCACATAGCGGCCAAGGGATCAACTAGGTGTCCACCAGCCATATCGTCCAAACCCTAACTCTAGGGTGGATAGGGGATATCGGGCATCAAGGTGCAACTATTACCAACCCATCATATCATCCATATGTCTAGGTCATAGGCTCATCTTTCAAGTCCAAAGGAGAGAAAGGGGTGTTTCCATAACCATTAACTAAAGCATAGGCTATAGAACAAGGTACTGTATCAGGTAAAGACCCATATCGGGAAACCTAGTTGTATCGGCCAAAGACTCATATCATGCAAGTCGTCTTCAACCTCTATCCATTCAAAGCATTAAGTATAAGAACAACATATGGACAGTAGTAAAACGTAGCCATCTCTATCAAAATAGATCTCAAGCTCCACATGCATGAACATCATAAAAGAAGGATACCAAATTAAGGAACAAGATCAATATATGTGCATATGGAGAGTACACATAATAGAGGTGGTTGAGAGTTATGTAACCCGCATTAAGAGGATTTCCATGAAATGAATCAAGCTTCTTGGTCCAAGAAGCAAACTCACGTTCTCTTCCAAGAACAACACCCATCCAAAGCTCCAAACATGCCTTCGGCACCATCATCATCACCTCGAGAAACAAAGGAAGAAGAAGAAGAAACCATGGTTATGTATAGATCAAGAAGAAGAAAGGAGGGGAGATGACCATGGTCTTGCTTACTCTTATCAAGGGCCTATCCATGGAATAGAGGGGAAGAGGAAGGTGAAGAAGATGGCATAAGGAAAAACTAGCAAAGAAGCATGACTCACCAAAGTCGGATCTTGAAAAAGGAGTTTCCATGGCCAAGGAGCTCGCCGCTCCATGCTCCATGGGAGTCTTCCTTAGCTCCCAAGCTCCCTTGCTCATCTCATACAGGTAGGGGAAGGAATGTGGCCAAAAAGTATTGCTTGGCTAAGGAGGAAGGGGGTTATATACACCAAGGAAGAGAGAGGTAGCAAGGGAGAGGTGTCACAACCACATAAACCAAGGTGCCACTTGCTCTAGCTCATAACACCACTTGTTGCCACCCTAGCAGCTCATGCATGGCCTGGTGATACATTCTAGGAAGTGTATCGTGCATCTGGGTAGCTTCCATGGCCGACACACCTCTCTTGGGCGACACACCATCAAGCCATAGTCGATACACTAAAGGATAAGGTGGCCTATGTTACACGTATGTGATATAAAGACCATATAGAGATGCCACTCCTCATCTATCAACCAAACAAGGCGCCCCTAACTCCATCCACGTTCTAGTTGATGCCAAACAGATGTAAGAAGGCTCTAGATCTGATAAATTGCATATTGACCCTCCACTTTGGGTAATTTCCAATTTACACCAAAACTAGCACATAAATCATAAACATCAACCAACCAAGCTCAGACTTGAAACATAGGTCCTCCACAAGGTGCCCCACAACATAATTATCTTTCTAATGATGTAAGAGAACTAAAGGCATACTTTACATGTGACATATTTCAATATAACCCCTTACTTTGGGTAAATTGCACTTTGGTCCAAAACAAGCAAACATTGCTCAAACAACATTCAAACGGGACCAAACTGGAAACATGAGCTTGTCACATGATACCAAAACATCTTAGAAGATTAGATTAAGGTTATAAGCACCTTTAATAAGAAAAGAAAAGTGGGTTAGCCCAAAACCTGGGTCAGGGTCCTTAAAGTGTTAGGGCAAGCATACCTTGTGGGCATCACCCTCCTAATAGTACACTCAGGGTGAAGGGGTCTCGTGAACACTCTCCTTGTTGTGCCTCTCCCATATGCCACTTCCTCAGGCTTCTTCCCAACCCAATTCATCATGTCCTCCTATAGTTTGGACAAGAAGTCCATTGGCTCATCTTCCATCTCCTCACTCTCAAAGTCATCTACATCCTCTTCCTCCTCATATGAGTGTGACCTCAAACTTGTGTCCAAGTTCAAGGGCACCATCTGAACAAGTGCATCTTCAATTTCTTCTTCAATCACCAACTGGTGCCTAATGGGTTGTTGAGTAGCATAGGGTTGCATCGGTGAAGTGGAGTGTCTCACCGGAGTCGGGCGTAGAGGTCGTTGTGAAGCCAAAACATTAGTATCCTTCTTGGCCCTCCTCTCTTAGGCCGGTGCATCAATGTCCACCGAATCGATGATGTTCTCCATCTCTTCTTCTTCCTCCTCCTCATACTCATTGGGGTTGTTGTAGCTTGGATATGACATGTGGCCACTGGAGGAGGATCGATGTCGGAATACACTCATCGATGTCGACCATCAGAGAGATTACGAAATCGAATTAGATGGTGATGACATGCTGTGGGACTACTGTGACACATTGGAGGCCCACTTGGTGCAACTTTTGCCTCTGGTGAGGATGTTCATTGTCTTCTCTACCCCCTTCTTGATTGCTTTGCCCGTGCTCTTCATCTTTGCAAAGATCTTTGGTGGAAAATGAGCAAGAATAGCAACAAACATGCTTCTGTGCTGTAGGGGAGGAATCTCCTTGGAGATGGGGAAATAGATGGTGATGGAGGATGGAAAACAAAACTTGAGGTTCGGAAAGGTGATTGGGGACCAAAGGGAACTCAAATCCAGAGTTTGGGAGCAAGAGGGGGTGAGTTGGGGGTGAATGGAGGCCACCTTGATCACATCTCTACATGGAACAACCATTCTGGGTCAATAGAATAATGATTTGGTCATGCTTGCTCAAGCAAAATTGAGTAACTTAAGTACTAGGCCCGTGCCAACACCGCCGTTCTGGCGAGATGCCAACACGACCTTGGTGGCCAACATGATCGTGCTACCCGTGCCCAAAACTCATGTTTTCCCTATTGAAATGCAATATGCCAACACAACCATTCCATGCCAGCATGGCCGTGCTGGGTCCTCCAAGTTCAAAAATCTTCCAAAATCATCAAATCATTCCATCATTCATATGCCCATCATTTTAATCAACCTACTTGATGTTGTATCAATAATTTTTCACTGAATTGCACCTCATTTCTCAACTTTCACCTATTTCACCTGTCAAATCATAAAAAATAAAATAGAACTATCAAGCACAAGTGTGCGTGTGTGTGTTCTTGTAATCGTGTGAAAACAAAGTAAAAGTATCAAAAAGTGAAGGTTGGGTGAAAAAGTTCCCAAACCTAAGTGGGATGCGTCCTACTAATGCTAAATTTTATGCCTTCAGCTAGGCTTATTGATTCTTGAAGTCAATCACTCTCGTGGAATTTTCAAAGCATCCTTGAAGTAAATATCCTCTCATGTGCATTCAAGCACATCTCTTCATCAGGTTGATGTTCCTTAACTAACATCACAATATCAAAACTTTGGTTGGCTTTGTCTGGACCTACTTCCACAATTCCTTCAGCCTTTGACCATTCACAGTAAATTCTTTCACTCATTGTTTCTCAGAAATCAACACAACCCCAGATGGATATACCTTTTTGACTAGATAAGGTCCTTCCCATCTAGACCGAAGTTTTTTGGGAAAGAACTTGATCCTTGAGTTATACAGCCATACCCATTTTCTGAGCTCGAAGCTCTTCTTCTTGATCAACTTATCATGAAAAACTTTGTCCTTTCCTTGTAGCTCTTAGAAAACTCATAGGCTTCATGCCTCATCTCTTCAAGATCATGCATCTATAACTTTCTTTTCAAACTGGCTGTGTCTCCATCCAAATCCATGGCTTTCAAAGCCCACAATGCCTTATGTTGCATTTCAACTGATAGATGGTAGCTTTTCCCATAAATAAGCTTGAATGGTGTGGTTCCAATCGGGGCTTTATACATAGTCATATATGCCCACAAGGCCTCATTGAGATGTAGAGACCAATCCATGTGGTCTGGCCTGACTATCTTCTCAAGAATGAGCTTGATCTCCCGATTGGCTAACTGAACTTGACCACTCATTTGAGGGTGATAAGGAGTAGCCACATGATTATTCACTCTATGTCTCTTTAACAAACCTTCAAATGCGCGATGGATGGAGTGACTTCCTACATCACTAATCATGGCTCTTGGAACACCAAATCAGCTAAAGATATTTGATTCCATAAAATCACACACCACTTTGTGATCATTGGTTCTAGTTGCAATAGCCTCAATCCACTTTGACACATAATCCACAAAAAGAAAAATGTAGACATATCTGAAGGAGGGGGGGAACGGGCCCATGAAGTCAATCCCCCAAACATCAAATACCTCCACCACAAGAATGGGTGATAGAGGCATCATGTCCCTTTTAGAGATAGTGCCCAACTTTTGGCACTTCAAACAACACTTGTAAAATTCATGAGAGTCTTTAAATAAAGAGGTCCAATAAAATCCACTTTAGAGAACCTTAGCAGCCGTGTGTTTCCCACCAAAATGACCTCCACATACTCTGAAATGGCACATAGATAGAATATCTTGATACTACATCTCCAAGATAAATCTCCTAATGAGTTGGTCAGGGCAATATATGAATAGGTGAGGATCATCACAAACATAATTTTTGCCCATAGCAAACAATCTTTTGCTTTCCTCCCTTGTCCATGTGCTTTCTATCCTTCCAATAGCTAAGAAATTAGCTATATGTTTATATCACCGCCTTTGAGTGGATGGGAGTAGGAAGAGTTGTTCATGCAACATTGTTTCTTTAATTTGGCTTGTATCATCAAAGGGTGCTTCAATTTGGGAGAGATGGTCAGCAACTAAATTTTCCACTCCCTTCTTGTCCAAAATCTCAACATCAAATTCTTGAAACAACAAAACCCACTGGATCAATCTTGGCTTTGAGTCTTTATTCACCATGAGATACTTTAATACAACATGGTTCATGTATATCACTACCTTGTTTTACAAAAAGATATGATCTAAACTTGTCAAGAGCAAAGATAATCACAAGCAACTCTTTTTCTGTAGTTGTGTAGTTCCTTTTTGCTTTGTCTAGAGTCTTTCTAGCATAATAGATGGCATGAAGAATCTAGCCAACTCTTTGGCCCAGCACAGCCCCCACTACCATGTCTGATGCATAAGTCATGATCTCAAATGGCAAAGAGAAGTCTGGGGGCCACATGATAGGAGAAGAAATGAGCTTTGCTTCAAGTGTTTGAAGGCTTCAACACACTTACCATCAAACTGAAATTCAACATCTTTTTCCAACAAACGACAGAGAGGTCTTGAGATTTTGCTAAAATCCTTGATGAAACAATAATAGAAGCCTTCATGTACCAAGAAAGACCAGACATGTCTTACGGTAGAAGGAATAGTGAGAGTAGAAATGAGGCCCACCTTGGCCCTATCAACCTCAATACTGTCTTTTGAAACTCGCTGACCTAGAATGATGCCTTCAGGCACCATGAAGTGGCTCTTTTCCCAAGATAGCACAAGGAGAACCTTGACACATCTCTCAAGAATGATGGACAAGTGGAGCAAACACTCATCAAAGATCTTCCCAAAAATAGAAAAATCATCCATGAATACTTCAAGAGACAAATCAAGCATGTTAGTGAAGATGGAAGTCACACATCTTTGAAAAGTGGAAGGGGCATTACACAACCCAAATGACATTCTCCTATAAGCAAAAGTACCACTAGGGCAACTGAATGTTGTCTTTTCTTGATCGACAAGATGAACAACAATCTGGAAATACCAGGAGTATCCATCAAGAAAGTAATAGAAATATGCCCTGCCAACCTCTCTAGAATCTGATCAAGAAATGGAAGAGGATAGTGGTCCTTCTTAGTCTTCTCATTTGAGCTTTCTATATTCTACACACATCCTCCATTTGGACTGTTCTCTAATAGGCATCATCTCACCATCAACATTCTCTGCCACTGTGATCCCACCCTTCTTTGGTACAACTTGGATGGGACTCACTCATGTGCTATCAGAAATCAGATAAATAATTCCATCATCTAACAATTTCATGACCGCCTAAGTCACAACTTCCTTCAATTTTGGGTTCAACCACCTTTGTATTTGGCGGGTTGGTCTAGAGTCATCTTTTAGATAAATTGTATGCACACAAATGGAGGGGTTAATACCCCTCAAATCATCAATGAACCATCCAATGGCCTGAATGTTCTTCTTTAGGACTTTCATCAATGCATGTTCTTCCTCCAGAGAGAGAGAGAGAGTAAAAGAAATGATCATCGAGAGGGTGTCATTGGATCCTAGAAATGCATACTTCAACCCTTCGGGGAATGACTTGAGTTTAGGAATTGGAGGTTCATCAAGAGAATTCTTCAATGGCTCAGAAATGGATGGGAGGTCCTCGCTTGCAACCACTAGGTCTAGCTTGTTTACTTCATCCTCTTCATCATCATCATTAGGAAATTCAACAATGGGCTCTAAACCTCTACATTGAGTGGCAGTCTAGATCCACACAGGTAGGCACTCCTCTACAATCTCTTCAAGGCATTCAACAAAATAACAATCCTCTTCTGTGGTGCCTATCACCTCAGCTGTAGCTGAAGATTTGAAGATGTTCAACCAGATATTCATGTGCATGAAGGCCACATACATGGTGTCGGTTCTCACATAGATCACTACGTCATCTGTAGTCAAGAAGGGCCTCCCCAAGATAATAGGCACTCTTCTACAATCTTTTTCCATATCTAGTACAATGAAGTCAACGGGGAAGAATGCAGATGTAACAACCCTGATCTGGGTTATACTTTAACCCTATGTGTTGTGGTTAATAAATGTGATTAAATTCTTAATCTCATCTTATGAAAAGTAATTAGGCCTCAAGAGGAACTTATGTTGCAATTCTAGTCCTTTTTGAACATTGTTGAAAACAATGTTTTGTTTGTTTTGGACTAATGTGCAAAATACCCAAGTTGAGGGGTTTAAGTGCAAATTGTGCATGATAATATGTTCCTCATGTGTTGAAGCATCATGAGAGTGAAGATGATGCTGAGGTGTGGCTTATGGAAGCTTGAATACCAAGAAAGAGCTGATAAAGCAATGTTTGTGCATTAAAACCTAGTTTTGATGTAAAGTGCAATTTACCCAAAACCTAAGGTTCAATATGCAAATTACCACTTCAATAAGGTCCTTAATGCTTCTTGGCATCATGTAGAGAAAATAAAATGAGAGGGGCGCCTCATTTGAATTAAGTTGGAGGAGAGAGAATCTTGATATTAAAATAATCAATATTTAATCCTAATTGAAACCCTAATTCGATTTAGGGCAAAAATGGATGTATTAATTAAAGGGCCTTCAAGCAAAATTAAAATGGTTGGATTAAGATGTGTATGTGACGTCGTTGAGCCTTGCAAGGACCACAAAAATATCCAAGGGAGTGGATAACACACACACAATTTTATAAGAAAAAGAAATATCCACTCACATATGGATATTAATATAATATGAATTGAGGTGCTTAATCTGCTTTTTTTTAAATCATGGATAATTGAGAGGGATAAAAGGAAAACAAGATAGCCTCGTCCCTAAGGAAGATAAGGGGGGAAGATGCGGCCACATTTTTTGGGATTAAATGAATTTTTATAAGGCACTTTCTCTCTCCTTGAATTTCTTATAAAAAGACCCTTTACAAGCCAAATGGAAGGCTTTTTCGACCCCACTTCTTCTTCTTGCTTGGGAAACGACCAAGGGAGCTTGGGAGGATCAGGAGGACGACCCCCAACCTGTTGGTAAGGTTCTTGATCCATTTCACCTTGATTCCATGGTGGAAATCAAAAATAAATTATGGATTTCTTCCTATTTCGATATCCTCTTCAATTCTAACCATTCCTTTTCACTCAAACATTGAGGATGAGCCTTGGAATGGTGAAAGGAGTTGCATCCACCATTTTTACCATGGAAATGGAGATTTGGAGCTCAATTGGAGGTGGGTTTTATAACTTGAACCCTTTTTCATTGTTATTCAACCATTAATCTTGCAATTTCAATGATTCCTTCATTATCTTGTTTAATTGCTGGTTGAAAATGGTTATTTCATGAAATCAGAAGTTGTTAGAACTTAAGGGACGAAGGTAGATGATTATGAGATCATCTTGGATACTTTTTCCAAAGAAATCATGGTTCATAAGGTTTTGAGTTAATTACTCATGCGGTTTCACCAAACCGTTTGAGAGCAAACAGTTTGAAACCGTTTGGGAGAAAACGGTTTCAAAACCGTTTGAGAGGGCTGACCAAGGGTTGATCGTTTGAGATTTCTGTTCCTAATGATGTTGGTTAATAAATCCCCAAATTTTATGGATTATTTCCAAAGGAATCATGAGTTGAAGGCTAATCAATTAGGCAAAGCCTAATTGGATTAAATGCTGATTTTCAACTTGATTAATTTGCCTTTTTGGGCAAACGGTTTCAAAACCATTTGAGAGGGTTGAACAAGGGTTGACCGTTTGATATTCCTGTTCCTAATGATGTTGGTTAATAACTCACCAAATTTTATGGATTAATTCCAAAGGAATCATGTGTTGAAGGCTAATCAATTAGACAAACCTAATTGGATTAAGTGCTGATTTTCAACTTGAGTATTTTAACTTTTTGGGCAAACGGTTTCAAAACCATTTTATAGGGTTGAACAAGGGTTTACCGTTTGAGATTCCTGTTCCTATTCATGTTGGTTAATGACTCACCAAATTTGATGGATTAATTCCCAAGTAATCATGAGTTGAAGGCTAATCAATTGGGCAAACCCTAATTGAAATTTTGTGCTGAAATTCCAATGAGTTGATTTGAGATTTTGGGTGGATTAGCCCAAACGGTTTCAAGACCGTTTGGGGATCACCCAAGACCGTTTGGAGGTCTGGGGTTAAGTATAGTTGACCAATTGAAGGTCTAAAGGTACCAAATCACTTTGCGATTAAGTGCTGATTTGATGATCAACTCAATAGCTCAAACCCTAATGAATTTTCACTAGAATCCAAGGTTTGGATGAGTCAAACGGACTCAAGACCGTTTGGTGGTCACCCAAGACCGTTTGGAGGTCTAGGGGTGAGTATGGTTAAGCAATTGATGATCCAATGATACTAAGTTAAAGTGTATTCAATTGCTGATTTGGTGTTCAATCCAATGATCCAAACCCTAATTGGTTGACTTGGATTTTGATGATGTGATGGGAAAACGGTCCCAAGACCGTTTGGTGGTCATCCAAACGACCTCAGGACCGTTTGGGGTCAGGTCATGTTCAATTGGGATGATGGTTCAATGGTTTCAAAGTAACTAATCTTGCATTGATTAGTGTTGAAGGATCATCGATTCCAAACCCTAATTCAATTGATTCAAACCCTAATTGAGGACTAATTGAGGGTCAATTGAGGGTAAAATCAACTGAAGGTTGACCTATTTAACTCAATTGAAGTATGAGGATAGGTCCAATTGATGATTGGTTCCATGAATTCAATGATTGAAGGAATCAATATTGAGAACCCCAAACCGATTGGTGTTGTTCAGACCATCTTTGGTCCATGCGGTTTTGAGTAGGTTTGGACCAAACAGTCTCAAGACCATTTGGGGCAAATAGTCTCAAGACCGTTTGGGACCAAACGATCCCAAACCATTTGTGCCCATGCGGTTTCAAAAAGTCAAACTTGGGCAAACGGTCTTCACCTACTTGCTTGGGCAAACGGTCTCAAGAACCACCTTTACCAAACGGTTTCAAACCGTTTCAACCTTGAAGGACCAAGACCATTTGGGGATCAAGTAGTCAAAGTTGATTGAGTACTCAATTGGTTAATCCACTTAGACACTTGTTGTAATTGAGGACTCAATTGATCAATTCAATTGGATACCTTATGTAATGGAGGTCCAAGGTGATTGAATCTCTTGAGAATAGAGATGATGAATGATTAATTGATCCAATGATGATTAGTAATGATGATCATTGAAGGTACAAAGGTTGAAACCCTAATAGTGCCTAAGTGATTAGTGCCAATTAAGGGATGAACCCTAATTACCTATAGGATCAATGACTTGGTACACTATGCCATTCATAGTTGTATGTACTTGATTGAAGGGATGATATGACCTTATCAAGTTGAGATGATGTTAGCATGAATTCATAACATGAATATAATTCATGTGGTGATTAAGGGTATGATCCTTAAGTAGAGAGATCATGAAACCCTAATCATGAATATATACCCTAATTGATAGGGTTATTGAATTCTAACCCTAATTGAGGGCAATTCTAAATGTAACCCTAATCCAAGGTGAGGATATAAACCTAATCTAGGGTAGTGATGTGTGAAACTCCAATTTAGGGAAAAGAGATGTAAAACCCTAATTGGGATGAATAGTGAATCTCTAATTATGAATAATTGAATGAAATTCTAATGGAGATGGATTGTAGACCCAAATTGTGGGTGACTATAGTGGAAATCCTAATTGAGGGTGAATCCATGTGAAACCCTAGTTGAGGGAGATTCTATGAGAAACCCTGATTAAGAACTAACATCACATAATGTTCTGATGTTATGTTGTGATGAGAGGCCCTAAGAAGGGTGAAGGAATATGAGACTCTAATGTAAGTCATTATACATAAATCCCTAATTCTGGGAAATATGACAATGGATCATAATTCTAATATTAAGTAAGGGTATAAAGAAATCCTAATGATGAGATAAAAGAAATGACCTTATAAAGGTGAAACATTTCATGTGGTTGATTATATGTATCTTAATTGTAAACAATGTCTTTAGCATTAGACAAGTCCATATCATTAAAAATAGACAGACAATTCTAATGTGTGGCCTATGCATTATATGCTAAAGGTGAGAGTTTAGTGATGGAATGTATTAAGAGGGAAATACCTTAATACAAGATAAGTTGGTTAATTCAAGATAGTATGAAATGATGAGAAAGTGTTACATCAAGATATGATAGTTATCACATTCAACACTTCAGGGTTTATATACATGGATACACTCCAAATCCAATATATTTGGGTAAGAAACATATGAAGTGTGTTATGCAACTATTACAATGAAATGTAATGAGTTGTTGTACCTTCATGAGTGTTAATTAATGTACCTTGAAAATGGGGTTAATCCCAAATGATGTGTATGATACAATCATACTATGATGAGGATGAGAAATGAACTCATACCTTGAATTGATGATCATTAATGCTATATGATGAAATAAATGTTCTTGAATAATTAATATGATATCTTTGAATGCCCCAGAGGTATGGATTAATGAATTAAGGGTTGGATAGATTATATAATCATGAAACCCTAATTAATGAGAAAAGGGGAACCCTAACACAGACTTGGATAAAAGGGAATGATAAGCCCTATTTGATAGTAAACCCTAATTCCTAGAAAAGGAATAATGGTGTTACTATTGTATCACATGATGTGATGACTATCTTGTATGACTGTTATCATGCCTAACAACCATGCAGGTATGATGAGATAATGAACATATCTAGATTTGAGCTATGACATTTATATAATAAATGTTGATTAGCATTATGAGCCTTAATGTTGTTGTTGCTTAGTAAAAGTAACAATGTGTAAGGATTCTATGAGTCATATGAGCAAGTTGTTGCCTAGAAAGAGGTGACAAGATATTTCATGGCCTTGTGAGCCAGGTGTGATGCTTGTGTAACAAGTATCATGAATGCCTTGGTCAGATGACCTGAAGGTGATAGTTACCTAAAAAAGGTATAATAATGCTCAATGATGAGTTAAGGGTTTGAATACCCAGAACCATATGATTATGGTGATGAGAATGTTAAGGGATGAGAATTCCCCATTTTGAAATGAGGGACTGAGTTCCCAAGGTCTTTGAAAGAGTGATAAATATTTGATGAAAGTAGTACATGTCTCTTTATAGCATTGTTGTAATAAGTTATGTTTGAGAACTTGACTGATGCTAAAAGAATGCCATAATGTACTTAAATAATCAAGTATAATGATATCATGTAGAGCCCTGACCATAGATCCATCATTGTCAGAAGTTAAATGATGGTGAAACAGGTTTTCCTAAGGGAACTCCTGGAGATCATACTTTTGAGTATGTTGGGGTTATGGATGCGAATATCCTTACGTCCTAATGTAGGATTTGATGTTAGATGTACTTTAATCTCTCAATCCTTCATTATATGTACCGGGATGGATGTATCATGAATCTCCCAATGATTGGTTTAGATGTCGTGCACATCTCCCAATAATGTTAATGCCGGATCGGTGGAGATAAACACGAAATCTCACGATCGTGAAGAGAGTGCAGCACGCCACTGTAACTCTGATAGCGAAGTTGCCAGTATACTCTAGAAAGCTATATTTAGCAGAGACACAAGATGTCCTGCATGTGATCTCACACTGACCGAGATGTGGGAGGTCATGGGAATCCGGCTCTTCCATTGACTTTGTATGGTACTGATTTTGATTTCGCAGTGGTCGGTTGGAGCATGAGCGGTATATCTCATCTCCTCAGGGCATAAGTGTGTTTGTAAAATGAAATTAGCCGTATAGCATGTTTGCTTAAGGATTGAATACGGAAATTCATTGGCAGATGTTACATTTCTGTTATATATCTGTAGTTCTTTGATGTTATTCATATCTGTTGTATTCATTACAAGAAGATGGATGAACTATGAGTCTACCATGAGTAGATGCAACATTATCCTTGAAAAAGGAGTTTACTTCACTTTGTTCATACAAGTGACTTACCTGCTATTGATTAAATATATAAATCCTTCTGCTCAGTTTATTTTATTAAACTGCTATAATAATGTTTTGGCGGAGAGTTATATCTCCCGCTGGGGAAATTTACAATGGTCTCACCCCCGTGGGATCCAACTTTTTAGGTGGACGCGGAAAAAGAAGCAGAATCTCATTACAGGGAATAGACAACAACAGTGACAGCAAGGACAACAGTAATATCTCAGGTGGAGATACTGCCTGTCAAGTTATGTAGTTAGAAAGTCCTATGTGTCGTCTCTGTACTCTCAGGTCCTCGGAGTTTTTAGTCAGTGTTTTATGAATCAATCTGAGGTTTTGGCTTGATGCCTCGAGATTCGTATACTGTCTATATATAATGTTTTAAAGATAGTTGGTGATGTAATATTTGAAAAGAGATGGTACATATTATGTATGTTTGAACCAGAATGTAAATGTTATGCAATGGTTCTTGTTGGAAAAGATTTCCTATGTGAGGATCTCTTTACAAAAAGTTTTAATTTTCAGTGATTTTTAGTAATCCGCTGTAAATAATTCACTTCCGCATTAGTTAATCCTATTTTTGCGAGACGGTCGCTACAACAGAAGTCTCATCATCAAGTCTAACTAGAACATCATCAACATGCCCTCTAGGCAGCTTCACTGATCGGTTAGCCAATTGCAGAGTGCAATGAGCTGGACCTAATTGTCCCATTTGGAGCTTGGAAAACAAATCACACGACATCAAATTCATGCTAGAACCCAAGTCTAGAAGGAGTTGGTTTATGCGGTGTGCTCCAATGTAACATGAAATGATAGGAGCACTGGGGTATTTCCTCTTTCTCGGCATGGTGCATTGTATAATTGAGCTCACTTGCTCAGTGAGCTTGACTTTCTTTGGCATTCTCCTCATTGTTTTCCTCTTAAATGTGAACAAATCTTTTAGAAACTTATCATAGGAAGGTATTTGCTTGACCTCATCAAGTAAAGGAATGTTTATCTTCACTTGTTTGAAAGTTTCCATGATATCTTCAGTATGTTTCTTTTTTCTTCTTTTAGTAGAGGGCTCCTCCAGAGCATCAGGAAATGGAGGAAGTTGGGCTCCCTATCAGACCGAGTCAATGGAATCATCAACTAGAATCATGAGAATCATGGTATCACTTCTCGATATCATGGTATCAACCCTAGTCCCTGTCACAATATTATCAATCCGGATCTCAGTATCAACATGTCTGATCATAATATCACCTCTTTCCTCACTGCCTGTACTATCAACAACAATATCACAGGGCTACTCCAAGGTCCTCCCACTCCTCAAAACTATCACTACCTTCACATGCTCATGGGTAGAGGAGGAGGAAGCTTGTGGGTTTGTCTGTGGCTATTGAGGTGGTGGTGGCCTTGGATTTGGGTTTTGGAGGATAAATTGTGGCTGGGGTTGTGGTTTTTGTGGTGGATGTGGGTGATATTGTCGAGGGGGCTATTGGTATGAGTGAGGTGGGGGATATTGGTAGTTGTAGGGGGGTTTATGAGGTGGAGGATCATATGGATGTGGTGTTCCTTGGTATTGGTGAAGTGGAGATACTTGGCCTTGTGGTGGGACATAAGAACCTTGAGTAGTGTTCACATAACTACCATGATTGTTTGGATTGACCATGGGTTGAGATGGGAGCCTTCCCTCTTCATGGTGAGCAAGTGAAAGGGAGATTTGGTCAAGCCTTTGTTCAAGGCGACTAATGTTTTGTCCTTGAGAGGACACCTCCTTATTTACTTCATCGAGGTTCCTTATCCTTCCTAGGACTTCCTCCTCAAACTTGGAGCTATACTTGGGATCTTGATGTTGCCTTGGCTACCCTTGCCCCTCCTCATTTTGTTGTTTTCATGAGAATTTTGGATCATTTCTCCACTCAGGATTATAGGAATTGGACATCAGGCCTTGGTTGTTTCAGTTGCCAAAGGCTTGTAAAGCATGAACTTATTCTTCCTCAACTTCAATTGCCATAGTGGAATGACTTGAAGAACCACCCGTTTGCTTCTTCATCATATTCATCATATCTGCCCTCATTTTCATCATGTTGGGGTTGGCTGCGGTCCGGGATGGAACTATGGGAGGAGGTGGAGTGTTACAACCTCAATTTTGCATATGTTTTCATAATTGAAATGTAATGTTTTTATGAATATGGACTTAATTGAAAAGGTTCTATGCTTTGCTTCAAAAGATGAATTTGTATGCAAATATCCCTTTAGATAGGAATTTCATGATTCCTATTATTAGATTAATCCAATGATGGATATAAAAGAGAAGAAAAGAGGAAAAATCCAAATAATGGAAAAAGATAAAAGATAATGGATATTAGGCAATATATTTATGAGAAATACATAGAAATATCTAGAAAGTGGCATTAATGGCCACAATTGAATAAATTTCGTTTATATGTGATTTCTAATGAAAGAAATTGGAAAGAGGAAAAAGGAAATGAAAGATAATGAGAAATCCTTGAAAAGCAAATTTTTAATAAAAGAATAAGTAAGAAAATGTGAAATAATGGATGTAGATGTATCTAGAAGGATAATAAGCATCCTTAAAAAGGAATTTCGAAATATTAGGATTTATTGGGATCCAGGGAGTCCCAATGGAGAAGAAGAAAGAGAAAATGCAAATAATACAAAATTAGAGGATAATGTGATACATAATTAATGAATTTGGGGTATTATTAAAAAGGGGTACTTTCTTCTATAAGAAAGTATAATTTTGTGCCAATGGATTAAAAGTCAAGCACAAAGAGAATAAGAGAGATGATTTTCAAATTCCAAAATATCTAAAGAATATAGTGTTGGTATGTATACCCTGAGAACCAATCATGGGATGATTGGTGGGATACATTAAGATTGATTTGATAAACATAAAAGGCAAGCTTCCAATTCTTTCTGGTTCAGTCATATGAGATAATGATAGAATAGATTGAATGTCTAGAGAATGACAATACTCAATGACATATGCTTTTAGGTTCAGGACCTGAACGATGAGATCATACAAATGCTAAAGAGTTTGTACATTCTTATTATGTCCCTACTCGGATGTCATTGTGGAAGGTAGATAGACAACAATGACACACAAGACTAGATTGTGGTGTTGGTTGATGACAGAATCTCATTAGTCATGATATGGAGATATCAAACCAAACACATAAGTACTTGTTAGAGAACGAGTGTACCAGACAGACCCACCGTGAGTTTGACACATGGAATCATGACATGGTAGTCACAGTCAGTTCTCACAGTGATGTTGGTGAGTGTGATTCCTTGACCTGAAATCACTACACTCAACACATGTCATTGGGTACACTTTGACATCATCAAACGCAGTCCTAAAACATGGGTTGTTATAAAGGTGATGATTGGATGGCTTTGACACATGGGGCTTTTGAGGGGTGAGTGATAGATATGGGATTTGTCCATCCTGAGGGAGTTTGATATCCATGGCCACTTGATGAGTAGGATTGAGATAGGCATGCACATGCATGTGTGAATCAGTATGTGATATTGATGTCATACATATCTCCTCTAATCTACTCTGAGATCAAGAAAGTGAATGAACATTGATAGGATGACTGTTCCATGCCTTGAGTTCATTCGGGATATCAATGACAAAGGAATTATACATTCACTGTAACACCATTCATGGATTGTAGGATTGAAAGTTGTTCTCCAACTTTCTATTTCACTTGGGTAGCACTGATGTGCGACTAGGCACACTCTTTGCTTATGAAGTCATAAGTGTTATGGACTTTCATTGCCAACGTGAAATGGACCTGTAGGGTCACACACAAAGGATTTAACCTGGAAGAGGAGTTTGTCCACAAACGATGTTTAGATTGATTACTAAAGGAGTTTAGTAGTTCAATTAAACACTCAATCAATTGTTAGCTCAATATCATATAGTTCAAGCTGTTGGACCGATTGATTAGAGTATCAGATTGATTGAAACTGCAATAGACTGATGCTGCACAGTTTACACTCCCAACCGATCGGCTCATATGATGAATCGATTGGGTCAGCTTGGTGAACCGATCGACTCATGAGATGAACTGATCATATCATGAAAGGCTGAATCGACCGGTTCAAGGGTTGAACCGATCGGCTCAACTGGTCCAAATGAGCAAGTTGGGAAAGTCAGGTTGGTGAGAAATTTCTCTTTGTTTGACTTGTACAAATTTGATTTGGGCAATGACTAATATTTGATTAGCTGGAAACAAACATGAAATTAAATTTGAGTTGGACCAGGACCACGAGCCGATCGGCTCATGCTTGAACCGATCGGCTTAGGTGTCCCAACCGATCGGTTTAGGTGTGAACCGATTGGCTCAGGTCCCCAACCGACTGTTTCATGTATGAAATGATCAGTTCAGCTGGCGCAGTTGGTTGTTTTGTGGAAAATCTTGAACCCTTCTACTCTTGCTTTAATCCCACATTGCCTGGGGCAGAGAACCCTGTCCCATGACCCTCCTATATATATAGGAGTATTGGGGGCTTCTCAGGTACAACAACTCAGAACACTAGTTGCTCTGCAAAGTTGTCGTTCTCTCTGGTTGTGGTAACCATGAGAGACTGAGCAAGTGCTACACGATAAGGGAGGCACAACAAGGGAAAGACAACTGTAGAAAGGCGACTGGTGGCAGGAGAGTGTTTTAGTGACTAGTACATTGACAGGAGGGTGCGGCTCCTTCCGGTGCTTTGTGTGACAAGGCGATCAGAGTTCTAGGTGGTCCATGTGGACTACTTCAGAGGCGGGAGACTTCTGCCGCTCAAAGGACAACTGTTAATCCCGACAGTCCTGGTACGACCAAGAGCTGCACAGACACCGTCTAAGACCAGAGGTGAAGACTACACAAGCCACGAGGTAACGTTGCTGAGCAAGCCTCGGGAAAAGGTATGTCTCTACAAACCATCCTTCCTATTGTATAGACGTTGACATGATTCCTTTATTCTGGGTTTGGGAGAAGAAAATTTTTGTTTCCGCTGCCTTCTCTGTCTCCCCTAAAACCCAACAGTGGTATCAGAGCCACGTCAACTACTCTATACTTTAGGATTATCGATGTGATAGATTTTGGTTTGTCACCTTTATTTATTGCATACGATGCGAATAAAATTGGCTTTATGCATGTCCATTCCTAAATCCACAAATCCCTATATACATATATGATATGTAATATGAATGCACTTAATACGCGTCACCCTTAAACGAGTTTTGTGGTGGATGTATAGCGTGGTTATGGCCAATAAACCCTATGTATGTGTGCTTGGTTGAATGTGGTTGCTTGCATCTCAGTCTGCACACCGATTCCCTACCTCCTTTTCTTGATGTAACTCAAGATAACTTGAGATTTCTTTCCTACCTTTGCTCCCCCCAAATGTAACTCAGGGTTTCTCAATTCAAATGTAAAATAGTATAGATCTTTTATTTCTTATTATGTCAAAGAATGTCAGACAACTTGACGATGACTGAGACAATCGGTTCAAGGCGTGAACCGTTCAGTTGACATTCCAGACAACCGGTTCAAGGACCGAGATGAGCGGGTGGCAGCCATGAGGAGATGCATGATGACCAGGAGAACCGATTAGTTGGAGGAGCCAACCGATCGGCTGGTGGCACCCAACTGACCGACCTGATGGCAAACTGATCAATCATGGAGATGAGTTGATCAAACCCAGTAAAGGCAAAGCACAGAGTTCATCATGGACAGGTTGCATGTGATGTAGACCTAGATGACCGTGATTCCTCTTGGCTCGAGGAATCACATTAGGATGGCCATAATCATCGCTTTTATCGTTTCACACGTTTTCTGTGGGATATAGCATGTATATGATACATACTATATATTGTGGTGATTGGATATGTATATGTACTTATAAAATCAAATCCCTCATTAAATATTAAAGTTTTAGATGCCTTCCAAATGTGACACACGTGAAAAGCTTGATCGGCCAAGTGTGGGCACGCCCTAGCGTGGTGTACCGTTTATCTTGTGAAAGCATGAAGGATGGATATGTGGGTCTGCCCTAGTAGGGTGCATATTCATCATGTTGGATTTGGGTCAGACTTAACAAGGTGACCTAGATAGGATCTAGCACCTTGAGGAATGGAGGTGTTCATGACAAGGAGTTGCATATGACATCTTTCAAGAGTTGCATATGATGCAATTGGCAAAAGTTACCTACCTGGAAGATCTAAGTTGTGGGTGACAGCCCTAGCTGGTCCATGACTCAGAGGATTTCAGGATCTTGACCCACTAAAAAATTGTACACTGCAATCTTCCGAATTGATGGTGAGGGCTGTTAATTTGAACAAAATAGTGGGAGTGATAATTAATTAAAGTCCTAATTATATTGTTAAACCTTTCAAATCAATCAAAATAAGTCAAAATTAAGTTTTGGACTAAATTGCATATATTTCCTTTTGTAGTACAAATGACAACAAACAACAATCACTTTTCATTGCGATCGGTCCTTGAAAAGGACAAGTTGAATGTGACTAACTTCCACGACTAGTTTAGGACATTGAGAATTGTTCTCACTCAAGAGCAAAAGCTCTATGTCCTGGATACTCCAGCTCCAGAGGAACCTACTCCTACCGCACCAAAGGCAGAAAGGGATACTTATAAGAAGCATTCTGAAGATGCCACTGATGCAAAGTGCTTGATGTTGTGCTCCATGAACCACGAGTTGTAGAGACAACATGATAACATGGGTGTCATTGAGATGATTCAGCATATCAAGAACATGTATGAAGATCAAGCACGTCAATAGAGATATGATGTCTCCAGGGCACTGTTCAAGTGTGTCATGATAGAAGGAGATCCAGTTGGTCCTCACACGCTCAAAGTGATTGGGTATGTGGAGAACCTGACAAGACTGGGATTTCCCCTGAGCCAAGAGTTGGCTACTGACGTGATACTGCAATCATTGCCAGATTCCTACAGTCAGTTTGTGATGAACTACAACATGAACAACTTTGACAAGCCGTTGACAGAGTTGTTGGGCATGTTGAGGACAGCCGAGGCACAGATGAAGAAGGAAAAGCCTAAGTCTGTGATGATGATCAGCAATAAGAAAGGCAAGTCCAAGCACAAGGGAAAAGGCAAGGCTAAGAAAGGTTCTGATGCTAGCCAGCGGCCCAAGTCGTCTTCAACTCTCAAGGCCAAGGGAGGCGTGACTAAGAGAGGCAATTGCCACCATTGTCAAAAGCCAGGACATTGGAAAAGGAATTGTCCACTCTATCTGGAAGAACTAAAGAAGAAGGAGGCGACAGATGTCTCCACCTGAAGGTGTCATGAAATAAACTTATAACACTTTTAAGGTATATGATACCAAGATATAAAGTGTAAAGCACCCAATACATGGGGCAAGTGTTGCCGCCATAGATAGGAGTACTTTAGTTTATTTTCATCCTTGAAGGCATGTAATAGAGTTATGAACTGCTATTTCATATTAGCCAATGGATAGAAACACCTTAATTTTGCATATTGTATGATAATGATGGCAATTAATAAAGTTGATGTTTCAATCTTTGTGGCAATGCCTTGTTTATCTTGTGATACTTGGTATGCATAAGATAAAATGATACCTAAAAGTTATTGATAACTCAAACAATCAAATTAGCATAAATAATGAGAAATTTATTTCTAGTTTCCATATGATGGATAAGTCTAGGCTCTTTTAGGTTAGAGAACCAGTAAGATACATGAATCTCTTGGACATGATCAATCTTCACTAATCATAGTGGGAGATTGATTATCCTATCAGGTATAATACATGTGATGTATTTACATACCTATTGGAGCAAATGATAATACTTCAAATGGTGTTTAGAGAAATACCAATATGAATATCTTGAAGTGTTCAAGAATATCATAGATGAAGTACGAATTCAGTAATATGTTAATTCTTGATGAGATCAATGAATGAAATACTTGAACCAAATGTTTGAGATCCTTATGAGTGATTATGATAATGTATCATAGTAAACTCATGATTAAGGCATGGTGATGTCTAAATAAAAAAGGAGTCATACTCTAAGGAGTTAGAGAATGATTATCTAATAACTAATTTCTTCTTAAATAAAGAATACCCCACACTAATAAAGGACATTAAGAATCACAAAGAGTTGTGAGTTCTTATATGCTTGACAGATACACCTCAATTATCTATATGATGAGTTGGTCATGTGATGAATCAACTATATAGATGAATATGAGGAACCAGATTTTGAGTTATGGTTTATGACCATTACATCCTAAATGACTTCCATGTGAACCATAAGGTATGACCTTGATGGTAGCACCCATTGGGATGAAATCCATAAGTGTGAATGAGTCTTAAGTGTTAAGACACATGGATAACATTTTGACAAGGATGATGCTTGATTGATTGCAACTTAATGACTAAGAAATTTGGCATACATATATTAAAACCACATTTCTATGAGGAATACAACAAAGGATGTGTATGTGACACAACCTATAAGGTTTATGAATCCATTAATGCAAATGAAGTCTGTAAGTTACAATGGACTAATCAATGTGATTGATTGAGTACAAGAAACTCAGAAATGTGATCTTTATTTTGATAATATAGTCAAAGGGGATTGACTGATATGTCAAAGATAATGATGGGATCTGTGATTTAGTGGGAGCGTATTCACATTCCACATTTTGATGTGAAATGGAAATATTCTAGAATGGAAATCCAAAGTGGAAATTATCTTTAAGGAAGATAGAGATGTTTCATATGTGATAGGAATAGAGATCTATAGAGATAGTTCTCGAAAACCTCTTGACCTGAAAAGAGAGAGCATACATTGGCAATTTACACTGAAGGGTTCAGTGTGTATAGATTCAGTGGGAGAAAACTTGTCCATGTTACATGGAGTTGGTATCCCAAGGCCAAGTGTCCAATTCTTATGAAGAATGGGAACATGAAGAACATATATGGATCTATCATGTATGTAATCATCCCATTATCTTGCATGTATGGACATAGCAAAATAAAGTGCATTCATCATCTTGTATGTAGGACATGACAATATGATGTGATCATCCTGATAACTCGTATGTGGGACATGACGAGTGGATGTCTGTCTAGTTCCAGTAAGGGTTATTGGAATACCATAAGAACTTGATAAGTACTTGAGAAGTACTAGTTCTATGGAAATAAGGAAGGGTTCACTGTAAAGAGTTACACTGATGCGAACTTCCAAAAAGGACAGAAATTTAATCGCAATATATATATGAGATATATATAAAAGTGAATGTTTGTTAATGGAAACGTTCCAAGAAAGGCATTTAAAAGGAAAATCCGTGTATCCATGTGTTAAAGAACATTAATGAATGCTATATGGATCTGGAAGTTCATGAGATGAACTTATAGATATTTTGATCTTTGATGACAAGTAAGGAGTACTTGGTCATGCAATGTGACTAAAGGTTAGAAAAGGAATACTAGATCACATATTACGGAAACTCCATCTCATACGTGTGACGTACAATGAAGAGATGAGAGACATGCAGTTAATACCGAATTTGGCAAGGTGTTTCCACAACTCACTATGTTAGCACTAGAGCACAGTAACATGTGGGACATGTTTGAAGATCACTATGAATATGATTCAAGGGTGATTGGCTCACAGTGCAAGTGGGAGCCTATTGGTATGTATGCCGTGAGAGACAATCATGGGATGATTGGTGGGATACATTAAGATGGATTTGATAAACATAAAAGGCAAGCTTCCAATTATTTCTGATTCAGTCATATGAGATAATGATATAATAGATTGAATGTCTAGAGAATGACAATACTCAATGACGTATGCTTTTAGGTTCAGGACCTGAACGATGAGATCATATGGATGCTAAAGAGTTTGTACATTCTTATTATGTCCCTAGTCGGATGTCATTGTAGAAGGTAGATATACAAATATGACACACAAGACTAGATTGTAGTGTTGGTTGATGATAGAATCTCATTAGTCATGATATGGAGATATCAAACCAAACACATAGGTACTTGTTAGAGAACAAGTGTACCAGACATACCCACCATGAGTTTGACATATGGAACCATGACATGGTAGTCACAGTCAGTTCTCACAGTGATGGTGGTGAGTGTGATTCTTTGACCTGAAATCACTACACTCAACACATGTCATTGGGTACACTTTGACATCATCAAACGCAATCCTGAAACATGGGTTGTTATAAAGGTGATGATTGGGTGGCTTTGATACATGGGGCTTTTGAGGGGTGAGTGATAGATATGGGATTTGTCCCTCCAGAGGGAGTTTGATATCCATGGCCACTTGATGAGTAGGATTGAGATAGGCATGCACACACATGTGTGAATCAGTATGTGATATTGATGTCATACATATCTCCTCCAATCTACTCTGAGATCAAGACAGTGAATGAACGTTGACATGATGACTGTTCCATGCCTTGAGTTCATTTGGGATATCAGTGACAAAGGAATTATACATTTACTGTAACACCATTCATGGATTGTAGGATTGAAAGTTGTTCTCCAACTTTCCTTTTCACTTGTGAAGTCATAAGTGTTATGGACTTTCACTGCCAACGTGAAATGGACCTATAGGGTCACACACAAAGGATTTAACCTGGAAGGGAGTTTTTCCACAAATAATGTTTAGATTGATTACTAAAGGATTTTAGTAGTTCAATTAAACACTCAATCAATTGTTAGCTCAATATCATAGTTTTAAAGGTGTTGGACCGATTGATTAGAGTATTAGATTGATTGAAACTACAATTGACTGATTCTACACATTCTGCACTCCCAACCGTTCGGCTCATATGATGAACCGATCGGGTCAGCTTGGTGAACTGATCGTCTCATGAGAGGAATTGATCGGATCAGGACAGGCTGAACCGATCGGTTCAAGGGTTGAACCGATCATCTCAACTGGTCCAAACGAGCAAGTTGGGAAAGTTATGTTGGTGAGAAATTTCTCTTTGTTTCACTTGTATAAATTTGATATGGACAAGGACTAATATTTAATTAGTTGGAAACAAACATGAAAGTCAATTCGAGTTGGACCAGGACCACAAACCGATCGACTCATGCTTGAACTGATCAACTCAGGTGTCCCAACCGATCGGTTCAGGTGTGAATCGATCAGCTCAGGTCCCCAATCGACTGTTTCATGTATGAAAGGATCGGTTCAGCCGGTGCAGTTGATTGTTTTGTGGAAAATCTCGAACCCTTCTACTCTTGATTTAATCCCACATTTCCTGGGGTAGAGAACCCAGTCCCATGCCCCTCCTATATATATAGGGGTATTTGGGGCTTATCAGGTACAACAACTCAGAATACCAGTTGCTCTGCAAAGTTGTCATTCTCTCTGGTTGTGGTAACCAGGAGAGCCCGAGCAAGTGGTACCCGATAAGGGAGGCACATTAAGGGAAAGATAACTACAAAAAGGCGAATGGTGGTAGGAGAGTGTGTTGGTGACTAGTACGCCAACAGGAGGGTGTGGCTCCTTCCGATGCTTTATGTTACAAGGCGATCGGAATTCTAGGTGGTCTGTGTGGACTACTTCAAAGGCGGGAGACTTCTGTTGCTTGGAGGACAACTATCAATCCTGACAGTCCCAATGCGACCAGGAGCGACACAAACACCGTCCAAGATCGGAGGTGAAGACCACGCAAGCCATGAGGTAACATCACCGAGCAAGCCTCGGGACAAGGTATGTCTCTACAAACCATCCTTCCTATTGTATAAACGTTGACGCGATTCCTTTATTCTGGGGTTGGGAGAAGAAATTTTTTGTTTCCACTACCTTCTCTGTCTTCCCTATAGTTTTTCTAAGAAGATAATGAAGAGAGAGAAGATTCCTTCTTAATGAAGGAATATGGTTTCCTATTGGGAAAGGGGCTTGGATCTCGTGGATAGGCATCCTAGGGCTTTGCTACCCTCCCCTATATAAGGGTAGAACTCTTGGTTCGTACCCAAGAGAGTTCCATGCATCTCTCTCCCTATTTTCCTTCTTCTATTCGTTCAAACCCTAACCAAGGGGAGTAATGCGTCCCCTAGAGTCACAGAAGGAGCTTGAAGGAAGTCTAGACACCCCCTTAAAATCCGTGCGACTACGAGGTTGCCAAGTCATGAGGAACCCTCGCCCTAGTCACCTACAATTTGTCTGTAGAGGGCCGACGTTCGCAGACCTGATGCTCCTGACCCCAGCCATTTTGCTCATGGCTGGAGACCTTACTGGATGCGGCGGGGAGCGGCGGAGGCAGGGAGATGGGTTTCAGTGAGCTCCGGGCCTTGAAGTGGAGAGAGGTGACCCCACGAGCAGCTGCAGTCAGCGGCAGCTAGGGCTCGCGAGGAGGAAGACGATCGGAAGTGGATTTGGATGGTTTTGCCCCTATGAGTTTTGAAAAGCCAAGCGGCCGTAAAAACATATAACAATAACTCAATTATGTTTCCAAATCGGCCGACTTACACAATGCATGGGGTTGCTGACGTGTCAGCATCCCATTGGTCTAAGTAAGTGAAACTTGCAATTTTCATAACTAATTACTCATAACTCCGATGGTAGCAAATAATATATGTATTTTTCTCATAAAAATGTGAGGAATGCAATAAAAATGTAATTGAAGCCTAATTCCTATTGCAATTCGAAAAGTAGTTGAAGTTATTAACTTTAGTGCATTAATGATTAAGAAACCCTAATTTAAGATGATTAATGTATTGAGAAGGGTTATATGGATGATTAAAGTTGATATTAACCTGTTGATTATAAAAATATGCATTAGATCTAAATGGATGAACTTTATGCATAATTTGATTAATTTAGGGTTCCATGTACATAAATAAGCTTTAATGGGCCTTGAAACCCTAATGTTAGTAATTATGATTCTTAAATGTCTTTAATTTTTCAAATCCATGAATAGAACTGAGATTTGATGATTCTAAGTTATTTTGAGTAGAAAAGTTCCTAATTTTGGATAAATACCCTTAATTTGGTAATTAGGGTTTTCTAGTGGATTAATGTGGAATTAGTGATAAATAGAATTCATATATGCATTGAATTATGAGTTGTGAAATGGAAGAAACCAAAGATGATAATTGGCCTTAATGATTGTGTCATGACTTAAAAGGATAAAGATGATAGTTTTAGTGTAAAAGAGGAATAATAGACTTAATTGACATTCAACTGTGCCTATGATGTTGAAATTAGGGTTTGTGAACTAAAAGAGCATTAAAAGTGATAAAAGCTTTATGGAGGCTAAAACCCTAATAAAACCCTAAGTTGGCCTAGAAATCTTAAGGCGGAATCTAAGTCGATCTTGAGAGTGTTTTGGATAAAACAATGACACTTGGATATTATGCATTAATTTTAGGATATGGTTGATTGCTTGATTGATTGTTCTTGATTATTATTGCTTGGACATCCAGTTACTCTGGACCAGGTATGTGGTTATGTTTATGGTTAATCACTTTAGTTTTACGGCAATTCCCAGATGTTTTATCGGTTGCCTAAAAATAACTGCTTGGATGACTTTTATTTCATGCAACTATAAAGTGACTATGATTATCACCATTAATATGTATGCATGACTAGGTCAGATCCTGGTCCTCCTTTGTGTCTTTGCTAATGATGAAAAGGGTAACCTAGAAAATGGTCTAGGCTATCATGAGTTAGGGATTGAGCTACCTATGGGTAGTTCCATGCGACTCTTTAGCATATCATGAGTTAGGGATTGGGCTACCTATGGGTAGTTCAATGCCACTCATCAACCCAAGGTATTAATCTACCTGTTAGGTAGGATCATGTGAGGTTAATAGGGATCTACCATATGAGAGGTAGTATCCAAGTCCACTATGTTTAAGATGTTAGGATATGTATGGATTGATAAGTTATGTTTAAGATGTAAAGTTTGCTTGAAAACCCATCATTTCTTGCAATATGTGGGACTGTTAATTGCACGATTATTGTTTCCCCCACATACCAGCATATTCATTTATGTTGACCGACGTTTTGTTTGTCGGCATTTTAGGTACAAATTGAAAAGGACAAACAATAAAATGGCATATTGTGAAAATAATAAATAGAGTGCAAGAAGGATTAGTTAGAATGGAGTCTAGATGTGGATAGAAGTTAGATATCCAAGGTTTTGAAAAAGGTATGCAAAGTCTTATTTTATTCCAGCTTTCAGTATAGTCATGGTAGAATTTAATAATTATTACTGATTATTTGCCAAACCTTTGATCTGAGAAATTGGGATAACATATATGACCTCTTGGTCTCCCTTAATTGGGGGTTACCGGGAGGCGGGGTCGCTACATTTGGTATGAGAGCATTGGTTCCTAATTTAATATTTAGTAATTATTAATTTGTAAAAATTCCATAGAACCGAGGGAGTTATTAGAGGATTTTACAAAAGGCAGAGGTGTTTAGAAAAGGATGATGTTTGGGGGCCAGAAATATTTTCCTCCACACCGCTAGTCAGAATACAAGGACTCCCAGATCTGTGTGACTGTCTTGCCAATGACTTAGGATCTGACTCAAAATAAGATACCTTTAGGACTCTCTCATCTTTTTCATCCCTTCTCAACTCAAATTCTATTAAGGATTCTAAGAGTTAGGGTTTTCTTTCTCTTCCTCACCCTCTTGAGGATAGGGTATGCCTGATAAGGTTAAGGAATCCTCCACCAAAATTAATAAAAATAATGTAAATAAGATGTCATGGACATAAGCTTAATAGTTTAAGTGTAAACTAAAGAATAGCTGCATGCTTAGGTCGTATGACATGTGTTGTCATGCCCTCAGGAGAGACCTAAGGTTAGACCCTCTGGCCAGGAGGATGAGTAGAGAGTTGGTCTTGGAGGTAGAGATCACCATTAACGGTAGAGACCTGGCACATCCTCTGAGGATGATGCTAACCCTAACCCTAAGTGGTGGTTAGAGAGGGATGACACGATGAGTTAGATGTCATGGTAGACCAGGTGTGTCGGTGGACATGCTTTTGGTTGGATACCCATGATGATATGAACCATGTGAGGTTGGTTGGCCTAGTACCCTTGGCGACCAAACCCTGGGAAGGGTCGTACATGGTAGAGTGAAGGATAACTCCTTTATTGATGAGATTAGTGATGACCATATTGAAACCCTATGGGCTTATATGAGCATGGCATAGTATGCACCCAAAGTACATCAGTAGTGCTGACAGTAGGCTAAAACCCTGGCCAGGAGAGTATGATGGATAGCTTATGAGATGAGCATAAAGAGCTATAGATAATCTTGAGCAAACATATGTTTGATCGATCATGGGTTTCACCCATGTAGGTGTATGCTAGTAAGCTTGATCCACCTTTGAGAGAGGACCTATAGTAATATGATTGTTTGTAGGGTTAAGCTCTAGAGAGAGAGGGAGCAGGACCCGAGCTAGCTGGTTGGAAGTTTAGACTCCAAGACATGAGGAACCCTGAGAAGTCAGGTTTGATGCGACCAAAGTGGATGGTTGGGGTTTCCTCGTACATGGTATCTAGGTTGCCTTTAAAGGAACTAAATCATAGAAGTAGGATGAGGCTGCTGGTACCTATGTGGAGATGATATAGGTGCTTACCTTCTAAGGATAGAAAGAAGAGTTCCTTAGACCCTGAGGAGGTTTAGTAACAAGTTGTGAGGCCTTATACTTAGTTGGTTGTCCTTGAGGAGGACTCAACTCTGAGGTGTTGTTCAAGTGGAAGGATAATAGGACATGCATGATGCACCTCGTACATGCTTGGTTGGTTGTTAGAATGATGAGCATGTAGTTGGATAGCTGTTGTATAAGAGGTGAACCTAGGGTTCCTAGACCTATAAGAGGGGAAGTAGTAGTACCTGGTGCACCTGATGCTCATGACAAGATTTGAGTTGCCATAGATCTGAGCATGGCACTCCTCATGTTTAGAGGAATGGGAAACCCCTTGGATTAAGGTGTATGTTGGATGAACCTCTCACATATAGGTTGGTGACATATAGTGGTCCAATATAAAGGAATAAAAACAAATAGGACTTATCATGGAGACCTAGCCTGGTTTAGTAGGTGGTCTGCTTGCTAGCTACGCGCCTTAGTAGCTTTCTAGGGTCAAACATGCTCATGTGGATGTAAACCCTGGACATAAGGACGTTTGTGGCCTTTGCTTATATCAAGTTGTATTTTCCTCCCATCTGGGAGAGGGACCCTTTTGTAGGGTATGGATCAAATTTTGTTGTGTTTGAGGTAACCTTAATAGGTCTCATAGGATCTTGAGAAGCTAAGTGGAGAGTACATGGTATGAGAATGAACCCACAGACCCATAGATAATCATCTCTAAGTGCATGTGGATGTGTTACCATGGAGGTAACTGGTATGGGGCCTAACTAAGGTAGGTAGGTCGCCATGGTCCCTATGAAAGGATGTAAGTCAGACCACGAATGATGAGAGAGATGATGGAGACTTGGGTAAGGTTTCACATTGGACATGTACTATGTTGAATCCTAAGTCTATCCTAGGGTAAGGTAGGGATAAGACCGATGGGAGTAGGAGTTGCCTAATTCCCTAGTTTGCACGTGACCATAGGGTCGAGAGGTAATAGGTATCATTATTTGAGGGTCATGGGTTAGGAGATTGATCACCTTCATGAACTCATGGGACCCAAAGGATAGATGAGGAGGGCACTCTCTGGATGCATAAGGGAAGAGGGATGACCCCAAAAGTGTCGGCACCCTACAAACCTAGAGGAGATGACCAAGGATTGTGTGGTGACCCAAGTGGGTTCGAGACCAGTTTTCCATAGAAGTAACCCTGATGTCGAGATGTTCATGATGTAGGGACATGTGTTACACGTTTCAGTTTAGATTGTAGGTGTACTGGAAATGTGGGATGTACCATCTCTACTCTTGGAATGGGAAGAACTTTGTATTTGGACTGCAGCCAAATGCTTATTTCCTCTTATTATGGGAGTGAGAGATAGGACAATATGCATGCCCTACACTAAGGATAAAGATGATGTGAGTGGAAACATTGCTATGAGATATGATGACAAAGTTGATAGAATACCTTTGTGGGGTGTACGATATGTGGATGGTTTACAAACACCAAGAGAACTAAGGTAGTCATCTTATGAGGATGTTTTTATCATGATATATGTGGAATATGTGAGTTATACAGGGTTGAGTTTGATAACCAAGAATATGAGCTCTGAGTTTTCTTGATGAAGATAGACCTAAAGTCCGATATGAGATGATAAGTGGAATACATGGAGGTGTATGCCTTCAAAATTACTTAACACATAAAGATGAAAGGTGGTAATGGATGCTCTTGTTGAGACGTAGCTGCCTAGTTTAGGTAGTGGAAAGGCTAGAAGAGGTGGCTATGTGAACCCTAAGTTGTGAGATATGTTTGGCTAACACTTGGATGTAACGAGATCCATTGATTGAGTTTGTGGTTGCATGGTTAGCCAGCCTAGGGCTTGTTATGATGAAAGGATGGTTGTAGAACCTCAGATGCAATTCTAAGGAAAAGAAGGTGATGAAACCATGACTAGAGTGTTTTAGGGTTTCTGAGGGATCAACCTTAAGGAATCATGACATACAGGAGATCATGATTTTAAGTTCAGCATACACCGTGGTACTACTAAGATAGTAAGTGGCAGTAGTACTTTGGATACCTAAGAGGAAGTTACATGTGGCTTGTCGCCATGCATGCCATGAAGTGAAAGGATGAACACCAGTGACCCAGTGAGTTGATATAGAGGATAAAGAGTCCTTGAGAGGGAATGGGAGTTCATCACTATGGATGTTGTGGTAAGTCTCCCATGGACCGAAGAAGGTCAAGATGCAATATGGGTTATGGTAGATCGCCTTACCTAGATGACGTGATCTAAGAGAAAGAGAGAATACTGTCAGAAGACAGATCCGATTGAACTACATGGAAGAGAGATGGTTCAACTACACAATGATGTGAGTTCAAAGGTTCTTGAGTATGACCTAAAGATTCACTTCCATGAGGTGGAAGTAGATACATGATGAACTCGATGTTGGTATAGCTTATCACCCCTAACTGATGTTAGTATGATCCAGACTAGAGGGTCTGATGAGAGCATGTGTGCTCGCTCAGGGTGATATATGGGGACAATTCTCATCCTATGAAAGTTGTGATGATAGACACCATAGCCAGTATCAGGATATAAGAAGCTTGATAAGGGAGGTTGTGTTGGTCACCGCTTCATTAAGATGATGTTGGTGAAGGGACCTTGCGAAGGTCAGAAAAGGACCATAATGTGTGCAGATGAAGTCACTTTGATTGTGCAATGGCTGAAAGAGAGCCCAGGGGCGACATGAGTCGTGAGCGGATGCAAAGTAGACTGACATGCAGTTCATTGTGGGAGAATATGTGATATGAAAATCCAACCGCTCTGAGCTATAGCTGAGAAAGTTGGGTTCCCGATACATGGATACATTTGAGATGGATTGGTGGAGATGGTTATGTTTATCCTTACCCCTCAGGATAACGTGATGTATGATGTGTTCCACAAGTCCGATCTAGAGCACTATGTGAGGTGCCCGAGCCATGGGCTAAGCAATGAACCTAGTGAGCACCCAAGGGAGGCTAACTTACCCTGAGTCACCTATAAGGGTACGAGATACTGAGGTGAGAGAGAGCTCAAGAGTAAAGAATATAAGATGATAAAGGTTCTTTGGAAGAACCATGGAGACGGTGAAGCCACATGGGAGCCAATGATAGATATGGAAAAGTCTTATCCTAAATTGTTTGTATGTTTGGTGGAATTTTGAGGGCAAAATTCCTATAAGAGGGGAAGGATGTTACAACCTCAATTTTGCATATGTTTTCATAATTGAAATGTAATGTTTTTATGAATATGGAATTATTTGAAAAGGTTGTATGATTTGCTTCAAAAGATGGATTTCTTTGCAAATATCCCTTTAGATAGGAATTTCGTGATTCCTATTATTAGATTAATCCAATAATGGATATAAAAGAGAAGAAAAGAGGAACAGTCCAAATAATGGAAAAAGATAAAAGATAATGGATATTAAGCAATATATTAATGAGAAATACATCAAAATCTCTAGAAAGTGGCATTAATGGCCACAATTGAATAAATTTCGTTTATATGTGATTTCTAATGAAAGAAATAGGAAAGAGGAAAAAAGAAATGAAAGATAATGAGAAATCCTTAAAAAGAAATCTTTTAATAAAAGAATATGTAAGAAAATGTGATATAATGGATGTAGATGTATCTAGAAGGATAATAAGCATCCTTAAAAAGGAATTTCAAAATATTAGGATTTCTTGGGATCCAAGGAGTCCCAATGGAGAAGAAGAAAGAGAAAATGCAAATATTACAAAATAAGAGGATAATGTGATACATAATTAATGAATTTGTGGTATTATTAAAAAGAGGTACTTTCTTCTATAAGAAAGTATAATTTCATGCCAATGGATTTAAAGTCAAGCATAAAGAGAATAAGAGAGATGATTTTCGAATTCCTAAATATCTAAAGAATATAGTTTATCTAAGAAGATAATTAAGAGAGAGAAGATTGCTTCTTAATGAAGGAATATGGTTTCCTTTTGGGAAAGGGGACTGGATCTCATGGATGGGCATCCTAGGGCTTTTATACCCTCCCCTATATAAAGGTAGAACTCTTGGTTCGTGCCCAAGAGAGTTCCATGCATCTCTCTCCATCTTCTGCTTCTTCTATTCATTCAAACCCTAACCAAGAGGAGTAGTGCGACCCATGGAGCCACAAAAGAGCTTGAAGGAAGTCCAGACACCCCCCTTCAAATCCGCGTGACTACAGGGTTGCCAATTCATGAGGAACCCTCACCCTGGTCACCTACAACTCGTCTGCAGAGGGCCGAGGTTCGCAAACCTGATACTCCTGACCCCAACCATTTCTCTCATGGCTAGAGACCTTGCTGGATGCGGCAGGGAGTGGCAGTGGTAGGGAGATGGGTTCTGGTGAGCTCCAAGCCTTGAAGTGGAGGGAGGTGACCCCATGAACAACTGCAGTCAACGACAACTAGGGCTCACAAGGAGGAAGATGATCGGAAGTGGCTTTGGACGGTTTTTCCCCTCTGGGTTTTGAAAAGCCAAGTGGCCGCATGGGGGTATAAGAGTAACTCAGTTATGTTTCCAAATTGGCCGACTTACAGGAAGCATGGGATTGCTGACGTGTCAACATCCCATTGGTCCAAGTAAGTGAAACTTGCAATTTTCATAACTAATTACTCGTAACTCCGATGGTAGCAAAGAATATATGTATTTTACTCAGAAAAATGCAAGGAATGCAATAAAAATGTAGTTGAAGCCTAATTCCTCTTGCAATTAGACAAGTAGTTGAAGTTATCAACTTTGGTGAATTAATGATTAAGAAACCCTAATTTAAGACGATTAATGTATTGAGAAGGTTTATATGGATGATTAAAGTTGATATTAACCTATTGATTCTAAAAAGATGCATTAGATCTAAAAGGATGAAATTTATGTGTAATTTGATTAATTTATAATTCCATGTACATAAATAAGCTTTAATGGGCCTTGAAACCCTAATGTTAGTAATTATGATTCTTAAATGGCTTTAATTGTTCAAATCCATGAATAGAACTGAGATTTGATGATTCTAAGCTATTTTGAGTATAAAAGTTCCTAATTGTGGTTAAATACCCTTAATTTGGTAATTAGGTTTTTCTAGTGGATTAATGTGGAATTAGTGAAATAGAGTTCATATATTCATTGAATTATGAGTTGTTAAATGGAAGAAACCAAAGATGATAATTGTCCTTAATGATCGTGTCATGACTTAAAAGGATAAAGATGGTAGTTTTAGTGTAAAAGATGCATAATAGACTTAATTGACATTCAATTGTACCTATGATGTTGAAATTAGGGTTTGTGAACTAAAAGAGAATTAAAAGTGATAAAAGCTTTATGGAGGCTAAAACCCTAATAAAACCCTAAGTTGGCCTAGAAATACTAAGGCGGAATCCAAGTTGATCTTGAGAGTGTTTTGGATAAAACAATGTCACTTGGATGTTATACATTAATTTCAGGATATGGTTGATTGCTTGATTGATTGTTCTTGGACATCAAGTTACTCTGGATTAGGTATGTGGTTACGCGTATGGTTAATCACTTTAGTTTTATGGTGATTACATGATGTGTTATCGGTTGCCTGAAAATAACTACTTGGATGAATTTTATTTCATGCAACTATAAAGTGACTATGATTATCACCATTAATATGTATGCATGACTAGCTCAGATCTTGGTCCTCCTCTGTGGCTTTGCTAATGATGAAAAGGGTAACCTAGAGCATGGTTTAACTATCATGAGTTAGGGATTGGGCTACCTATGGGTAGTGTCATGTGACTCTTTAGCATATCATGAGTTAGGGATTGGGCTACCTATGGGTAGTGCCATGTGACTCATCAACCCTAGGTATTGATCTACCTGTTAGGCAGGATCATGCAGGGTTAATAGGGATCTACCATATGAGAGGTAGTATCTAGGTCCACTGTAGGGACAACACAAAGGTTAGGATATGTATGGATTGAGAAGTTATGTTTAAGATGTAAAGTTTTCTTGCTAAACCATAATTGCTTGCAATATGTTGTTACTGTTAATTGCATGATTATTGTTTCCCCCACATACCGACATATTCATTTATGCTGACTGATGTTTTGTTTAACGACGTTTTAGGGACAAATTGAAAAGGACAAACAGTAAAATGGCATATTGTGAAAATAAGAAATAAAGTGCAAGGAGGATGAGTGAGAATAGAGTCCAGATGTGGATAGAAGTTAGATATCCAAGTTTTTGAAAAAGGTATGCAAAGTCTTATTTTATTCTAGCTTTCAGTATAGTCATGGTAGAATTTAATAATTATTACTGATTATTTTTCGAACCTTTGATCTGAGAAATTGGGATAACAACTCTAACCTCTTGGTCTCCCTTAATTGGGGGTTACCGGGAGGCGGGGTCATGACATGGAGGGATGTAGTTTCGGTCACAATGTTCCCCTTTTATAGAAGCCTGATGGTGAGAATTCTTAGCAAGGTGATCAAACAAGGGAAATGACTCCTTAGGTGTCTTTGCCATGAAGGTGCCTCCACATGATGAATCAACATTGTTCTGGCTCAACTCCACTAACCCTGTGTAGAAACCCTGGACCAACTGTCACAAGGGTGCCTCGTGATTGGGGCAGTTGCGCAAGAGCTTTTGGAACCTTTCCCATGCCTCGTGGAAAGGTTCATTTTCTTTCTAAGAGAAGGCGGTGATACATATTCACATTTGGGTCAGATTGGCAATTGGAAAGAACTTATTGAGAAACTCATTCCTGACCATGTTCCACATTACGAACTCTGTCTTTGAGATGTACCATTCCTCTACCTTTTATTTTAGGGATAATGGGAAGAGAGTCCTCCAGAAGGAGTGATCGGTGGCAGCAGGGGAGAAGAAGGTGGAACAAGTTTCAAGGAAAGCATCGATATGGTGGTAGGGGTTTTCATTCTCCATCCTATAGTACGTAGGGAGAAGTCCAAGAAGTGTGGGTGGAATGGTGAATTGTTGACCTGAAATTTGGTCAACAAGGGTGGCACTGGGGGAATTGTAGTTCCTCGGGATTAAATACTCATGGAGGGGGCGGTTGGGTTGCAGTTGAGCATCTTCAGGAGGTATCTCAACTTCACAATAACCCATTTCAGTTTCTTGGTGTTGGTTGCGACGACTTTAGCGTCTCCTTCTACCTATCTCAAGGTCTTATAACACCAAGCCAGTACAAGTAGAACGCGTATGACACATGCACAACTATCACCTACACAATACTCAAACAAGCAACAAAAACCAAGTTAGAATGAAAATATGCAAAAGTAAACAAAGAATAAAGAATAGCAATGGTGAGGGAAGTAGGAAAGGCTAAGATACACCAGCTAGCTAAGCTGAGTGCCTCAATCCCCGACAACGACGCTAGAAAGACTTGTGCGATTCTTCTCAGGGCCACACACTAACCAACTAAAGTTGGCTAGATGCAACCCCAAAGGAAGACACACAAATCTCTCAAAATGTATATGTGTAGACCTAGTCCAACTCACAGGCTCAACTAATCACATGTTCCCGCAAGTGCATGGGGTCATGTTGTAGTATAAGCTAGTGGTAAGATTAGGGTCGATCCTCAGGGAGAGAGGGGGCACTAGAGCTAGGTTAGCATTTTCTACGTTCCTAAAGTAGAGATTAGGGTTTGAGGGTTTTAAATTGGGTTTGGGTTGATTGCACTACAATTGCAAGCAAGAAAGAGCAAGAAGGAAACTAAGTTAACCAATACTCTAGATTACTCTAAACAAGCTAAGGCTATCAAACTAAGCAACAAGATTAAGCAATCAACTAAACAAGAGCAAGATGATCTACACTACTCTAAAAAGGCAATCAGCAACTAAGAGCTAAGCTAAACACTAGAGTAAGAAAGAATCTAGGTTGACCCTAATTAACAAGACTAAGCAATTAGCTAGAGGCAATAAAGGCAATTAAGCTAAACTAGCATTAACAAGCTACAATGACAAATTAGGTTTTAAGCAATGGATTGCATAGGTGGTCATTTTGGGAATGCACTTTGATATTAGTTGGGGGAAGGTCAACATAACATGCAAATATCACATTTCAATCTAGATTACCAAACCAAACAACAAGGCAAGTGCTATTAGAATATACCCTATACTACTAGTTGGAGAACTAGGGTTAGGTGTAATTCGAGTAGAACTTGGCAAGTCTAGGTTTCTAGGGTAAGTGGTATTACGGCAATTGAGAGATAAGGGTAGGAATTGGAGTAGAGATGAGGGTATTTCACCTCATGTTACTTGCCATCTAGCATTTAGGAAGCTCTAGGAAATTGCACCAAACACTTACACTTGCTACTTAGATCTCACACTCACTTGTAGAAGAAGGGAGACATATGTAGGAACATAGGGGGCTTGTTAGGGATCCACTAATTGGACCTAGGAGCCATTCCTAAGATTGCCACATACATCCCAATTCCCCCTAGAAGCTAAGTGTCATCAAGCATAACAAAATAAGCAATTTATGTATAAAAGCACAAACCACATGCAAGATAATGGGAAATGATATAGAAGCAAGAGGCAATCATCATTGAATGAAATTATGTTCATTACAAGTTATTTTCCCCCAACGTGGTATCAAAGTCACATTTTATCCCTAAACATCCCACCACTAGGGGCTTAGATAGACATGCTCAAAGAAAATATAAAAGAAATGAGAAGAAGGGGATAGGACTCCATGGAGCTCAAAGTAGATCCTCCTTCTTCAGCTCCTAGCTATGGTTGGGCGACCTCCCTCCTCTAACGTGGATGATGGGCATGGAAATGAAGGGGATTATGGTAGAAAACCTAGAAAACTAGGTTTGTATGGTGGAAATTAGGTGGAAATGGTGGGTGCGAGCATAAATGCAAGGGGAAAGTGATGAATGCTCAAGAGTAGGTGGAGAGGAGTAATGGCAGCTAACCTAGTGTTGTGTCCACCACCCATGTATATATAAGTGGTGGTGGAAGCACTAGGGGAAGTAGGGGTATTGTTGGAAAAACATTGCAGAAAATGCTAGGGTTTAGGTGGTAGCACGACCGTGTTGGGAAACACGGCCGTGGTTGGTAGGGGTAGTAACGGCCATGGTGGTGTGGAACAATCATTCTAAGAAAGTGGAAAATCATAGGTTGAGGTGATAAAATGGAGGCTGGTAGCACAGCTTTACTGGGCAACATGACCGTGGTGGAGGCTAGGTAGAATAGCCGTGCTAGGTAGCATGGCCGTGGTGAGCGATTTGGAGGTGAGGTCATTCCCTTCATCACGCCTATTTTGACTTTTGGCAGCATGATTGTGCTGGGAAACATGGCCATTTTGGGGGCTGCATGGCACGACCGTGCTGGGTAGCACGACCATGGTGGTGATGTTGTTGTATCTTGCAAATATTTGAGATTTCCTCAAGTAGATTTGACATTGGCTAGAACATCTGTTCCTTGGCACCACGACCATTCTTGGATCTTCAGTAGAAAAATCAACTTGAATCTTCATGATCCATGGACTTCTTTACTTGATGTCGACCCTTGGCCATTAGGGGTAGGTTGAGGGAGCTTTGGGGTCTTCTTTAGACCCCTCCATGAGTGGAGAACTCCTACAACTCCTTCGTTCTCTCTCATCCATCCAAAGCATGGTCCAAGTACCTAAAAAGTATGCAATGAACGTCCATAAGTACATTTGACAATAATATGCATAATGGGGAATTTAACTTGCATTCTACTATGTTTAGATGTGATTGAGATACAAAAAGACACAAGATGAAGCCCTCAAATAGGGCTGCATTAGGCGCCCACCTTTTCCCCTAAAGATGATGTCAAGGCATGGAGGGCACACTATGGAAGTGACAAATTGCATGTTAACCCTCCACCTTGGGTAATTTGTAATTTAGTTTAAAACTAGCATATAAAGCACAAACATTATCCAAAAGATCTCAAACTTGAAATAAAGGTGCTTCTTATGATCATAGAATGTCTAAAGGGTCTATATTAGGATTCTAAGCATGATCTTAGGTCAAAGAAATAGGGTTAGCCCCAAAATCTTGGTTAAGGGCCTTACAAGTCATGAACCCCTAATAGGGATTTCGCTCCCAAAATCCTACTCAAAAGAGATGGTCAGCTCTTACATATCTCTTCCTCAAGCCTTCATGTGACTTCCTCCATGCCAGTAGAGTACCATAAAACCTTCACTAAGACTATAACTCTCATCCTTACCTCTTGTTCCTTCTATAAAACACCAACACATGGCCTTCAACATAAGATAGGTCATCCCCTAGCTCAACTCTACTAGTTGCAACACCAATACTGTCTTTGTAGAGAACAAAAAATATCGGTATAAGTCATGAACCTTATGTGGAAACTTCCAAATTATAGGCCACCTTCCCAACGTATGCCATCACAAGATAAGGTTTTGTATACCTAGTGGCTAACTTATCCTTCGTCCATGCAATACTGGAAGGATCAACACCAACTCCCCCTCTCTCTACAAAAGAGGAAAAAAATACTGGTAGCTTATCTGATAAACATATCCCATATTCACTTATTCCTAGAGCACCTCAGATATTAGGATTTTCCATTTTGGTATCCTTCTATGTGATATAAGGATCTCACATCTTTGCTTCCACTAGCTTTCTAGATCATCACAATTGACTATGGTCATATTAAAGGAGGCTTCCAAATATTTGGAAATCTTAGAAGGTATACTATCACATACATACAGATAATGGAACCATTATCAAAGCAACCTTAGGTCATAAGAGCTTATTGACTCCCCATGATTACAACAACTCTACACATGCCAAGTGGCATAAGACCCCTTAGAGAATTGTGTCCTTGAAGGAAAGATGTAAGAAACCACTCAAATCATCATCTCAGGGGCTGTAGCAAGGGGTTATCGATTCTATTTTATCATGGAAGTTACATTTTTCATGTGTGGTTTTACCTTTTTTATTTGAGTTCTTAGCCAACATCATAGGAAACATCATGATTAGTGTATATCATTGTTCTCTTCTTGTCAACTACTTATCATGTTTATGTAAATTCTCTTATTTTGTCATATGATTCAACCATTACCAAGGGGCAGATCATCATGTTTCACATTTCTTCATTATGTAGGGATATCCTTCCTTAACTCTTTTTGCATGCCAAGTAGTTTATTACATTAATACCTTCATTTTGCACATATTTTGGTCTAATATTAACTCAGGTTCCACTTTATTTCTTAGTCATTGTTCTCACTCATCTTTTCACATGATATTTATCATAGGATTTCACTCCATCTTATGAGGTGTTCATATCCTAAAGCACTTCATTATACAGACTTATTTGTCTTTTTTAGTTATTCTCTTTCTGAGTTATAGATTTAGGGACTTATCTTTACTTATATATACTTATATCTTGGTCTCATGGTTCCTTACCTTTCTCTTAGGATTAGCAAACATTCATGTTTTAATGGATTATAATGTAATTCTCATTGCAATTAGGGTGTGCTAAAGATATATGTACTGTGTTTTCTATTTCATTATGCTTTTTAGATTTTCTCAAAATGACTACTTGATCAGAGTAATAAAAAAGATGACAATCTAAGAGTTCCACACTTCCCCTCTCTTCAGTAGTTGATTGCCTGGTCAGGGCATCCAAGCACTGATATTAGGTAGTATGCATCTACTTTTTATGTCATATTCCTTAATTTAAAAACCATCCAAATCCTAAGTCCTAGTGTACTTTGAGTTCCCCAGACATATCTTATACTCTTCTCCACCTTCCACATAGCCATAGGTGACTATAAAACACACTAGACTATACTAGACCGAACACAAATCCTAGTCCTATGTCCTTGTAGACTCAACGAACCTAGAGATACTTAAAACACATGGGGGAAACAATCATTAATTATCTGGATTACCAAAAATTAGAGGAAATTAAAATAAATTTTTCATTATTCCATCTCAAGAAAACTTTTACATATGAAACCATAACATTATCACTTTTATTACATTTTCTCATAAGAGAGCATACATATTAACTGTGCTAATCTTTTATACTGATCCAAATCTGTCACAACAACAAGGCAAACAAACCCAAGCATCAAAACCAATAACACACATGAGAACACCTCCCAAGGACCTAAGTGTACAAGGATGACACACAAGACTCTACTACATGGAACTCAAAACATCTACAACCTTCATAGCTACTTCTCTCCTTGCCACTCCCCATTGGCTGCATGTTCTCCACCTCTTTGTGCATGGCTACCTAAAAAATGTGGAAAACCAACATGGTGAGACCAACATCCCAGTGGAAGACATAACTCTCCACAAGCCACTATTATAACACAAATTTATGATAAGGAAGAACAAGAAGTAAATCTATTAATCATGCTAAGAAGATTCAACAAAATGATATGAGCAACACAATTATTATCATCTAAGCAACTAAGGTAGCTATAACTTAGAAGTAGAACATTTTATCATTTTAGAAGGAATATGGACACCATGTATATTTTCTACAAACTAAAATGTACAAAAGCAAGGCGATACTTCAACCAATATTTTTGTATTTGACCCTACACAATATGCTACACGGGTATTTACATCTTTTATTACCCTGAGGATGTGAGTCGTACCACCCAAATCCAACCACCCCCTGCGAAGGGCAACTGACGGTACCATATAAGGTCCATGAAAGAGTCGGTATCCATGACCTCTCCAGCACCTCTTGGTCAGCACAAGAGAACACCGCAAAGACATACTAGTTAACTGCATGAGTGTGACATATGGTCACAAAAGGATTGGCTCATGCATGGCCGTCCATACAAAACACCTAGCCCAACTTGGTACAATGAACATAGCTAGAAGAATAGGCTCACACATTTCTATTCTTAAAAGGAGTGGCTCACGCATGGCCATCCATATCATAAGGAAATCGGTTCATGCATGGTCGTCTCACACAACCTATAATTGTGGATGCAAGGAGAGCTCGACGTGCACCCACACATATTCAAAATTATGTACTCCAAGTTAAACTCGTTTCACCAATATAGAAAATAAAGATGACACTAGAATGGATCTATGGCACATGGCAAGCTACATGATTAGGTTTCACTTGATTAGTTATCCAATTGGGTGACTTTTAGCCTCAATCAAGTTATGAGATATAAAGATAAAACAAATTCTATAAGATTAAGGGTGTATTGCAACTCCAGAAGATATAAAGCATACAAGGTGTGATCTTGGCACACAACCATCACATAGTACTCAAAGCTTTTCCATCGATAAGGCAATCGTCAATATCACATATCACCATGGGATCTCAATCCCTTAACCACATCACTTGAAAATATCACTTCCCAACAGGCGTCAAGCCCTCCCTAGGTCACATGACCTATCACATTGAGCCATGTATGTTCATCATCACATATTGTCTCATTAGTGTGCATGAGCACCACCCCACATCACATAATCATAACCATAGCATACACAAGCCATGGCATACATATCACCTGTAAGGTTAGGGATTTTAAATAAGAGTGAGAAATTATCATACTATAATGAGCATTCCAAGATAGAGAAGCAAACATATCACATTCTCATTTAGAATTAGGGCTCCACACTAACCGATTAGGGTTTAAAGATAGATATAAACACCAAACCCTAGGTGCACCACCTCCCACTGTCTTGGAGAATCTTAGGGTTGAGGAACATGATTAGGGGTGATGCGACATTATACAAACATCACTCTACATGGCTTATACATTACTCAGTATTCATGTTTATGTATGGATCATATGATTATGTATATGTGTCAACCATTCACCATTTGGGACCCATCATCCAAGTGAGTGCTGCACCCACAACACAAGGGTCTTGACCACCATGTACTATGGTGTCGTGACCACACTAAGTAACATGTTGCAACCACACAAAGAAACATGTTGCGACCTCAAATTCAAGAAAAGCAACTCAACCAAGACCAAGTAGATGTCTCCACCCTCAATACCAAAGTTATGTCACTACCTCAAACCTAGGGTATTCTATGAATGAAACTAAGACATGTCATGACCAAAACAAAATGCAAACATGTATCGATCCAAAACCTCATATGTCTCGACCCAAGACCCAAACAAGGTGTAGCGACCATTAAGGTCAAGCTACCACCATGACAAGGAACCATAATCAAACCAGGATAAACCAAGATAAAAAAAAAAGTACTTCACGGCCAAAATAGAAGAGAAATACCAGAGAAATCCATTATCAACATGGAGGATAAAACCTCATAGAAAATCGGTCACCCAAAACCCTAAAGAGTGTATCATGCAACAACATGAAAGAACCTCATGCAAGAGATATAAAACACATTTAGCACACCCAAAACAGAAATTAAAACTCCATGGAGCACCAAGGTACATGAAACTAAAGAAAGTGATCAAACCCAAGATCAAGAGAGGAAATAACATCACCATATTATCAACAACTCAAAATTGGGTAGATAGGAATTAGGGTTTTGGATTATGAGTGAACCAAGCATGATTACCTTAAGTATTCAAGATATAGAATATAATATCACCTACTAGATTGATAGGACTATGATCTAGAGAGAGAAAACTTCATCACAAAGAAACTATCTCAAACATAGATGGACAAGTATCTCATACACCCAAATTTAGGGTTTCAAAAATGTATAAAGTCACCAAATCTTAATCTCATCACCTTTTTCCTCCTAAGGAACATGAGGGTTAAGCATAGATGATTGAGGTTTTTTTATTAATCATTAAATCTCATCATAGACACTATTATGATTGGAAATGACTCACCATATCACAAACCTTAAATTAGGGCTAGAGTTTGTTTCCTTTCGTGCAATTGGGATTCATTCTCTCTCTTAAAACATTAGGCTTTAACATATCTTCTCTTATGTGTAATAGGATTGAAATAAGCATCTTTCAATCACCCAATCATCATTACATCACTTCATATATGTCACATCAAACTATGATAGCTAATCATGACATTAACAAAGTGTAGTGACCTAACATTTAAGATGTTGTAACATTGGGGTGTAGCGACCCTATTGTTTCGAACTAGGGGTGTAGTGACCTAGGTGCTACAACCTAAAGGGTGTAGATACCACCCATGCTCAAGGTGTGTTGCGGTCATAAAGGAAAGAGAAGTGTTGCGACCCATATGTACATGTTATTGTAGCGGCCATTCATGGATTAGGATTTTTATTATGACCCATTCAACTACCATAAGGGTAATGATCCTAGGGGGAAGGTTAAGGGGGTGTTGCAACACCAAGTCAGCACTCAAACATAGTTACAATAGAATATATATTCCAAACAAACTTAGCACTAACTAATGGAAAAACTCCCTACAAGATAATCATTAAAACTCTAGAGTATATATCACATAAATCCACCATAAAGATCATGATTCCAGGGATGAAAAGCAAGTTCCCCACTCATGTAAACCAAACCAAACCACTCTCATGCACAAGGTAGGTGATCCATGATCAAAGTTGTAGAATTTCATAACTAAAAACAAGAAGGGAACATGCATCTCATCATCATCACCAAGATTAGGTTCATAGAGTTAAGGTTTAGGGTTAGATGCAAACTGTGAAATGAATGTACCCAAGATTTTCATTCTAGATCATGATAACTTTGTCTAACACACTAGGATTACAATTAAGAGTTGGAAATATCAGTATGTAAGCAAGAAACAAGGTGCAATAATAGTAATAAGCAGAAGGTTATATCACCCGCCTAAGATCAAGCTTGATCTCCTTCTCATCCCAAGGTTGAAGATGAGTCTTCAAAAAGCTCCATCCTCGGCCACGAGGGTACCTCAAGACAAGGGAAACGTTCCATGGTTGAAGATAGCTCAAAAGATGGCAAACAAAGACCTAGGCCAAACTTGGAAGGTGGAGAAGAAGAAGGAAGAAAAGAGGGAAGCTCCATTCACAAAGGTAACCACCTTGGACAAATCGTGGTATAAGGACCTTATGGGGAAGAGTTTCTCTCAAGAGATGGCCACCATGGTAAACCATAACCTAAGGCCAAGAAAAGAAAAAGAATGGAAAAAGAAGACCCAATAAAATTGTGCTCATGAATTATCACGAACAACCAAATTACCATAAAACATAGGAAACTAAAATTAGTTTCACCTATCCACCTCAAGTGAACGTATAGCATCTGGGTCCAAAAAAGCCACATGTCATATATATCATACCAAATTATTATTACATAACATTGTTCACTGGCTCACTAGCCTTAACCTGTTGCATATACAAGTTGTTCATATACATACACGCCATATCTGTACAACAAAGGAATATAGCCAAAAACCTCGTGTCGATATACGAAACCACAAAAAAACTCCCAAGGACCTGTGAGTACATGGACAACGCATTGGACTCTACTACAAAACACTAGAAACATGTCCAACCTTACATAACTATTGCTCCTCTTGCTACTCAGCCTCAACAGTACAATCTCTACCTCTTCGTGCATGACTACCTAAAAGATGTGGATATCCATGGGGTGAGACCAAATATCCCAGTGAGAGATATAACTCTCCTCCAATATCTATTATAAGCACAAGTAGATTAAAGAAAATAAGCAATCATTATTATCAAGTTAAGCAGATTCACCTAAATGATATGTATTAATCTGATAAACAAATTAAGCAATTTAGGCGGTTACCAATAGCAATAGAACAAATTATATTTTAAGAAGGAATATGAAGAATATGTATAATAGTTGATTTCTCTTATCACATTATAATCAAGAAATAGGTACAAAGATAAGGCAAAGGGTCATCCAGTGTGAGAAATATTTATCCCTAAGCAATTATACTACGTGGTTGTATTACATATTTTATTACGCCCTGAGGATTTGAGGCATACCACTCAATCCAACTGACCAGTACGATGTCAAAGTCAGTACCATACAAGATCTATGGAAGAGCCGAAATCCATGATCTCACCAACACCTACCGGTCAGTACGAGAGAAAACACCACAGAGACATAACAGTCAACTGCAACTAGTGACATATAGTCAAGCTGATAAACACCTAGCCCACCTTGGTACATGGTAGAGTGCTAAAGAATAGGATCACACATGGCCTTTCTAAAAAGAGGAAATCAATGCAGTTATATTGCTTCCTATCACATACCACAATAGGAGAGCATCTCAAACATGGCCGTCTCAAAAAAGGACTAGGTATCACTATAGTCATTCATGTTGACTCTAGGTCTGAATTGACTAAACCCTTTTTTAGATGATGACTAAACCATTCCAACTAATTATGTCTAATTTCTCTACTTGAATGATTTTAGATTAGGTATAAACACACTCTAATTCTCTAACTTTCACATCTCAACTTGGAGAAAAGATAATTTAAAATCAATGCAAGTGCACTTTTATGGAATATGATGTAAATCCATTAGAATCATGTTGTAAACACTTGTAATGATTGTTTGACTTGTAATTAAGCTTAGGAAAAATCTAGAGCACTTCAATCAAATATTTAAGCACTCAAAAGTCATTTTCCAAAATTCAAATTAGGTTGTTCATCGGTCGAGTTACAAACTCAACCTATCCTTATTGGATTTTGAATATGACTTTTAATTGGTCAAGATTCCATTTCACAGATGTCAATCGATCCCTCTACAAACCAAAACTAATTCAAGTGGATTGGTCGAGTTGCCTCAACTCGACCAATCCTTATTGGATTTTGAAGATGACTTTTGATCGGTCAAGATTCCATTTCATAAAACTCAATCGATCCCTATGCAGACCAAAACTAATTCAAGTGGATCGGTCGAGTTTCCACCATGACAAACTCAACCGATGGTTTAAATTAATCTTGTCAAATAGTGGGATCGATTGAGTTATCTTTATTGAAACTTGACCGATCACACTATATGGAAAAGTGTAGATAAGTGTTTCTAGCCCTTAGAATGTTTCAAAACTCAATAAAATATCCATTGCAACATCCCAAATGTCTAGTATTCATCCTTGAGTGTTCCCAAAGGATTCTTAGCATCACCAACTATAAATAGGACCCCTTGGGCTTCATCCCATGGTTAGTCAAGCACTATGAAGGTCCCTATTCTATAGTTGAGTTCATCCTACATCCTCCTCCTCTCTCTAAGCTTAATCACTTGCTACATCCATTAGAGTGAGTAGGAGTTCAGTAAGAGATCTAGTCCTACATCTATATCTTGTGAGGCTCTCACTTTCACCACCTTCAATTCTCTCATTCAACCTTGAATATGAAGGTTCTCACTCTTGGCTAAGATAGGTGAAGAAGAACAAGGGAAGAAGTACCTTGGTGAAGAGGTTCAAGGCCGACGACTTGGAGTAAGAGTGGTTAAGCCCTTAGTGAAGGTAGAAGACTCCTTGCTCAAGTGGGTAAGTCCTTGGTGAAAGCTTCTCCTTGGCGAAGGTAAAGTCAAAGGCTGAAGATCCAAGAAGAGTGGAAAATTCCTTCAAGGCTGAAGTCTTGTGCAAGAGTGGGTAAGTCCTTCATGAAGGTAGAAGACTCCTTGCAAAGTGGGTAAGTCCTTGGGTAGGTTGAAGACTCTTGGTTGGATAGGTAAGTCCTTTGGTTGGTCATGTATTGTATGTCTTATGAATGAATATAAGAGTTCAATGGTTAAGAAATCCTAGAGGTTGCCCTCTCTATGTAGTGGACCGACATAATTCTAGTTTTAAGTATGTAACCACTCTACATAGCTTGTCAATTGGTGCATTTTCAATCTCTCTCATCCTTTCTATGTATGTTTTAGTTGCTCTCAAATTCCCATATTAGCAACCTTATCTTGTGATATATCTTGAAGGTCTAATGAATTTTGTTTAAATGTATTCAGCTCTATTCACCCCTCCTCTAGAGCAACCAATCACCCATCCTAGGATCCAACAATTCTATCCATACAATAATTGTAGATGTAAGGAGATACTTGACTTGAACCCCCGCATATTCAAAAATATATGCTCCAAGTTTCCTATAGGAAAGACTCGTTTCACCATCCAACAAGTGTTGACACTGAAGATGGATCTATGGTATACTACATGATTAGGGTTTCACTTGATTAGTTAGGGCAACTGGGTATCTTTTGGCATCAATCAAGTTACAACATATAAATCCTAAACAAACTCTACAAAGATAAGGACATGATACAACTCAAGAAGATATAAGATGTATAAGGTGCAATTGTCATACTATCACTTGATGTCACTACCAATTGAAGCTATCAACATATCAGACAACCATACAATGCTACCATAAATGCATTTCCATGTGATATGAATCTCTCATCACATCAGTAGAGGATAACACCTCACACTAGGCATTAAGCCTTTGTCAGGTCATAAGACCCATCACATCAACATGCCTCGTCAGGATCATAGACATCACCTTGTATTATATGATTACCACCATAGCATACATAAGCTATGACATTCATTCAACTTGAAAGGTTAGTATTACATAGTTAGGAGAGAGAAAATATAATCACATGCCATACATTAAGGCAAATCAACAAGCATAGTACACCCTAGAATTAGGGATAGGGTTCCACACAAATAGCCAATTAGGATTTTCATATTATCCTTAAACACGAGACACATCATTCATCCACTTTCTTAGAATGCATTAGGGTTAGGTCCATAATCATCCAACCAAACAGAACTAAGTATCAACCATGATTTACATGTACACGTATAACAACCTTACCATGTTACACCTATGTAGAAAGCATGTACCCATGTGTAACGACTGTTAGAGACCAATATACCTTCCTAGGGGTAGCAACCATCATCATAGGTACTAACCATCATACATGTATTGCAACCGAAGCACACATACAAGAACCATATCCCTTAGACTACAAGAGGCTATGTAGTGACCATCCAAACCAAACAAGCATTGCGACTCACATCAATGTGGTGACCGGATCAGTGCAACGCTGTGTTGTGACCAAAGCAAACCAATGTGTGTCGGCCAAAACAAAACAAGGGTGTAGCTCCCGCAACACCCCACATGGGATATATAGTCCAACTCAAACCAGAGTGCTTTGACCGTAACAAAGACAACAAGGTGTTGACCAACCAATTAAACTAGGTGCTTCGACTAAAACCAAACCAACCCAAGAAGGTGTTGAGACCAACTCAAGCAAAGAGGATGTGATGCTCTCTACAAATCACTCATCCACATGTTTCGATCTCAACAAATCTAAACATAAGAACCATACAGGAGTATGTCAATCGAAAACACCTAGGGGAAAGCATGCATGACCAAAATAGGTGTTAAAATCCAAGAACACCAAGCGTCATCAAGATTAATTCTCATGAATACATGAAAATACAACCTTAAAAATGACCACCTTCATGAATACCCATGAAACAAAACTAGGAGAGAGGGGACCGAGCTTCAACCTCAAGAAAAGCCAATCCAATACCTCAATAAAAACATAAGGGCCAACCCATAACGTAGTCATAAAACCAAGGATTATGGTGAATGTAAGAACATCACTCCAACCATCACTTAAAAAATTGGGTACATGAAATTAGGGTTTAGGAAAGAGAGAAATATACATGAGAAATTGTGATGCCCCGCACCACAAACCAACTAGATAACTCCAACTTACACGGAAACTAAACAAAATAAGTAGATTACCAGAAAACACTAAAAAAATTAAAACTGATTTCATTAAGAACCAAAGAAACCTTTACATATAAGTCCCCATGGATCACAAGGTGCTTACATCTATTACACGTTCCATCATCTTCCTACTAGAGAAACATGTTCCAAAGCATATACATAGATATTTACATCTGCCACATCTTTACAATGAAAGGGGAACATAAGCCAAAACCATGTTTTGAAAGCATGTCTACAAACCACACCCAAAAACCATACCAAAGACTTGAGTGTACATGGAAGACTCTAGTACTGTTAACCAAAAGACTAGCAGCACATCCAACCTTGTCTACTACTATTCTTGTTGCTGCTCTACCTCAGTTGCTGGTCTCTATGTCCTTGTGAATGTCCACCTAAAAAATGCAGAGAAACCCATGGGATGAGATCCAAGTCTCAACGGGAGATCTAACTCTCCACTGACACTATTATTAGCACATGTAAGGTAATTAAAGAACAAAAGTAAACTACATATACAATAAACAAATCTAGCTAAATGACATGTTTAAAGCATATAATCATTACTAAATAGTATAAGAAATTACAATTGGATTGTGAAACATCTTATCATCATAAAAGGAATACGAAGAACATGTATAGTTACTACCAATTATACTGTATAAAAGCAAAGCAAGGCCTCATCCAATATTTTCATATTTGATCCTAAGAAAGTATACTATATGGGTAATTATGTATTTTATTATGCCCCAAGGATTTGAGTCATACCACTCAAATCCAACCGACCACTACAAAGTCAAAATCAGTGCCATACAAGGTCTATGGAAGAGATAGAATCCACGACTTCACCAAACCTCTTAGTCAATACATGAGTACACCACAAAGACATACCAATCAACTGCAACCAGTGGCATATAGTCAAACTATGAAAGTCATAGCCCACCTTGGTACATGTTACACCCCGATCTCACAATCTCCTCAAATCATGAGATTAGGGCGTAAGATAGGATTTATAATTAGCACAAAGAACACCCTTAACTTTTTCTTTCCTTAAAAACTCTTGTTTCTTCACATTGAACCACATAAAACATCTTAACAAGGGAATCCGAATATTTCTTTTACTAATCAGACTTTAACAGAAAAGATACATATATAAACATTCATGATGTCTCTCACACATTATGCACATGAAACTTGCTAATCAGCATATACATCAAAGAGGAACAATATTACACATCATAATTACAACTCTCTCTCTAAACTCTTACTGAGGACCTAGAGTGACAAGGACCGACTGACTCAACTAATCTCATACTTGACTCCTGTGGCAGATCTACTCTGACGCTCTGATCATCTTCAAGTCCATGCGGTTAACCCTAAAATGTTTGAGTAGAGGGGTGAGCCTACTCGCTCAGTGAATGAGTACTTCATGGAAACAGACTAATGCACTAATGTGATTACAGATATAATTTGAATAAACGATATGAAATTTAACAACAATAAATACTACACTGAGCAGTTCTAAAACAATATAATTGAAATAACAAAGAATGTAAATATTGCATCCAAAGAATAACTACTAGAAGACTATGCTCTAGTCTTCCTTAACTCTATCATTTATAAAGAACTCTGTGAACCTATATGATCATATTTTAGATTATGCCCTAAATATATGCAGTGTACTCTGCATATAAAGATCCGCAACAAGTTCATGCTACGGTCCCACCGTACAAGACTTAGCGACACACCCGGGGAATGCTAAGTCTGACTGCTGTCCTGGTCTGCTACAGGACTCCCAGGCTCACACGGCCTCACTGCACTCTCAAAAGAGTGTATTCTAGACTCCTCCTTTAACCTGAGTACACCGGCGGAGAGTCACAGGGTTACCTTCGTGACGCTGTACGAATGGTGTTAGATAACCGTGTTTTCTTTTCTTTCCAGTGCCACCATGACACACACACGGATTATTGTTGAACACTGCTTTTCTGCCCTCGTGCCACCGTGACATGCACGGATTATTGTTGAACACGAGTCACCGACCATCTAGACACACGCTAGGTAGGTCGTTTCACCCCAAGGTGCAGACCTCACGAGGGGTTCTACGGTGTTAGGGCACCTAAGTCTATACTTGATTAACAAATAAATAACTAAACAGGAGAAAACACATTTCATACTTATTTCACATTCGTAACATAACTTGAAAACACATTTACATCATTTGTCATCTTTAAACATGACTCAGTAACATCCCCTTCTAGGGCATGTCATATCTCAACACCTGCAATTTACGAGATATGTATTGAAATATAAGAAGCCCTGCAGTATGTAAATATCATTTTAGGGAGAACAAGCATATAAAGTTAAATGCACTAGAAACATAAAATTTAACAATTAAGCATCACCACATCTCATATCGAGGCCTTTCATATTACCATAGCATGATTCATTGAACACCCTATCCTTAGGGTTTCATTTACCATATTCATTCATCACATGCCAACACCCTACTCTTAGGGTTGCATTTGCCTCATTCACCTTTTCATTTACCTCATTCACTTGTCACATGGCTCTCATAATGATTTCATAGGATATAAGCATTCACTAAATAAAGATTATTTCCAACAAATTGTATGCAATCAATATAGACATGAAACCATGGAAATTTAACTAAATTTAGGTTTTCCATATCATCACTGCGATATCTCAATTAGGTCAAACCCTAATTACATCATTTGATATAAATATAAAAGCATCCTCACTAGGAAGTGTTGTATACGTATCTGATATGAATCTACCATTTAGGAATCATTCAAACAGAGAAGGAATCCATATCATATCAATTTACAATAACTTAAATCAAATGGACATTTCAGGATTTAGAATTTCACATGCTAAGCATTTAGGGATTTGGATGTTATAATCAAATTCGTGCATTAGAATGTTTGAAGGAAGAACCCACTCACCCTAAGGTGTGAAAACACCTCACAACTACAGCTCAACTCAGGGAATCTCGAATTCCCATCAAATCCCTAGCAAATCTCCCAACTCTTCTTCCATTCAACTCCGAAACCTTGAAAAAGAGGGATTATGAAGAAAGGGTGAGAAAAGAGGGAATTTTGACATTATCTTGGACCAATCAGAGCAAGGAAGGAATCTTGACATGAGAGAGAAGATTCACCATAAAAGTCTATGCAAGGAATCCGAACTTACTTGATTTCACCCTTCCTGGAATCGCAAAACCCTAATTCAGCAATTCCCCCACTTTCTCCACTCAAGCCCTAATTCTCCCTCTCTCTCTAGGAGCTCGTTTCTCTGGAATGAATGACGAAGAATGAGAGATGCTTGTGTGTGTGGTCATTCATATAAGTCAATTGAGCTGCTTGGGTCAATTGCATATTGACCCAACACTTAACTTTAATTATATAGGCTGAATATTCAGTTACACAAAAGTTACTGTAATTCGCTTATTTCAGAGATCAAATATTCTCCAACAATTATGCTAATTTAGCACGTTGTTAATAATTGATCTATAAAGCTTCCGTTAAAATTTGAGATCATTTGGAGTTACCAATAATTAATTAAAAATCGAACAGTGCACTGCTATATTGCAGTCTGCAGAATATATTCGGCCGAGACACCCTTACTGTAGGGATTCAAAAGTCATCCAAAAATTATGCCAATTTAACAGAGTGTCTAAAATTATATTTTTTAAATACTGATAAAATTTGAGATCAATTGGATATACCAATAAAAAGATAAAATTCAATTACCACACTGCTGTAAAATTCTGAAATTGTGATCGGTCGAGTTTGAAACTCGGCCGACAAACAGGTCAGAGCATTCTTCAAAAATTCTGATATTATCCAATGTTGTTCACATTTTATATATCCAAATCATATCCAAATTTGGAGTAAATCAGAGTTACACATAAAATACTAAAAATCATTTAGTGAGACATTCTACTTATTAAATTCTGTATTCATGTATCATCAAAACCCTATTTTGGGCCTATTAGGGTTTATGTTTCTCAAACCCTAATTCTCAAGACAAAAGAACATTTAGACTTCTTATCATAGTTAAAACATCCTAATTGTGTTATCGTTATTTATTAGATTTCAAGAATGATTATTCCAATTAATATTTGCAATTGTCTAGGTAAATCCTAGTTTACCAATTAAGCTCAGATGGGGTCGTAACAACTCTCCCCCCCTTAGAATGTTTCGTCCTCGAAACATAAACCTACAAGAAAGATACATTCAAGGTTATTCTAAGCTTCTAAAGCCTTCCATGTCATCATATTCTTGTATTTCATACCTGAATGTAGTTTTCAACATTAGATCTTTTAATTCTTTACTAAATCACAACATATTTCAAATAGTTATCAATGATATCAAGCAAATTCTTTATGCCACAATCAAACATAGAATGCAAAGATAAACCACCACGCTTTCGCTGCGCAACTCTGATACTCTGATACAACTATCTCACTTATGCTGCTCAGAGAGTTCTATCGTTCTGTATCACCTTTAAGTGACAAAAGCAAGTTCACCATGCTGTTTTAAACTTTAATAACATGTTACTCAAATAACAAAACAATCTTGAATTAAAAGACTAAATTCAACAATCAATTGCACAATACTACTCTTGGCATCCCCATATTACAAATACACAATACTAGGATGCATATCAGGTATGAATTACTACAACTATCATACGCCTTTAATTTAACATATAGCTTGCACAAATATACTGAAATCATATGTAGAACCAACTTTCATACCTTAATATCCCTTCAACAAATCATACATGCAAGAACAAATTTACATATTACACAAAGCTAGTGTTTTCCCATATCTCTCTGCTCATTCATTATTTCTTTACTTTTTGCTACCTATCCTTTCATATGATTATATACAATAAACATCATTCTTGCTATCACACAAAATTTTTATTTCTTATCGCACTTCATCATATTGTATGTCACTTTTACATTCACTAGATGACCCTACCAAGGTAGTTATGCATCATATATGATTCATTTTCTCTTATCATTTCATTCGTTAAACTATGCCTATGTTCTTTACTTAGAAACTAGTTTGTTATTCTAGTCTTATGAATTACATGTTGATACGATCCTTTTTACTTTTATGGACCTATTGAAAGCTCACTCTATTCTTCTACTTAGCCTTTGTTTTAGAGTTCATAAAAGCATTATACTCTATTCTATGATTCATTCTTCATGATTGATTCTTGCTATCTTGAACCATACATACATTTCACATATCTTTTCTATATTTCATATGTATAGTTCATGTAATATTAACCAATAAACTGATTATGAGCTTCATATCATGTTCTATTATTCCCAATTAAGGGTTTCACATTTGAGACCCCAAAGTTAAACCTTAGATATCAGTTTCAACTAATTCTTAGTTGTTCTGATCTTGCCCATATGTTTCAACATCTTACTGTATGTACATTCTTACTCTGATGTGGGTCTAATTATTCAAATTCTATTCTTATTATACTAATGATAGGATTCATCAGATCCTAGTAACGCATCATGCCAGCCGGACCAGGCCAAACCTGAAGTCCTGGAGCCAAGAAATACAAGAATTACATTCTTCCTGAACTGCCACTCACAGCTCAGAAACTCGGCCGATCACTCTGGAACTCGGCCGATCACCTTCCAGATTTTGAAACTCGGCCGACCAACTTCGGCCGATCAGCAGGAAACTCGGCCGATCCTCTAAAGAACTCGGCCGATCGAAACACTACTTGTTTACCTACAAAGAAACTCGGCCGATTCAAGACCAAACTCGGCCGACCAAAACGCTGTTTGAAATCCTAGACAAGGAACTCGGCCGACCAAAACACGAACTCGGCCGAACCGCACACAGAATGAAAACCTAAACAGACCTGCTGATATCAATTTCACTCGAATCAGCGGGCAAAACTATAGAAACAAAAGCTCATTCAAAGGTCAATTCTAGTCTACTTGTTACAAAGAATGAAATCAATAAATGCTACAATTGCATAGTGTACAACTGATATTAAAGACCCATATTTCAAAGTATTGAATATTTCAATTTAAACATATAAGAGCATTTCTATACATTTCCAACAAAAACAACATTATGAAATGTAAGTTCTATCTCCTTTTACATTTATGCTCTTAATTCTTGTTTCTTTTCTCGTTTTCTAACCCTAACTTTTCTAGGGTTCATCTCTAGCCCATTCTTCCACTATATACCTGGCCAGGGTATACGTGAGAGAATAGACAGAGTAGCTTGTACTGGCTGATCCAAGTACTCAGATATCGGGCCAGGATATCCAAATACTCAAATCCCCAAAGCTAACATCAAACATCTCCTATCTGCCACACTTAGGACTCTAACTTACTAACTTAATGGTCCTTGACAACTCACCCTAAGCTCTGATACCAAGCTGTTACACCCCGATCTCACAATCTCCTCAAATCATGAGATTAGGGCGTAAGATAGGATTTATAGTTAACACAAAGAACACCCTTAACTTTTTCTTTCCTTAAAAACTCTTATTTCTTCACATTGAACCACATAAAACATCTTAACAAGGGAATCCGAATATTTCTTTTACTAATCAGACTTTAACAGAAAAGATACATATATAAACATTCATGATGTCTCTCACACATTATGCACATGAAACTTGCTAATCAGCATATACATCAAAGAGGAACAATATTACACATCATAATTACAACTCTCTCTCTAAACTCTTACTGAGGACCTAGAGTGACAAGGACCGACTGACTCAACTAATCTCATACTTGACTCCTGTGGCAGATCTACTCTGACGCTCTGATCATCTTCAAGTCCATGCGGTTAACCCTAAAATGTTTGAGTAGAGGGGTGAGCCTACTCGCTCAGTGAATGAGTACTTCATGGAAACAGACTAATGCACTAATGTGATTACAGATATAATTTGAATAAACGATATGAAATTTAACAACAATAAATACTACACTGAGCAGTTCTAAAACAATATAATTGAAATAACAAAGAATGTAAATATTGCATCCAAAGAATAACTACTAGAAGACTATGCTCTAGTCTTCCTTAACTCTATCATTTATAAAGAACTCTGTGAACCTATATGATCATATTTTAGATTATGCCCTAAATATATGCAGTGTACTCTGCATATAAAGATCCGCAACAAGTTCATGCTACGGTCCCACTGTACAAGACTTAGCGACACACCCGGGGAATGCTAAGTCTGACTGCTGTCCTGGTCTGCTACAGGACTCCCAGGCTCACACGGCCTCACTGCACTCTCAAAAGAGTGTATTCTAGACTCCTCCTTTAACCTGAGTACACCGGCGGAGAGTCACAGGGTTACCTTCGTGACGCTGTACGAATGGTGTTAGATAACCGTGTTTTCTTTTCTTTCCAGTGCCACCATGACACACGCACGGATTATTGTTGAACACTGCTTTTCTGCCCTCGTGCCACCGTGACATGCACGGATTATTGTTGAACACGAGTCACCGACCATCTAGACACACGCTAGGTAGGTCGTTTCACCCCAAGGTGCAGACCTCACGAGGGGTTCTACGGTGTTAGGGCACCTAAGTCTATACTTGATTAACAAATAAATAACTAAACAGGAGAAAACACATTTCATACTTATTTCACATTCGTAACATAACTTGAAAACACATTTACATCATTTGTCATCTTTAAACATGACTCAGTAACATCCCCTTCTAGGGCATGTCATATCTCAACACCTGCAATTTACGAGATATGTATTGAAATATAAGAAGCCCTGCAGTATGTAAATATCATTTTAGGGAGAACAAGCATATAAAGTTAAATGCACTAGAAACATACAATTTAACAATTAAGCATCACCACATCTCATATCGAGGCCTTTCATATTACCATAGCATGATTCATTGAACACCCTATCCTTAGGGTTTCATTTACCATATTCATTCATCACATGCCAACACCCTACTCTTAGGGTTGCATTTGCCTCATTCACCTTTTCATTTACCTCATTCACTTGTCACATGGCTCTCATAATGATTTCATAGGATATAAGCATTCACTAAATAAAGATTATTTCCAACAAATCGTATGCAATCAATATAGACATGAAACCATGGAAATTTAACTAAATTTAGGTTTTCCATATCATCACTGCGATATCTCAATTAGGTCAAACCCTAATTACATCATTTGATATAAATCTAAAAGCATCCTCACTAGGAAGTGTTGTATACGTATCTGATATGAATCTACCATTTAGGAATCATTCAAACAGAGAAGGAATCCATATCATATCAATTTACAATAACTTAAATCAAATGGACATTTCAGGATTTAGAATTTCACATGCTAAGCATTTAGGGATTTGGATGTTATAATCAAATTCGTGCATTAGAATGTTTGAAAGAAGAACCCACTCACCCTAAGGTGTGAAAACACCTCACAACTGCATCTCAACTCAGGGAATCTCGAATTCCCATCAAATCCCTAGCAAATCTCCCAACTCTTCTTCCATTCAACTCGGGAACCTTGAAAAAGAGGGATTATGAAGAAAGGGTGAGAAAAGAGGGAATTTCGACATTATCTTGGACCAATCAGAGCAAGGACGGAATCTTGACATGAGAGAGAAGATTCACCATAAAAGTCTATGCAAGGAATCCGAACTTACTTGATTTCACCCTTCCTGGAATCGCAAAACCCTAATTCAGCAATTCCCCCACTTTCTCCACTCAAGCCCTAATTCTCCCTCTCTCTCTAGGAGCTCGTTTCTCTGGAATGAATGACGAAGAATGAGAGCTGCTTGTGTGTGTGGTCGTTCATATAAGTCAATTGAGCTGCTTGGGTCAATTGCATATTGACCCAACACTTAACTTTAATTATATAGGCTGAATATTCAGTTATACAAAAGTTACTGTCATTTGCTTATTTCAGAGATCAAACATTCTCCAACAATTATGGGAATTTAACACGTTGTTAATAATTGATCTATAAAGCTTCAGTTAAAATTTGAGATCATTTAGAGTTACCAATAATTAATTAAAAATCGAACAGTGCACTGCTATATTGCAGTCTGCAGAATATATTCGGCCGAGACACCCTTACTGTAGGGATTCAAAAGTCATCCAAAAATTATTCCAATTTAACAGAGTGTCTAAAATTGTATTTATTAAATACTGATAAAATTTGAGATCAATTGGATATACCAATAAAAAGATAAAATTCAATTACCACACTGCTGTAAAATTCTGAAATTGTGATCGGTCGAGTTTGAAACTCGGCCGACAAACAGGTCAGAGCATTCTTCAAAAATTCTGATATTATCCAATATTGTTCACATTTTATATATCCAAATCATATCCAAATTTGGAGTAAATCAGAGTTACACATAAAATACTAAAAATCATTTAGTGATACATTCTACTTATTAAATTCTGTATTCATGTATCATCAAAACCCTATTTTGGGCCTATTAGGGTTTATGTTTCTCAAACCCTAATTCTCAAGACAAAAGAACATTTAGACTTCTTATCATAGTTAAAACATCCTAATTGTGTTATCGTTATTTATTAGATTTCAAGAATGATTATTCCAATTAATCTTTGCAATTGTCTAGGTAAATCCTAGTTTACCAATTAAGCTCAGATGGGGTCGTAACAGTACATGTCACAATACTACTAAGACTGAGCTACGACCCACAACCAACTCCTTCTCGTATGTGGCCCGCAGCCAATCCTGAGAAACCTCATAAGCATCAAATCACTGAAATATGACCCGCAGTCGCACTCATGCCAGTGTATGGCCTATAGTCAATCCTATGAATGCATATACTCAACATTATATGACTCGAAGCCTTCACTAGGAAAATCTCATTTTACCATCCAGTAAGTGCTAACACTAAGATAGATCTATGTCATAATACAAAACTACATGATTAAGCTCCACATGATTAGTTAAGTCAATTAACTATCTTTTAGCATCAATCAAGTTACAATGTATAAATTCATAACAAACTCTATGAAGATAAGGGCATCATAGTATACTCCAGAAAATATAAACATATAGGGTGTGAAGTTGTTACGACCCCGCCTCCCAGTAACCCCCAATTAAGGGAGACCGAAAGGATAGAGCCGTTAACCAATAACCCAGATCAAAGGTTCGACAATTAACTAAGAACAATTCTTAAATTTTAACAGACTAAACTGAAAAGCTGTAAGAAAATAAACTTTTACGTACCTTTTTTTTCTCTTTTGAAAACCTGGATCTCTAAACTTCTATCCACTTAAGGATTCTACTCTAACTAATCCTCCTTGTATTTTACTTCATGTATTTCCCAATATGACGATTTACTGTTTGTTCTTTTGACTTGTACCTAAAACGCCGACAAACAAAACGTCGGTCAGCTGAAGCTGGTATGTGGGGGAAACACAAATCATGCAATTATTCTTAACAAAGTAATCACTCAATTAATCATTTAACAACCAAGATTACGTTTTAAGCCCTACTACTCAATCCTTACCTATCCCCAAACTCTATGCTATCCCTGCAGTGGTCTTATATGCTACCACTCTTTAGGTAGATTCTTACCACCATGGTCCTACCTTACAGGTAGCCAATACATAGGGTAATAGAGTCGCATGGCACTACCCAAAGGTAGCCCAATATCTAACTCAATGTGACTTGATGGACCTACCCCATTGGTAGCCATGTACTAAGTCATCCAATGACCTGATGGACCTACCCCATAGGTAGCCATGTACTAGGTCAACTATTAAGCCACAAAGGGGACCAGGAGCTGAGCTAGTAGACGCATATCTTATGTGATAGTCATATCCACATTATATTTTGCATGAATTAAATTCATCCAAAAGTTAATTCATGTCATCGGTGAAAACTTCGAAAAACCTTGGAAAACTAACTCGAGATATTCATAAGCATAACCACATACCTGATTTGATGATTTCACAAGCATTAAGCAAACCAACCAATAATGCAATCCAAGCAAGCAATTCAATCATCACATAATTCCTGAAAAGAATATGTACTCTATTTATTACACACTTTATCAAGAATCTACTTTATTGACTTGGATTCTCTTTCTAGGGTTTTTGTACCCATTTTAGGGTTTCATTAATCTTCGTTAGGGTTTCTTAGATCCATTCCTCAAACTTTATCCCTTTTAGGTCAACAAATCCTAAAATACTCTTTTCTACTCATATAAACCCAAATTGCTCAACTAACCATTTTAATAGTCTTTTATACCCAAATTGACTTAGGATCATCATATCCCTATTTATTTATGGATTTGAACAATTAAAACAATTAAAAGACATATTCACCCAAATTAGGGTTTTCAAGCTCATTAATGCATATTCATGCACGAAACCCTAAATTAAGCCAATTATATAAAAAGATCATCTTTTTAGATCCTATTTTCACTTTTATTAACAACGGGTTAATAACAACTTGAATTATCCAAATAACGTCATTAAGTCCATCTATCATCAAATCTAAGGGTTTTTGCTTAATTAAATCATTAAAGATGATAACTTTATGTACTTTTCAAATTTCAAGCATATTTATGCACATAAACTCTAAATTAGACTAATAACGTGCAAAGTTCTTCCTTTTTGAACATAATGTACCTTTTTACATTTAACAGGTTAACATAAACTCTAATCATCCATTAAATCCTTATAAATATATTATTCATTTCAAAATAGGGTTCTTTAAACATTAACACATTAAAGTTAACAACTTCCATTAATTTTCGAATTGCAAGTAGATATAGGCTTCAAATATATTTTTATTGCATTCCTCTCATTTTTCTGAGCAAAATTCATGTATAATGCACATCTATCTGGGCTACAATTATTTAGTTACGAATTTAACAAGAATCACTTACTTCGGGCCAATCACAGAGCACCACGTCACCTTATGCATGCAATACGACTTGCCTTTGAGTTTATAACCAAATTACGATTTTGCCCTCATTGAGTCCATCTTCTCTTCAGACCGCGGAGGGGTAGAACCGTCAAACGCGCCAATCCTCTTCTTCTACCTCGCGAACCCTAGGACTGCCGCCGGTGCAGCTGTTCGCGGGGTCTTCTCTCCCCCCTCCATGGTCCGAACCTCACCGGAAGCCATTACCCTGCCTTCTCCCATCTCCGCCGCACCCAGCCAGGCCTCAAAGCATGGCCGAAACAACCATGTGCAAGGGCGCTAGGCCTGCAACTCACGACAAGGATATGGATCTCCAGTAGGTGCTACGTGAAGGTGGGGGTACGGGGATGAAGGCAGATCATTCCTAGTCCATCGTGAGAGTATCTCGCATCCATCAAGACCTCTTAACAGTTCCCCATTGCACCAGGGTCATGTTTCCCTTCTTGGTTAGGTTTTAACATGAAGGAAGAAGGAGAAAGGGGATAGCTGCATGGGACTCCCTCCAGAACTCGAACCAAGATCTTACCCCTTTTATAGGGGAGAGAAACGAAGCCCTAGGTAGGCTTACACATGACTCAAAGAGCCCCTTTCCAAAAGGATTCATATTCCTTCTAGGAGAAGTATTATTCTCTCTCCTCATTATCCTTTTGTTAAGCTTTATCTCATGGATAATTGGAAAAACGAAAATCCTTTCTCTTTTTATCATTATTCTTGCATTTTAATCCATTATCAACGAAATTATATTTCCTTTTGTTAAAACAATACTTCTTTTTAACAATACATCATAATTATTCATTATGCATCATATTATCTTCTTATTTGACTTTATTGGTATTTTCTCTTTCCTCTTTCTTCATTGGGACTCCTTGGACCCCAAGACACTATTATTTCGAAATCCTTTTTGTTGGATACTCATTATCCTTCTAGATGCATCTAAATGCATTATTCTTCATTATCTTATTTTATTTCTTATTAAAATATTTCCTTTTGAGGATTTCTATTTATTTCTCTTTTTATTTTCCTCATTGGTATTTCTTTTATCATTAGGAATCCTTGGGACACGAAATTCTACCAAGCATTACTCCATTATACCTCTTCTCACTTATTTTCCACATTTCATCAATATTTTCAATTTCTTTCTTAATAAAGAAATACTTAATTACTCTTTTCTTTTCTTATTGCTTTTCTTTGAAACTTTGGACTCCTTGGAACCCAAGGAACCCATGTGGCACGAAATCCTCCTTTGTATTAAGTTCTTTTGCCTTCTAGAGGTTTCCACACGTTTCTTTTCTCAAAAACTCAATTATTCATTTATTAATTGGATTTCCTTGTTATTGGGCCCAATAGCCAATAAAGCCCACAACACAATCATCAAGGCTATTGTAAACAAAATCCATTTATTCAAAACAAATTATATCTTTGTTTGTTCAAATATCTTTTATGTGAGAAATTACATTTCTCACCCAAATGAACCCAAAATTGGGGTTGTAACATCCTTCCCTTCTTATAGGAATTTTGTCCTCAAAATTCAATCAAGCAAAATAAACAATTTAGGATAAGACTTGTCAATGTCCATCAACAACCCCTATGTGGATTTACCTTACCCATGGCACTTCCAAAGAACCTTTATCATCACATATTCCTTCCTCTGAGTTCTTTCATCCTGTGTTTCAGCCTCCCTTGGGGCTCACTAGGTTCATTGCTCAGCACATGGTCGGGGTACCTCACATAGTGCTCTAAATTGGACACATGGAACTCATCACCCATTACTTTATCTTGAGGGGTAAGGTCAAACTTAACCTTCTCCACCAGTCCATCTCAATGGACCCATGTATCGGGGACTCATCTTTCTTAGCTATATCTCAGAGGGGTTGGATTTTCATTTTATATACTTCCCACAGTGAACTGCATGTCAATTTACTTTGCATCCGCTCACGACTCTTGTCGTCTTTAGGCTCCTTTCAGCCATTGCACGATCAAAGTGACTTCATCTACACACACTGTGGTCCTTTCACCAACATCACCTTACTGAAGTGGTGAGTGACACAACCTCTCTTACAGAGCTTCTTTAAATCCTGATACTGGCTATGGTGGTTATCTTCACATCTTGCATAGGACAAAACTATCTCCAACTATCACCCTGAATGAGCACATATGCTCTCATGAGACCCTTTAGTCTGGATCATACTAACCATTAGTTAGGGGTGATAAATTGTACTAACATCGATTCCTTCATGTACCTACTTCCACCTTTTGGAAGGGCACCTTTAGGTCATACTCAAGGACTTTTGAACTCGATTCATGGTGTAGTTGAACCATCTCTCTCATGAGTAGTTCAACCAAATCTGTCTCGTGACAAAACTCTCTTCTTTCTCATGTCATCTAGGTAAGGCGATCTACCATAACCCATATTGCATCTTGACCTTCCTTGGTCTAGGGGAGACTTATCACAACATCCATAATGATGAACTCCCATTCCCTCTCAGGGACTCTTTTGTCCTTTATATCGATACACTGGGTTATAGGGGTTCGACCTTTACCTCCTGGCTTGCATGGCCATATACCACATGCAACTTTATCCAAAGTCCTACTATCACTTATCATCTTGGTGGTACGGTGTATGGTGATCTTAAAATCATGATATCCTGTATGTCATGATTCCTCAAGATCGATTCCTCAGAAACCCTAAACCACTCTAGCCGGGGTTTCATCACCTTCTTTTCCAAATAAGTGCATCTGAGGTTCTACCACCATCCTTTCATTGCATCAAGGACTAGACTGGCTAACCAAACAACCATCAACTTGTTCAACATATCTCATTACATTGGAGTATTAGCCAAACACATCTCCTTTCCAAACTTAGGGTTAGCCTAACAACCTCTTCTAGCTTCTAGCCAAACTAGTCAGATACATCTCAACCAGAACATCCGTTATCTTAGGTATTAGGTAACATTGAAGACATACACTTCCACGCATTTAACTTATCATCTCAAACTCAAATTCTAAGTCTATCTTCATTGAGAACACTTTTGAGCTCATTTTCTTGGTAATCAAACTCAACCTTGTATGACTTCATATCTCATGATAACATCATCCTCATAAGGTGGCTACCTCATTTCTCTTTAGTGTTTGCAAACCATCCATGTATCATTCACTTTACCAGAGTATGTTATCTTATCTGTCCTCATACCTCATAGCAACGTTCCAACTCTCATCATCTTTTATCCTTGGTGTATGGCATGCGTACTATCCTATCTCTCACTCCCATAATAAGAGGAAATAAGCATTTGGCTGCAGTCCAAATATAGAGTTCTTCCTATTCCAAGAGTAGAGATGGTACATCCCACCTTGCCAGTACACCTTTAAATCTAAGTTGAAATGTGCCACATATGTCTCAACATCACATCCATATTAATATCACAGTTACTTCCATGGAAAACTAGTCTTGAAACTACTTGGTCCAAACACAATCCTTGGTCACCTCCTCTAGGTCCATGGGGTACCGACACTTTTGGGGTCATCCCTCTTTCCTTATGCATCCAGAGAGTGCCCTATTCATATGCCCTTTGGGTCCCATGAGTTCATGAAGGTGATCAATCTCCAAACCCATGTCCCTCGAACAATGATAGCTGTTACCTCTCGACCCTATGGTCATGTGCAACTAGGGAATTAGGCAACTCCTACTTCCATCGGTCTTATCCCCACTTGACCCTAGGATAGACTTATGATTCTCCATTTATAGTACATGTCCAACTTAGAACCTTGCCCAAGCCTTCGTCATCTCTCTTTCTGCATTCATGGGCTGATTTTTATCCGCTCATAGGGATCATGGCACCCTGCCTACCCTGGCCAAGCCCCATACCGGTTACCTCCATGGTATCACATCCACATGCACTTAGAGATGGTTATTTATGGGTCTATAGGTTCATCCTCATACCATGTACTTTTCACTTAGCTTCTCAAGATCCTATGAGACCTTTTTAGGTTACCTTAAACCAAAAAAACTGATATACACCCTACCAAAGGGGTCCCTCTCCCAGGATGGGAGGAAAACTATCTCTTGACAACAAGGTCACAAAAGCCCTTAGGTCTAGGGTTTACATCCACATGAGACCACTTAACCCTAGAAAACTATGAAGGCACAAGAAGATCACCTAATGAACCCTGCTAGGTCGTACTTGTCCTCTTTCCTCAATGCTAGATCAAGATCATACTTTCGTTTATCATCAATCTAGTTGTGAGGGGTTCATCAAACATACCTTAAACTTAATGGGCTTCCCTTTTCCTCTTAACATAGGAAGTATCATGCTCGTATCTATGGAAACTCAACTCTCATCATGAGCATTAGGTACACCACTTCTCCTCTTAGGCCAGGAACCCTAGGTTCACTTTTTGGTATCCAATTGTATGCTCAAACTATTATCTACGAACCAGGCATGTATAAGGCATGATACATACTTCCTGTCATCCTTCTACTCGAGCAACACTACAGAGTCGATTCCTCCTTAAGGACAACCAACAAGGTACAAAAACTCTCCAGGTCTAAGGAACTCTTCTTCTCCTTTATGCCATAGGTACCGAGGTACCAGCAGACTCATCCTCTCTCTAGAGTTTGGTTCCTCTTATGGCCACCAAGATATCATTAACCTCTAAGGATCAAGCATGTGGCGACCACCATCATCCACTTAAGTCGCATCATCCTCAACTCCATACATATCTTAGAGTCTAGGATTCCAACCTTCTTGCTTGGTTCCTACTCTCTCTTTCTAGAGCTAACCCTACAACCAACCTCACCATTAGAGGTCCTCTCTTTGTGAAGGGTCAACCTCAAAAGCATCCTCTACATAGGTGAAACCTAGGTTCAAACTTAAGTTGGCTCAAGATCATCCATAGCCCTTTATGCTTATTTCATAAGCCATCCATCATGATTCCTTAACCAGGGTTTCATCCTACTACTGATGTGCCCTAGGTGCAAGCCATACCCTACTTGCACCAGCCCATAGGGTTCTATAGGTTTTTCTCTAGCTTTATCCATGGAGGAGCTATCCATCACTCTAACCTACTCGACCCTTCCCAGGGTTGTGTTACCAAAGGTACTAGGCCATCCAATGGCTCATAAGGCATCCAAGGCATGTCTATCCAAACACCTGGTCTATCATGACATCTAACTCATCATGTTGTCTCTCCCTTTCACTTAGGGTTAGGGTTAACATCATCCTCAGAGGATGTTCCAGGTCTCTATATGCAATGGAGATCTCTATCTCCAAGACTAACTCTCTTTATCTATCCTCCTGACAAGCAGGTCTAGCCTAGGTCTCTTTTGAGGGCATGACAACTTATGTCATACGACCTAAGCATGTATCCATTCTTTAGTTTGAGCTTAATCTATTAAGCTTATGTCCATGACATCTTATTTACATACTTTTCATTAATTTGGTAGAGGATTTCTTACACCTTATTAACCTTATCCATACCTCAAGAGGGTGAGGAGAAGAGAGAAAACCCGAATCCTTAAGGTCCTTAATAGAATTTGTGATGAGAAGGGATGATCCGGGAGTGCTCATATTCCGACTAGTGGTGCGGAGGAAAATATTGCCAGCCCCCGATCATGATCCTTTTCTAGACACCTCCGTCCTTCGGATAATCCTCTAATAACTCCCTTGGGTTCTATGGAGTTTGTAAAATTTAATAATTATAAATAGTTAATTGAGGAACCTACACTCTCATACCAAATGTTACGACCCCGCCTCCTAGTAACCCCCAATTAAGGGAGACCGAAAGGACAGAGCCGTTAACCAATAACCCAGATCAAAGGTTCGGCAATTAACCAAGAACAATTATTAAATTTTAACAGACTAAACTGAAAAGCTGTAAGAAAATAAACTTTTGCATACCTTTTTTTTCTCTTTTGAAAACTTGGATCTCTAAACTTCTATCCACTTAAGGATTCTACTCTAACTAATCCTCCTTGTATTTTACATCATGCATTTCCCAATATGACAATTTACTATTTGTTCTTTTGACTTGTACCTAAAACGTCGACAAACAAAACGTCGGTCAGCCGAAGCTGGTATGTGGAGGAAACACTAATCATGCAATTATTCTTAACAAAGTAATCACTCAATTAATAATTTAACAACCAAGATTACGTTTTAAGCCCTACTACTCAATCCTTACCTATCCCCAAACTCTGTGCTATCCCTGCAGTGGTCTTATATGCTACCTCTCTTTAGGTAGATTCTTACCACCACGGTCCTACCTTACAGGTAGCCAATACATAGGGTAATAGAGTCGCATGGCACTACCCAAAGGTAGCCCAATATCTAACTCAATGTGACTTGATGGACCTACCCCATTGGTAGCCATGTACTAAGTCATCCAATGACCTGATGGACCTACCCCATAGGTAGCCATGTACTAGGTCAACTATTAAGCCACAAAGGGGACCAGGAGCTGAGCTAGTAGACACATATCTTATGTGATAGTCATATCCACATTATATTTTGCATGAATTAAATTCATTCAAAAGTTAATTCATGTCATCAGTGAAAACTTCGAAAAACCTTGGAAAACTAACTCGAGATATTCATAAGCATAACCACATACCTGATTTGATGATTTCACAAGCATTAAGCAAACCCAACCAATAATGCAATCCAAGCAAGAAATTCAATCATCACATAATTCCTGAAAAGAATATGTACTTTATTTATTACACACTTTATCAAGAATCTACTTTATTGACTTGGATTCTCTTTCTAGGGTTTTTGTACCCATTTTAGGTTTTCATTAATATTCATTAGGGTTTCTTAGATCCATTCCTCAAACTTTATCCCTTTTAGGTCAACAAATCCTAAAATACCCTTTTCTACTCATATAAACCCTAATTGCTCAACTATCCATTTTGACAGTCTTTTATACCCAAATTGACTTAGGATCATCATATCCCTATTTATTTATGGATTTGAACAATTAAAACAATTAAAAGACATATTCACCTAAATTAGGGTTTTCAAGCTCATTAATGCATATTCATGCACGAAACCCTAAATTAAGCCAATTATATAAAAAGATCATCTTTTTTTATCCTATTTTCACTTTTATTAAAAACAGATTAATAACAACTTGAATTATCCAAATAATGTCATTAAGTCCATCTATCATCAAATCTAAGGGGTTTTCCTTAATTAAATCATTAAAGATGATAACTTTATGTACTTTTTCAAATTTCAAGCATATTTATGCACATAAACTCTAAATTAGACTAATCACATGCAAAGTTCTTCCTTTTTGAACATAATGTACCTTTTTACATTTAACAGGTTAACTTAATCTCGAATCATCCATTAAACCCTTATAAATATATTATTCATTTCAAAATAGGGTTCTTTAAACATTAAAACATTAAAGTTAACAACTTCCATTACTTTTCAAATTTCAAGAAGAATTTGGCTTCAAATATATTTTTATTGCATTCCTCTCATTTTTCTGAGCAAAATTCATGTATAATGTGCATCTATCCGAGCTACGGTTATTTGGTTACGAATTTAACAAGAATCACTTACTTCAGGCCAATCACAGAGCGCCACGTTGCCTTATGCATGCAATACGACTTGCCTTTGAGTTTATAACCGAATTATGGTTTTGCCCTCATTGAGACCATCATCTCTTCAGCCCGCGGAGGGGAAGAATCATCAAACACGCCAATCATCTTCTTCTATCTCGCGAACCCTAGGGCTGCCGCCGGTGCAGCTGTTCGCAGGGTCTTCTCTCCCCCCTCCAGGGCCTGAACCTCACCGGAAGACATTGCCCTGCCTTCTCCCATCTCCGCCGCACCCAGCCAGGCCTCAAAGCAAGGCTAAAATGACCACGTGCAAGGGCACTAGGCCTGCAACTCGTGACAAGGATATGGATCTCCAGTAGGTGCTATGTGAAGGTGGGGGTACGGGGATGAAGGCAGATCGTTCCTAGGCCATCGTGAGAGTATCTCGCATCCATCAAGACCGCTTAATAGTTCCCCATTGCACCAGGGTCGTGTTTCCCTTCTTGGTTAGGGTTTAACGTGAAGGAAGAAGGAAAAAGGGGATAGCTACGTGGGACTCCCTCCAGAACTCGAACCAAAATCTTACCCCTTTTATAGGGGAGACAAACAAAGCCCTAGGTAGGCTTACACATGACTCAAAGAGCCCCTTTCTAAAAGGATTCATATTCCTTCTAGGAGAAGTATTCTTCTCTCTCCTCATTATCCTTTTGTTAAGCTTTATCTCATGGATAATTGGAAAAACGAAAATCCTTTCTCTTTTTATCATTATTCTTGCATTTTAATCCATTAACAACGAAATTATATTTCCTTTTGTTGAAACAATACTTCTTTTTAACAATACATCATAATTATTCATTATGCATCATATTATCTTCTTATTTGACTTTATTGGTATTTTCTCTTTCCTCTTTCTTCATTGGGACTCCTTGGACCCCAAGACACTCTATTATTTCGAAATCCTTTTTGTTGGATACTCATTATCCTTCTAGATGCATCTAAATGCATTATTCTTCTTTACCTTGTTTTATTTCTTATTAAAATATTTCCTTTTGAGGATTTCTATTTATTTCTCTTTTTATTTTCCTCATTGGTATTTCTTTTATCATTAGGAATCCTTGGGACACGAAATTCCACCAAGGATTACTCCATTATACCTCTTCTCACTTATTTTCCACATTTCATCAATATTTTCAATTTCTTTCTTAATAAAGAAATACTTGATTACTCTTTTCTTTTCTTATTGCTTTTCTTTGCAACTTTGGACTCCTTGGAACCCAAGGAACCCATGTGGCACGAAATCCTCCTTTGTATTAAGTTCTTTTGCCTTCTAGAGGTTTCCACACCTTTCTTTTCTCAAAAACTCAATTATTCATTTATTAATTGGATTTCCTTGTTATTGGGCCCAATAGCCAATAAAACCCACAACACAATCATCAAGGCTATTTTAAACAAAATCCATTTATTCAAAACAAATTATATCTTTGTTTGTTCAAATATCTTTTATGTGAGAAATTACATTTCTCACCCAAATGAACCCAAAATTGGGGTTGTAACAGAAGTTGTCACATTATCACCACATAATGCAAGTAACTTTGCCATTCACCACATTACCAACTACCAAGGTCACATACTATGGGATATCAATCCCTCAAATCGTCATTCCTGTATCACAAGTGTAAGGACTCTGACCTTTGTTTTGGGTTTACCCTATTTGCTTTGCCTAAACCTTGTGTTTAGTTGCTTGCTAATCACTTCTAGTGGTGATTAGGGTTTGTTGTGCTTTGTTGAGAGTTGGAGGTGCTACTTGCAAATTATCCAAGTTTTAGGGTTGATGTGCACGTTTGTCACCTTGAGAGATGCTTTCTCTCTCCTTGCATCCTCTAGGGTTGAGAGGATGAGTTGGGCTTGTTGCTTGAGTAGTTTCGGCCCTTGATGAGCTTTGATGGGACTTGCTTTGCTTTGCTTTACCTTGATAAGAGTTTGTATCATGCATATGAGAGCTTGAAGCTCTGTGTCCCCCAGAGGGCTGTGTTGCCCAAGAGTGTGTCGACCAGTGGGGTGTGTCACCCATGTGACCACTTTGACCTTGCCTTGTTTTTGTCACCATACCTTGGACAAATGGTCGATCCTTTGTTAGTTGGTGGCATGACATGTGCATGAGGTTTATCATGGTGCAATGGCTTGGACAAGTGTCCCTAGGTTGGATGACACCTTGCCTTAGTTTCCTCTTCACCCTCTTATATATATGGCTCTCCTTTCACTTGCTTGGGATCCCTTTTAGCTCCTTAGTTGCCTTCCCTTTTCCTTGGTGGATGATACCCCTCTTTGGTGGAGCTTGGTGGCTGATATCCTTGGTGGAGTCTCCTTCTTATTCTTCCTCTAGGTGGTGGCCTAACCCTAGAAGGATCTTGCTTCCTTGGTAAGCATCTTCTCTCTCTCCTTAGCACCTTCTTCTCCTTCTTGCTTGTTCTTTGGCCATGGTGGTTATGAGCATTGATTCTCTTCTTGTGGTGGCCGAAGGTGGGGTGCTTTGTAGCTAAGAGATTAAAGCTTGGTGCTGGGAGCTTTGGAGCTTGAGGAGCTTTCTTGAGGCAGGTTACATAACTCTTAACCCTAGGTATACTACTTCCATTTCTTATTGCATGTTTATGTTTCATCTTGATCAGCCATGCATCTTGTTAGATATGTTTCTTTCCCTAGTTTGTACCTTTAATCTTGTTGAATATATGATGGATATGTTGTTGATGTGTTCTTGACCTTGGTAGCCAAACCATGAGTTTAGGTTTCTTTGGGAAAAACCCCTTTCTCTCCCATTGGTTTTGAGAAGTGAGTTCGAGCTCTAGTGGTGTAGGCAAAACCCCTCTCACTTGGTTGTTGAGAGGTGAGTCTATACACTAGTTGCTTGGGCAATACACTTCTCTCACCATGGATTTGAGAGGTGAGCCTTGGTTGGACGTTGACCTAGTGGAGGTTGGGATCTTGACCGATATGGATGACCTACCTTGATGCCCGATATGTGATGGAGGTTGTGCAAAACCCCTCTCTCTTAGTTGTTGAGATGTGAGCTGACTCTTTTGATCTATTAGGGTTTGATGATGTTGGTCTTGAGGTTGAAGATGACCAACCTAATGTGGTTCTTGTACCCTTGCACGATATCCTTTTTGGTTCTTTGCATGATACCTCTCATCTAGGGTTTGTCTTGGACGATATGCTTAGTTGGGTTGTATTAACCTTATTGCCTAATATGGTGCTTGGGTGTTGAACCCTATATAGATGCCCTAGTGTTGACCAATATGTTGTGCCTACCTTAGTTGGACGATACACCCCTGGGTACCATGGTAGGTGACCGACATGTGATGCCTACATGCTGCCCGATATCATCCACCCTAGAGTGTTAGAAGTGTGTAGGTGTGCCTAGCTTGGGGCAACACCAGGGACAAGTGCCTGGCCAATACCCCATATGGAGGTGTGTTACCCTTTGACTGACCTGTCTTTCCCATCACATGTCTCCTTTTGGTTGGTTACTCATCATGAATAGGTGCTTGATAGCTTGGATAGCTCTAGAGTTAAGAGTAGTAAGAAGAATAGTATGTGTGGCTAAGTGCCCTAGCCGATAGGCTTTTAGTGAGGGATGTTACCTTTCTTGATATCCCTTTGGGTGAGGGATGGAACTACCTACCACACTATAGTAAGGGTAGATGGTACATTCGGTGAGGGTTATTCTTAACCCGAGAAACCCTAGTGAATGAACCAATCATCTTGAGCCCATATCTTATTCATGATAAAATGTGGTTGTGACCAGTGGTGGATAGACTGTTATTGGGATATATTCCTTGATTATGATCAATGATATATTAGGGCATAGTGTATTCTCATTGTTTAATAACAATAATGTAATTAATACAACTCAGTGGTTCATGTAGTTATGATCCTGGATGTTGTTCCAATCATGTACCTTCAACCCTAATAGCATGATAACCATAAAGAGCTATGTTTGGTGATTCAGTTATTTCTCTTGATATGCATACTAACCTTGCAGGAGAATCAAGTGAATTCATAGCCAGGTAAGAGTTATGAGGTGTATGTGTTCTATATAACACTCAATGATGCTAATCCTTGTTGATAAGATAACATGGATCACCAGTATGATGCGAAAGGTTTGTTAACCTGATGAAGGCTGGGTGCCTAGTTGAGGTGTTATCCTCTGATGTTGAGATAAGGGATTACTATCCCATGGTGGTGATGTAATCCTTGAGAGGCAGTGGCATTCTGTGATGAGGGATTGAGATGCCATGGTAATAATGCAATTCAATGTTGTTATGTTTTATAACTTGGTTGCGTCAACAATCAATATAAAATATACTAATTAACTACAGTGGAACATTTCATGTAGTTTTCCCTGGACATAGATCCATCATCATCAGTAATAGGTGATGGTGAAACATGTTTATCCTGGAGGATTACCTGGAGTGCATATTGTTGAATATGTGGGGTTTCTCCTAGCCGAAAATAGGAGGATTAGAGTGCAACTGTGGTTGTGGACTCAAGATGTGTATAAGAGCAAGGTGATCAGGCCCATGGCTTAGTGATTATAGAGAATGGTGAACAAGCCCATGGCTCAGTATTATAGAAGGGTAGCCTACGGAGCTGACCCTGTGGCTGAGGCCACTCAAGCAAGAGACTGCTGCCCTACTTTGGTTTTCGTGCACTAACCAAGAAGAGGTGAGGTCATGGAGTTTGGCTCTCCCAATGACCTTGTATGGCATCGGTTTGGGGCTTCACATCTGAAGGTTGGATTTGAGCGGGACAGCTCACTTCCTCATGGCGTAATAAATCGTAATCCAATCATATAGAATATATTGCTTAAGGCAAAACATGGAACATTGATTGAGTCCTTGATTATATAGCTGATCTAGTTATACCTTGCAATTATTTGTATGATCCTTATATTTTGTGATAAGTTCTTATAAAGCTTATATTGTCAATCATGTTCCATAAAGAAATACTTGGTTATATGCCTCCTGGAGATCTGGTAAGATTGTTCATAAAATAATTTCTGCTCAGGATGCTACTCTTATGATCTACTTATATCAGTTATCTTCTTTACCTGCTTCTTCTAAAGTTTTATAGTTTCAGCGGGGAGTTATGTTTCTCACTGGGACTATGTGTCTCACCCCGTTGGTTTACAACCTTTTTAGGTGATTGCACTAGACGTGGTGGTGGTTGTGAGGTTGTGTCCGAGAAGTAAGAAGAACAGTAGGAGGCAAGAGATGGATATGCTGCTATTTTGGTTGTTTTGTAGTAGAATCTTAGAGTCATCCCTGTACGCTCAGGTCCTCGGAGGAGTTTTGACAATGTTTTATGATGTATAGTTGATGTAGCTTTGTATATCATGTTGCTGGCCTGATGTGGCCCATTATGTATGTATAAATAGGTGATGAACTCAGGTGTTGGCAGGATAGCTGGTTCCTATAAGCTGTGGAAAAATATCAAGGCTTGTGCATATTTATATAACATGTTTCCTTACAGGATGAGGATCTATATGTAATGTTCTCTTTTATCTATTTTCCGCAATCGATTTTAATTAACCCATGTTTTCAGTAATATGTGGATTATGGTGTTTCTGTACATTTTCGTGTGCCATTTCATTGTCTGTGTGATATCGGGATGTCACAATAGGTTTAGGTATCAGAGCCCTAGGTTTGCTGAGTCTATAGGGATCTAGAACTTGGTTTCTGTCTATCCTTGTGAGTTTTCTAGATTTTCTTATAATAACCTTCTACCCTCAGTGGAAGATAAAGCTTAAAGATGTCTGGAAACCATGAAGAACATGCTGCCGAGAGCAGTGATGCTGCATCAGTCGATGGAGCAAGAGTGCAGGCACATGAAGATCGGGTGCCTGAGGTCCCCCAACTTGACCCATCCATTCTTGAAAACCCTACCTATCAGCAGCTTATGGGGTAGTTCATGGCTACGATGGATCACATGGTGGATAGATTTCCAGTGCCTATGCCAAGGGCATAGGCTCCCCATGGTGAATCTTTGGGAATTAGGAAGACCTTTGAGCTGCTTCGTCGAGTCGGAGCTTCAGATTATGCTGGAACAACTAATCCAGCAGATGCAGATCTGTGGCTGACAGGTCTTGAGAAGGCCTTCTGGATCCTCGACATCCCTGAAGCAGACAAAGTCAAGCACGCTGTCTACCTTCTGAAAGGTAGTGATTGCCACTGGTGGGCCATCGAGGAGGAGAAGCGACCCAATGAGGTGATCTATTGGGACGTCTTCCGCTGGGAGTTTGTAAGTTGATACTTCCCGAAGAAGTATCTAGACGAGAAGATCAACCAGTTTGAGCATCTGTGCCAAGGATCGATGAGCATCACCGAGTATGAATCCAAGTTTATGGACCTATTGAGGTTTTTCCCTCACATGGCGGTGACAGATGATGAGAGAATCAGTCGATTTGAGAAAGGTTTGTGTGTCGAGCTATCGACACCCGTTGCTTCTTTAGAGAATCGAGAGCGATTTGCCACATTTGTGGAGTCTGTCTAAAGGATTGAATGGTCAGTCTGAGAGAAGAGAGAGACTATGACCAAGAAAAGGCCTGCTCATTTTCAGAAATAGAGGTTTGATATCCACAAGAAGCTGAGGTTTTCTACATCTTTTGTGAGGCAAGGTTCTAGTGCACCGTCATAGTGGTCCCTGAGTAAGGGAAGAGGGTGTGGATTTTTGCCATCCAAAGCACATAGTACAACTTCAGTAGTAGTGACAGGGACATCTAGGTCATAGTTAGGGGATAGGTCATGCTATCTCTGTGGATAGACCGGGAATTTGAGGTCAAATTACCCAAAAAAAGATTTCAAAGTGATGCAGAATCAATAGGGGTCAGATAGACAACAGTCTAATAGTAACAGAGGGTGAGGATGCGGTCAAGCATCACAAGAGGGATCGTCTACCCAAGGAAGCAGAGGGCATGGATAACAAGCAACAACTCGATTCTATGCTATGAGTCATCCAGAGGCAATAGTCAACCCGCGAGTGGTGGCAGGTTAGATGGAGTTATTTCATTCTGATTTGTCTTCTTCTTGCTTTATATGTCTGTTCTGGTTGACCTAGGTGCGATGCACTCTTTTATCATATGTATTATGCTTGATAGCTGTCTTTTACCTATTAGTTGTAAGAAGTATAGCTTGTTGTTAGAAACCCCTCTTGATGGTTCCTCGATGCTTCGAGAGGTGTGTCCATCTTGTGTTCTATCTTTCTTGGGACGCAATATACATGTGGATCTTATAGCACTTGATATGCATGGATTCGACGTGATCCTTGGGATGGATACCCTAGAGAAGTATAAGGTTGTGTTGGACTATGGTTCCAAGCAAGCAGTGTTTGATGATGATAGTGAGAAGTGGATCTTCCATAGAGATAGGAATATTCTTTTGACATGTTTAGTGTCAGCTATGGTGACAGAGAAGTTGCTGCGGCAAGGATGTAAGGCGTTCTTAGATCACGTTGTGGATACCAAGGCAAAAGGTCCTAGCTTTGTGGAGGTGCATGTTGTCTGAGAGTTTGCAGGTGTGTTTCTCGATGAGTTCCCCGGTGTTTGCCCACCTCGAGAGATTGACTTTGAGATCAATCTGGTGCCAGGAACACAACCAGTTGCTCAAACACCGTACATGATGGCTCCAGCCAAGATGGCAGAGCTAAAGAAGCATTTACAGGAGTTGCTGGATAAAGGTTTCATCAGACCGAGCACATCGCGGTGGGGTGCTGCATTCCTGTTTGTAAAGAATAAGGATGGATCGATGCATTTGTGCATAGATTTCCAACAGTTGAACAAAGTTACAATCAAGAACAAGTACTTGTTATCGAGGATAGACGATCTATTTGATCAGTTGCGTGGTGCCACAATGTTTTCAAAGATCAATCTGTGGTCTGGATATCATCAGTTGAGGATTAAGGATGAGGACATACCAACGTCAACTTTTAGGATGAGGTATGGTCACTTTGAGTTTGTGGTTATGTCGTTCGGGCTAACCAATGTGCCTGCTGCTTTCATGGATCTGATGAATAGTGTGTTCTGTCCTTTTCTAGATCAGTTTGTTGATATAGACGACATCCTGATCTATAGTCGGGATAGTCAAGAGCATGAACAACATCTTCGACAAGCGTTGACTCTTCTACGCCAAAAACAGTTGTATGCCAAGTTTAGTAAGTGTGAGTTCTAGTTGAAAGAAGTAACTTTCTTGGGTCATTTGATATCCGCGGAAGGAGTCAGAGTGGACCCCAAGAAGGTGGACTCAGTCGTAGAGTGGGAGCAACCGAAAACACCAAAAAAGTTCATATTTTTCTGAGTTTAGAGGATACTACTGAATGTTTATAAGGAACTTCACTGTGATCACGTTACCGTTGACAAAATTGACCAGGAAGGATGTACCTTTTGTCTGGGATGATCGTTGTCAGCAAGCTTTCCAAAGTTTGAAGGAGAAGCTAACTAGTGCTCCAGTGTTGGTGCTACCAGAGCCTGGGAAAGGCTATGTTGTTTTCTGTGATGCTTCTAAGAAAGGCTTAGGATGTGTGCTGATGCAGGAAGATCATGTGGTTTTTTTTGCTTTGCGACAGCTTAAGAAGCATGAGGAGAATTATCTGACACATGATTTGGAGCTGGCTTTGGTGGTCCATGTGTTAAAGATTAGGAGACACTATCTTTATGGGGAAGTGTGTTAGATCTTTATAGATCATAAGAACTTGAAGTACATCTTCTCGCAGAGTGAGCTGAAAATGTGACATCATCACTGGATGGAGCTGATCAATGATTACGATTGCACCATTGAGTATCATCATGGTAAGGAAAATGTGGTAGCTGATGCGCTTAGAAGAAAGTCTTCTTCTCTTCCTATGAAGAAGGAAAAATTGATTTCCTTGGTATGCCATAGGTGGGATATGTTTGTCTCTTTGTGATAGATGAACATACATCTGGAAGTCTCCTTGTTAGCAGGATTCTTGGCACAGATGCAAGTAAAGCCTACATTGAGACAGAAGATCAAAGACGCACAACATGCATATGCTTTAGTTCAGTTAATCAAATCAGAGTTTGGAAGAAAAAAACATGATGGGTTCCATGAGTCTGAGGTTGGACTAGTTTTCTATCATGGTAGGATGGTGGTCCCCGATGTTGATGATCTGAGAAAGCTAGTGCTCGAGGAAGCACACACATCGATGTATGCCATGCATCTAGGTGTCACCAAGATGTATCATAATTTGAAGGATCTGTATTGGTGGCCTGGCTTGAAGAGAGATGTAGCCGAGTTTGTGGCTAGGTGTGCGGTATGCCAGCAGGTTAAGGCTAAGCATCAGAAGCCAGCTAGTACGTTGCAACCCATGCCAATTCCACAATGGAAATGGGATCATATAACCATGGATTTCATAGTTGGTCTGCCGAGGACAACTAAGAATCATGATTCCATTTGGGTGATAGTGGACAGATTGACAAAATCTAATCATTTCATACCTGTGAAGACAATGTATACAATAGAGAAGATTTCTTAAGTGTATGTGGATGAGATAGTGCGTTTGCACGGTGTGCCCGCTCTTGGTATGTATGCCCTGAGAGCCAATCATGGGATGATTGGTGGAATACATTAAGATTGATTTGATAAACATCAAAGGAAAGCTTCCAATTCTTTCTGGTTCAGTCATATGAGATAGTGATAGAACATATTGAATGTCTAGAGAATGACAATACTCATTGACGTATGCCTTCAGGTTTAGGACCTGAATGATGAGATCATACATATGCTAAGAGTTTGTACATTCTTATTATGTCCCTAGTCGGATGTCATTGTGGAAGGTAGATAGACAACAATGACACACAAGACTAGATTATGGTGTTGGTTGATGACAGAATCTCATTAGTCATGATATGGAGATATCAAACCAAACACATAGGTACTTGTTAGAGAACAAGTTTACCGGACAGACCCACCGTGAGTTTGACACATGGAACCATGACATGGTAGTCACAGTTAGTTCTCACAGTGATGGTGGTGAGTGTAATTCTTTGACCTGAAATCACTACACTCAGCACATGTCGTTGGGTACACTTTGACATCATCAAACGCAGTTCTGAAACATAGGTTGTTATAAAGGTGATGATTGGGTGGCTTTTACACATGGGGCTTTTGAGGGGTGAGTGATAGATACATGATTTGTCCCTCCTGAGAGAGTTTGATATCCATGGCCACTTGATGAGTAGGATTGAGATAGGTGTGTGCAAGCATGTGTGAATCAGTATGTGATATTGATGTCATACAAATCTCCTCCAATCTACTCTGAGATCAAGAAAGTGAATGAACGTTGACAGGATGATTATTCCATGCTTTGAGTTCATTCAGGATATCAGTGACAAAGGAATTATACATTCGTTGTAACACCATTCACAGATTGTAGGATTGAAAGTTGTTCTCCAACTTTCTATTTCACTTGGGTAGCACTGATGTGTGACTAGGCACCGCTCTTTGCTTGTGAAGTCATAAGTGTTATGGACTTTTACTGCCAATGTGAAATGGACCTGTAGGGTCACACACATAGGATTTAACCTGGAAGAGGAGTTTATACACAAACCATGTTTAGATTGATTACTAAAGGAGTTTAGTAGTTCAAATAAACACTCAAACAAATGATAGATCAGTATCATAGTGTTCAAGGTGTTGGACTGATTGATTACAGTATCAGATTGATTGAAATTGTGATTACCTGATTTTTTTGCACAATCTACACTTCCAACCAATTGGCTCATGAGATGAACCGATCGGCTTAGGTTGGAGAACCGATCGGCTCAATTGATGAGATGATCAGCTCATGTGCAATGAGACGATCGACTCAAATGTTGAACCGGTTAGCTCATGTGACCAACCGAGATCATTTGGAAAGTCTGAAGACTATTTTGCAAATACAATTTGTTTCACTTGTACAAATTCGATTTGGACAAGGATTAATATTTGATTAATCGAAGAAAAATTTGAATGTCAATTTGAGTTGGACCAGGACCATGAACTGATCGGCTCATGTGATGAACAAATTGACTCAGGTGTCCCAAACGATCAATTCAACTTGAACCAATCGGTTGAGATCACCAAATGATCATTTCAGGGTTGAAACGATCGGTTCAGCTGGTGCAAGTTGGTTGTTTTGTGGAAAATCTCAAACCCTTCTACTCTTATTTAATCCCGCATTTCCCGGGATAGAGAACCATATCCCATGACCCTCCTATATATATAGGGGTATTGGGGGCTTCTTAGGAACAACAACTCAGAGATCAGTTGCTCTGCAAAGTTGTCGTTCTCTCTGGTTTTGGTAACCCAGAGAGAGCCCGAGCAAGTGCTACCCGATAAGGGAGGCACAACAAGGGAAAGACAATTGCAAAAAGGCAACTAGTTGCAGGAGAGTGTGTTGGTGACTAGTACATCGACAAGAGGGTATGACTCCTTCCGATTCCTTATGGGACAAGGAGATCAGAGTTCTGGGTGGTCCGTGTGGACTACTTTAGAGGCGGGAGACTTCTGCCGCTTGGAAGACAGGTGTCAATCTTGACAGTCCCAGTGAGACCAGGATCTGCACAGACACCATCCAAGACCAGAGGTGAAGACGGCCCAAGCCGCGAGGTAAAGTCTCCGAGCAAGCCTTGGGATAAGGTACGCCTCTACAAACCATCCTTCCTACTATATAGACGTTGACGTGATTCCTTCATTCTGGGTTTGGGAGCATTTTTTTTTGTTTCCGTTGCCTTCTCTGTCTCCCCTAAAACCCAACACCCACAATGATAGTCTCTGATAGAGGACCCCAGTTCACGAGTCATTTTTGGGAACAGTTGCACAAAGTGTGGGGAACGCAGTTGAGGTTCAGTACCACTTTCCTCCCACTGACAGATGGATAGTCTGAAAGGACTATTCAGACTTTGGAGGATCTTCTCCGAGCTTGTGTTTTGCAGTTCCTAGGCAGTTGGGACATGCATCTCTGTTTGATCGAGTTCACCTACAACAATTGTTACCAACAGAGCATCAACATGGATCCTTATGAGGCTTTATATTGTTGGAAGTGTAGATCTCCTTTATGTTGGTATGAGTCAGGTGAGTATCAGTTTTTGGGTCCTGAGTTAGTGCAATAGACAATAGAGAAGATCAAAGTGATACAACAACAGTTGAAGGCAGCACATGACAAACAGAAGTCGTATGCATATAATCGTCGACGACCTCTAGAGTTCCAAGTGGGAGACAAACTGTATCTCAAGGTCTCACCATGGAAAGGCATGCTGAGGTTTGGACGGAAAGGCAGGCTGGAACCCAAGTATATGGGGCCATATTCGGTAATAGCACATGTTGGCAAGGTAGCTTACAAGATAGAACTACTGCTAAAATTGCACAGGTTACATCTAGTGTTCCATGTCAATATGCTAAAGAAAAGTCATCCAGACAAAGGGATAGTGATACAGCCAGTTGAGGTTGATCTTGATGAAGACGTGACCTATGAGGAAGGTCCAGTGATGATTGTTGTCATAAGAGTGAGGAAGTTGAAGAGGAAGGACCTAGTTCTTGTGAAGGTTCTTTGGCATCATCGTGGCATCGATGAAGCCACATGGGAGATCGAGGAAGAGATGAGGAGGAAGTATCCCTCACTTTTCTCTTCAGATTTTAGGGGATAAATCCCTTTGTATAGGTTTATGGCTTGTAAGGACCCTGACCTTCGTTTTGGGTTTACCCTATTTGCTTTGTCTAAACCTTGTGTTTGGTTGCTTGCTAATCACTGCTAGTGGTGATTAGGGTTTGTTTTGCTTTGTTGAGAGTTGTAGGTGCTACTTGCAAATTATCCAAGTTTTAGGGTTGATGTGCAAGTTTGTCACCTTGAGAGATGTTTTCTCTCTCCTTGCATCCTCTAGGGTTGAGAGGATGAGTTGGGATTGTTGCTTGGGTAGTTTCGGGCCTTGATGAGCTTTGATGGGCCTTGCTTTGCTTTTCTTTGCCTTGATAAGAGTTTGTATCATGCATAGGAGAGCTTGAAGCTCTGTGTAGCCCAGGGATGTGTCGCCCAGGAGTGTGTCGACCAGTGGGGTGTGTTGCCCATGTAACCACTTTGACCTTTCCTTATTTTTGTCACCATACCTTGGACAAATGGACGATCCTTTGTTAGTTTGTGGCATGACATGTGCATGAGGTTTAACAAGGTGGCATGGATTTGGACAAGTATCCTTAGGTTGGATGACACCTTGCCTTAGTTTCCTCTTCACCCTCTTCTATATACGCCTCTCCTTTCACTTGCTTGGGATCCCTTTAAGCTCCTTAGTTGCCTTGCCTTTTCCTTGGTGGACGATACCCCTCTTTGGTGGAGCTTGGTGGCCAATATCCTTAGTGGAGTCTCCTTCTTCTTCCTCTAGGTGGTGGTCGAACCCTAGAAGGGTCTTGCTTCCTTGGTAAGCATATTCTCTCTCTCCTTAGAACCTTCTTCTACTTCTTACTTGTTCTTTGGCCATGGCGGTTATGAGCTTTGCTTCTCTTCTTGTGGGGGCCAAAGGTGGGGTTCTTTGGAGCTAAGAGATTAAAGCTTGGTGCTGGGAGGTTTGGAGCTTGAGGATCTTGCTTGAGGTGGGTTACATAACTCCCAATCCTAGCTATACTGCTTCCTTTTCTTGTTGCATGTTTATGTTTCATCTTGATCGGCCATGCATCTTGTTAGATATGTTTCTTGCCCTAGTTTGTACCTTTAATCTTTTTTAATATATGATGGATATGTTGTTGATGTGTTCTTGACCTTGGTAGCCAAACCATGAGTTTAGGGTTCCTTGGGCAAAACCCCTTTCTCTCCCATTGGTTTTGAGAAGTGAGTTAGATCTCTAGTGGTGTAGAAAAAACCCCTCTCACTTGGTTGTTGAGAGGTGAATCTATACTCTAGTTGCTTGGGAAATACCCTTCTCTCACCATGGATTTGAGAGGTGAGCCTTGGTTGGACGTTGACCTAGTGGAGGTTGGGATCTTGACCGATATGGATGACCTACCTTGATGCTCTATATGCGATGGAGGTTGTGCAAAACCCTCTCTCTTGGTTGTTGAGAGGTGAGCCGACTCTTTTGATCTATTAGGGTTTGATGATGTTGGTCTTGAGATTGAAGATGACCAACCTAATGTGGTTCTTGTTCCCTTGCACGATATCCTTTTTGGTGGTTTGCATGATACCTCTCATCTAGGGTTTGTCTTGGACGATATGCTTAGTTGGGTTGTGTTAACCTTGTTGCCCGATATGGTTCTTGGGTGTTGAACCATAGATAGATGCCCTAGTGTTGACCAGTATGTTGTTCCTACATTAGTTGGACGATAGGTCCCTGGGTGCCATGGTAGGTGATCGACATGTGATGCCCACATGGTGCCCGATATCATCCACCCTAGAGTGTTGGAAGTGTGTAGGTGTGCCTAGCTTGGGGAAACACCAGGGTCAAGTGCCTGGTCGATACCCATATGGAGGTGTGTTACCCTTTGACCGATCTGCCTTTCCCATCACATGTCTCCTTTTGGTCGGTTACTCATCATGAATAGGTTCTTGATAGCTTGGATAGCTCTAGAGTTATGAGCTAGTCCGATACATGTGTTGATCATGGATGGTACTTTGGATAATACAAGTTGAAGGGATGAGTCTTGGCTGATATGTGGACCCAAACCCTAGCTGGACAATAGGGTGTCTTGGGCGACATGGTGGAGGGCAGTAGAATCCCTTGGGCGTCATGAAGATCATGTTAGGGTTAGGATTTTCTCTTCGTTGACATGACCTTGGGTGCCATGGCCTTGGCCGATATGGCCATAGATGATATGGTGATGAGGATGGCCAATAGGTAACCCTAACCCTAGTGTCCGATAGGGTCATGGCCTATAGTGAGTGTGTCCTTGTGTACGATACACCCCTTGGATCAGGTTGCACGATACTAGTCCTGGTCTATTCGTGACCCTTGAACAAGTGTGCACGACATGGATGGCCGATATGTGTGGCTAAGTGCCCTATCCGATAGGCTTTTCGTGAGGGATGTTACCTTGCCCATTATATCTTTGGGTGAGGGATGGCGCTACCCACCACACCTATAGTAAGGGTAGATGGTACCTTCGGTGAGGGTTATTCTTAACTCAGAAAACCCTAGTGAATGAACTAATCATCTTGAGCATGTATCTTGTTCATGATAAAATGTGGTTTTGACTAGTGATATGGCTAGACTGTGACTGGGATATACTCCTTGATTATGATCAATGAGATATAAGGGCATAGTGTATGCTCATGGTTTGATAACAATAATGTAATTAATACAGCTCAGTGCTTCACGTAGCTATGATCATGGATGTTGTTCCAATCATGTACCTTCAACCCTAATAGCATGATAACCATAAAGAGGTATGTATGGTGATTCAGTTATCTCTATTGATATGCATACTAACCATGCAGGCGAATCAAGTGAATTCATATCCAGGTAAGACCTATGAGGTGTATGTGTTATATATAACACTCAATGATGATAATCCTTGTTGATAAGATAACATGGATCACCAGTATGATGGGAAAGGTCTGTTGACCTAATGAAGGCTGAGTGCCTAATTGAGGTGTTATCCTCTGATGTTGAGATAAGGGATTACTATCCCATGGTGGTGATGTAAGCCTTGACTGGTTGTGGCATTCTGTGATGAGGGATTGAGATCCCATGGTAATAATGCAATTCAATGTTGTTATGTTTTATAACTTGGTTGCCTCAACAATCCACATAAAATATACTAATTAACTACGATGGAACATTTCATGTAGTTTTCCCTGGCCATAGATCCATCATCGTCACTAACAGGTGATGGTGAAATAGGTTTATCCCGCAGGATTACCTGGAGCGCATATTGTTGAATATGTGGGGGTTTCTCCTAGCCGAAAATAGGAGGATTAGAGTGCAACTGCAGTTGTGGACTCAAGATGTGTATAAGAGCATGATGATCAGGCCCATGGCTCTGTGATTATAGAGAATGGTGAACAGGCCCATGGCTCAGTATTATAGAAGGGTAGCCTGCGGAGCTGACCCTATGGCTGAGGCCACTCAAGCAAGAGATTGCGGTCCTGCTTTAGTTTTCATGCACTAACCACGAAGAGGTTAGGTCATGGAGTCCGACTCTCCCAATGACCTTGTATGGCACCGGTTAGGGGCCTCGCAGCCGAAGGTTGGATTTGAGCGGGACGAATCACTTCCTTAGGGCATAATAAATCATAATCCATCCATATAGAATATATTGCTCAAGGTAAAACATGAAACATTGATTGAGGCCTTACTTATATAGCTGATCTAGTTATACCTTGCAGTTATTTGTACAATCCTTATATTTTGTGATAAGTTCTTATAAAGCTTATCTTGTCAATCATGTTCCATAAAGAAATACTTGGTTATATGCCTCCTAGAGATCTGGTAAGATTGTTCATAAAATAAGTTCTGCTCAGGATGTTGCTCTTATGATCTGCTTATATCAGTTATCTATTTTACCTGCTTCTTATGAAGTTTTATAGTTTCGGCGGGGATTTTTGTTTCTTGCTGGGACTGTGTCTCACCCCGTTGGTTTACAACCTTTTTAGGTGATCGTTCTAGACGTGGTGGTAGTCGTGAGGTTGCGGCCGAGCAGCAAGAAGAATAGTCAGAGGCAAGAGATGGATATGCTATTGTTTTGGTTGTTTTGTAGTAGAGTCCTAAAGTCATCACTATACTCTTAGGTCCTAGGAGGCATTTTGATGATGATTTATGATGTATAGCTAATGTAGCTTTGTATATCCTACTGTTGGCATGATGTGGCCTGTTATGTATGTATAAACATGTGATGAACTCAGGTGCTGACAGGACAGCTGGTTCCTATAAGTTGTGGACAAATATCAAGGCTTGTGCATATTTATATAACATGTTTCCTTGCAGGATGAGGATCTATATGTAATGCTCTCTTTTATCTATTTTCCGCAATTGGTTTTAATTAACTCATGTTTTCGGTAATATGTTGATTATGGTGTCTCCACACATTTTTGCATGGCATTTCGTTGTCTGTGTGATATCGGGATGTCACAACAAGTGCCTCCATGTGCCTCATGAAGGCACATTCAACCAATTTCATATAACAATCATCATAGCATACACTAACTATGATTATCAAGCTCATATCACCTTCATGGTTAGGAGTTCATAAATAAGATAGATAACATCACAAGCACAATCATTCCATGAAAGAGAAACAAGCATGATCATTGTACATTATTAGGGTTAGAGTTCCTTCTTAGCCGATTAGGGTTTACAAAGATAGGTTCAACCATCAAACCTAGATTCACCACCTCCGATCATCTTGGGGTGCATTATGGTTAAGGAACATCATTAGAGTTGATTTGATATTAATCCAAAAAACACATATATGGCTTATGCATTACTCATACAAGAGTAACACTAGGTATCCAAGCATACCTCTCAACCACCTACTACTCTCATGTCTCAACCACCTATACCACTAGGTCACAACCTCTCCACCCAAAACATGTCACGTCCACAACCCCTATGCTGTCTCGACCGTGAAACCTAGGGAGTTGTAACCCATCTAGGGTTAGGGTTCCACCCCCCCCACAAGACTGTCATGACCCCAAGGTACATAGATGTCCTGACCTCAACCAAGGCAACATGCCACGGCCCAAGGACAACATGTCAAGACCAAGACTAGGACAACACCCCAACCCAAACATGGATCAACTTGGCCATCAACACCAAGTTTCGCGACCTCAACCACACTAGGTCCAACCCATAAAAAGGGAAGCATCAAGAGAAAACCATGGTTAAGGCACCCAAAATAGAACCTAAACTCCTCCTAACATCAAGATACTTGAACACCATGCATGAGAGCAAGACCCAGGTCAAAAGATAGGGAAGATAAGATATCAACCACAAAAATGGTGCATGTAGATTATGGCTTCGGATTTCTACCAAACCAATCAATATCTCTTCACCAAAAAAGTTCTAGATATTATCATTATCTACTAGCATGATAAGGGAATGTTTAGAGAGAGAAATTAGTAGAAAACATGCATAAAAGAGTGCAATAATAGAGGAGGTTAAGTGTTATATAACCCACCTTCGGAAGATCAACACCAAGGATTTCAAGCTCCAAAATCAAGAGCTCCAAGCATACGGTACAAGTGTTGAAGAAGCTCCACGAAAAGCTCCACTCTCGGTCACAAGATTACCTCAAGAAGGAGAAGACACCATGGTCAAAGATCATACAAGGAAAGAGAGGCAAAAATCTCTAGGCCGAGCCAAAGGAGAAAGGGAGAAAGAGGGAAGAAACCCTCTTCACACTTAGGTCTACCTTGTCAAGACATGCTCTATGACCCTTGTGTTGAGGAATTTCTCTCCCAAAATGACCATCATGGAGGAACCATGGTCTAGGGCCAAGAAAAGAGAGGAAGGTGAAGGTAGGAGATCGAAAGAAGTGTCATAAAGGGAGGTAAACACTTACCAAGGTTGAAGATGAGTTATTGTTGCCACAAACACCACATACAAGAAGGGTTTGGTCACCAAGCTCCAAGGACGAATCTCCTTACTCCACCAAGTTCCAAGAATAAGAAAAAGAGAAGGAAGAAGATGGAGGGCTGAAAAGGTTACTAGAATGAAGAGATAAGGGGTTATATAGGTGGAAGATGAAATAGAAGAACAAAAGATGAGGTGTCAACACTCCAAGGTATCAGGGACACTTGTCCACTCAAATGACCAACGTGCACTCACATGCAACCACCTTAACCATACATGAAAGACATGGTGATACACTCTAGATTGGGTCTCAATCACCTAGGTCACCCACCATGGTCTTGGTTGCGACCCTCCATGGGCCATCTTCCATGGTCGCAACAAGCACCATCCATCATCACTACGAGGTGGAGACAAGGGGCCACTTCAAACCCTAGGTCGATACATCCCATAAGAGGGCAACCATCTCGACCCAAGACCACCTTGGTCATGACCCCACCATATATATGGGTGTCTTGACCGCAACACCCTCCAAACCAACCCTAGGTTGGGACCTAGCTCAGGACAACACACCATATACTCATAGGTCGAGACATGCAACACTCACAGGAACCCTAACCACCACTAAGGGTGACACTCCTCAACCAAGGTTCAAACAAGGTGCCCACTTCTTTATCTATCCTCTAGATGATTTCAAGAAAAATAAGGAACACCCTAGAGGTGGCAAACTTCACATAAACCACCTACTTTGGGTCAATTGCAATTTGCACCAACATTAACACATAAAGCACAAACAACATCCAAACAAGCTCAAACTTGAAACTTAAGCTCTCTAAAAGCACTACTTACATCTCAAAATATTAGGGGAAGGTTCTAAGCACATTATTAAGCCAAAGAAAACATGTTTACCCCAAAAATTAGGTCAAGAGTCTTACAAGACATAAACCCCTAAGCAGGAATTTGCCCCCAAAATTCTAAGAGAAAAGAGAGGGGTACTTCATACTCATCTCTTCCTCAAGCTCCCACGTCACTTCCTTGACACCAAGGTGATGCCAAAGAACCTTCACAAGAACTATGATTTCTTCTTTAGATTCTTCACTATCCTATCAAGGATCAACACTGGACCTTCAACCTAGGACATATCAACATCTAGATCTAATTTCATAGGCTATAATACTCACTTGATATCAGGATGAGACTTCCTTAAAATACTCACATGAAACATTGGATGCAACCTGTGCAACTAAAACTTATAGGCCACCTTCCCAACATGTTCCACCATAGGGTAAGGTCCCATAAAATTGGGAGCTAACTTACTCTTCTTCCCAAACCTCAGAACACCTTTCCAATGAGAGACTTTAAGGTAAACTCTATCCACCACTTGGAATTCCAAGGGTGTATGTCAGTTGTCCACATATGACTTCTGCATGTCTTGTGCTTCCTTCAACTATTGTTGATTTACTCTAATCTTTTATGACGTCTGCTGCACAAGTATAGGACCAAGAAGTCGATACTCACTTGTCTCGTACCAACACAACAGATACATGCAACACATTCCATACAATGCTTCATATGGTTCCATGTCGATGCTTCTTGGGTAACTATTATTGTAGGAAAACTCTATCAGACTGAGATGGATTTCCCAACTACCCAAAAACTGAAGAACACAAGATCTTAGTAGATCCTCCAAGGTCTGAATGGTCCTCTCAGATTGACCCTCTGTCTGTGGGTGGAAAACAATGTCGAACCTCAAATTCATACCCAAGCTATGTGTAATCGCTCCCAAAAGTGACTCATGCACTGGGGACCTCTATCATACATGATAGTTGTTGGATCATCGTGCAAGCACACTATCTTATCAACATAGATCTGGGCAAGCTTCTCAGTTGTATACGTTGTCTTTACATATTGGAAATGTGCTGACTTGGTCAACCTGTCAATGATCACCCTAATGGAATCATGACCTTTAGCTATCCTATGTAGACCAACAACAAAGTCCATGGTCACATGATCCCATTTACACTATGGTATAGGCAACGATTGTAAGGTCCCTGGAGGCTTTTGTTGCCTGGCCTTAACCTGCTGATACACATCACATCTCACAACAAACTTAGCTACATCCCACTTTAAGGTAGGCCATCAATACATGTCTTTGAGATTGTGATACATCTTGGTGCTACATGGATGCATAACATACATAGACGAGTGAGACTCCTCCAAAACCATCTTCCTTATACCATCAACATAAAGTAACATGACTCTGACATGGTAACAAACTTTCATGTCATCTGACTCGTGAAAACCATCACACTTCTCACTACCAAACTTTGATTTAATTTATTGAATCACAATGTCAACTTTATTTGCCTCTCTAATCTACTGTCTTAGCATAGGTTTCACCTATAACCATGTTAACAATCCTACCAGCAAGGAAACCTATAGCTTAACATTCATCTAACAAAGGGAGATCAGCATGTCTCGCTTGTGGCATGCTAAAGAACACAACTGTGCCTTCTCTGTAGATGATGATGAAGAGTACTTCCTACTTAGTGCATCTATCATGAAATTCATTTGTCCTAGATGGTTATCAATCATGCAGTTGTAATCCTTGATCAACTCCATCCATCTCTACTACCTCATGTTCAACTCCTGGTGTGAAAAGATATACTTCAGGTTCTTGTAGTCTGGGTAGATCTGACACTTTTCTCCATAAAGGTAGTGTCTCTAGGTCTTCAAGGCATTAACCACAATAGCTAAATCTAATTCGTGAATCAAGTAGTCCTCTTTGTGTTTCTTAAGCTGTCGAGAAGCAAAAAAAGCTACATTCTTGTCCTACATCAACATGCAACCCTAACCATTCTTGGACGCATCACAAAAGACGATGTATCCTTTTCCTTGCTCAAGTAAGACTAGAACTGGTGCACTTGTCAACATCTCCTTGAAAGTATGAAAAGCACACTAAAATCTATCATCCTAGACAAATGACACATCCTTCCTCATCAATCTAGTAAGGGGTAGAGCTATAGTGCTGAAGTTCTTTATGAATCTCCTGTAATAGTCTACCAGAACAAAAAAGCTGCACACTTATGTCAGTGATTTTGTCCGCTCTCACTCTTTCATAGACTCAACCTTCTTGGGGTCTACACGAACACCCTCAGCAGAGATAACATGCCCCAGAAAAGCCACCTTCTTCATCCAGAACTTGCACTTTTTGAACTTGGCATAAACCTGATGTTGCCTCAACAAGGTCAACGCCTGACAGAGATGTTGTTCATGTTGCTGGCTATCAAGACTATATATCAAGATGTCATCTATGAAGACAACTACAAACTGATCAAGAAATGACCGGAACACTCTGTCCATCAATTCCGTGAATGTTGTTGGTGCATTGGTCATCCCTAACAGCATAACCACAAACTCATAGTGACCATATCTCATCCTAAAAGCCGACTTAGGTACATCATCCTCCTTGATCCTCAATTCGTGATACCCTAACCTCAGGTCTATCTTTGACAAAATTGTCATGCCACACAACTGATAAAATAGGTTGCCCATCCTTGGCAAGGGATACTTATTATTTATTGTCACCTTGTTCGACTGCATGTAGTCTATACACAGCCTCATGGACCCATCCTTCTTCTTCATGAACAACACTGGAGTACCCCACAATGACGTACTCATCCTGATAAAACCTTTGTCAAGAAACTCTTGCAACTATCTCTTCAACTCTACCATCTTAACCGGATCCATCATGTACGCTGTCTGAGCTATCGGTTGCATGCCTGGGACTAGACTGATCTTAAAATCAATCACTCGAGGTAGGGAACATATGGAAACTCCTTAGTAAACATGTCCTCAAACTCTGTGACGGCTGACATCTCCTGAATACTAGGACTCCTCACGTCAATATTCAACACACGTGCCAAGAACGCCTCACAACCTTGCCTCAACAGCTTCTTTGCCACCACCGTCGACACCCGACACATCAAAAGAATCTTCATATCTCCTTGGAAGATCCACGTCTTAACACCGTCTACAAACGTCACCTTCTTGGAACCACAATCCAAGACCACTATATACTTCTCCAAGGTGTCCAACCCAATGTACATTGAATCCATGCATTTCAAGTGGTATGAGATCTACTTGAATGTTGTGCCCCAAAAAAGAAAGGACACATGATGGACACACCTCCTGCAACACTATGAAACTGAATAACTGGGTTTCTAACAACAAACTATCTCTCCTATGACTAATATGCAAAAGATAAGTGTCAAGCACTTCACGAGTGATAAAAGAGTGTGTTGCACCTGGGTCAACCAAAATAGATATGAAGTAAGAAGAAGACATATCAGAATGAAATAACTCCATCTGACCTGTCACTACTCATGGGTTGACCACAACCTGTGACTGACTCATGGTGAAGAATCTAGTTGTTGCCTTATGTCACCCCAATCCTCTACTTCCTTGAGAAGATGACTCGACATGTGATGCTTGAACACGTCCTCGTCCTCCTGCACTACTAAACTACTACCTCTGTGAGCCCTACTGGCTCTACCTCGGTTGCTGGGTCACCTCATTGTCCCTCATTGGGCACTCCCACCTTAGATGTCCTACTTGTCTACACTTATGGTAGGCTCTGGTCTCAAATGGTGGCTTGTGTGGCCGGTCACTAACACTGATGTTGTGTTGTGGGCTCTAGTAGGTGGAAGGTGATGTGGGATATTATCGCACTAACAAATTCACTCAGGGTTAAAATCCCCGAGCTTTACCAAAACCTTGTGCAATAATACCACCTGTAAGCAGACGGGTCTTATCGCAATATAGTTAAGGATCAAATCCTAAGAGACAACATTTTTAAGAATCATTGTTAGTTGAATCTAGCTCAAGTAAGATTAATATTTATAATGATTGGTTGAATTGAGGTTAATTAAACTATTTGCAAGAAAGTAAAGAGTAGAATTAAAGTTGGATTTAGATTAATGATATGGAATCGATGGGATGGTCTCGGGTTTCACCACCACTACTCATGCAAACACATCCAAACATCAAACATCCAGGCAAGATATAGCTATCCAAGTAGAGTTGCTGCAAAAACCCCCATACGGGCATTAAGTTTGCGTAAGCATCACCTTAGGTATCATATGTCTCGTCACCATCCAGTTCACATACTTATGGCTCCTAAGATACAACATCCAACTAAGGTTGTGGCCCTCGCTAAGGGATGTTTAGGCCACAGAAGCATCATCGTAGGCTAGATGGCTTGGCCCCTCATAAATCATACACTTATGACCCCAAGTAATCCTATAGGAAGTTCTCATCAAGGAGTCAACCGAGCTAAACGACAAGCAAGCAGGTGATTAATCTACAAGCAAACATCGATGATTAACAAAGAAGATACAAAATCCAACTAAGGTTGTGGCCCTCCCTAAGGGATGTTTAGGCCACAAAAGTGTCACCGTAGGCTAGATGGCTCGTCCCCTCATGGATCATACACTTACGACCTCAAGGAATCCCATTCTATTTCTACTTTGGGAGTCAACCTCATTAATCGACATTCTACCCTACGTATAGAAGTTCTCGCAACATAGGGAAAAACATGATGGAAGCAAGAAGATAACCAGTCTACAAACATTAACGATTAACAAAGAAATGAAAAGTAATATACATTGCCTTGGAATGTTAAATGAAAAGACATGAAAACATGGGCAACATGGCTAGTCCCCACACCCCAGTGAAAAGGGACTACTCGCTCATGATGCGAGAAACAAGAAGAACAAGAGAGAGGGAAGATTCTGCCATGAGCATGATGCTGAAGATAGTCGCAGCTCGGTGAAGATGATGTGGTCCTCTACGTCGTGTCGGGGCAGATGTGGGCGGTGAGGAAGAACCACCAAGGCAGACTGGGAAGATCTTCTTCGCCACCTTCTTTCTCTTCTTGGCCTTCTTGCTCACAGCGAGAGGAGCAGGTGAGATGATGACAACGTGGATGAAGGAGCTGGATCGACCCTTGTGCTTGGGCAGCCTGTCGGTGTCCCCCCCCCCCCCCCCCCCCCCGATCGATCCCAAATGAGGACCCCTGCGGGTCTATTTATAGGCTCAGGTCGGGTCCTCACATTTTTGTTGTGAACTCCTTCCAAATGGTTTGGAGTCCAAACGGTTTGGAGTAAGGTGACTCCAACCTGTCTTCATCCAAATGGTCTTGGAGACCGTTTGATGGCCAAATGGTCTTGTGTCTTTTTCTAAATGGTCTTGAGGACCGATGGCCTCCAAATGGTCTTTGGAAAATGATCTTGCCCTTAATCAGTCTTTACCTAAGTGTCCAAATAGTCTTGAGGACCGATGGGATCCGATCGGTCTTGACTCCAACTGTCTTGGAGACTGATGAGGCTCGCACGGTCTTGCTGACATCCAAATAGTCTTGACTTCTATCAGTTTGCTACATCCAAACGGTCTTGGAGACCGATTGGTTTTGTGCCCCAATCGGTTTGGGTCTCTGGCGTTGTTCTCCTCCAAATGATCTCGCGGTCGTGTGCCGCCAAATGGTCTTGAGGATCATCAGCTCCCAAATGGTCTTCATCAGCCAAACGGTTTGGAGATGCAAATCATCTTGAGACTGAACGGTTCCAATCGGTCTTGAGACCGAATAGTCTTGGCCCCAAACGATCTTCGTTCAAATGCTCTTTGCCATCCAAACAGTTTTGGGGACCATTTGGGCAGGTGGTAGGTGGAGGACCATGTGAGTGAATGGATAAGATCGAGAGGTCAAAACCGAATGGGCAGACTGCTAGGGAAAATTGTTTGGTATAGAATGATTGATCAAGACCGAATAGGAAAAACTGTTTGGTCAAGACCAAGTTGAGAGGATCTTGAGTGAATTCCATATGATGATTGGAGCTCATCAAGACCTGCACAAAATCAATATAAATCTAGTTAATAATCTTGATAATTGAGTCAGTTGAGGAATCTTGCATTTTGTGAGATTTAGGAGATGAAATCGGAAGTATTGAATCATATTGGTCCCAAAAAGGTGACTGAAAATCATGATGAATATGGATTCAATAGAATACCCCAAGCTTAAACGTTGCTCGTCCTTGAGTAACACAAAATCTTGAAACAGTCACCAACTGAATGCTTTCAAATTGTGTGATTGCCTCCTCTTCACATCACGATTGCTTCTCTCTGCTCAGTATGACTGAGCATCTCTACTTCCTAAGACCACTGAACACATCGTACCATATCTTCGTTCCTGGGTTTGTTTTCCAATATCACTTCCTCCTCACTTTTTCCAACAACAAGCATGTCAAAGAGTTTTGTAAGAGTCTAGAGATACCCACAGAACAACAAGTGTGCATCTGATCTGACATTGGTGTTTTTCAGGATAGAAGAGGCATTCATTATGCCTTTTAGGTAGAAAAGGGAGTGAAGGGTGGTGTGGAAAGAAGAATTAAATCTCTCCTCTATTCGAATCGATATTTTTATTATATTATTTGCAATTTCATTGATTGCATTTTTTGTGTGAATCTCTCCTCTATTTTGTTGGTATGTATGCCCTGAGAGCCAATCATGTGATAATTGGTGGGATACATTAAGATTGATTTGATAAACATAAAAGGCGAGCTTCCAATTCTTTCTGGTTCAGTCATATGAGATAGTGATAGAACAAATTTAATGTCTAGAGAATGACAGTACTCAATGACGTATGCCTTCAGGTTCATTACATGAACGATGAGATCATACGGATGCTAAGAGTTTGTATATTCTTGTTATGTCCCTAGTCGGATGTCATTGTGAAAGGTAGATAGACAGTAATGACACACAAGACTAGATTGTGGTGTTGGTTGATGACAGAATCTCATTAGTCATGATATAGAGATATCAAACCAAACACATAGGTACTTGTTAGAGAAAAAGGTACCGGACAGACCCACCGTGAGTTTGACACATGGAACCATGAGATGGTAGTCACAGTCAGTACTCACAGTGATGGTGGTGAGTGTGATTCTTAGACCTGAAATCACTGCACTCAACACATGTCGTTGGGCACACTTTGACATCATCAAACGCAGTCCTGAAACATGGGTTGTTATAAAGGTGATGATTGGGTGGCTTTGACACATGGGGCTTTTGAGGGGTGAGTGATAGATATGGGATTTGTCCCTCCTGAGGGAGTTTGATATCCGTGGCCACTTGATGAGTAGGATTGAGAAAGGCTTGCACACATGTGTGAATCAGTATATGATACTGATGTCATACATATCTCTTCCAGTCTACTCTGAGATCAAGGAAGTGAATGAACGTTGACAGGATGACTGTTCCATGCCTCGAGTTCATTCGGGATATCAGTGATAAAGGAATTATACATTCGCTGTAACACCATTCACGGATTGTAGGATGAAAGTTGTTCTCCAACTTTCTACTTTCACTTGGGTAGCAGTGATGTGTGACTAGGCACCGCTCTTTTCTTGTGAAGTCATAAGTGTTATGGACTTTCACTGCCAATGTGAAATGGACCTGTAGGGTCACACACATAGGATTTAACCTGGAAGAGGAGTTTTGTCCACAAAGCAATGTTTAGATTGATTACTAAAGGATTTTAGTAGTTCAATTAAACACTCAATCAGTCGATAGCTCAATATCGTATGGTTCAAGGTGTTGGACGCATTGATTGGAGTATCGAATTGATTGAAATCGCAATTGACTGATTTTTCCCAACCTGTGCTCCCAACCGATCGGTTCATGTGATGAACCGGTCGGCTGAGGTTGCTGAACCGGTCGGCTGGAGTGTCCAGGCCGATCGGCTCATGCCCAGGTTGAAATGACCGGTTCAAGAGTTGAACCGATCGGCTCAACTGGTGCAACCGACCAGTTGGGAAAGTCATGTCGGCAAGGATTTTCCTTTCGTTTCAAATTGCCCAATTCGACTGGGAATAATATTGGTATTCGATACCAATTGGGAAAGAAACAAGGAAAGTCTTTTTGAGCCGGATTAGGACCATGAACCGATCGGTTCAGGGCACCAACCGATCGGTTGGAGTGACCCAAACGATCGGCTCAGGTCCAACCGATCGGCTCAATGGCCGAACCGATCGGTTCAGTTGTGAACCGATCATTTCAAGTTGTGAACCGGTTGCTTTTTGTGGAAAATTCTCGAACCCTTCTACTCCTGCTTTAGTCCCGCATTGCCCGGGATGGAGAACCCTATCCCATGACTCTCCTATATATAGGGGGTATTGGGGGCTTCTCACAGTACAGCTCAGTGCAACCAGTTGCTCTGCAAGTTGTCGTTCTCTCTGGTTTTGGTAACCGTGAGAGAGCCCGAGCAAGTGCTTCTCACAAAAGGGAGGTGCAGAAAGGGAAGGACAACTGCAGTTGCAACAGGAGGCAGGAGAGCGTGTTGGTGACTAGTACGTCAACAGGAGGGTGCGACTCCTTCCACTTCCTTATGGGACAAGAAGAGTGGAGTTCCAGGTGGTCTGTGTGGACTACTACAGAGGCGGGAGGACACTGCCGCTTAGGAGGACAAATGTCATCCGACAGTCCAGTTCGAGTAGGAGTTGTCAGTCCCGGTGTGACCACGAGCTGCACAGACACCGTCGAAGTCCGGAGTTGAAGACCGCGCATTGCGCGAGGTATTGTCGCCGAGCAAGCCTCGGGACAAGGTATGATTCTGCAAACCATCCTTGCCTATTATATAGACGTTGACACGTTTCCTCGGTATGGGTTTGGGGAGAAATTTTTGTTTCCGCTACCTTCTCTGTCTCCCCTAAAACCCAACAGTGGTATCAGAGCCACGTCAGCTGTTCTACATTTTAGGAATATCGATATGATCGATTTTGGTTTGTTGCCTTTATTTATTGCATACGATGCGAATAATATCGGCTTTATGCATGTCCAATCCTAAATCCACAAATCCCTAATTACATATATGATATGTATTATTAATGCACTCGATACGCATCGCCCTTAAACGAGTTTTGTGGTGGATGTGTGTAGCGTGATTATGGCCTATAAACCCCTATCTGTGTGTGGTTGTTTGTGGTTGCTTGCATCTCGGTCTGCGCACCGATCTTCCCTCTTTTATTCCTGATGTAACTCGAAATAATTCGAGATTCTTTCCTACCTTTGCTCCCCCCGAATGTAACTCGGGGTTTCTCCTTTTTAAAGCAATGTAATAAATAGGATAGATTTTATTTCCTGTTATGTCAAAGACCGGCGGACATCAAGACGACTGCTCAGACGATCGGTTCAAGGAGTGAACCGATCGGTTGACCTTCCAGACGGTCGGTTCAAGGAGTGAACTGATCGGTTGATGACCGGTTCGAGGAGCGAGACGAGCGGGTGGCGGACATGACGAGATGCACGACGACCAGGCGAACCGATCGGTTGAAGGAGCCAACCGATCGGCTGGTGGCACCCAGACGACCGGCTGGAGAGTATAGATCATTCATGTGATGAGTTGATCAACTCGGATGGCAAGGCACAGATGTTCATCTTGTACAGGTTGCATGTGATGTAGACCTAGATGACCGTGATTCCTCTTGGCTCGAGGAATCACATTAGGATGGCCATAATCATCGCTTTTTATCGTTTGTTCATGTTTTCTGTGGGATATAGCATGTATATGATACGTACTATGTATTCTGGTGATTGGATATGTATATGTATATAAAACCAAATCCCTCATTAAAATATTAAGTTTTAGATGCCTTCCAAATGTGACACATGTGAAAAGCTTGTTCGACCAAGTGTGGGCACGCCCTAGAGTGGTGCACCCTCTACCTCATGGAAGCGTGAAGGATGAATGTGTGGGTCTGCCCTAGCAGGGTGCATGTTCATCGTGTTTGCTTTGGGTCAGACATAACAAGGTGATCTAGATGGGATCTAGTACCTTGAGGCATGGAGATGATCATTGCAAAGAGTTGTATATGACATCTTATCAAGAGTTGCATATGATGCAATTGGCAAAAGTTGCCTACCTGAGAGATCTATGTTGTGGGTGACAGCCCTAGCTGGTCCATGGCTTAGAGGATTTCAGGATCTTGCCCACTAGAAGGTTGTACGCTGCAATCTTCCGAATTGATGGTGAGGGCTATCGATTTGAAGTAAAATAGTGGGAGCGATAATTAATTAAAGGCCTAATTATATCGTCAAATTTTCAAATCAATCAAATAAGTCAAAAATGAGTTTTGGACTAAAATTGCATATTTTCCTTTTGTAGTTCAAATGGCAACAAACAACAACAACTTTTCTTTGCGATCGGTCCTTGACAAGGACAAGCTAAATGGGACAAACTTCCACGACTGGTATCGGACATTGAGAATTGTTCTCACTCAAGAGCGTAAGCTCTATGTCCTGGATACTCCAATTCCAGAGGAACTCGCTCCTAATGCACCAAGGACAGAAAGGGATGCTTACAAGAAGCATTCTGATGATGCCATTGATGCAAAGTGCTTGATGCTATGTTCAATGAACCATGAGTTGCAGAGGCAACATGAGAACATGGGTGTCATAGAGATGATTCTGCATCTCAGGAACATGTATGAAGATCAGGCACGGCAAGAGAGGTACAATGTTTCTAGGGCGCTGTTCAAGTGCGTCATGACAGAAGGAGATCCAGTTGGTCCTCACACACTCAAGATGATTGGGTATGTGGAGAACCTGCAGAGACTGGGATTTCCACTAAGCCAAGAGTTGGCTACTGACGTGATACTGCAATCGTTGCCAGAATCTTACAGTCAGTTTGTGATGAACTACAACATGAACAACTTTGATAGGCCAATGTCAAAGTTGTTGGGCATGTTGAGGACAGCCGAGTTACAGATGAAGAAGGACAAGCCTAAGTCCGTGATGGTGATCACGAGCAAGAAAGGCAAGTCCAAGCGCAAGGGCAAGGGCAAAGCTAAGAAAGGTTCTGAAGCTAGCCAGGAGTCCAAGCCATCTTCAACTCTCAAGGCCAAGGGAGGCATGACCAAGAAAGGAAATTGCCACCATTGTCAAAAGCTAGGACATTGGAAAAGGAATTGTCCTATCTACCTGGAAGAACAAAAGAATAAGGAGGCGACTGAAGCCTCTACTTGAAGGTGTCATGTAAATAAACTTGTAACACTTTTTGAGATATATGATATCAAGATGTAAAGTGTAAAGAATTCTTACTTGGGGCAAGTGTTGCCTTTATAGATAGGAATACTTTAGTTTATTTTCAGCCAATAAGGCATGTAATACAGTTATGAACTGTTATTTCATACTTGCCAATAGATAGAAACACTTTATTTTTGCATATTGTATGACAATGATGGCAATTAATAAAGAGATGTTTCAATTTATAAAGATGTGATCTTTGTGGCAATGCCTTATTTATCTTGTGATATTTGATATGCATAAGATAAGATGATACCTAAAAGTTATAGATAACTCAAACAATTTAATTAGCATTAATCATGAGAAATTCATTTCTAGTTTCCATGTGATGGATAAATCTAGACTCTTTTGGTTATAGAACCAGTAAGAGACATGAATATCTTGGACATGATTAATCAATCTTCACTAATGTAGTGGGAGAGTGATTATCCTATTAGGTATAATACATGTGATGTATTTACATACCTATTGGAATAAATGCTAATACTTCAAATGGTGTTTAGAGAAATACCAATATGAATATCTTGAAGTGTTCAAGATTATCATAAATGAAGTACAAATTTGGTAAAGTATTAATTCTTGATGAGATCAAGGAATGAAATACTTGGACCAAATGTTTGAGATCCTTATGAGTGATTATGATAGTGTATCATAGTGAACTCATGATTAAGGCATGGTGATGTCTGAATCAAGAAGGAATCATACTCTAAGGAGTTAGAGAATGATTATCAAATAACTGAATTCTTCTTAATAAAAGAATACCCCACACTAATAAAAGAAATTAAGAATCACAAGGGTTGTGAGTTCTTATATCTTTAACAGATACACCTCAATTATCTATGTGATGAGTTGTTCATGTTATGAGTCAACTATCAAGATGAATATGAGGAACTGAATCTTGAGTTATGGTTTATGAAACCATTACATCCTAAATGACTTCCATGTGAACCATAAGGTATGACCTTGATGGTAGCACTCATTGGATCATATCCATAAGTGCAAATAAGTCTTAAGTGTTAAGACACATGGATAACATTTTGACAAGGATGATGTTTGTTGATTGCAACTTAATGACTAAGACATTTGGCATATGGATACTAAAACCGCATTCCTATGAGGAATAAAAACAGGATGTGTACGTGACACAACCTATAAGGTTTATGATTCCACTAATGGAAATGAAGTCTATAAGTTACAATGGACTAATAAATGTGATTGATTGAGTACAAGAAACTCAAAATTGGATCTTTACTTTGATGATATAGTCAAAGGGTTTGACTGATATGTCAAAGATAAAGAAGGGATCTGTGATTTAGTGGGAGCGTATTCACATTCCACATATTGATATGAAATGGAAATGTTCTAGATTGGAAATCTGAATGTGGAAATTATCTTTAAGGAAGATAGAGATGTTTCCTATGTGATAGGAATAGAGATCTATAGAGATAGTTCTCGAAAATCTCTTGACCTGGAAAGAGAGAGCATACATTGGCAATCTGTACTGAAGTATTCAGTATGCACATACTCAGTGGGAGAAAACTTGTCCATATTACATGGAGTTAGTATCCCAAGGCCAAGTGTCCAATTCTTATGAAGAATGGGAACACTAAGAATAGATATGGATCTATCATGTATGTAATCATCCCATTATCTTGCATGTATGACATGGCAAGAATAAAATGCATTCATCATCTTGTATGTAGGACATGGCAATATGATGTGCTCATCCTGATAACTCGTATGTGGGACATGACGAGTGGATGTCTGTCTTCTTCCAGTAAGGGTTACTGGAATACCATGAGAACTTGATGAGTGCTTGTGAAGTACTAGTTCTATGGAGATAAGGAAGAGTTCGATGTAAAGAGTTACATTGATGCGAACTTCCAAAAGGATAGAAAATTAATCGCAATATATATACATAAGATGTATAAAAGTGAAAGTTTGTTGATAATTGGAAATGTTCCAATAAAGCCATTTGAAAAGGGGAAATGTCGAGTATCTATGTGTTAGTAAACAGCAGTGGATACTATATGGATCTGAAAGTTCATAGGATGAACTTATATTCCACTCATTGATGATAAGTCTGGAATCCTTGATCATGCAATGTGGCTAAAGGTTAGCAAAGGAATACTAGATCGCATATTACGGCAACTCCATCTCATACGTATGACGTACAACGAAGAGATGCGAGACATGCAATTTGTACAGACTTTGGCAAGGTGTTGTCATTACTCACTATGTTGGCACTACAGCACAGTAACATGTGGGACATGTTTGAAGATCACTATGAATATGATTCATGGGTGATTGGCTCGCAGTGCAAGTGGGAGTCTGTTGGTATGTATGCCCTGAGAGCCAATCATGTGATAATTGGTGGGATACATTAAGATTGATTTGATAAACATAAAAGGCGAGCTTCCAATTCTTTCTGGTTCAGTCATATGAGATAGTGATAGAACAGATTGAATGTCTAGAGAATGACAGTACTCAATGACGTATGCCTTCAGGTTCATGACCTGAACGATGAGATCATACGGATGCTAAGAGTTTGTACATTCTAGTTATGTCCCTAGTCGGATGTCATTGTGGAAGGTAGATAGACAGCAATGACACACAAGACTAGATTGTGGTGTTGGTTGATGACAGAATCTCATTAGTCATGATATAGAGATATCAAACCAAACACATAGGTACTTGTTAGAGAACAAGGTACCGGACAGACCCACCGTGAGTTTGACACATGGAACCATGAGATGGTAGTCACAGTCAGTACTCACAGTGATGGTGGTGAGTGTGATTCTTAGACCTGAAATCACTGCACTCAACACATGTCGTTGGGCACACTTTGACATCATCAAACGCAGTCCTGAAACATGGGTTGTTATAAAGGTGATGATTGGGTGGCTTTGACACATGGGGCTTTTGAGGGGTGAGTGATAGATATGGGATTTGTCCCTCATGAGGGAGTTTGATATCCATGGCCACTTGATGAGTAGGATTGAGAAAGGTGTGCACGCATGTGTGAATCAGTATATGATACTGATGTCATACATATCTCTTCCAGTCTACTCTGAGATCAAGGAAGTGAATGAACGTTGACAGGATGACTGTTCCATGCCTCGAGCTCATTTGGGATATCAGTGACAAAGGAATTATACATTCGATGTAACACCATTCACGGATTGTAGGATGAAAGTTGTTCTCCAACTTTCTACTTTCACTTGGGTAGCACTGATGTGTGACTAGGCACCGCTCTTTGCTTGTAAAGTCATAAGTGTTATGGACTTTCACTGCCAATGTGAAATGGACCTGCAGGGTCACACACATAGGATTTAACCTGGAAGAGGAGTTTTGTCCACAAAGCAATGTTTAGATTGATTACTAAAGGAGTTTAGTAGTTCAATTAAACACTCAATCAGTCGATAGCTCAATATCGTATGGTTCAAGGTATTGGACGCATTGATTGGAGTATCGGATTGATTGAAATCGCAATTGACTGATTTTGCCCAACCTGTGCTCCCAACCGATCGGTTCATGTGATGAACCGGTCGGCTGAGGTTGCTGAACCGGTCGGCTGGAGTGTCCAGGCCGATCGGCTCATGCCCAGGTTGAAACGACCGGTTCAAGAGTTGAACCGATCGGCTCAACTGGTGCAACCGACCAGTTGGGAAAGTCATGTCGGCAAGGATTTTCCTTTCGTTTCAAATTGCCCAATTCGATTGGGAATAATATTGGTATTCGATACCAATTGGGAAAGAAACAAGGAAAGTCTTTTTGAGCCGGATTAGGACCATGAACCGATCGGTTCAGGGCACCAAACGATCGGCTGGAGTGACCCAAACGATCGGCTAAGGTCCAACCGATCGGCTCACTGGCCGAACCGATCGGTTCAGTTGTGAACCGATCATTTCAAGTTGCGAACCGGTTGCTTTTTGTGGAAAATTCTCAAACCCTTCTACTCCTGCTTTAGTCCTGCATTGCCCGGGATGGAGAACCCTGTCCCATGACTCTCCTATATATAGGGGGTATTGGGGGCTTCTCACAGTACAGCTCAGTGCAACCAGTTGCTCTGCAAGTTGTCGTTCTCTCTGGTTTTGGTAACCGTGAGAGAGCCCGAGCAAGTGCTTCCCGCAAAAGGGAGGTGCAGTAAGGGAAGGACAACTGCAGTTGCAACAGGAGGCAGGAGAGCGTGTTGGCGACTAGTACGTGAATAGGAGGGTGCGACTCCTTCCACTTCCTTGTGGGACAAGGAGAGTGGAGTTCCAGGTGGTCCGTGTGGACTACTACAGAGGCGGGAGGACACTGCCGCTTAGGAGGACAACTGTCATCTGACAGTCCGGTTCGAGTAGGAGTTGTCAGTCCCGGTGTGACCAGGAGCTGCACAGACACCGTCGAAGTCCGGAGTTGAAGACCGCGCATTGCGCGAGGTATTGTCGCCGAGCAAGCCTCGGGACAAGGTATGATTCCGCAAACCATCCTTTCCTATTATATAGACATTGACATGTTTCCTCGGTATGGGTTTGGGGAGAAATTTTTGTTTCCGCTGCCTTCTCTGTCTCCCCTAAAACCCAACATATTTGACTCGAGATTGCATTTCTTTTTGTGTGCACTTTGGCATCTTTTCTTGGTGGTACACCCCTATTAATTTGCAAGGGGTATGGAAGAAGCAGATATAGAGGGAAGTGGCGTGCCACCCTGAACTTAGGATTTTGCACTATTTTGGATATTTTTGTTTCTTTTTGATGGGTGGAGGGGTACAAAGATGATAGAAGAAGTGTAGAAGAGAGTTCAGCTCAGAATGCAACTTGATTTACAATTCAGTGCACCAGGTCGTTCTCTTTATCGTACTCTGCTCAAATAATGACTTGATGAGGATCCGGTGGGGGTTCCATGTTATTGTTCTACTAGCTAGTTAGGAAGCACGACATGTTTGATCCCTATCAGTTCGACAAACACTTGCCATTTTTGCATAAAGATCATGATGTTAGGATTCATAAGCTTCACATGATGATTTCAATCAAAAGGCTAGTTTCAAAAGGTGGTCCTCTTGAGGATTTGCTTCGAATAAGGAGGGTATAATGATTCAAAAGCGTTAAAGCTTCATCCAGTATCTGTTCAAATTCTTTGAAAAACTTTAAAATTTTTGAAAATTTTGGTAAAAAATGTTGCAATGAAATCTTAAGTCTAAAAAGATGGGTGTAGGTGGAAAGTAGAGTACGTACCACCCACCCTCCACCCCAAACTGAGAAATTTTCTCATCTTGAGAAAACTCTAAATCTGAGATGGAGGGGAAAATACATGCCGAATGGACCACGAGATGTGGTTGCGTTCCAATCAGCGTGCGTCCTTTATCTGAAAATTTCAAGAATGAAAACCAATCAAAAATAAAAGATAGAATCTCACGATGTGATTTTTACTTTAGTGTGAAATTATCTAAAAGGTAGAAACAAAATTAGAGAAACATTCTAATTTGAAATTAATAGTAATTTTTTTTTATTGATCGGGTTGCCTCCTCACAAGTGCCTTTGTTTTATGTCGATGGCTCGGCGTGATTCCTTCAACTTTCTGGTAGATATGTTGGTTTGGAAAGTTTTATCGATTCTTCAGTGCTAGTATCTGCTGGAATGAAGTATCTCTTCACGCGTTGGCCATTTTCCACAAAATAGCTTGACTTTTCACTCCATAAGGAGACAACACCATGTGGGTAGATATTCTTGACAATGTAAGGTCCAATCCAGGGGGAGCAGAGTTTCCCTGGGAATAACCTCAGTCTTGAGTCAAACAGAAGAACTTGGTATCCTATTTGTATGTCCTTTCTTTTCAAATGACCATCATGCCAAAGTTTCATGCGTTCTTTATAGATTCGTGCATTTTCATAAGTTGTCGTTTGGAGTTCTTCCAGCTCTTGGAGTTGTAGAGTCCTGGCTTGGCCTGCTTCCTTCATATCAAAATTTAGTTTTTTAATTGTCCACCATGCTTTGTGTTCCAGTTCTACAGGCAGGTGGCATGACTTTCCATAGATTAACCAAAATGGTGTAGTGCCAAGGCGAGTCTTAAAAGTAGGTCGGTAAGCCCACAATGCGTCATTGATTTTCACTGACCAATCTTTTCAATTACAGCCTACTATCTTTTCTAAAATAGCCTTGAGTTGACGGTTAGAAACCTCTACCTGTCCACTTGTTTTTGGATGGTAGGGAGAGGTTACCTTGTGAGTTACGCCATATTTCCTCAGTAATGTTTCAAAGCTTCTTTCAAGAAAATGAGAACTTATGTCGGATATCATAGTTTGTGGGAAACCGAATCGGGGAAAGATAATATCTTTGAATAATTTGATGACATGTTTCGAATTACTAGTGACAGTTGGTATGGCTTCAACCCATTTTGAGATATAATCCACCGCCACTAGGATGTAGGAAAATCCATTTGAAGATGGGAATAAACCCATGTAGTCCACACCCCAAACATCAAATATCTCAACTTCCTACCACAAATTTAACGACATCTCATCTCTCTTTGTTAAGTTACCTATTCTTTGACATTTGTCACATGATAGAAGAAATTCAAAGGAATCTTTGGATATGGTTGGCCAAAAGAATCCACATTGAAAAACTTTCAAGGAAGTTTTCTTAGAACTCATATGGCCTCCAACTGGGCCTGAGTGACATTTCTCTAGAATAAGTTGAGCTTTTTCCTCAGTGATACATCGTCTGTATAGACCATCAACACAGAGCTTGAAAAGGTACGACTCATCCTAGTGATACTGCTTCACATCATGCATGAATTTCTTCAACGCATTTCCGGTGCATTCGGGGTGGATAATGCCAGCGACAAGGTAGTTTACATAATCTGAAAATCAAGGGTAGCTTCTGAAACTTTCATAAGCTGGTCGTCTGCAAGGGAATTGTTAATTGGGATCTTCTTGGTTTCCAAGGGGTGGATGTGACTTAGGTGATCTGCTACAACATTTTTTGTACCCTTCTTATCTCTTATCTCTAGATCAAATTCTTGCAATAGGAGAATCCATCTAATTAACCCAGGTTTAGTGTCTTTCTTCGCTAGGAGGTAACAGATAGCTGCATGATCTGTGTAGACAACGAGTTATGAACCAATGAGGTAGGATCTGAACTTGTCAAAGGCATACATGACTGCAAGAAGTTCTTTCTCGGTAGTTGCATAATTCCTCTGAGCTTCATTGAGGGGCCTTTGATGCATAGTAGATCACATAATGTTTCTTTTCTATACATTGGACTAATATAGAACCCACAACATAATCAGTGGCATCACACATAATTTCAAATGGGTGATCTCAATCGGGAGCTCTAATGATGCGTGTTGTTGTAAGGGCATGTTTCAAGTTATTAAAACTTTTGACACATTCTTCATCAAAATGGAACTCAACATCCTTTAGTAACAATTTTTTCATCAGCTTTGTTATCTTAGAGAAATCCTTTATGAACCATCTGTAAAATCATGCATGACCTAGGAATGCACGAACTTCTCTTACATTTGTCGGGATAACGAGTTTGGAAATCACTTCGATTTTTGCCCTATCTACTTCGATTCCTCAATTGATGACTCTATGACCAAGGATGATGTCTTCCTTCACCATAAAGTGACACTTCTCCCAATTCAACACAAGATGTGCTTCTTCACACTATTTAAGGACAAGGGAGAGATGATTCAGGCACGAGTCGTAAGAAAATCCATATACAGAAAAATCATCCATAAAAATTTCCATGATAGTTTCAGTGAGACTAGCAAATATAGTTGCCATGCAACGTTGGAAAGTTGCAGGTGCATTGTAGAGTCTGAACGACATCCTTCTAAAGTCATATGTTCCAAACAGGCAAGTAAAAGTCATTTTCTCCTGGTCATCTGGATGTATAGGAATTTGATAGAATCTAGAGTAACCATCGAGATAATAGAAATATTCTTGGTGAGCCAATCTTTCTAAGACTTGATCAAGAAAAGGCATCGGAAAATGATCCTTTCGTGTTGAGCAAGACGAAATCTGTGCGAAACATGATTCCAAATATAAAGAGGACAATGGTCAGAGTTTGGAGGGACGAAGAGAAGATCTTACCAAAAGGGTTTTTTACATCTAAAACATGATCCATAAACTCAGATTCTATTTCTAACATAGAAGAAAACTAGCCAACGAGCAGTAGCTCAGGTGGTCACAGTACAGGGCCCCTCACGAAGAGTCCCAGGTTTGAATCCCCCTGGTGGTGCTATTTAGAATTGTTTCTCGTGTAGCGCATATGGATTCTACGCAACTTAATGGGCTATGCTCCTTACAGGATGGGGCTGAGCTCCCCAGGTTGGGCTCAGACAAATCCTTATGGGTCTCCTGGGTTACCAAAAAATTAGAAGCAAACTAACAAGATATGAAGGTATTGGAGGAGCCAGAATCAAATAATGCCTTTAAAGGATGCATATTAAGGTGTAGGGTACCTATAATAACTTAATTATCTTCACATTCTTCCTCAGCATTGAGAACAAACACTCTCCCATTCCACCTCTCCACTAGCGGTCACCTCGGGCTCTGGTTGTTGTTGTTGTTATTCTGTAGAGGCGAGTTATGCCTTGGTTGTTGTGGCTACTGGGCATTATTCTGTTGAGCATTATTCTATCCCTGCTAGAAACATGGGCAGAATGGTCAGATATGCCCAACTTGGCCACACTCATGGTAGGTCAGAGGAGGCCAGTTGTCTTTATGAGTAGGTGTATTATTGGTAGGACATCTCCCTGGAGGATGGTAGCGAGAGCACCTATTGCACCGGTCACGTCCACAATTCTCATTCTGGTTCAGATTCTTCCTCTTGTTGTTGTTTTAGTCATTATTGTGACCAGAAGCTTGGAATCATGGGTAGGACTTGATGGCCAGGGCCTTAGCAACAATGCCTAACAATTGGATAAGTCCATATCCTTAAAGATAGCTAGACAATTCTAATGTATAGCCTATGCACTGTATGATGAAAGTGACAAGTTAGTGGATAAAGTATTAAGAGGGAAATACATTAATATAAGGTTAGTTGATTAACCGAAGTAAGATGGAAATGAAAAGAAAGTGATACATCAAGACATGATAGATATCACATTTAGCATTTCAATGTAGACATACCTTGATGAACCTCTAAACCAAAATCCTTGGATAAGAAACACATGGAGTTTGTGATATGTAATTGTTACAATAATGATGGAATGAACTCAATGTACTTTGATAAATGTTGACTAATATACCTTGAGAATGGGGTAAGCCAAATCAATGAATATGATGCAATCATACCATGAAAAGGATGAGAAATGAACTCATACCTTGAATTGATGATCATTAATGATACATGATGAGAATAATGATCATAAGCATATAATTATGATATCTTTGAATGCTCCTAGAGGTGTGGAGCAATACATTAGGTTTGAACTAATAATATGAGCATGAAACCCTAATTAATGTAAAATGGGAAACCTTAACCCAAGTTTTGAGTAAAGGGAATGAAAAGCCCTATTTGATAGATAGCCCTAATCCTGATAAAGGATGGAGGTGTTACTATTGTTTCATATGATATGATAGATGATTTACATGACTGTCACCATGTCTATTAATCATGTAGACATCATGAGATGATGAACATAGCAAGATTTGAGCTATGACATTCATATAATAAATATGTTGAATGGCCTTATGTGCCTAATGTTGTTTTTTCTTAGTAAAAGTAACAAAATGTGTATGGACCTTATGAGTTCCATGAATAAGTTGTTGCCTAGTGAAATGTGATAAAACACTTAATAGGCCTTGTGAGCCATGTGAGATACTTGTATAACAAGTATTATGTATACCTCGGTCTGAGGACTTGGAGGTAATAGTTACCTAACAAGTGGTAACAGTGATAGTGATAAATTGAGGGTATGAATACCCAGACTTGATAAGTGTGATAATGATGTTATTGAGAAATGTGAAATTTCAAAGAAATGAAATGAGGGAATGAGATCCCAATGCCTTATAAAGACTGAGAAGTGATTGATGAAAGTAGTACATATTTATTTAAAGCACTTGTTTGAATGAGTTATGTTTGAGAACTTGACTGATGCTAAAAGAATATGCTAATGTACTTAATTAATCAAGTGAAATCATATCATGTAGATCCCTGACCATAGATCCATCATCGTCAGCAAATTGGTGATGGTGAAATGGGTGCTCCGTGGCAAAACCCAAAGGGCATACTTTTGAGTATGTGGGGGTTATGGGCGTGAATATCCTTACGCCCTAATGGAGGAATTGATGTGAGATAAACATTAAATCTCTCAATCCTTCATTATATGTACCGGGATGGATGTATCACAAATCTCTCGATGATTGGGTTAGATGTCGTACACATCTCCCAATAATGTTAATGTCGGATCGGTGGAGATAAACACAAAATCTCACGATCGCAAAGAGAGTGCAGCACGCCACTATAACTCTGATAGAGAAGTTGCTAGTATACCCTGGAAAGCTATATATAGCAGAGACACAAGATGTCCTACATGTGATCTCACACTGACCGAGATGTGGGAGGTCATGGGAATCCGACTCTTTCATTGACCTTGTATGGTACCTATTTTGACTTCGCAGTGGTCAGTTGGAGCATGAGCGGTATACCTCATCTGCTCAGGGCATAAGTGTGATTGTAAAATGTAATCAGCCTTATTGCATGTTTGCTTAAGGTTTGAATACGGAAACTTATTGGCTGATGTTACATTTCTTTTATGTGTCTCTAGTTGATAAATGTTATTCATATCTCTTTTTATTCATTACAAGTAGATGGATAAATTATGAATCTACCACGAGTAGATACACTGTTCTCCTTAGGAAAGGAGATTATCTTACTATGTTCATACATTGAATAATTCTACTGTTAATATGTAAGAACTCATGTACAATTTTAATATAATAATCTACAATAACAATGTTTTGGCGGAGAGTTATATCTCCCACTAGGGCAATTTACAATTGTCTCACCCCGTGGGATCCAACATTTTTAGGTGGACGCAGAAAAAGAAGAAGACACTCTTTTGCAGGAAAAGAAGAGCAACAGCCTGGACAGTAGTGAGATCTCACGTGGAGATGCTGACTGTCAAGTCATATAGTTAGAAAGTCCTATGTGTCGTCTTTGTACTCTCAGGTCCTCAGAGTTTATAATTAGTGATTTAATGAATCAATTTGAGTTTTTGGCTTGATGCCTCGGGGTTTATGTTGTCTGTATATAATGTCATAGGATAGCTGATGTTGTAATTCTCGAGAAAAGATAGTACAAGACATGTACTTTGAAACATGATGTAAATGTTATACTATGGTTATTGTTGTAAAAGATTTCCTAGGATTGGATCTCTTTGCAAAAAGTTTTAATTTTTAGTGATTTTCAGTAATCCGCTGCAAATGATTCGCTTCCGCTTAGTTAATCTTGTGTTTTGTAAGTTGGATGTCACATACATGTACTACCACTAAACTACATGATCTTAAGATAATAGGTCCACCTATACATCATCTCATCACACAACTCTCACTATCCTAGATCTTCAAGAGCATAAAGACAACTTAAACAAAAAATTACATGTGGTACACATCAGCACAATATTCAAGAATATTGTACTGAGTACGCCTACGTCTCTTTTATATACCTCTCATCATATATTGGAAATAAGATAAAACTAATATACTTGGAAGTAACAAAAGAATATAAGAAAAGTGTATACTTGCACAAAGATGTTCGTTAGCAAAACTGAACACGTATTTTAAGCACATTTTCCATTATATAACCATGCATTTGCCACCTGAGGGAATAATTCATCATCTCTGCTACCAAAGAGAATGAGATGTAAGGCCTTATGATCTACTACCAAAGAGTTAGATCATTGTACAATGTGATCTGCTACCAAAGAGAATGATCACTTTCAAGCACTATGCTACCAAAGAGAATTAGTGCTTTCATATGATGGAACCTATATATTATGTCTGATGTGTTCATAGCAATAAGTATAGAGAATCATGCAACATATCATACAAGAACAATCATTTCATCCAATATCATATGCCAAGTATTTTACTACACATATAACACAAGAATATTGTATAATAAGCCAAGTAAGAGGTAATGGCGTACCTTCCAAAGAGACATCCTAAGCACATATCCTCATATTCTTGATGTCAACTATATCTTGGTCAAACCCCTGGTTAAGACAAGATCATATAGTATCATCAAGTTCTCATCATCTTAACCCAAATCATATCCATTTTAGGGTTTACTTGTCTTAGTAGGATATTCCCACTTTTACTTGTAATCTTGCCTTAGATTTATCTTACTGATGTCATATTATGGACTATGGTTCATTATCTGAATATTAGGTTCCATATTCTTTTTGTGCACATATTAACCCTAGATCACATCATTAACCTAAATTAGGGTTTCATGACATGTATTAAGGATCATCTTCATATATTATGAACTAGGTGCATCATCATGGTCTCATAAATAAAACTGAGGTTCCACATATGGATATGAGCTTACTCTGTGAATTTCATCATTTATTGAACATGTATGTATTTATTGCATATTATTTAGGATTACTAGCCCTAATTAGCCATATTAATCAAATTATAAGCTTTCATGCATCAACATGACCATATATGACATCATATGAACTATAAACATGATTATAGACTTACTAACATTTTTCCATAATTTCATATCATCATTTGATATTAATTTCACATGAAATAAGCATAATACATCTTACATGATATCACTATTATTAATGCATCAAAAGCATGATATTATCATTCTACTATGTTCTACTAATTTTTTTGAGAATTTTAGTACCTTATTTGTATTTTTCTGATGGACGTGCTATTTTCTATGATTTATTGAAGATCTGGGAATTTGCTAAATATTTACCTTTCTGTGGCCAATCCAATTCAGCAACGTGGCTAGCAAGGTTGGCCTGCACTGTTGGACCGGCTGGATTTGTAGATAGATCCACAGATTCTCGGATCTGTTAGCCCAGGTTGGGGCTTCCCCCTTTTTGCCCGATCTCACGCGAGGACTTTGTTTCCTCTGTGAAACAGAGCCCCACCCAAGTGGTGCCCCCAGGTGATCTGCCGACTTCTCCAGCACCATGCATATTGGCGATGGCTTCTCCTCGCTCACATGTACGCCCGGTGGGTCGACACCTCCATGCACTGCTGCCGCCGTCTCCTTCGTTGCCCACCATCCAGTCCGTGAACTGTCGCCACCACAAGGGACTTGTCTCTGGCATGGGATCTGCTTGGATCCATGGGCGTGAGACTTCGGCGGGACTCAATTCTCTACCCGACACCCGCGTTCCTCTGTGAATGCTACTGCTGGGTGCTGCTGGGTGAAAACATAGGCTTGGGATCAACTGCTTGGTGCGCCGCCGGTGTAGGGCACCGCTCCAATGAAGTGAGTACTAGAGGTGTCTCTCCTTCCTTGACAGCGTACGACCCACCCTGCGTCACTTCACCCTTCCTCGTGTTAGTAGGAGCTCGTCCTCCTTAGGACCTCATGGCTTCGGTAGGGCTCTGGCCACCTCTAGGTTTTGAAAAAGAAAACCCTCGTCTCTCCCTTAAGTCGTCAACATCAAGTATTGTTCTACTATGGCTCCTCCATGCTCGGTGAGGAACTCACCTCCGACTGCTGCTCCTACAGTCACGACTTCCATTGCAAAACGTGAGAAAGGAAAAAGGTCTTCTACCATATCCCTCCTCCTCTCACCACCTATTGTGGATGGTGGAGAAGCAGCAATGATGGGGAGGGGGATTTCACTCTTGTCTACTCCAACTGACTCACCGAATGGGTCTTGCAACTCCTCTAAAGGATACGAAGAGAACTGTCGGCACATCATTCACAATCATCCCATGTTCACAGATGTGGTGGTGGTCTTTCACGTTGGCTGAACTGCCACTCCCCCACGTTCTAGTTGAGTGTGCCTTCTCATAAGACCTATTTGTGGCTTCACCAGCAAAAAGATACGACCACTAGATTCTAGCCACACGCTCATACAAATACAAAATGGGTGTGACAAGTTAGATATTAACAACTTATCCTAAGACCTAGATACTTTGGCCCATAGTTATCATTATTCCACATTATTTTATGGTATTCAAACCTAAATATCTCTCCCTAGGAGTACCCAATTGCCACCAAATTTTAACCATAGCTTTCTCACTACTCAAGGTACCTTGTACAAGAATTTTGTGTCAAAACTCAACTATTAGACCAATCAATTAAATTCCTCAACTAGACATAAAATTATAGATATTAATCATTATATAAATCTCAATCAACATTCCAACTTTAGTAAAACACTTGGGATCCTAAAAAACAACTCAACTTGCATGACTTCACATATGTCATTGGACATTTTAGGATTCCAAAAATCCACTTCATCACAATAAGGATAGTGTCTTCATATTTGTAAGGCATGGACCACCGTTGTAGGCTCCATATCATGAGTGGAATAGTTCTCCTCATGCTTCTTCAATTGTCATGATGAGAAACAAATCACATTATTGTCTTGATTGAGCACACAACCCTGACCATTCCTCGAGGAATCACAAAAGAAAATATAGCCTTTTCCCTACTTTGGAAGCATTAACACTGGTGCACTTATCATATTCTCCTTCAACAACTAGAAAGCATGTTGGCACTTGTCATCCCATACGAACAACACAGCCTTCCTTGTTAGCTTTGTTAGAGGTAACACTACGGCACTAAAGTTCTTAATGAACCTCCTATAATAGCCTGTCAAGCCTAGAAAACTATGAACTTTTGTCAGCGGCTTTGGTTGTACCCACTCTATCACAGATTCAACCTTCTTGGGGTCGGCACGAACACCCTCAAAAGATATCACATGTCTAAGAAAGGACACCCCTTCAACTAAAACTCACTTTTGCTAAACTTTGCATACAACTGGTGCTGTCTCAACAAGGTCAACGTCTGACACAGATGTTGCTTGTGCTGCTGACTATCTCGACTATATATCAAGATGTCGTCTATGAACACCACCACAAACTGGTCAAGATAAGGTCTGAACACCCTGTTCATCAAGTCCATGAACGTTGTCAGTGCATTGGTTAGCCCAAACACAATACCCACAAACTCATAGTGACCATACCTTGTCCTAAAAGATGACTTTGGTATGTCATCCACCTTGATCCACAACTGATTCTTGACCTCAAGTCTACCTTTGAAAACATTGTGGCACCTCACAACTGGTCAAATAGGTCATCTATCTGCGATAAAGGATACTTGTTATTTATCGTCACTATGTTTAACTACCTATAATCAATGCACAACCTCATGGGCCCATCCTTCTTCATGAACAACATGGGAGCACCCTAAGGAGACGTGCTAAGTCTGATGAAACCTTTCTCAAGAAGCTCTTGCAACTGTTTTTCCAATTATGACATCTCAGCTAGGCCATCCTATATGGTGTTTTTGCTATCAACTTCATGCCAAGGACTAGACTAATCTCAAAATCAATCTCTCTAACTGGAGGAACACATGGGAAATCATCTAGAAACATGTCCTCAAACTAAATAGACAACTGACACCTCCTGGATACTCGGACTCTTCTCTTTGGTATCCACCACATGCACCAAGAATGCATCACAACCCTATCTCATCATCTTCTCTGCCACCATAGTCGAGAACAAACATGGAGGGGAAATCTTCCTATTTCATTGGAAGACCCAAAAAACATCACCATTGACAAAACTCACCATATTGGAACCACAATACAAGACCACTCGATTCTTCTCCTAAGTGTCCATTCCAAGGATCACATCAAATCCATACATGTCAAGTGGTATGAGATCCACTTGAACTCTATGTCCTAAAAAAGAAAGGACACATGAAGAACACACTTCCTGCAACTCACTGAAACCAACCAAAGGGGTTTCTAAATGAAGACTATCATGTCTACAACTAATAGGAAAAACACAACTAGCAATCACTTTTCTAGTGATAGAAGAGTGTGTAGCACCCAGGTCTACCAAAATAGATATAAAGTAAGAAGAAGACAAATCAGAATGAAATAACTCCATCTAACTTGTCACAACTTGTGAATTGACCTCTTCTTATGGCTAACACATCATGTAGAATCGAGTCATTTCCCGTTGTCACCCCCTTCCTCTACTGACTTGCCCAGAAGAACCAACCTACAAAGCTTGTCCATGTCCTCTGCCACTATCACTGTTGAACTATTGTTTCTGCTACAACCCTTGCTGACTCTGTATCAGTTATTGGTTCACCTCCTCATCCTTCATAGTGAAATACAACTTTGTATTCCAAACATGCCCACACCTGTAGCAAGTCCTACTCTCATACCATGACCTATATGTCCCTATCATAAAAATTGATACAACACTATGGGCTCCTACAAGAGAAAAGTTAAAACCTCTCCCTTTGCTCGGTGACCACAACGACTGACCTCCCGACCTCTACTGTGACAGTGGTGCTATAAACCTAGGCTTCTTGAAGCCTTCACACGACTATCCTTTATACTGATAGACCTATATACATATCAAATATAGAGTAGATACTACGATATTCGATATTCAAATTTAAAAAAATATTGATTTGATATCCGATCCGACGGATATCATGTATTAATACTTGAATCTGATCTAAAAAAGAATATTTGAATTCAGATAAATATACGATCTGAATCAAAAATCACAAATGTATTGTTATAAATTTATTATAAATAAAAAACATTAAAATTACAATGCATATATATGATAAAATATCTACATGTTATAGTTTTTATATATAGATAATATATATCTAATAATATATGTATATATTTCTCAAATTCAATTTTTTTCAGAGAGGATACAACCATATCTGTTATCCTATCTGAAACTTTAAGATATGAAATTTGATATCCTAAATCCAATTCAGATTATGCATGTGTCAATTTTTTTCTTCAAAATTTCGTACTCGAATTCAGATCAAATGTGTGGATTCCGGATATCCATTTACATGTCTAAATACTAAGCATGCCTCTTCTTGTCCTTTGTCTCATGGTTCTCCACCACTGACCTTTCCAGCCTCCTGAATGACTCCACAAACATGGCAAACTTCTCTATGTTCTCTAGAGATGACACTAGAGTCATCAACTCTGTACTCGCACCCTTCTTGAATTTTCTGATTCTCTCCTTGCCGATGGAAGCCATATGTGGACAAAACCTCAAAAGCTCCATGAACTTAGCTTCATACTCATAGACTGACATAGATCCCTGTCGGATCTTCTCAAACTGTGTGATCTTCTCATCCAGATAGTTTCCTGGAAAGTATCGAATCACATACTCTCATTAGAACTCTTCCCAACTGATCACGACACCATGCTTTTTCTCCTCCTCAATGGCCCACCAGTGGCCAACACCCTCCTTCAATAGATACATTGCATGCTTCATCTTATCCTCTTCGGGGATATTGAGGATCTTGTAGGCCTTCTCCAGGTCGGTTAACCACAAATTTGCATCTGTCGGGTCAGCCATACCTGCATTCTCAACTTCTCCTACACATCTCAACCTGTCAAAGGTCTTCCTAGAACCCAAAGACTCCACATTGGGGAATGCTTCTTTTGCTTGGGGCGGGGGAAGCCATATGTGTCACTGTGGACATAAATTGTCCAAACATGGACTAAAAAGTGAGGTTGGCCACCAGTGTTGGGTCAAACTGGGGTGTCTTAGGTAAATAATCTACCCTCTCCTACCTCTTAGATCCACCACCTAGTGCAGTAACACTGCTCTCAATAGCATGTTCTTCAGGTTCTCCGTCCATCTTTTCTTCTCTTCTTCTTCTTTTTCTTCTACACAAGTCAAAGTTACCATAAGACAGACTGGAGGACACTAGAATAGACACAAACCCTAGTCCTATGTCCCTATAGACTCAGCAAACCTCGAGCTCTGATACCAACCAAACTTGTGACACACTTTCCACATAAAAGCGAGATTACTCATAAATAAAGTGCAAAATTATGACTAACAACCAGGTTACCATAAAACACTGGAAATTAAAACTAGTTTTCCTTATCCAACTTAAGTGGAAGCATATTGCATTTGGGTCCACAAAATCCAGCTATCGGATACCTCATACGAAAAGATAATTGCATAACATTGTTTACTAGCTTACTGGCCACAACCTGTTACATATACAAGTTGTTCATATACATACACGCCATATCTTTACAACAAAGGAATATAGACAAAAACCTCATGTCAATATACAAAACCACAAAAACCTCCCCAAGGACCTGAGAGTACATGGACGACACATATGACTCTACTATAAAACAATAGCAGCATGTCCAACCTTACACAACTACTTCTACTCTTGCTGCTCAGCCTCAATAGTGTGATGTCTACCTCTTCGTGCACGACCACCTAAAAGATGTGAAAATACATGGGGTGAGACCAAACTTCCCAGTGAGAGATATAACTCTCCACCAACATCTATTATAAGTACAATCAGATTAAAGTGGCTAAGTAATCATTATTATCAGGTTAAGCAGATTTAGCTAAATGATATGTATTAAACTAATAAACAGATTAAGCAATTTAGGCAGTTACCAGTAAGCAATAGAACAATTTATATTTTAATAAATAATATGAAGAACATGTATAATAGTTGATTTCTCTTATCACATTATAATCCAAGAAATCATTACAAAGATTAGGAAAAGGATCATCCAATGTGAGACTTATTTAACCCTAAGCAATTATACCACACTACTGTATTACATCTTTTATTATGCACTGAGGATTTGAGGCGTACCACTCAAATCCAATTGACCACTATGAAGTTGAAATTGGTACCATACAAGATATGGAAGAGTCGGAATCCATGATCTCACCAACACCTTCTGGTCAGTACGAAAGAAAACACCACAAAGACATAGCAGTCAACAATAAACAACAACATATAGTCAAGTTGATAAACACCTAGACTACCTTGGTACATGGCACGACTCTAGAGAAAAGGCTCACACATGGCCGTTGTAAAAAGAGGCAACCAATGCAGTTATATTGCTGCCAATAACATATCACAACAGGAGAGAAGCTCACACATAGTCGTCTTAACAAAGGACTAGGTATGACAACAATCATCCTATCCATAGGTAATAGTGGATGCAAGGAAATACTCAACTTGGACCCCATCATATTAAAAAATGTGTGCTCTGAGTTTCCCATGGGAATGAATCGTTTCAGCATCCAATAAGTACTAAAGCTGAAGATGGATCTATGGTACATGGAAACTACATGATTAGGGTTTCCCTTGATTAGTTAGACCAATTGGGTATCTTTTAGCATCAAACTGAGTTACAACGTATAAACCCTAAACAAACTCTATAAATATAAGGACATGATACAACTCTAGAAGATATAAAACATATAAGGTGCAAACTTTTCACACTATCACTTGATGTCACTGCCATTCGAAGCTATCAACATATCAAACAACCATATAAGGCTATCACGACAAATGCACTAGCATGGGATATCAATCTATCATCACATCACTAGAGGATAACACGTCACACTAGACATTAAGCCTTTGTTAGGTCATAAGATCCATCACACTCATTAGGCTCATAGCCATCACTCTATATCATATGATTACCACCATATCATAGACAAGATATGAAATTCATTTAACCTGCTAGGTTAGAATTACATAGGTAGGAGAGAGAAAATATAATCACATGGCATACATCAAGGAAAAATCAACAAGCATAACACACCCTAGAATTAGGGATAGGGTGCCACACACATAGCCTATTAGGGTTTTCATATTATCATTAAACACGAGACACATCATCTCCTACTTTAAAAACAACACTAAGTATCAACCATCATTTACATGTACATGCATAACAATCTTACCATGTTACACCTATGTAACGACCATGTACCCATGTGTAACGACCGTCACCACAACACCCTCTAGTGACCAATATACCTACCTAGGGGTAGAGACCGTCATCATAGGTATCAACCATCTTACATGTGTTGCGACCAAAGCACACACACAAGACCCATAGCCCTTTGATCACAAGAGGCTAAGTAGCGATCATCCAAATAAAACATGCATTGAAACTCACATCAGTGTAGCGACTAGAACAGTGAAACACTGTGTTGTGACCAAAGAAAACCAATGTGTGTCGATCAAAACAAAACAAGGGTGTAACACCCACAACACCTCACAAGGGATACATAATCCAATTCAAACCAGAGTGCTTCAACCACAACAAAGCCAAAAAGGTGTCTACCATACAAATAAACTAGGTTCTTCTACCAAAACCAAACCATCCCAAGCAGGCATTGTGAACCACTCAAGCAAAGCAGATGTGATGCCCACTACACATCACTCATCCACATGTGTCGACTGCAACAAAGTTAAACATAAGAACGACACAAGAGTGTGTCGACTAAAAAGACACCAAGGGGAAATCACACATGACCAAAATAGGCGTTTAAGTCCAAGAACACCAAGTGTCACCAAGATTAATTCTCATGAAAACATGATCATCCAACCTTAAAAATGATTACATTCATGAATACCCAAGAAACAAGACTAGGAGAGAGAGACCAAGCTTCAACCTCAAGAAAATGTGATCCAAAATCTCAAGAAAAAGATAAGGGTCGAGCCATAACATTGTGATAAAACCAAGGATTATGGTGCATTTAAGAACATCACTCCAACCATCACTTATCAAATAGGGTACATGCAATTACAGTTTAGGAAAGAGAGAAATCTTCATGAGAATAATAAAAAGTCCTAAACCCTAGATCAAAATAACATCATCTACCATCTTTATATCATGTTTTAGAGATTAAAAGAGTAGCACCCAAGTACAAACAAAGTGTAATAATAGAAGAAGGTAGAGAGTTATATTACCCACCTTATGGAGAAAATAAAGCTCCCAAGATCATGATCTCCAAGAGAGAAGAAATCTCCAACCAAGAGAAACTCCACAGACAAAGTATCACCACAAAAGAAAAGAATACCATGGTCAAAGTATAATTCAAGAAAGAGGGTAACAAACCTAGGTCAAACAAGAAGAAGAAAGAAGAGAGCTTCTTCTCACTTGGATACCACCATGGTCAAATCATAGTCTCTGACCCTTGTGAGGAGAAGATATTCAAGAAAGTCACCATGGCTGCACCATAGTATAAAGACTGAGAACTAGAAAGAAGAAGATATGGTGTAAATAAAAATGAGATCAAGAGTTCAAAACCACTTACCAAGGAAGAAGATCACAAAAGATCACCACAAGGGGGATGATAAAGATCAAAAGAACCACATGCAAGGTTGATCGGCCACCAAAGCACCTAATGCAGCAATTTCTAGCTCCACCAAGCCGCAACTTCAGCCAATCAAGGATTGAGAAGGAAAGAGAGATAAAAAAGATTGCATGCATGTAAAAGAGAGAGCTTTTATATTCAAGGGATGAGGGAGGTAAGGTCAGTATGAGGTATCAACACAAGAGAGCATCTCCAAGACACATGTCCTCCAAGGAAGCCACCATGAAACCACTAAACACTTGCATGAAATGAAGGGTGATACAACCTAGGTTGGGTATAAACCACATGGGTTACCACCACCCTTGTTGCAGTCGAAACATACCAAGGAACCATGTAGCGATCGCTATAAGAGATCACCCAAACAAAATATGGTCGAGACACATCACTAGAAGACAAACCATTTCGACCATACTAATTAGAGGTCACCAAAGTAGAAACAAACATAACCTTAGTTAAGTGTTACTGTCACAACACTCATCCAAGAGTGATGTTGCGGTTGCAATATACCCTTCAAGGCCAAAACCCTAGAAACCCTAACATCACCACATGATGCCACCTCATCAATCGAGGTCCAACAAGGTGACCCCTAGCAAGATAACCCCTCATGATGCTAAGGCACAAGAAACACACTCTACTTGTGGAAAATTGCAAGATAACCCCTCAACTTGGGTAAATTGCAACTTGGGCCAAAACAAGTAAACATGGCTCAAACAGCAACCAAACAGGACCAAAATGAAAACAGAAGCTTGTCACATGTTATTAAAGAATCTCAAAGGATTAGATTAAGGTTTAAGTTTCTCAAAAGAAAAGTAAATACGGGCTAGCCCAAAAGCTAAGTTAGGGGTCTTACAAGGATATATAGACTGAAATCTTATGCTAATAATCACCATAGGCCCTTGGAGTTTTAAGTGGGAGACAAGGTGTATCTCAAGGTCTCTCCTTGGAAAGGTGTGTTGAAGTTTTTTAAGAAGGGTAAGTTGGCTCCCAAGTATATGGGACCTTACCCTGTGGTGGCACAAGTTTGAAAGGTGGCTTTTATGTTGGAACTACCACTAGAGTTACACATTTTACATCCTATGTTCCAAGTTTATATGTCGAGGAAGTGACATCTAGATACAAAGCAAGTGTTGCAAATGATATAGTTCTCGTTATGTTTTTGTGGCATCACCATGTCATGGAGGAAGCCACGTGGAAGTTAGGGGATGAGATGTGTAGGAAGTACACATCTTTTTTTGCATAGTATTTCAGGGATGAAATCCTTGTTAGGTGGTAATGGTTGTAAGACCCTTGACCTAGATTTATGTTTGATCTTGCTTGCTTAACATAATAAGATGCTTAAAATCTTAATTTAATCATGTGATGTGCTTTAATAACATGTGACATGCTTATGTTTTTAGTTTGGACCAATTTGGATGATTTTTGATCTAGTTATACATATATGTGCTTGTTTTGGACCTAATTGCAAACTACCCATGTTTACACTTTATCTTGCAAATTGTCACATGCTTGTTGTCCCTCACATGTTTTGGAATCATGTTAGAGAGAGAGAGGCACCTTTTTTTACCTTGGTTTGATGAGGTGGCATCATATGTTGACGATTAGAGTTTTGCTTAGATGCATTATGTAGATAGTTGATCTTGCTTGTGTGGTAACCATTGACTTTTGGTTTTCAAGCATCGCCCTATTGTTTCCATGGCCTTGATCTCTGTGGTCAAATAGGTTTGGTTGTGCCTTATGTTCTCTTTGGTGGATGAGCTCTTGACCCCTTTCCTTGGTCACTAAGAGCTAGGGTTTTGACCTATGCGACCGTTGTGTTTTGATGTGCTTTGGTCGCAGAGAAATTCCTTCGAACGATGGGTTTTCTTGGAGAAGTGGGTCAACAAGTTTCTTTGGTTTTAATGAACTTTGTTGCATGCATGGTCTTAGTGCTTGCATGGATGAGTTTTTAGGGACAAGTGGCACATGTGGCATGAAACATAACCTCCCTAACCACTCTCCTGCCCTTGGATATATATACCCCTATCCTTGCATGTAAGTGATCCTTTTACACCCTCTCCCTTCTCTCTTCTTCTTGGAGCTCATCCCTTGTGTTCTTGGTAGAGAACATGGTGCTTGACCTTGAGGAGGTGGCCGAACCCCTTGCATGTGGAGCTAGGGTTTGGAGCAACTCTCCTTCGGTGATCCTTTGGTGTTCCTTGATCTTGGCAAGTGATCTCTCTTACTTGATTATTGTTTTTTTCAAACCTACCCCTCTTCTTTGCTTTGGATAAAACCATGGTTCTCCGTGGTGGTGCTTCTTGAGGAACCTCTCTCTTCTTGGCCGAATCTCTGGTTCTCCATGGTAGTGCTAGAGTTGAGTTGAAGATCTCCTCTCTTCTTTATCTTTTTGGCCTTGGGTTTTACCCTCTTCCTTGTGATCCTTAAACCTAAGGTTGTTCTCATTTCTTTAAGGTGGTGTTAGCTTGATCGTGAGGTGGTGATAAAGTTTGGGCTTTCTCTCTTTCCTTGGAGCATATTGCTTTTGGAGTAGCTCTTCACAATCAAGGCAAGTTATATAACCTTCTCCTCGATTATTGTTACACTTAATCTTGCATGCAATTAACCTACATCTAAAATGTGGTTCCTAGTAGTATGATTATGATATCTTGAGCTAGAATTTGTGTTTATGTGGTGACCTTGAGTAGATAAAACCCTTCTTATAAACCCTAATTCTTGTACCTAAACTCTTGTTGATGATGGAGGTGTTGGTTTTTGCATGAACATGCTAAATGTTAGTTTTATTCTCATGATCATGGTTTTGTTTTGTAGCTTTATGATGGATTTTTTGGATACATGAGTGATGGCTAAACGTATGTTTGTCTCTCTCTTACATCATGGTTTGGTATCTATCATGTTACTGATCAGATTTAGGGTTTTGATGATGACCTTCTTCTTGTGCTTTGTACTTTGGGGATTTTTTCAAAGTTTTGGGGAGGAGAAATTTGTTTGACCATGTGGTGGATGGGATTTCTCTCTCTTAATGAGGTCAACAAGGTTTTATACCTATTTTGGATGCCAAGGTGTTGATTCTGGTAGTTGTGAAGTCTTGATATGGTATGGTCGATAATGTTGATTCCTCTTCGGTCGATGAAGGTGTGGTTATTTCCTTTGGTCGCCAAGTTTTGCATCCATGAGAAAATTGATGGTTGTACTTCTCTTTGATCAATGAGAGTGTTGTGGTGTCTTTGGTTTCCAAGTTCTCTTCAACCTAGTGTGTTCGGGCTCTTCAGTCACCAAGTTTTGGATCCATGATAATGTTGATGCTTGGACTTCTCTTCGATCAATGAGAGTGTTGTGGTGTCTTTGGTCACCAAATTCTTTTCGACCTAGTCTTTTCGATCAAAGATATGATCTTGTGATCTTTGGTATCTAGGTTTGATGGTTGCCTTCGGTCACTATGGTTTTGTTTCTCTTCAGTCACAGATATATGTGACCTAGGTTTCCCTTCAGTTGATGAGAACCCCTTAACATGTGTTTACGTTATATATTTACCTTATGATAATGATAGTTGATCTTCCAATAAAGTTGGAGATGATGGTAATAAGGGTTTAATGTTAGTTTTTGATTGGATACCCAACTACAAGTACATAATGTTGTTGCCTACTTGAATAACTAACAAGTTGAATGAATGTTTTCTCTCTCCTAAAATGTTGTAATCCTAAGCTACTATGTTGTGAACATCATAAGTGCATAATGTACGATTGTGTTGGAGCCTATTTAACACATGTGTGATGGTTATGCACCTTGATAAGGCATGTAAGATAATGATGTTCTTGCAGGGAACAATGTGACTGGTCTATGACCTTGGCAAAGGTTTTGTGCCTAATGGAGGTGTTATACTCTAGTGATGTGATGAGGGATCACTATCCCATGATAATGTGATAATGATGATGGCCTTGTGTATGACAGTGAACGAGTACCATGTGGTGATGTGATCGGTTTTATGCTTTGTACATTTTATATCTTTTGAATTTGAACCTACCTTATCTTTTATAGAATCTTTTTAGGGTTTTCTTATAACTTGATTGGTGTAGTTAAAAGACATTCAGTTGTATCTAACTAATCAAGTGGAACCCTAATCATGTAGTTTCCCTGGCCATAGATCCATTCGAGTGTTAGAGCTTGCAAGATTTTGAAATGAGTATTCCTTCGGGAAACACAGAGCGCATACTGTTGAGTATGTGGGGTACTTGGAGAGTACGTCATTGTCATCCATATCCCAAGGTGTTCGAGAGTGGTTGTAGTCGAGTCTCGGTGTTATATACATACATAAATACATACATACATGCATATACATACATACACACACACCCACACCCTCCCCCCCCCCCACGCACACACACACATATATATATATATATATATATAGAGAGAGAGAGAGAGAGAGTCAGGCTAGAATACACTCAAGTGTGTTTGCATATCAAGATATCAAGAGTATTATTTTTTAAAATGTAAATCATTGATCTTCACTGTCATACTATAACTAGGCTACATACAAATTTTGAGCCCATTTGGATGAGTGTAAGTCACTCATCCAATGGCAACCAAATCGACACGTGAAACTAATTTGAAATGCATAATTTTTGCAGTCTTTATAACATGACCGAAAAATGTCCAAATGTGCTCAAATTTGTTATATGAGCTATTCACAAGATGTTTAAAAAGGTCAATGGATTAGATTTTTGAAAAAAATATTGCATCATGAAAAACTACTTGAGTGTATTCTAGACTGACTCTCTCTCTCTCTCTCTCTCTATATATATATATATATATATATATATATATATATATATATAAGGACAACAGTGAGAACAACTACAATTGTACCTCATATGATACAAGTGTGTATAACATGTTCACTAGTTCCATGACCAATATACCAAGGTAGACTAGATTGTTTTGTAGTTGGACTTTATATGTTACTACGGCAGGCTTGTACTGACTGAGGGCAGGTGAGATCATAGGATTTTGAATCTCATAGATTTTGTATGGCACTATTTCCTACTACTTCACAGTGGACAGTTGGAGCATGAGTGGTATACCTCATCTCCTCAGGGCTTAAAAGATGTAATACAACCATGCAAGATATCTGATTAGGGTTACACATGATTCACATTGGATATTTACCCTTTCCATGTTTTATTACTGCTTAGTTGTTATATAATGCGGTAAGAAAAATCAACCATTATACATGTTCTTCCTATTCCTTCTAAAAGCATATGATGATCTTCTTATCTTCTAGAGCTATTAAATCTTCCTAACTTGTGTGAATAGTTAAAATTGTTCTTTTAGCTGAATCTTCTCATCTTTCTTAGTAATATTATATCATGTTGTAGTAATAATTGTTGTTTGAGAGTTATAACTCTCGCTGGGACATGGGTATCACCCTCGTGGTTTGCCACATCTATTTAGGTGGCTGCCAGTGATGCAGACATGATCGTGTTGTTGAGGAGGAGCAACTTGGAGATTAGTAGACACAAAAGGTTGGATAGCTTCTAGTGTTATATAGTAGAGTCCTATGTGTCATCCTTTTACTCTCAAGTCCGATAAGAATGTGTTTTGTAGATGTTATGTACCTCAATACATGTTTTTTGAAGTATGCCTTTGTTCTATATAAGTGTGTTGTACATGTGAATAGATCTTTTGTAACAAGTGTGTGGTAGATGGACACTATACATATGTAAATACCTAATATGGTATGTGATGTGATACATGTCGATGTACCTTTTTATAATATGTTTCCGCTTAGTGATGGTTATATGAGACCAGTTTTAATTTCCCATTCTTTTGGTATTGTGGTTGTTTAGCTATTGATCATGTACTTTGTTTTGAGTAATTTAGTTCATGTGGCATTGGGTTGCCACATGAAAGGTTGGTATTAGAGCTCTAGGTTCGTTGAGTCTACAAGAACATAGGATTAGGGTTGTGTCTGTTCTTTCATCCTTCAACATATCTTATCGTGGCTTCTGCTTATGCAGATATGTCTAGAAAGCATGAAGAACATGTTGAGAGTAGTGTTGTTGCACCAGAAGGTGATGCTAATAGATAGGACAGAGTAGATGGAGTGCCTGAAGTACATCAGTTTGACCCCAATCCTACTTTTTAGTCTATGTTTGGATAGTTGATGGCCACAATTTCACATATGACTAATAGAGAGACTGTACCTCACGTAAAAGGACTGTTTTTCCCAATGCAGAATACCAAGGTTCTAGAGGTTGTGACACGTTGGAACGTTAGAGTATGTGGGCATAGAAGACCCAATAGATGCAGACATGTGGCTTATGGAGTTGGAAAAGGTGTTTAAGATCCTCAATATCCCAGAACAGGACAAGGTGAAGCATGCGGTGTACCTACTGAAGGGCAGTGTTGGCCATTGGTGGACCATTAAGGAGGAGGAGAGA